>CM046392.1:46942500-47542500 GCA_025413875.1 Rhododendron molle
TCCAAACATTCTATTAATCAATGGTACAAACATTCTAGGTACCCACAAATCTATTTTTAGAGCGGTTGTAAAAAGTGACATTGTGTAACCAAATTTATGAGGCACTTTGGGCTAGGGCTATAAATGAACCGAAAAGCTCGCGAGCTCGGCTCAACTCGTTCTACAAAAGCTCGACTCTTTAAAAGTGACTCAGCTCGATATAAGACTTGGCTCGTTAAGGCTCGAGCAGAGCTCGAGCTTGACAAAACTTGACTCGACTCGTTTACAACCCTACTCCGGGGCCCTACAAATCCTATTATTTTAATGTGCAAGTTGAAATTATAAAACGGTTCCACTAACAGGTGCACTATGGCACCGTTTAACATTGTAAGTTGTGTAGTATTATGTACTTTATTCCCTTTCATCTTGCCAGGTGTCAATGAACCTTGGCTCTTTTCTTTTTTTGTCTAGCGGAAAAACTTCCTTGGCCACTGTGTTTGGTTTGTGTTTTAAAAAGTTTTTTGAAAAATAATAGAGGTAATAAGTGGAGAGATATAGAGAGAAAAATGTTAGAAGTAGGAGGAATCTAAGGAGAATCTAGGGGGAATTTTTTGAAAAATACTTTTTGAAAAGCAAAAAGAACAAGAGGGAGAATCTAGGGGAAATTTTTTGAAAAATACTCTCATTTAAGATATGCATGTCTTTGCCAAATTTAACCCTCTTCTTTTATATGTACTTGTTTGTCTTTTTTGATTTTCATTTGTCAATGACCCCGTTCCGTTTTCTTCCAAAACTTTCTTTTTCAAAAAGAAGATAATTTCAAATTCAAATATAACGAAAATGAAAAATAATTTTCAATTTTTTTTTGCACCGTTTAAAAGATCTCAATAAGATTTATCAAATAAGATCCATATTGGTAGAAAAATTATTTGCGTCAATACATAATTTTTGACCTTGAAATTACCTTCTTTTTTCCACAACTTTTTTTTTCTAAAAGTGGAACGCCAATTCTCTTTTACTCCTAAACTCACCGCGACATCGATTTTGGCAACTTTGTTTTGCTCTCTTTTTTCAATTGTTTTGTGATTAAATACAAGATAACGGTCTATTTTGGCTAAATAATTTTTTAGAATTATTTTTTGTCTTTATTTATTTTTTTGCATTTGTTAGTTTCGAGTTAATATTTTGTGAATTATTAATTTGTCTCGACAAAATGAATCTAAAAGGCAAAAGTTATGTTCAAGATTAAATTTTTTTCAAGGATAGTCAAATAATTCATAATAGACTGATTTTTAATTTATTTTTTCTTTGTTCGAAAAACAATTAGTCTTGAATATAATTTTTTGCTTTTTTGATTTTTTCGGCAAGACAAACCAATATTCCGAAACAAATAACGCAAAACAAATAAATGCGATTTTTTTTAATAAAGACTTAAAAAAGAATCCTCCCGGGTTATTTAGCCAAAACAAGCTTCGTTATTTGAGAAGTTGACGAAAAATAATTTGTACGAATATTTAGATATAACGAAACACCCCGATTATATGTACACCAATGTGTGTACTAAAGTGTACATTGTACTGTTTGGGACCCACCTTAGGATTCCGCACAAATTATTCGACCAGTTCCATTTGTTTTAAATATTTGTTACGGCCCCTTCAAAAATCTACGCAACTGAATATCGGTAACAGCTTAATCAAATTATTCAAGATTGATAATCACATTTTTTTGGGCGGCAAATTTCCCAAACCTGAGTTCGGTGCTTAATTATGGGATACTCTACAGCCCAATTAGTAAAACCCAATTAAGAATCTGTAGAGAGTCTTTTCCACTGAGAATTCCACACTAATTAGAAAAGTCAAGAGAGTTTTGAAGTTATCGCCAATCTGTTTTAGTACCGTCCAAATCACTACCAGGACTAAAATAATGCTCAAAATGCTTGAAATTCAAAAAGAACTGGCACACTAGCTAGCTCAGTGATCCATGATTTTGGATTTTTTTTTATAGAGGGTTTATATTTTTGTATGACAGTATAAGTACACATGCATTGGCACATATGTATGTTGTTCAGTGATGAATTAATTAAAGAGGTTTTTTTAAATGATGAAAATTTTACTAACATGATATGATTTGTTTGACGGTAGATAATATGGGATATCGGTGATATTCTTTTTTTATAAAACTTGATATTCGGCTCAATGGACCAAACTTCACCGTCTACTGGTCAGAATATATGGACTGGGCCAAACAAAAAAACTTATAGCACGTGGAACGATGGAGACAAAGTCCAAATCGAAGGCTTCCTTAGGACGAACACGAGCAACAAAGTAGCTAAATGATCAATTTAGCTATTATACCTAGACAAATAACTAAAAGTAGTGCTCCAAGTGACTAGCTTAAGGCTAGGTATTTTAGTTTAATTTGTGAATATTACCTAGGTATATATGTTGAGGTACTCTATACAAGGTATTGGATTAAATATAATTTTTGTCATCTTTCTCTCTCTACTGTTTGCTAAAGCTCTGTTTAACACTCAATTGATTTTTTGAAGGGTCATTTAGACCATCTTCGTTTTGGAATTTGGGATTTTGGGTAAGGAGAAGAGAGAGAGTAAAAGAAATGAGACTAATAATTGTGAAAAAATTTATTGGAGACCGTGTGTTGGAAGAGAATCCCAAATTTCAAAACGAATAGGGTCTGGGTCCCACAAAAATAATAAAATCGTTCATTATTCTTAAACCTACTACGGAGCCGTTCCAGTTTCTAAAAAAGGAACTTTTAAGAAAAGGAAGGTAATTTCAAGTCCAAAAATCATGTGTTTACGTAAATAATTTTCCTATCAATATGGATCTTGTTTGATAGATTTCATTGAGATCTTTAATACGGTGCCAAAAAAATCAAAAAATTATTTTTTATTTTCATTATATTTGAGTTTGAAAATCGAAGAAAAATTACTTTTGGAAAAGGAACCCTTAGTGGAACGGCCCCTACCTCCGTCCTAATTTAATTGTTCTTTACTAAAGTTCAAGTCACTTTTCAATTGATTATTTTTATAATTTATAAAAGTTTATGTGATTTAAAAAATATTGTATTATAAAACAAATCAAGATCTATCAAACAAAATTCATATTGGATATAAAATTCATTACCAATTTAAAAATATAACTAATTTTTTAATTCAGTTAGAATAAAACTGGAACAAATAAATTAGGACGAAAAAAATATATTGTAATGAGTTCCTGCAAAAAATTAGTTCAGTCGAATATTGTAAGGGCTTTTGAAGAATTAATCAATACAATGGTGAGAAGAAAATAAACTGCCAAGGCGACGAAATGGAGAAAAAAGACCCGCCAGTTGTGTAATGGTAATTTTGTTATTACTAAGAAAACTAAGAGCATATTCGTAAAATATCATTAAAGTGCCTTGTTTGATGTGGTCCGACAGAACTTTATATTGGAAAGCAACTAAAGCTGCCTAGAGGGGCCCACATAACAAGTGCCATGAGGCACCCCTTAGCATTTGTCATTATCATAAAAATTCAAAGACCTTTATATAAATCCCTTAAAATTAGGGATGTGGGGCCTTATGTTCAGTCCATTTCCCAATTACATGGTGCTCTTTCTTGCCCCAGTAACTTTATTCACTACACATTTTTTTTGAGATCCATTATTGATTGTGTGTACCTTACAAAATGTGTAGTGGATAATAATAGTTTTAGGACATCACGCGACTGTGCCTCAAATTCATTGGCCCTTGGTTCCTACTTCCTAATAATGTATGGATAACAAATGGTGGTTTTGAACCAATAAGTCAAAGTGACATGTTAGTTTGTCTTTATATTCTAAAAAGATTCGCATTTGTTAGTTTTGTATTAATTTTTTGTGGATTATTCTTTCATCTCGGCAAAAGAAATCGCAAAAATTAAAAATTAGTACCAATTTTTTATTTTTTTAAATAAAGATAAGAATAAAATGAGTTTCGATCATAATTTTTTACTTTTTCGATTTCTTCTGTCGAGACGAATTAATAATTCACAAAAGTTTGGCGTAAAAGTACCAAATACAAATTTTTTTGTAAATAGATACAAACCAAAAGTCACTTTACAAATATATATATATATAGATATATACATATATATATATATATTAATGTAACTAAATTTTTAATATGGGAGTTCAATCCAAAAAAATTCAAAAAACAAACAAACGAACAGACAAACAAGGAGTAGTGGAGTTTATGAATCAAATTCTTTCCCATAGTAATGATTCTGAAACGGGAAAAAATAAAACGTTTGGTCAAAATGATTGGGTCAGCCTTAGATATAGCCTTTTCGCCGGACAAGATGAATGGATCGAAGGAGGGGTAGCGAAAGAAATCGCAAAAAATAAAAAAATATTATCAAATTTTTATTTTTTTAAAATAAAAATAGAAATTATTATCAAATTAATATAGGGACTGGGGTCACCACAGGCCCCCCCGGTCCCTACAAATTACCACAATAGAAAAGGACACTCTCCTAACCAGGTTTGAATCCAAAATGCATTTCGTGGTTCAACTACCCTTCTCTTTTGCAAACCCTGGTTCAACTACCCTTTGAAGGCAGGCCCATAAATGATGTTGGAGTTCATTTTCTAAAATGACTATTAAACCTTATGAATAATATTAATGCTCCACTGTCCTCATTCTTTTGTCCCTCGTTCTATCTCAATCGGATAAAAAATTAATTATAATTTTTAATTGATAATACTGTTTATGTACAATATTGATCTTGTTTGATAGATCTACGAGCTCTTTTAAACGATTTTCAAAATCACATAAAGATTATAGAATGCAAGATATAATCAATTAAAAAGTGGCACGGACTCCCAAAATGAACTATAGAATTGGGACAGAGGGAGTAGTAGCTCCGAATACAACAAATATATTTCACAATAATCAAAGAATTCAAATTATTGATATCTGTTAGATTTCTGGTAAGATTCCAATAAGCAATTGGTTAGGTGCGGTAGACTCTAGAATATATTTACTAAGTTTTGGGTAGTTTAGATGAGCGGTGTGAGATAAAGTCTAACTATCTCCCTCGCATGCAGCCTGGATGCATGTGGAGGTACGAATTAAGGAGAGCTGGAGAACAGGAGATCTGACTCAGGCGACGAAGACTCGATCACGTGACATGAGACCACTGAAAATCTAGTTCTAATACCATTCTAGTTTTTTTAAAGGGTTCAAACCCAAAATTAATTGACAATTGGTCGAATAGTCTATAGAAATATACTAAGGCCTGTGAGTGACTTAAGATAAGGACGTGGAATAAAGTCTACTAATTTTTGAGCTCATGCACAAGTAGGGTGAGCACGTGTTTGAGACTTTGTAGTCAAGGGAAGTTACAAAACCAGACAATCCACAACTACCCAATGCACCCCACGTTTCACTATCCGAAAATGCGGATCAAAAAAAAATGCAGAGGGTACCGATCAATTGGGTACTGTGGAATCTAGGGCTGTCCACGGCCTCGATTGGATTGGATTTCTATAAATTTGATCTTAATTTGTATTTCACGGTTTTTAGAAAATGCAATTCAATCATAATTCAAAAGTCTCACGGTTTGGTTCCAATCTGAACCATGAGTCACAATTTGGTCCCAATTTTATCTACGGATTTCCTTCCATAAAAATAAAATGATCCTACTGTCAACTAAAAATGCAGGCTTGTTCGGTTAAAGATTTTTGGATTTGAATTTGTAATGATTAGGGTAGGGAGATAAGGCAACGATTGGAGAGAGATAGAGATAAAAATGAAAGTATTGGTTGGAGATAAGGATAATGAGAGGATGTTGGAATAGGGTAATAATTTTGAGTCCAAAATCCCAATCCCTAACCGAACAAGTTATGACATTCCATAACATTACACTTATTATCCCTAAAGTTTTATTTATCATCACATTAATGTAAAATTGTTAAAAAAAAAATTCAAAATAATTAGTAAAGTTAAAATTATTTATAAATATTACACATACACCTGTATGTTATTTTTTTTATTTTTTTTTAAATATCTCACGGTCCGGTTGGTTGACCGATATCTAGACCTAAAATAATGGGTTGCCCCAAGCTTAGGGCTGAGACCGATGCAGCACAATACCCGGTACGACCGGAGTCGAATTCACTAAGGACGGTGAAATGTTTGCTGTAGAATCTCGGGTTGTAGTATCAAAATTAGCTCTTAGGTAGCCACCCCTTGCCTTTTAGTTGATTAATTAACTAAACTAACAAATAACTTGCTCAAACGATTAAAAAGAGAGGCATGGTCGTAGGGAATCCGGCGCTCGCTACCCAATCAGAATTCGCTCGTTTTAAAAGTTCTAAAAATGGTTAAAATTAGGGAGAATTGGAGACTCCGAAAGATGCGAATCCTAAGGTTGCCGGTCTCGTACACAACGGCGAACAGGTTTTAGTCCCCCGTTCCCGCTCACATGAGTCCCGGCAATGCCTCGGATTCGTCCAACGGACGTAGTTTTCACCAACTAAAATTATTTAATTAAATCAATGAACGAAAAAAATTGCGAGACAAATCGTAATTAGGTCGCGACGCGCCTTTATCCAGCGACCAAACCTCAGAAAAACTACTCACTCATTATCAAAAATAAAAAGAATAAAACCCTAAAATTAATCATGCTTCTGTTACGCGAGATAAAGAAAATAAATAAAAGATCCAAGCCAAACAAAAATAAACGAACAACTTTTATTTAGAACAAAAATTAAAACGGTTTACGAAAGTGCGAATAGTTGAACAAAACTCTAAAAACTTGAAGGAAGAATAATCTGAATGAAAAGAACGGAAGTCTGAAATTGCAAAGAACAAAAGAAAGCAACCTTCTGTCGTCCCCTGTGATGACGCAGGACCCGTTCTTCCTGTTTCGTCCGTGGGCAGAAGTCAAATTGTGCCTCTTTTTTTCCTTTTTTTTTTCTCGCTAGCAGCCACCGCTCCTGTTCTTTCTTTTTCTCCTCTGTAAAAAGGTGCTTCGCGTAAAAAAAAACCTCTCTCGAAACCCTTTTTTTTCTTCTTTTATAATGGTGCCTCCTGCCGTGTACTTCATGGGCCCCCCCCCAGTAAAGACTGCCTAGTCCAAACCCAATTAAGTCATGATCCAATTAAATTAATTGCAAATCCCAATTAGTTGCAAATCCATCACAACTAATTAATCTTGGGTTCAATTTCCAGCCAACAAATAATTGGGCCCAATGAGTTTTGACCCAATTAGCATCAGTCAACGCCATATTCTCATCTTTTGCCGCTTCAAACTTCAATTGATTCGACGACCCGTTTTGTTTTGGCACGAAATAAAATTCGATTTTGCGCTTTTAACTCCGAATGTTATTCATGTGCTCTGAAAGTCCTGAAACGCAATTAACAACTATCAAATCCTAAGTAGCGCATTAAATGAACATAACAAATCTAAGTTAGGGAGCGTAAATAAGCATATTTACGCACCTATCACATCCTTCAACTTACACTTTGCTAGTCCTCGAGCAAAGAAAATAAAGAAGACAAATTCTAACTACGCCACTTTCGTAGGACTCACGATTGCACTTAGCCCATGCAACAAGCCTTTTAAACCACTAGGTGATCTCCAGAGGACGAGTAGAGTCTCGTGAGGGTTTACAGCAATGAACACCCACAAACATTGTGAATTCTTTTCACACAAAACTAGAAAACCTGTAAGACAGCTCAATGATATCTCAAGCAAAGAATAGGAAGCCATCGCAAAGAGATAATGACATAAGCAATTCTAGATGCTATCAAGACAGAAAAATAAGTCATGACACCTATACTTAGCGTGTGTGAACAAGGGCTTTGGTCACAAGTGAAAAATAACTCAAATTTCCCTCCGGACCGAGTCTTGACTTCAAGTCTCACCGTGTCATGCACTCAACAAATGAAATCACTCTAAACAAGGTGCATATTACCCTCAATATGTGCAGGCGGAAATTTTGTAAATGAAAGCAAAGTATCCTGCACATAATGACACGAAAAGAAAGATTTATATAGTGAACACATGATCTCATGAACGGAATGCCAACTATTGAAAACTCTCTTCATCCACCAATTCACAGCCCATTGCCCCTAGGATCAAATAGGACTTTCATTTCAGTTATAATGTTAGGTAAGGGAAGGCATTTCAAGGTCAGGGTAAAACATTTAAGTGTCTGAGAATAAGCCAACAACAACTCCTATAGGGCAAATACAACAATGCGTGCCCCCTTTTTTTTAAATTTTTCCTTCTTTTCAACTCCACCACATCTCTCTTTCTTACTTTTAACACAATCCTACATTAAGAACAAGTGTTTCTCCTTTTCACAATAAGTTGGTGTCTTCCCTTTTTATTTTATTTTTCTCCTTACAACCCTATTCTTTTTATTTTTGAATGGGAAAGATTACCACCAATCAAGCATAATTCTCAACTCCACTCATCTCCTGAATAAAACACCTCCAAATAATTACTAAGCCTTCTCAAAACACAATATAAATGGTGGAGCTCAACAAAAAAAAGGTTCTATGCATAAGGCTCAAATGGGCTCACAAGGGATAAATGTATGAAAGGAAAGAAACGAACCGGCTCAAGATATCAAAGATGGCCTATAATCCTTTCCAATGGGCAACACAACCATGCAACTTTCCAAACCCAAGAGATAAGTAGGCAATTTAAACCATTCCCAACACTTGACAACAAAAATAATGAGACCCACAACGAATTTGCTCTTTCATGACAAACAAGAGTTTATTTGACATCACTCCAAGAAAAGATAGGCTCTAAGCTCACATGGGCATAAGTCTCCACTAAACTAGTCATCGAGAATAATCAAGTCACAGCTCACAAGCAACCAAAGCCCAAATAGAAGTGAAGTGCAAATGTGTTAAAAATAAATGCCATGACAAATTCTTTACAACAAGCTAGCAAAAAGAACTACAATGCCACCACTAATTAAAAAAAAATGACTATCCCATCTCAAACTCTATCAATCACGAGCCAATCTCAACAGCTTTCAAGTCTCATGCAAAAAGATTTCCACCATTTAAAAAAAAATTTCTAAAAAGAACAAAGTGATCCCTCCCCCAACTTGAACTATTCAATGTCCGCATTGAAAGCATGAAAAATAAAGATAGGACAGAAACGTAAAAGAGAGGAAAGATATCACCTCGAAAAGAAGGGGCTAAGCAGAGTAAATTATAGAGCGAGGTAGACCCCCCAACTTAAATCGAAGAACCTGCAAAATGTTAGCCTCCAAAAGTGCAAGAGAAATAACTAAAAGAACTAAAGAAAGCAAGAAATTAAATGAAATACAAAAACCATTCACTTTCTTCACGCGAAAGACACAGGTACCACTTTTCTCCCTAGCCAAAGACTGTGGTTCTCTATTTGTTGGAAGGACAGTATGCATAGGATTCAACGATATCTTGAGAAGTGGTACCATCATCTAATAGGCTGTCACTCCCTCTGGGGCTGCCAAATTCCGTACCCACCACTCCGTTTGTGAAACAATCTCCACAGAGTTTGGACATTAAAGTCAGATGGTTCAGACAGAATTCTCGCTGCTAACTACGCGCCTGCCGTCAGACCCAACCTCCTAAGTACTGCATACATAGCTTTGACCAGGTGGCTACACCAGACCAGAATGCTAATTTTTTTTTCTTTTTCTAATTTCTACTTTTTTTTTTTTTTGCTTAACAAGAAATAAAAGAACGAATATACAAAGATTGTGCCCGAAACCCAAGTCAATGATGGGTATCCCTATTGCTAGGGACCGAGTCCACTCCGCAATGAAGAGAATGGTACGCAAAAGCTACCCGTCAGAACGTAGCCACAACAGCTACACAACTAGGTCGTCCGAATAAACAAGATCGACCAAAACCTCATCAGGTTCACCTACTTCCACATATTCCAAAAATGGTTTAAGACGCTGCCCATTAACTTTGAAACTATTATTATTTTTCGGGTCACAAATATCTACAGAACCATTTGGGTAAACCTTATGCACAACGTAGGGACCATCCCATCGGGACCTCAACTTACCAGGAAACAGATGGAGACGCGAGTTATACAGTAATACTTTTTGACCAACACTAAAGGTCTTTCGCTGAATATTCCTATCATGATACGCCTTAACCTTAGCCTTATAAATACGCGTGCTCTCATACGCGTCATTCCTAATCTCATCAAGCTCACACAACTGGAGCTTCCTATGGGCACCTGCCTCTGGCAAACGCGTGTTCAACGTCTTAATGGCCCAATAGGCCTTATGCTCCATCTCAACAGGCAAGTGGCAGGCCTTACCATAAACAAGCCGGTAGGGTGAAGCACCCAATACGGTCTTGTAAGCAGTGCGGTAGGCCCACAAGGCATCGGTCAACCGAAGTGACCAATCCTTCCTATTCCGGTTCACGGTCTTCTCCAGAATTCCTTTGATCTCACGATTTGCTAGCTCAGCCTGACCGTTGGTTTGGGGGTGATAAGCAGTAGACACCTTGTGAGAGATGCCATACTTGCTCATTAACGCCCCAAACGACCTATTGCAAAAGTGCGTGCCCTGATCAGAGATAATGGCACGTGACATGTCAAACCTCGACAAAATATTAGCTCGTAAGAACTCTAGCACGACCTTCGAATCACTGGTCTTAGTGGGAACTGCCTCAACCCACTTAGACACATAATCCACCGCCAAGAGGATGTACTCATAACCGTATGACACTGGAAACGGGCCCATGAAATCAATGCCCCAACAATCAAAAACTTCTATCACAAAAATATTCTGGAGGGGCATCCTATTCCGCGGGCCCACCTTGCCTAATTTCTGGCACCGGTCACACGACTTGTAAAAAACATATGTATCCTTAAAAAGATTCGGCCAAAAGAAACCACACTCACTGACCTTGGCGGCGGTCTTCTTCGTGGAGAAATGACCTCCACAAGTCTCGGTGTGACAAAACTCTAAAATTCCCCTTTGATCAGCTTCAGGGACACACCGACGCAAAATCTGGTCCGCGCAATACTTGAACACATATGGATCATCGTAAATATATTGCCGGACCTCCCTCAAAAATCGCTGCTTCTCAGCTGTAGACCAATGGGGTGGAATCTGCCCAGTCACCAAATAATTGGCGACATCTGCAAACCATGGGCATGTATTAGCAGCGAACAGCTGCTCGTCAGGGAAAGTATCCACAATGGGGAGATGCGAGGTGGGATCCTCAAACTCCAGACGAGACAGGTGGTCGGCCACTACATTTTCAACCTCTTTCTTACCCTTAATCACGAGGTGGAATTCTTGCAGTAAAAGAATCCACCGGATAAGACGAGCCTTCGCATCCTGCTTGGTCATCAGATACTTCAAGACCGCATGATCAGTATACACCACAATCTACGAACCCACCAAGTAGGACCGGAACTTGTCTAAGGCAAACACCACCGCGAGTAATTCCTTCTCGATAGTGGTGTAGTTCATTTGTGCCTCATTCAGCGTCTTGCTCGCATAGTACACGACGCAGGGATCTTTCCCTTGCCGTTGCCCTAAAACCGCCCCAACTGCATAGTCGGAAGCGTCACACATCAACTCAAAGGACAAACTCCAATCCGGAGGCTGCACGATCGGCGGAGTAGTGAGACTCCGCTTCAACGTCTTACACGCCTCCTCACACGCCTTAGTCCACATGAAGGGCGTGTTTTTGGACAACAAATGACACAACGGTCGGGAGATAGCACTGAAATCCTTAATGAAATGCCGATAGAAACCGGCGTGACCAAGGAAAGACCGAATGTCTTTTACAGACTTTGGAGTGGGAAGATTTACGATCAAATCAATCTTCGCCTTGTCCACCTCAATACCCTTAGAAGAAACAATGTGTCCCAACACAATGTGTCCTCACACCGTTGCAAGACCTTTCCTAAGTTCTCGAGGCATTCGTCAAACGAATCCCCAAAAACCGAAAAGTCATCCATAAACACCTCCACGATCTTCTCTACCATGTCGCTAAATATTCCCATCATGCACCTTGAGAAGGTTCCGGGAGCGTTGCATAAACCAAAAGGCATGCGACGGTAGGCAAACGTGCCGTAAGGACACGTGAAGGTAGTCTTCTCCTGATCCTCCATGGCTACCTCAATCTGATTGTAGCCAGAGTACCCATCCAGGAAGCAATAGAAAGCCCAGCCAGCCACCCTCTCCAGAATTTGATCAATGAATGGGAGAAAGAAATGGTTTTTCCGGGTGCTTGCATTGAGCTTCCGATAATAGATGCAAACTCGCCACCCGATTTGAACACGGGTCCGCACTAACTCGCCCTCACTATTCCTCACGACGGTCACTCCAGCCTTCTTAGGCACTACCTGCACTGGGCTTACCCACTCACTATGGGCTATTGGGTAAATAATACCCGCATTTAAGAGTTTCAACACCTCAGCCCAAACCACCTCCTTCATATTGGGGTTCAGAAGACGCTGAGGTTGCCTGGAAGGCTTCACATCCTCATCAAGAAAAATGCGGTGTGTACACACCGTTGGACTAATACCCCATAAATCTGCTATCGTCCAGCCTATTGCGCCCACGTGCTCTCTCAGCAAGGCAAGCAACTTAGCCTCTTGATCCACCTCGAGAGATGAGGAGATCACAACCGGAAAAGTATCATCGCCCTTAAGGAAGGCCTACTTAAGCGTATCCGGCAGAGGCTTTAACTCTGGTTTAGGCGGCTGGACAGACGATGGAAGAGCTTTAGGAAGTGGGGCGCCCAACGGCTCAGGAATTGGGTTCCAAGCGACGCCACACACATCCTCCACTGCAAGCATCTCCATTAAACTCCCTACCTCTGGAGAATCTAAAAATGATGCCTCTTCGGTAGTTAAAGCTATCTCCAGAGGATCCTTGTACAACACACTATCGACATGCTCTTGCACTAGCGTATCGATCAGACTCACCTCATACACCTCCTCATCATCATCAACCCGACTGTCCACATTGAAAACATTCACCTCCATTTTCAAGTCCTCAAACGACAATTGGACTTGTCCAGTTTTGCAATTCATGACAGCACTGGAGGTGGCCAGAAAAGGACGGCCGAGAATGATAGGAGTTTTCTCAAAAACCTTTGGTATTGGGCATGTATCCAAGACAATGAAGTCAACTGGAAAAAGGAACTCGCCCACTTGAATTAGAACATCTTCCACCACTCCCTTTGGAATTCTCACACTCTGGTCAGCTAACTGTAGCGTGACCGGTGTGGCTTTCAAATCGCCTAAGCCCAGCTTCAAATATACTGAATAAGCAAGCAAATTGACACTCGCTCCCAAATCCAGTAAAGCCTTATCAAATTTCTGGCCCGCGATAGCTATAGGGATGGTGGGACAACCAGGGTCCTTACACTTGGTGGGGATTTCAGCCTGGAGAATGGAACTCACTTGCTCCGTCAGAAGCACCTTGTCCTGACTCTTGGTTTTCCGCTTACACGTGCATAAATCCTTCATGACCTTAGCAAACTGAGGAATTGCGTCAATGGCTTCCATCAGAGAGATAGGAAACTGAACTTTCTTGAATAACTCAAGCATTTGAAAGTTTACATTGACCTTAGGCTTTGCCACCAAGCGATTTGGATATGGAGCAACGGGTGGCACCGGAGTCGTGGGGGCTGAAGGTGCAAGCACCACCACTTCAGGAGACTTCGCCTCTTTCTCTTCCTCAGGGGCACTTCCCACTTCCGGAATGACTACTGGTGCAGTTATCGGCACCGGAGGTGGCACCGATTTTTGCTTGGGAGGTAAGTCCTTGTTGATCACCTTCCCACTTCTGAGAGTGGTGATCGCCTTATCCTCTTCCAGACTGAGATTCGGATTACTTGGGCCAGAAGAATTGCCCACATAATGAGTACCGACGGCATTGACTTGAGGTTGAGAAGGAAACCTTCCCTTCTCCTGCTGGACTTGTCCAATTGCCGCCGTCAACTGGGTCAATTGGGTCCTAATGTCACCAATTGCCTGCTTGGTTTGCTCGATAAAACTAATTTGAGACTGCATGAGAGCCTTCATCATCTCATCAGTCTGCTTATCCCGCGGGGGATGGTTAATGCCAGGAGGTGGTCCAAAAAATGAAGGACCGAACCCCTGCTGTTGTTGAGGCGGGTAACGAAACTGGGTCATTTGGCCTTGAGAAGGCCGAAACTGCTGGACTGACTGCTGAGGTGGTGCCTAGGTATGCATTTGGGCTTTTTGATCCCTCCAACTCAAAAGTGGGTTTTGGGCCCACCCAAGATTGTAGGTATTCGAATATGGATCCCAACGTTGGTTAAGCGCATTCACCTCAGCCTGATTACTATGGTATGCATCTTTAACAATGGGAAACGCAGGGCAAGCAGTGACAAGATGCCCTGGACACTCACATAACGCACACACCTCCTCGACTCTCACCTCATTAGCCTGATGGACTTGCTTAAGCTTCAAGTTCTAATTGTTTAGCCATCTTGTCCAGCTGAGACTGGACATTGTGCTCTCGCACACTCGAAGGAAAAATGCCAGACCCACTGGGTCCCTGTGCAGCCATGGCCCTATCACCGAAGTCGGAAGGTTCCCAACTTCGGTATTTCTCAGCCAACTCATCGAGAAAGTCCCACACATCATCCGGCGGCTTGTCTAAAAAATCCTCCTCCTTACAAGGTTACTCAATTTGTTGGACCGTAGCAACATTCAAGCCCAAATACAAAAATGACACCAACTGGTGTTTTGCGAACCCGTGATGCGGCAAGGACAACAGTAAGTCCTTAAACCATTCCCAGCACCTTAAAAACGACTTGCTCTCTTTCTGCTTATACGATTGAATTTGGCGAGTCAGGTACTTTGATTTACTCTCCGAGAAATATTTCTTGTAAAATAGATCTCGGACAGCAGCCCACGTCGTGAGAGACTGTGGCTTTTGCATCCGTAGCCACTTATCCGCATTGTCCCTGAGCGAGGCTGGGAAGAGCTTAAGGCAAGCATTCTCCCACTGAGGAGTGGTGGCAAGGGTGCGCACCAGCCCCTCGAAATGACAGGCATACGGATCCTCATTCTCCTTCCCATAGAACAAGGGAAGGGCATTATGCGTACCAGGCTTTATGGTGAAAGCATTACATGCTTCCACCGCTCGGTTGGCAAAACTATTGGACCGAGAGGAGTGGTCCTCTCAGGATGCATGTGCGCACGCATCGACATTGGTGGCTCTGCCATTGGTGGCTCGATTACTAAATCAACGAAAAGGCCACCAATATCAAACGACTCACCACTAAAAGACTCTTCCTCCACGACTACTCTCAGCTCTCTCTCAATGGTTACAAGATGCCTGGTATTGTCTCGATAGTACTTAGGTTTCAGAGGTGATTGCTTTCCTACGGTGGAGGATTGCTTACTTCTACCTATGTTGACTCGAAACAACTAAAAAAAACTAAAAAGAAACAAAAATAAAAACAACTACCCAAATTCTAAACACACATTACCGTTCCCCGGCAACGGCGCCAAAAATGCTTGACCGATGTCTAGACCTAAAATAATGGGTTGCCACAAGCGTAGGGCTGAGACCGATGCAGTACAATACCCGGTGCGACCGGAGTCGAATCCACTAAGGACGGTGAAGTGTTTGCTGTAGAATCTCGGGTTGTAGTATCAAAATTAGCTCTTAGGTAGCCACCTTACCTTTTAGTTGATTAATTAACTAAACTAACAAATAACTTGCTCAAACAATTAAAAAAAGAGGCATGATCGTAAGGAATCCGGCGCTCGCTACCCAATCAGAATTCGCTCGTTTTTCAAAGTTCTAAAAACGGTTAAAATTAGGGAGAATTGAAAACTCCGAAAGATGCGAATCCTAAGGTTGTTATTAGGTTAACATGGCTAGGATTGAGAGTAATGACTGGGCCAATAGGAATTTTGTTATTAGGTCGGCACTTTTCAAGTTTTTCCCTTACAAAAGGCAGAGAACAGGCGAAGAACATCATCATGGAGAAATCGACAGTGCCCCGCGGAGACTTGTATTTCGATAGTTTTTTTATTCCGAGTTTTGTTTTTCACAAGTTATTTGAAACTTTGTTCAATTATTCGCACTTCGATAATTCGTTTTAATTTTAGTTCTTTATAAAAGTTGTTCGTTGATTCTTTTTTAATTTAGATCTTTTGTTTATTTTTCATCTCGTGTAATAGAAGCATAAATAATTCAAATTAAGATTTATTGTGTTTCTTGTTTAATGCATAGTGAGTAGTCGTATAGGTAGGGTCGCGGAGTGATTAGCACACTGTGACTAGTTCAGACACTGCTCCTATTTTCAAACAATAGAAAAATGATTTTAGATTGGAAAAATACTTCCCGTGGACCAACCCGGGCATTGTCGGAGCCCAAGTGAACGGGAGAATGGGGATCCAAAACTCATTCTCTGTTGCGCATAGGTATACGGCAATCATAGAGTCTCGCATTTTGCGGGATATCTTTTTCAATCTAGAATTAAATGTTTTAAGAACTCCAAATAGAACAGGTTAATCGTGACTGGTTACAAGTGCTATAAACCCTACGACCGTACCTTCTTTTAATTATCTGAAAAGTACAATCAATTCCTAAGTTTTTAGTTAATCTCAATCAAACTATAAGCGGAGGCTACCTAAGAGCCAGTTTAAATAGTAACAATCCGAGTTTTTAGTCAGTACACATCACCTTCTTCGTGGATTCGACTCCGATTTTACCGGATATTATGCTACGTTGGTCTCCGCCCTACGCTTGGAACAACCCTTAATTTTAATACTAGAAAATCATCAAGCAATGAGATTAGATTAGGGACTCTAAAAAGTCGGGCCCCATTTTGTAAGATTGAAACATCCAAGTCCACTTCTACACCTCTCTTTCTCTCTCACAACTTTTTCGAATTAAGGGCTCATTTGGCTTTAAAAGTTAAACAGTAATTTTTTTGTCTTTATTCAATTTTTTTTTCACATTTGTTAATTTTGCGTCAAACTTTTTTGACTTATTAAATTCGTCTCGACGAGAGGAATCGGAAAAGTAAAAATTTTTTATTGAAACTCATACTAATTTTAAAAAAAAAGAACAAGAATAAGTAAAAAAAAAGGTTGTCTTATTGACTTATTATTGTCTTTATTCAAAAAATTATGAGTTTCGATCAAAAAATTTTACTTTTTCGATTCCTTTCTTCGAGACAAATCAATAAGTTATAAAAGTTTGATGCAAAACAAAAAAAAAAATCAAATAAAGACAAAAAAAAATAATAATAAGTACTTGATGTACCTTCTTGTTGTGCTTCTCCTCTTACTTCAAACTACATCAAGTCTACACACACAGATTTTTGCACACGAATCATGCACAAATCACGGTGTAGGGCCCACACAAACGATCTGAGCCGTTCATTAAATGTAAAACATTTTATCAAAAGCCTTCACTAAAAATCAGCTCAACGCGATACCTATAAATGTGCTCGATCCAATCATATAACTTTCAGTACTGAATCGAGGCCTTGGTTCTTGGCGAGGTCGGCTCCCTGATATTCATCCGCATCCCATGGGTCAATACGAAGTACAATGGTTTGAGAGTGAGGACGAAAGATTTTACGTGAGGATCTCAATGAACACTTTAAATGATTCTTAAAAGTTTATTTAGCAGAAACAACTTACAGGGTCAGCTTCAAAATTTTCATTTAGTTAGCGGTGAGCCGGTGACAAAATAATACTACATAATAAGTTAATGACAAAAGACTCTACGCAAAAAATAAACTCTAACTTATTAACGAGACATGTTATAAGCAAAAGGAAAATGAATATAGCGATTCCCCTTTCATTTGTTTACCAATCTATTTGGGAGATTTTGTGATAAATCCACCGTAGACATTTCATAAACCCACAAGTTCACCTAATGGTTTTGTTAATCACTAGTCCACATAACCTAAAACCTAGGGTACCCTATGAAAGTGCCTAAAACCCTAAACCCTATGAAAGTGCATAAACGACTAAAATCCTATAATAGGAAAGTGCATCCTAAAACACTATAAAAGTGCATAAACCTTAGGGTGCCCTACTGTAACGACCCGGAATTTTGACCCAATTTTTTCTTTATAATAATGTTATTAGAATTATTTTCTTAATACAATTATTATTATTATTCCTTTTAGATACAAATATGCATGCACAACTTCTTTTTAATTTTCCTACAATACTTGCATGCATGCACAACTCTTCTATCTCTCACTCTCCTACTCGATCTCTACCTCCTCCGTAACCCTAAAACCGAGCACGATTCGTCCGTTCCAAAACCCAATTCCATTAGGACTCGATTTTATTCGAAACTCATCCAATTCTCTTATAAATACATTCCTACTCCGACCCTAGGGCACGCACGAAAATTTTCACACTCCAATCGTCCAGAAAAGAGAGAAAATCGAAAGGAAATCAAAGCTCCAAAGCTATGGAGTTCTAGAGAGAGAAAGAGAGAGAGAAAAGTGGGTTTTGTAGATCCGCTCGTCCGAGACCCAAATTGATCGTTCCAATCTCATTCTACAATCCCAAGCATCCACGAACATCAACCAATTCGGCCCAAGGTCTCTCGATCGAAGAAACCGAAGTTTTCTTTCCAAATTGTCAAGTTTCCGATCGAAAACCAATTCCACCCAATTTGAGGTATTATAATTCGATCCAAGCCTCCTAAGTATATTTAATGTTTATAGACATAACCCAATAGCCCTATAGCCCCATGCATCAAAAACCGGGCCAAAACAACAAAACGAGGGCTGCATTGAAGGTTGCGGCCGCAACAACCTTCGGTTTTTCCCAGCCGCATGCACCAGTCTTCCAACCTTGCGGCAGCAAGGTCAACCGCGAGTCAAACCTTGCGGTTTGGACTATTGTGGTTCGAATTGATTTTTCGACGTCCCAAACCTAGTTTTTGACCCCCGAACTATTTTTCCTAGGTTCCTAACACTTCAAAGTTCATACCTTGTTAAATTCATATTTTTTTATTTATTTATCTATTTATTAAATTTTTATTCGTTATCGTGTAAAAGTTTATTAACTAAAAATCGTTGCGACCTTATAAACTACTCTATAAATTCCCAAACTATTTTTCCTAGAGTCCTAACATATTAGAGATCATAACTTGCTGACTTCATATTTTTTTTATGTTATTAGCTATTTATTTTATTTTTAATTAAAGATACAAACGAAAAATAATTGCGACCTTACAAACAATGATTTTAATATCCAAACTATTTTTGTTAGACTTCTGACATCTCAAGGATGATATGTTATAAAAATAATATTTTATTTATTTCATTAACCATTTATTATTATTTACGCGTTGTTTCTTAATAAAATTACTTTAAAATATTATAAAAGATGTTAATAATTCCGAATAATTTTATTTAGACTTCTTACAGTCCTAATATGATATTTTGTTAATGTAAATATATTTTTAATTATTTAATTATTTATTATCTATTTATTCCTCTTTTGTCAAATTAATTTAATTCTTTTATTTAAAATAATACCACGAACCTCCAAACCCAACTTTTAGCACTCAAACTTGTTATAGAGGACCGTTAGGACTCTTATTAAGGTTATGATAATTATTCTAATATTTTTACCTAATTAATGTATTTAATTAGTATTTAATTAATCTAATTACTTAAGAATAATTAATTAAAGCCTAGAAAAAATTATTTTAAATCTTTATTAAATAGTTCATAACTTATTAATGATTTTGTGGCCATACAAGATTAAGGGCAACGGCCCAGTCATAAAAAGTTATGTGATTGCATTGCCTAATATTTGTTTTGATCCGTCTGTTATTCGTTTTGATTATTATTGAGAATAAAATTGTGTCGATGCTGGATTTGATTGCTAGATTGGACCCTAGAGACATGGGGTGGTATACGAGATAGAAATCACTTAGACGATGCTAAGTAATGGATAAGTTGTGAAGTTTCTTTCTTTTTAGAGGATTGTTTGCAGGCGTGATTCTGAGATATGGTGAGATTTGTGGTGAGAAAGTATACAGACGTTGTTATTGTTAAGGGAAAAGGAAACAAATGAAAGTCGTGGGCTAAGCAGGACCTCGGGGGTGGCCTAACAGGACCTCGTGTGATCGGGTAGCTGAGTAGGACTCGAGGCGACTGAAAGACCCAAGTGTCGCTTAGGTGGCCAAGCAGACTTCTGGGTGGCCTGACAGACCTCGTGTGATCGGGGTAGCCTGAGTAGGACCTTGAGGCAGCCTGATGGACCTAGAATTGTGAGAATGGCAAAGCAGGACCTTAGGGCACTGACAGACCTCAAGTATTGGGGTAGTCTGAGCAGGACCTTGAGGGCAGACTGATGGACCTAGGATTGTGATTTGAAGCGGGTAGTCCAAGAATATGATTTGAAAGCGGCGGGTAGTCGGTGATGTCTGTGATGATTTAAAACCAACGAGTAAGCCCTGAGATGATTTAAGACTGGCAGA
Source organism: Rhododendron molle (assembly GCA_025413875.1). Taxonomy (NCBI): domain Eukaryota; kingdom Viridiplantae; phylum Streptophyta; class Magnoliopsida; order Ericales; family Ericaceae; genus Rhododendron; species Rhododendron molle. Next base: position 46,962,972 of record CM046392.1, read on the forward strand.
GTAAGCCCGGTGATGATATAAAACTTGGCAAAGTAAGCCCAATGATGTTTTGATAAAACCTGGCAAAGTAAGCCCGGTGATGTTTTGATAAAACCTGGCGGTGGCTGATATTTTGTGATGTTAAAACCTGGTGAGAGGTCGATGTTTTGTGACGATAAAACCTGGCGGATGGTCGGTGATGTTTTGTGGAATAAATTGATGTCTGGCGAGAGTCCGTGGAATAAATTGATGTCTGGCGAGAGTCCAGTGGAATAAATTGATGTCTGGCGAGAGTCCAGTGGAATTGATAGACTGGCGTGTGTCCGGTGATGATTGTGATGTGGTATATAAGATAGCGAACCCTAGTTGTGATTCGGGCATGATAAGCTAGCCCTTGTTGTAGTATTGTAACTTAGGTTATCTACGACAAAGAAATGGAAGTGATCTCATGGGACCGAGCATGGCTAGCGGTTGGGGAGGAAAGATCTCGTAGGAGATTTTGGATCACACGTTAGGCTAATGGATAGTAATGAACTGGTTGGCGTGAAATCTCTGTTTTACTTATTCGCATCATGATTATCTTGTTTGCTTGCAGCCGTAATTGTAAGAGGGTGGTTGGGTTGGATTATTCTATTGGGTGATTTATCACTCACGGATACGTCTGTATCCTGGCAAATCGATTGCTTCGGCGATCAATTTGCTAGAGGGCGCAGGATTCAATGGAGGAGATTCAACGATGATGCAGTTCGACACGGAACGAATATCAGTAACGAGGATCGAGGATGCTTAGGATTCGTATCAAGATTAGAGTCAGCTCTGAAGTTGGTGTATTTTGATTCCGTAAATCTATCTTGAAATTGTATTAGCAAAATCTTTATTTTGGAAAATTATATGTATTTAGCAATATTTTCTTTAAAAATTATTTTATTTTGCACCCGAAAAGTCGGGGCGTTACACCTACACTAGAGTAATCTACCCTATCCTAAGGTAACCTATTCTATAATAAAAAAGTGCACCTTAAAATCTTATGGAAATGCTTGAACCCTAAGGTACTCTACCTTACTCTAAAGTACCCTAAAATGGACTTAAAATCTTACAAAATTAATAAGTGAACTTGTAGACTTATGAAATTCATATAATAGACCTAAGATTAATTTTCTAATCTATATTTTAGGTTCCAAAATTTAGTGGGGAGCCTGTTTTGTTGGGTCAATGCTAGCCGGTGCTAACTAGCTAGCGCTGGTGATGTGAGGGGTCCCAATAGCCACTTTAATGAGCATTTTCATACAATGTCAGGCACAACACAGAAAACGACATGCAATAGTATCATTTTCGTGACTTATTGATTCGTCTAGACGAGAGGAATCAGAAAAGTAAATCTTTTAATTAAAACACATAATTTTTTGAATAAAGACAAAAATAAGTCAATAAGACAACTTTTTTTTTTACTTATCTTTGTCTTTTTAAAAAAAAATTAGGAGTTTCGATAAAAAAAATTTTACTTTTTCGTTTCGTCTCACCAAGACGAATCAATAAGTCACGAAAGTTTGATGCAAAACTAACAAATGCGATTTTTTTGAATAAAGACAAAAAAAAAAAACAAGTTATTGTTCGACTGTTCAATCCAAATCACCCCTGGTAAAAATAATACTTGGCAGGCACTTTCTCCTCTTTACAATTTTGGGGCTCCTTTTCGCTTCCATTTTATTATTACAAGTATTCTTTAAACTCTTTTGTGTACCACAGTATACAAGACTAATCATATGTGCTAAACTTATTATTGCTCTTACATTTCGCGCGTATAGTTAAAATGATTTTTGCACTTTCTTTCTTAATAATGGCACTTTTTTTTTCCTTTTTAAAGTTTTTGTGTATATTTTTACAAAAAGATAAGTTTTTATGAATTATTGATTCTTCTCAATGAGATGAATCAAAAAAGTAAAAAACAATGGTCCAACCTTAAATTTTTTCGATTAAAAGACAAAATTAGCCAAAAGCTAGGTTTTTCATATTTATTCAAAAAAATTGAGTTTTGATAATAGTCTTTTTTTCTTACTTTTTCAACATCGAGAAGAATCAACAATCCATAAAAATTTGCCGCCACTACAAGAAAAATTACAATGGGTGACGAATGAAAATCGTCACAAATTGCATGTTTTCATCATAAATAATATAGGTGACGAAAAAAAAATTATCAACTAAAGGTTGTCGAGGATTCCTACCTAGTTACGAAATCTATTTTTCGTCACCCATAGTGCTTTTTGATGACGAAATATTTCGTCACCAAAAAGTGAATAATTGGTGACGAAATTTTTTTCCTCACCTATTGCGCTTTTTTGACAACGAAATTTTTTGTCATCAATTATTCCTTTTGGCAACGAAAAAATTCATCACCAATAGGTCACATCGGTGACGAAAATTTTCATCACCAATATAAGAAATTGGGGACGAAATTTTTGGTTGCAAAAGACGTTTTCATATGGAAAAAAATCCTTGTCTCTTGCTCCTGCTAGGCTTCGAACCCGAGTCCCTTGAGTTTTTCGCGCAAGCTCCGACCAACTGCACAACACACACTTTTCAGTAAATATTTGAAATATCTAATATCTTTAACATAAAAATATATTTCGAATGTAATTATGAACCATTAAACGGTAAAATTAGCAATTTTGATAAACATGAAAGTTGTAGCTAGGCAATTGAGTTATTGTTCAAACCAAATTTGAATTATCTCAATCGGAGTTTTTAGTAAAGTGTTATGTCCGAAATACATTTAGTGACAAAACGCAATTCATAAATTTCATCACGAAAGATACCCATTTGATGATAAAATATATTTTTCGTCGCTGAAAGCGTTAAAATGGTGACAAAATTATTTTTTGTCACCAAAGTTAAGCATTTGGTGACGAAAAAAATATTTTGTTACTAAATTGGTCTCATTTGGTGATGAAATATATATTTTGTCACCAAATGATTATCTTTGGCGACGAAAAATAATTTCGTCATCTTTTTTAAGCTTTCGGCGACGAAAAATGTATTTCGTCGCCAAATACCTTTGGTAACGGAAATATTTTTTTCGTCGCTAAATAGGTATAATTGGTGACGAAATTATTTTGTCACGGAATTTGGCAAAATAGTGACGAATTTATTTTTTCGTCGCCAAATATACTCATTTAGTGACAAAATTAAATTTCGTCGCCACTTTTTCGTCACCAATTTTCATTTTTCTTGTAGTGCGCGAAGCTAACAAAAACAAAAAACAAAAAAGTTAGCTAAGTCGCTTATTCAGCCAAAACACTCTTTAGTAATGCTTATAGCTTTTCATTTTGATACTATACCATGCTATTGAGTGGTGTGTTAAAAAATGTGTTCTTGAAAATATGCAAGTAGCAGGACACTTTAACATGCAAGTAACATTTGATAATAGATACTAAAATTATTTTTTGATTCGCTTAGATAGAAGGACTTGGATAAAATAAAAAATAAAATTCAAATGTAACCATAATGCTAAAAATAATAATAAGTTGAATATATAGATATTTTTATTTCACAACAGGAATTCAAAATATAAAGAAAAAAAAATTGACCAATGTAAAGACCCGATTTTAATTATTATTATTCTAATTGGTTGTCAATTGACATGTGTGCATGTGTCGGAGTGATGTGGGATCCAAGTGTGTATCCTAAGACTTTTTTTTTATATTTAGATGTATGTTTGAGGCAAAATTCGAGTTTTGGGGTTCAAACTATCAATTCTCGAACCTAGGAGATTAATTAGAGTTATTATAGAGCTAGAAGGACCCATGGTGTAATTTCTTCCAAAAATCAGCTTTTTATTTCGAGGAGAGGATCGGCCTCTTCATTTTTTTTTTCCCGTTTCCTGGGTTCTTTCTCTTTTTACTTCTTCTTCATCTCTTGACTCCTCATTCTCCCTCTCCACACACACAATCAATTAACCTCTCAAATCTTCTAAATTTTGGAGAATCTAAAAAAAGGGAAGCTTAATTTCATACATAGAACTTGAAGATTTTGGAGCTAGAAGTGGATTTGGAGAAGATTCAAAGCTAGGGTTTGGTATTTGCATCTTTGAAGTAGGATACATGACTAATCTTCCTTATATGTTCATTTTTAGTGTAAATATTGTGGATTGCTTGTAGAGCATGAGTATTTTTTTTGATTATGTGAACTTTGTGATAGGGTTTTAAGATTTCATATGGAAAACATGGGTGTTTGTTGATACTTGTTAAATCCTTGAGATTTATGTGTTATTGAGGTGTAAAGGTGCAAAATGTTTAAAAGTTACATGTGTTAGTGAAATAGTTTATGTGTATTTGAAGTTTAGTGAATACTTGGGGCTTGGATACTTGATGGGAATTATACGAATGATATTTGGGTATAAATTATCCCGTTCAGTGAGATAGGTTGAGATTATTGTGTTTGGGTTATGTTGGTTTAGATTTAAGTGCTGCACCTAGGAAAAATAAGTTGGGCTTGGCGATCTCCCCGGTGAAAGACCGAAAATTGTTGGGGTGGTACACCGTACCCGATTACCCCGGGGCAAGGGTGGTGCTTGTACCCGGTTACCCTAATTCATGGGGTGGTACTTGTACCCGACTACCCTTGGTTTGTGAGAGTGGTGCTTGTACCCGATTACCCCAATTCATGGGATGGTATTTGTACCCGGTTACCCTCGATTAGATATTAAAGTTAACGTATGATTTAGGACTTTGGGTCGAATCTAGGAATGTTGGGTAATGGTGATTAAGCGGAGAACCGTATGAGGTTATTATTAAGGGATACTTATCGACATTTGATAATTAGGTGTGGACTTTTAACTTGTGCACGTTTCATGACATTTATGTTAAAATTGAACATATTATTTGGTTTAGTCTTGTTTCCTACGAGCTCCGGCTCATGTTGTTTAAACCATTTCAGGTGGCAAGGAGGCGCCGTGAACTTAGTGAAGTTGTGGTCGTATGGAGTTCCTTTATGTGATATCATCCTGTTTAGCCTATGTCTTGAATCATGTAAGGCCATAAGGCTGTCTTGGGTTCGATGTCTTTTGTAGCATGATCATAGAGCTGAAAAATTGTGTTATTATTTTGGAGCTGTAAAACTAGGAGTTGTGTAACTATCTTTTAGGTATTTTGTCTCATGGCTTGCTGAACTTATGTTAGCACTGAAGATTATGTATTAAAATGTTGTTTTGAGACTTATGGAAACGTAGCTATCTAGTTTGACTACATGGAGTTATAATTGGTGAAATCTATTTCAAGTAGACGAACTTGTTAGCTATTATGAAAAATAGCTTCGTCATGTAAATTTTAATTTTTTTCGATAAGTTGTATCAGGGTTTAAAAAGAAAGGAAAGTTCTTTTTTTTTTTTTGGGTCAATGCGTTCAATGTTTGACGAAAATTTGACTTTTCAACGCGATATTTATGCCTTTATGACACGTGTCAAGGTTGAATTTTTGGGGCGTTACAACCAACCCCTTGTAATGCTTCTCCCATTGGAATGATTTGTGAGATGGACTGGTTTGTGAGAGAAAAGAAGAGGAGAGAGGGAGAGTAATTATTAGCAATTTGCTCTCTAACTCTTCAAAGTCTCAGGTTTGAAATCGCTCATGTGCTATCAACTTCTTTTAGGGTAGTCCATAGACTCCATAGAGAGCTTTGCTCTGCCTTTAGTTAGAATTCTCGCAAGTGAACAGTAAAATGGGTCCCCTGAAATTAGTCAAGATATACGAAAACTGACCCAAACACCTAAATTATCACCCAAAAAAAAAAAAAAAACTCCCTCCGTCCTAATTTGCTTGTCCCAGTTCTATTCTAACCAAATAAAAAAACTAGTTATATCTTTAAATTGATAATTAATTTTATATCCAATATAGATCTTATATGATATATTTCAATTAGTTTTATAATACAACGTTTTCCAAATTGCATAAAATATTATAAATTAAAAGATATAATCAATTAAAAAGTGACACGAACTCCCAAAAAAGACAATTATATTGGGACGGAGGGAGTACAAAAGTGGCTTCAGGAGTAACCTTTCGCTAATAACTTATTTCACTTATTTTATTGGGAATTGATAATGCCAAAACCATTTTTGTTCATGCCAAAACTCTTTTTGTTCCTACCAAAACTCTTTTATTGCATGACTTTATTGCCCTCTACTACATTATTTACTTTACAAAAATACCCACTTGAAAACCCACAAGTGCAAGGCCTATTTTTCAATTCCACATTTCAAGCAAAAATGAAAACATCAATTCACGAGCAACCCAAGATCTAATTTTAGAAGACAAACAAACAAAAATTAAACATCAATGTTTTTCCACTTCCATGTTTTCATCCATTCACGAGCAACCCATCTAACAAACACGACATAGTTTTAGAAGAATTAAACATCAAATGATAAAACTTAGAGAAAAACAGAGAATGTGGCACTTGTAACTCATGATGTTGTCGATGGAGAGTTGAAAAATACTTAGTCGTTGTTGTACAAATTACTGCATTGGCCAAAAAACAAAAAACAAATCACAGCCAAGACTCTTCACCACCTTGATGTTTGGATGGTCGGTGTTGACGGTAATGAAATATAAAACTTGCATTTACCCAAAGAGCAAGCAATATTGATGGGTGTTCAAATCCCAAGGATTTCAAGGGGTATTTTTGTAAAGTAAGTAATGTAGTAAAGGGCAATAGAGTCATGCATTAAATGAGTTTTGGCATTATCAGCTCCCATTTCATTTTGTTCTTATTTGAATTTTTTTCTCGTTTGCTAATGTTGCATCAAATTTTTTTGACTTTTTAAATAAAAAAGTTAAAAAAAAATTTGCTCAAAATGAACAAACGCGAAAAAAATTCAAATGAGGAAAAAAAACATATTTTTTTTCTAAAAATTCAATTGTGAAGTGAAAAAGTCGGAGACATTGTTTGGGGGCAAAGTTGTCACTTACAAATTACTCCTCTGTAAAAGAACGTCGGCTGTCCTTTCTTCTCTGAGTAGAAGCACAACTTCTTAAAGGTGAGAAAATGAAAGGGCGTTTTGCAAAGGAAAACGAAAATTCAAGAACATTAACCGGTGCAACTATGCACCCAATAGCGGGACCAATTATTCTAGAATCACGTCTAAACACACACTTAAATACATATTCAAAAACATAAATGTGTGGGCTCTACAGATACTAGAGTGCGTAGTGTATGTGGAGCCCATATACTTGTGTGTAGTGTGGGTTAAGCCCATACACTTATATGTGTGAGTGTGTATTTAGGTGTGTAAAGAAGGTGTGGTCCTAGAATAATTGCAGCGGGACCGATTAGCTTTTCAAGAAAAACCGGTGGCGCGTGTCGAGCAAAACAAACAAGTTGCGTGGGAATGATTTTTGTGCATTTCGAGGGGCACGGGCGGCTACACACATGTTTGAATTTCAACAACGGTGCTACAGTTCCCAACCCCAAAGGGATCCCGATGTCCCGCCGGGTTCCTTCAGACCACCGAACGGCTGATCCGAGCCTTTCAAGAATTCTAAAAATAAAAAAAATTGAGTGGGCTTATGCGAGAATCAACGGTATCCGATGTGTTTACATATATATACAAAAACATGGAGTGTTAAGATCTAGCACCTATACACATCGGATACCGTTGATTCTCACGAAGGTCCACTCGTTTTTTCTTTTAGAATTTTTGAACGGCTCGGATCGGTCGTCTAGTGGCTGAAATGGACCCAGCAGAGCGTCGAGATCCGATCGGAATACCTTTGGTCAGGAACCGGAGACTTCCTGGAATTTCAAATGTGAAAAGCCAATGGGTTACAGCTCACAAGCAAAACAATTAATATGGTCCATGTGATGGCAATCCAAAGGTGGTTAAATCTGCCGGTTTCGACCCATCTTTTGGTCAGGGGAGCAGAGGCAAGTAATGACAAGTGGGGTCAGATGACCCCACTAAATTGGAAATTACCTTAGGAAAGTTATACAGTTTTGGACTATATTGGTAAATTTGTCCCAAGAGATTATATTTTGCTCAAATATCTCAACAATATTATAATCATTGCCCTCAAAAAATCATTACATCTGACTTAGTCTCTTTTACTTTGTTTGGTTACATCTGACTTAGTCTCTTTTACTTTGTTTGGTTAACATTTTAGAAATTTATTTTTGAGAGTTGGAGTGATAATGAGTGGAGAGAGATAGAGATAAAGATTTATTGAAAACTGTGCCGAGAGTTAAAAGTTACTCCCTCCGTCCCATAATGTATGTCAATTTTTGATATCCTTGCCAATTTCAACTCCTTATATCTTTTAATACGGATCTCAAAAAATATGCAATATGGATCTTGTTTTATAGTTCTCGATTAATTCTATTATACAAAATTTTCAAACTCATGAAAAACATTATAGATTGAAAGATATAAGCAATGAAATATGACACGAATTTAAAAAATTGTCATTCTTTTTAGGACGGAGGGAGTACTCTTTAAAAGTTAAACCAAACGGAGTGTTTGTCTCTCTCTCTCAAAACTTGTGATTTGATTCGATCCACATTCAAGTACATATACCCACCCCCCATTTTCCACATTCAAGTGCATATACCCAAATCACATCTTCCACATTCAAGTACATATACCAACCCACCCACCCACCCACCCACCCCCCCCCCCCCCCCCATTCATGCTCTCTCTCTCTCTCTCTCTCTCTCTCTCTCTCTCACATTTTAAGAATGCAAAGCAAAAACGAAAAGAAACATGATACACGGGTTCCAATTTGGAAGCTCTAAACCTGAATTAATTAAGAGCAAAACCAAAGTCAAAGTAGATTTTGTATCATAGAGATATGTTTTTCTCCAAGTTTCACAAGCTTTTCAAGAGCCCGGAGTGAATTTTTTTGAATGACACCCAACGATAAAATAAACATAGAAATTATTCCATACTGCAAGTATTTTAAGGGAAATGATAATGCTAAAATTGTTTTTGGTAGTGCCAAAACTCTAATGCACAAAAGACTTATACCATGTATAGTGTACAAAATTTTTATGCACTGGAGTTTTGACACAAACAAAAATAGTTTTGGCATTATTACCACCATCACCATCTTATTTTATTAGAGTATAAGTAAACGAAATTAACAGTCATGCCATTAGAGCTCATGAAACAAATGCCTACATATAAGACCGAAATCTAAAGACACCGATAGTGCACAGTGGCATGCAGGTCCCACTTCGGGTCTCGCATAGATAATTCGATCTGTTCAATAATTTCAATAAAAAGGGAGTGGGCCCTTGAAAAATTAGCTTAGTTGAATATATGTATGTGCTCAATTCAATCTTCTAATTTTTCATTCATATTCGGCTCGGATTATCCATACAGAACCCGTAGTGAGACTCGCGTGCCAGTATGTTTTATCGTTGGTGTCCATAGCAATTCTGATATAAGATTTGACCCAAGTGGCATAAAGTTTTAGATCCGCCCCTGCTTTTGGTATCAATATTTCTTTTTCTAAGAGTTTTTCTTGGGTCCCATTACCTGAAGTCAAGAAAAATATATTATGAGAGGGGTTGCAAATCTGCAAAATAAGCGTTGGTGGGCAATAATTTCAAAAAAAAGGGAGTGGGCCCTTGAAAAATTAGCTTAGTTGAATATATGTATGTGCTCAATTTAATCTTCTAATTTTTCATTCATATTCGGCTCGGATTATTCATACGGAATCCGTAGTGAGACTCGCGTGCCAGTATGTTCATCGTTGGTGTCCATAGCAATTTTGATATAAGACTTGACCCAAATGACATAAAATTCTAGATCCACCCTTGCTTTTGGTATCAATATTTCTTCTTCTAAGAGTTTTTCTTGGGTCCCATTACCTGAAGTCAAGAAAAATATATTATGAGTGGGGTTGCAAATCTGCAAAATAAGCGTTGGTGGGCGTCTTGCCAGGAGATAGAGAGGAGATTGTGGAGTGTGATGAAGGTGATGGGGTAAAAGATTTGTCTCAGGTGAAAGCTTTGTCGATCTCCAAAATCTTGTCCACTTGTTTAAACCGGAGGATGATCTTTAGAGGCTCTTTCGGTTGGGTATTTTGATTTTGGATTTGTAATTATTATTTTATTTTTTTCTCCACTTATTACTGTTTACACCCGTTTTTGGCACCCAGTCCTAAACAAGCGTTGGAAGGGTATTTAATTAGAATGGGCCACGAATTGAAAATCTGTTAGACCAAAATTATTGGGCCAAACCCATGTTACTTGGGCCCAGTTAATTTTAGTTCGAGCTTCGGGCCAGTTTGTAAAAAAGAAGGGGAATTTTTAGGCCGACCCAAAAAATTAGACTCGGACTTAATTTAGTCCTGCACAATTGTTTGTATTTTTTATTCCAATCATACCCCTTCACGCGCATCAGCGTACGGAACTAAAGAGCATCTAGTATATAAAAATTATCCAATGCTCCATGAACATTGGTGCACCATTAACACATTGTTTAAATTTCAAAAAGTCATATCTTTTGTTGGAGATATTCATTTTTTAAAAAAATTATATTTTTGGAACCTACTCAACGATATCTACTAAACAAGATCCATATTGAATATGAAATTATGTAAGATTAAAAAAATACCATTTGCTATGAGAACTGTTTCTATAAGAATTGTCTCTATGAAAAGTGCATATAATTATTATTTCTATGAGAACTGTCCCTGAACTATGGTTATGAAAACTGAGGTTATGAGAACTATATTTTTAGAATCAATTCCTGAATCATATTATTTCGGACAAAAATACCATTGGATATGTAAACTGACTATGAGAACTGCCAAGTCTCATAATCAGTTCTATGAGAACTGCTGAAAACTAGTTTTGTGAACTGAGTTATGAGAACCGGCTATGTGAACTATCAATTCTCATAGTCAGTTCTATGAGAACTGCTAGTTTTCATAGTCAGTTATATGAGAATTGGCTATGAGAAGTAATTGTTCTCATAGAGAACTAGTTTTGTAAACTGGTTATGAGAACTAGACCATGTGAACTAAAAAATACATATTTCACATAGTCTTACCATACACTAAAATACACAGTTCTCATAAAAAATACACATTTCTCATAGTAAAAACACAGTTCTCTTACAAAAAATACACATTTCTCATAGCAAAAACACAGTTATCATACAAAAAAACACCCTTATCACACACAGTACTCATAGAAAAATACACGGTTATCATATGAAAAACACAGTTCTCATACAGAAAAATACACATTTCTCATACAAAAATAAACACTTCTCATAAAAAAATACACAGTTCTCATAGAAAAATACACAGTTCTCATATGTTTTAAAACAGTTCTCATAGAAAAATACACAGTTCTCATAGAAAAATACACAGTTCTCATATGCTTTAAAACAGTTCTCATATAAAAATATACACTTCTTATAAAAAAAATTACACTCTTCTCATAGAAAAATACACACTTCTCATAGAAAATACACAATTCTCATAGAAAAATACACACTTCTCATAGAAAAATACACACTTCTCATATGCTTTAAAACAGTTCTCATATAAAAATACACAATTCTCATAGAAAATTATACACTCCTCATAGAAAAATACACATTTCTCATAGAAAATACACAGTTCTCATACAAAAAAATAAACACTTCTCATAGAAAAATACACATTTCTCATAGAAAAAATATACAGTTCTCATAGAAAAAACATAATTCTCATAGACAGTTCTTATAGAAAATATCTGATTCTCATAGAAAATACACAATTCTCATAGACCGTTCGCATAGAATAATACACAGTTCTCATAAAAAATACACAGTTCTCATAGACAGTTTTCATGAATAACACACAGTTCTTCTAGAAAAATACACAATTCTCATAGACAATACACACACGAACAAAAATTGAACAAAAGCAAAAAAAAAAAAAAAGTAATCAAAATCAAATATAATTATAAATATTTAATTATAGTTATAAGACTGGAGCAACTCTACTGTTTCGTAAACTACTGCTAATCTAGTGAAAACAATAATGCAATTTCTATTCAAATCTTTATACATCTTGCTCCAAATCTTTATTTCGTTTTTTTCAAAAGTGTTTCATAAGAAAGAAAAGAAAGGGAATAGCTCGGCTCTGCTCATGATAAAACACATAAATTACCGTCGTCCGATGAAGAACTTGACGACTACGACAAAGACGAAGATTTCTCCTTCTCGAGTGTAGCTAATGGCAACGAATCCCCAATCTCGGCTGACGATTTGTTCCACAACGGCCAGATGAAGCCGATGTACCCGATGTTTGTCCAAAGCCTTCTCTTCTCTACGAATTCGAAGGTGGATCTGCCGCGTTGGTACCCGGTGAAGGTCTTCGTTGAGGTGGAAGGAGGAGGTGGTGGAGATGTTCTGCTCATGGTCCGGGAAAGCCGTGGAAGCGTCGCCGTAGATCTGCAAGAAGAGTAACTCCACCGGGTTTTCGAGGCTGTTTAGTATGTTGGAGAGTCAGAGAAGGTCGGGATAATGGTGTTTCTCTCTCTCTAGATTTAGGGAATGAAAATGGAGAGGTCTGAGATTTAGCGAAGGAGTAATAGTCGGCATCGGAAAGAGCGGTGGTGGTGGCGCGACGGCGAAGGCAGCGGCGGTAGAAGTCTTCTTCATCATTCTCGTCCAACTTGTCGTCGTCAATCTCGCCATTGGAGGCTTCGTCAAGAATTGGTGGGTGTAGTTTGAGAGAGAAAGTGAGAGTGTGATAGTGATGGTGAGGGGCACAAAAGTCATGAACCAATATACCCAAGCCTGTCGAGGTTCGGAAAAAATATTTCAGGGTTGGTTTCAAACCGAGGCTAGAAAACGGGGGCGGCCTCTAATTTTTGAGCTAAGTGTTGGGTTGGGCTGAATATGTTAGCAGGCCATTTAATTTAATTCAATGGCCCATTACCCAAGTGGCCCATGAAAAGTGGGAGGAAAAGAAATGTTAGTTGTCTGGCAAGAAGCCATTTGACCGAGTCAAATGGTTGGTGGTTACCAGTAACCCACGAAAAGAGGGCATGAGGTGGCCCATGACTTGTCAACTGCCCATGGAAATAGAAAATGTTTTCCCCCATTATCTCCAGTAACTTCCCACGCTGGGGAAAATACACATGGGTAATTGATTTAACCTCTAATAACTGCCAATGTTCCCACTAAATATGTTAATGGGCAGTTATTATGGACACATGGCAAGATCTGGAGCTGCCTCGGAACACTTGTCAGCACAAGATGAAGGCGGGAAACTGAATTCAGAGCTGGACCAGCACACCATTTGCCTATAAATACAAGTTTGCAAGACAAAAAAGGGGTTCCCACACCAATCAAGCTCAACGCTTACAACCAAAAGCCTTCCCTGCGAATCAATTATCTCTATTTTCTCACCTATACTCGATTATTTCTCCAAATAACTCGAGCTTTTATCTCTCTTGTATCCCCAACTTTATTATTACAAAACATAATAAAGTTATTCATATCTCTCTCGCACCTCCTACTTTATTATTCCGACATAATAAAGTAATTCTACGTTGTTACTTCTTTTCCTACACGGTTAGAAAATTATTAAGTTCACTTCGTTGTGGCAAACCACGAACCAACACTGCAATCCGGCCCTTAGGTTGCAGCACTATCGCCCGCACAGATCTAGAAGTCAGAAAAAGGACGCCCAGTCCTTTATGTTGGTACGCGACAAGTCCTGGTACGCCCGCTCAGTCCTTGAGCCAAATCTAAGCCAAACAATTACTCATCTCTCCAATCATTATTTTTATTTTTTCTCTCCATTTCTGTCCGATTATTATCCTTATTTTTAAATTTTAATCATTACTCTACTTCTCTCTACAATCATTACCTATAAATCTAAATTCAAAATACCCAAAATGAACAAGGTAATAGACCCATGTTACTAAGGTCATTGAAGTAGGAGAGCCTTGGAAGTTGGATATCAAGTATGAGGGAGGCAATATGATCCCTTCATCCCCCTTAGATGGGTGTGAGGCAAATGATGGGCTCTAAAAGGAGAGGAGGTCATGCTTCATGGCAAGAAAGGATCATTATGAGGGGCGGAGCCAGACAAGGATTTGGAAAAGGTTTCAAAAGTAATGCATCTATAAAGGTTAAGTGCTAAAAAGGCACTAAAGGGACGATTTTGGTTCTCAAATCATTTGGATCTTTTTAGAGCACAAAGAAAATATAGGAGTATTCGCATGAAAAAATTTTGATATTTGGGGTGTAGTGATAGATTCTTTGTACTTGGGTTTGCCCCTTTAGATGTATGGGTTTATCCCAACGGGTATTTCTGGGCTTGGCTCATTAGGTGTGAGCTTGCCCTAATTGGAGTCCCCTTGGTTGGCTTCTTGCTAACCTCCGGTTTGAGTTTCGGATGGGTATATAATTATTCTTAGCTTTGTAACTCATATGGGTCCCAGGTTAGTAATATGATGCTAGCATTCCTAGTTCCTATCAATCTCTGTAACAATTTCAATGATTAATAAAATTTGTTTGCCTTTCAAAAAAAAAAAGTTGATAGAAAAACTTTTTGGAGGAGAGGTTATAGGCTGAATAGTGTTTTCCGGGGGCTGTTTGTGGTTTGGATGGAGTAATTTTCTGCAGGAGAGTTTAGGGAATTCGGTTTTGACTGGTTGGAGGTTGATTGGTAGCTAAGTGCATGCATGCATGCTGCTGATTTGGTTTGACGATTAGGTTATAGGTCTAGGGATTAATTAATATTAATGGTAGTCTCAATCCAAAAATCTAGCAAGATTATAATATGTGCGTGGCTAGTGTTTTTTATGGTCCATTTTGCACATGTGACATCCCTTTTCGCATATTGAATTGCATTACCTTTGGCAATCGGGGGATGGTGCTGTGCTGCGCACTTCCGAGCCGTTGGATCGTACATCTGACGACTCGGATCTTATCTCGGCAATGAACGGCATTCAATCGTTGGTTGCCAAGATGAGATCCAACGGCTCGGAGGTGCACAACACGAACCCGAAGTCCTACCTTTGGACTCAAGTGAATGATTGTGAGAGTCATTTGCGGGGGACGTTTACTCTCAGTACATCAGATTTATTCTACTCCATCTCTTTTTTTTTTTTTCTTTTTTTAATGTTCGGGTCAGTTTTCAATCACTTATATCTATTAATATAAATTTCCAAACAAATACAATATGAATTTTGTTTGATAGTTCTCGATTAGATCAATAATACAAAGTTTTTAAAATTATGAAAAACTTTATAGACTAGGACATATAAGCATTTAAAGACCAAAAACAAAAATGGACAAACAAAATGAGACAAAAGCATATAACTCATTAAAACATGAGTACATAACTTTCATTTAAAAATACAGGGCGCACATGTGCTAGCTCCCGGCAATGATCTACAGAGTATTCAAGTTTGGACCGTTATATTTTAAAACTTTTTAAAAAAATTCCAAAATTATTGCAGGGCGACAATGTGCTAGCTCCTGGCAAAAACTTACTGTAGGATTTTTCTTGGTACGCACAACCTCTATATAAACACCTCTCGATCTTAACCCTTCGTGTCTCTCTCTATGTGTGTAAAAAAAAAAACCCCTCTCTTGGTTTGATTTTGGCATACAAGATTATTCCTTTGCGCACTTCATATTGATTTGCCATACAGGGCAAGTCCTATGCTGCTGCTGGCATTTGCTTTGGTTCTTTTGGCTTATTCTTCAGCGACCTCTGCCGAAATTGTGGAGCATTCTTTTCATGTAAGTCATTCTTAAACGAATTTGAATTACTTGTGATAGTGGTGGAGTGGTAATTGTGGAGACGGAGGTGGAGTGATGGTGGTGGTGGTGGTGAGGGGTGGAGTGGTTGCATGGTGGTTATGGTTTGGGGGGTTGGAGTGGTGTATGCGCAGTACAAAGTTCATGATGCAAAACTCGTGTGGTTCATTTTATGAACTCAAATCATCATGGTGGAGTGGTAGTCGTGGTTGTAGGGTGATGGTGGGAATGGTGGCGGCGACGACAGTGGTGGAGTGGTTGTGGTTATAGTGCTAGTGGTAGTGGGGTTGGTGGCGATGGCGGTAGCATAGTGTTTATGGTGGTTGTGGATGGTGATTGTAGTGATGAGGGCGGTGGGAGTGGTAGTGGTGGTATTAGAGCCCGTTCCGGAAACCTTCTTAAAAAATAAGTACTTATTTCTTATACTTCTTATTCCACCTTATTATTTTTTCCAAACAAAAAGTTTCTCTCACATTTTCAAACTCAAATAAAACATAAATGAAAAAAAAAATTTTTTTTTTTTGCACTGTATTAAAGATCTCAATGAGATCTATCAAATAAGATCCATAGTGGTAGGAAAATTTTTTGCGTAACTCTATTTTTTTGGACCTGAAAGTTTCAAACTCAAATAGTGGACTGTTGGTACAGTAAATGAGAGCCGGCGGACGCAAACCGACCGGCAGCCGCGCCGGGCTGTCTCCGGCCGCCGGACGGCCGATCCGAGCCGTCCAAAAATTCTAAAAATTAAAAACAAGGGGGCTTACGCGAGAATCAATGGCATCCGAGGTGTGTAAGGTGCTCAGATCGAGCAATATTTTTCCATGTATATATGAGTAACAATATGTTTTGATACATACACGAATAAATATTGCTCGGATCAAGCACCCTACACACCTCGGATGCCATTGATTCTCGCGTGGGCCCCCTTGTTTTTTTTTTTTAGAATTTTTGGACGGTTCGGATCGGCCTTCCGGTGGCCGGAGACTGTCCGGCGTGGCCGCCGGTTGATTTCCGGCCGTGGAGTGCTTGATCCAAATTCTTGGTTGCAAAATAAGAAGCCAGAAGTTCTGGAACGCCCCTTCTTTTTGATCAAAAAATAAGAACTTTTTTTATTTCTGAAACAGGCTCTGAGTGATGGCAACAGTAGTGATAGTGGCAGAGCGATAATGCCAGTAGGGATGGCAATGATTGGCGGTAGTGTGGTAGGTAGTGGTACGTGGATACGGAAATGGTTCAACGCAAGTACTCGTATATATTACTTAAGCCCTTGAGAGTTTTGTCTATTGCTAAACCTTTCTGTTTTCCGGTTTTGGCTAATATATTTTCTTGAATAGTACTCCATCCGTTCTTAAATAACGCGTAAACATAGGACTTTAAAAAGATATATATTTGTTTTGTTAAAAAATTTAATTTTTTTTTCACAAATGAATAGATAGTAATGAGTTCTATTAGATTGTAAAAAAAAAATTAATTTTTTTAACTAAAAATATACATCTTTTGTAAGGTCTAGATTTACTTGCCGGACACTCATTTGGGGGCGGATGGAATATCATTTACTTTTTCATAAATCGAAAATTTTAATCGATATCATTTAAGTAAAAGGAATGGAGCTAGCAAGTACGTACGTAGTAGTACCTTTGCTTTCGCCAAACATGTACATTAACACCAACTTTAGTAGCATCACACTCAAACACGCATTCAGATTCACATGAGAAATAGGTGCCGCATACACTAGTAGTGTTTAGTGTGTGCGGAATCCACCTCTATTGGTGTCTAATGTGTGCAAGACCCACATCTCATGTGAGTGTGGGTGTGGTTTAGAATCATTATACAATGCAATATGTTTCTCATAAAATTAATTTTCCTTTCAGGTGCAAAATTTAACTCTTAGCCGGTTGTGCAAGCAGCAAGTTATCACTGCCGTGAATGGAAGTCTTCCCGGCCCAGCTATACAAGTTCACGAGGGTGACACATTGATCATTCACGTCTTCAATAAATCTCCCTACAACCTTACAATCCATTGGTAAATATGAATCATGGGTAAAATTACGAGTCTACGACTATATATACCGCTGCCCACATTTTTCAATGATTAGAACCCCTTGTCTGTAATTAATGGCCCTTGCTTACAGTTCTAAACACCAATGATTTGGTAAATTACCTTTTGAATAGTTCACAATCTTCCAGATTTCATTTCGACAATGAACGGTTCGAATATTAGATGGTGGGGACTGTACAGTTGGATTGTCAAACGGACCGCCCGAATGGGCACGGCACCTCCCGCGGTCCGGTGCGGTTTTACAAAACACCATCGTTTTGGACAGGCGAACACTCCTCCTTAGGTTGTGTTTGGGCGCCACAAAATAAAGCCAATCGGCTGGAAAAACAAAGACCTTAACCCATTGTCCCTCAAAACAACGGAACCATATCTTTTTTGAACTCAATTTCCAGTTTATCATTGAAGATCTCCTCCACCCAAACCATCAATGTTCCTAATCTATTTGAACCTTTTTAATACACGCAAACAAATATTCAACATTTGGCTTCACCAAAAACAAAATCTGTTCGGGTAGACCGTAGACAAAATAAGGATGCAATTTTGGGAGAGAGAGAGAGAGTGAGTGAGTGTGTGTGTGTGTGTCTGGTTTTAATGGAGGTTTGGCTTTTGTTGGCTGTTTGTCTACACAAGAATTCTGCGTATTCTACATAAATATTTCTCGGTCAAATTTTAGACAACTTTTTGGAACGGTCTTCTACGTTGTCTTTTCTTTTAATTCTTACGTATTAGATTTGAGTCAAATTTTTGCATCAGTAGTCTTTTTCGTTTTCTTATATGAATTTTTCGTTTCACTTGAGTCGATATTTTATATGTTGTCGATTCCTTTCATAGAGACCATTGATGTAATTTATAAATTTGACTTGAATCTAGTATAAGAATTAAAAGAAAAAACAACCAAAAAGAAGGCATCAAAGAGTCTTCAAAAGATTAGGCCAGAGGGGACCTAACAACTTCTATGTCTGGATATTCTTGCAGGCACGGGATTTTCCAGTTACACAGTGCATGGGCGGATGGGCCTGAATATGTAACCCAATGTCCCATACTCCCTGGAAATAAATACACATACAGATTCACCATCACAGGCCAAGAAGGGACCCTTTGGTGGCATGCCCATTCCCAATGGCTTCGCGCAACCGTACATGGGGCACTGATCATCCAACCGAGAAAGAGTTACTCGTACCCGTTTCGAAAACCGTTGGAAGAATTCCCAATTCTTTTGGGTACATTCCAAACCCTTTTATTTATTCCCAGTTTATCAAGCTTCATAGTTCATATATCCATGACAGATGACACATAGTAATTAACTAGTGTAATTAACTGCCCAGTGCAGTTAGTATGTCATCTCTCCCCTATAGGAGAGGTCCCGGGTTCGACCCCTGCTGGGGCAACACCCTTGGGTCCCAAGCTATGGATAGTTTCTAGACTCCATGCTAACCCTAACACCCCTCACTAATCCCCGCTGATGTATGACGATTGAAAAAAAAAATAAGCAGTTACTCTTATAAATGTAACTCAAGTTTTGGATTAAAAAATGAAAAAGTCGGCACGCACAGATTTGTGTCCATGGAAGTGGACATTGCTGTGTCTCTAACCATTCAACGATTCTCAACACATTTGTGGATTAAGTCTTTGTACGTAGCATTGCTTCTTGTATACAATCTGTATATCTATGCGGTCGAAACTAACCAGTCTAGTATTAACATAATGAAACACCTTGAAATTGCAATATAATATTTGAATATTTAACAGTAATGATCAATGAAATTGCGATTGCAGGAGAATGGTGGAATGCTAATATTATTGACGTCGAGAACCAAGCACTAGCCGATGGGCATGGGCCTAACGTTTCCGATGCTTTCACCATCAACGGTTGGCCTGGTGATCTATATAATTGCTCATCAACTGGTGAGTGATATATTAACAAAAATTGATTTAAAAACAGAAACTATATTGATCTCCATTGATATGCTAATGACATTTTTGAAATTACAAAGTGATAAGAGTGAGTACTTTGGTTTAAAATGAGAAAAAAAAAAAAAAAAAAACCTCCTAAGGGGCAAACTAATACGTGAACAAAACGTGAAATGTACCAGTATATATGACAATTTTTTTTTGGAATGGCAAAAATATTATTAAGGATGAACTCGATAATTGGTATATCAAGGGAGAAAGAAGACAATTATATGACGTTTATCCTCAAGGTGGGAATTAAATTGCTTAGTTATCTTCTAGCTAGATTAAGGACCCCTCAGATTTTGAACATATGTGGATTTTCCTGTGGCTAGGCACATACAAGCTGAAGGTTGTACAAGGAGAAACGTATCTCTTGCGTATCATCAACGTTGCACTCAACAACGAGCTCTTCTTTAAGATAGCGAACCACACAATGACAGTCGTCGCCGTCGATGCTTGTTACACCAATCCAATGGTCACCGACGTCATTGTCATAACTCCAGGCCAGACCATCGATGTACTACTCACCGCCGACCAACCACCAGCCTCCTATTACATGGCGGCACATGCCTACGACAGCTTGGGAGCCGATTTCGATAAAACAACCACCAGAGGTATCATCACGTATGGAAATGCCGCATCGTCAACCGCTCCGATGCCAACCCTACCTGCCTTCAACGATACTCCTATGGCGTTCAAATTATATTCCAGCCTGACGAGTCTCGTGAATGGGCCTCACTGGGCACCAGTCCCGCTCAAAGTCGACAATTACATGTTTGTGACGGAAGGCTTGAGCGTCGTCCCTTGCGAAGCGAACAATACTTGCGGGGCGCCTTTTGGGCTAGCGTTTGCTGCGAGCATGAACAACGAATCTTTCGAGCTCCCTACCAAGTTATCTATGTTGGAAGCGTTTTACTACAATCTGACGGCTGGGATCTACACCACGGATTTTCCTAGTTATCCACCGGCGGCGTTTGACTACACGAGTCTAAGCAACAAATTGAATGCGACGCTGATGATGACGTCGAGGTCGACAAGGGTCACAAAATTGAAGTTCAATTCTACGGTTCAAATTGTGTTTCAAAACACAGCATTGTTGGGTCAACAGAGTCACCCGATACATTTGCACGGGTTTAACTTTTATGTTTTGGCCCAAGGGTTTGGCAATTACGACCCCGTGACAGGGCCAAAAATGTTCAATCTCGTCAATCCACAAATACGTAATACCGTTGGAGTGCCTGTTGGAGGATGGACCGCAATTCGATTTACAGCAAATAATCCCGGTATGTTTTCACTATTGTATCTTTAGACCCATTTAATTGTGCGTACGATACTTTGTGCAGTACAACACTGTCTACCAATAAGTACTTCAACTTCACGATCAACAGATTCCAAGTATTCTTAATTTTTTTTTTTTTTTCAATTTATCAGTTACAAGAAAATAAGTAATGTGAAATAAATGGGCCGTTAACTTATGAGAACTAATAGCGTGTATATATTGAAAATTTGATTGCAAGTGCAGGTGTATGGTTGATGCATTGTCACTTTGATTCGCATTTGACGTGGGGCCTAGCGACTGCTTTTGTTGTTGAGGACGGGCCCACTCCATCTACTTCTTTGCCTCCTCCTCCACCGGATCTACCCATTTGTTCGTCTTATGCTAAGCAAAGAAGATTTTTTATTAAGGGCGGTGGTAACGCCGAAACCGTTTTTATTAATGTCAAAACTTTAGTGCATAAAAAGATTGCATTTGTGTGGTTTGGCTCTTGGCCTGGTTTTCTTGTACCATGTTTTATTGTATTTGTGTGGCTCTCTCGTACCATGTGCAAGATACAATACTCTTCCGGGCTAAAGTTATGGCATTAATATAAGGAATATTCTGTATTACCATTTTCCTCTTATTATTAATCAATGAAAACAAACTTTCAATGATTTTTTTTTTTTTTTTTGTGTGTGGTTTGGCTCTTGGACTGCTTTTCTTGTTTTGGCTTCGGCTCTTCCAGTGAGATTGTGGGTGTGAACTTCCGTGAGTGGGCTACAAGGAATAATGGGCCTAATTAGCCTATTGGGCTAAGAGCATTAATCCGGCCCACTACACCTTTCCCTATTTGCATTTCCAAGGCACCATCGACCTTTCCTCACCACTAGAATTCCCTCTTCATCAACAGTGCTCGTGCGCTCTCCCACCCCAACTGTATCGATCGAATTGAACCTGGATCTCTTCTGTCTCGATCGAGTTCTGCGGTTCGATCTTCTCACAGGGATCTCGAGTCCAACCACATGACTATCTGAAAACTCTCGTTTTTGGCACAAGGCGTGAATGGGATGAATGCGGGCGTGCCAAGACTTGTAGCGCCTAACTTTGGTAGAAGATTGCCGTGAATCTTGACTTCTATCTCGTGAACGATTGTGTGTGACCCAAAGGTGAAGATCACAATGAGGCTCGTGGTTTTGCCACACGGTCGTGGACTTAAAATTTCCTAGTCGTATAGGAATTGGAACGTAGCAACGTAAAGACGTAACTTTATTACACCGGGATAATAAAGTTTGTACAAGAAAAGTAAAAATCCAAACTACTTGATGAAGTGAGTTTGAATGGGGGGTGAGTACATGGACTCGATAATCTACTTTGCTGAAAGTAGGAAAGTGTTTGCGTCGCTGGGAAGGCTTAGGTTTTTTAGCGTTATGTTTTATTGGTGTTGGACCCTTTTTCCATCTTCAATTCTGTTATTTATAGGCAAAACAGCATCCTGATTCAGGCCTGAATCCGGTTTCTGGGCTGCACAATCAGCTGACATGTGTCCCATGTTTCCCTCCACTTTTGGTGCATGTACGTTAGTGGGCAGTTACCAGAGGTTGAGAGCAGTTACTAAAATCATGGGCACATGTGATAAATACCCCACTCCCTTGTTTTGTGCCTCTGCGTGCCACATGGCCAATTGACTCAGTCAATTGGCCTTTGAACTTTGCAAGAATACAACTACCACCAACATAACCAACTCCTGAAATCATGGGCTACTTTAAACGGATTAAATCTGATCCTTTGCCTCGTGGGTCAACCCGTGGGCTGTACCTTGTAAGCCAAATCATGGGCCATTTCCCAACAGTCATGGGCCGCGTTTTTCATCGTGGGCCAGCCTCTCAATCACTTTGGGCCCAAATTCCTTACCTGGGCTGCGTGTTCCTTGGGGCCGAATGGAAAAGACCCATGGCCCAACTCACTTTAAAAACAATTAATTACACGACTTCGGCCCAATTTAATTACCAAATTAATTAAATGGCCGTTCACGATTAGCCCGATCCGCGTGCCAAAAACGGGTATAAACATTGCCCCCCCTACGCCTTGATTCTGTTAAGATTAAGGCGTTTGGAAAGATACTGTTTTTGGCCGCCAAGCAGATCTTGATGTGTTCATTGTTAGATCAGCCCCAAACATGGCCTAATGTTCTTGGGACGGCTGTAATCAATATCAGATCTTCATGTGGGGCTCCTACCCATAAAGGAAGACTCCTTTCTCCCTTGGAACTCTAAAAGCCTCCAAAACGTCCCTTTCCAATCCAACCTCTCCTTTAATGCACGTGTAGTCTTCATTAGGATAGAAACAAAATTCAAAAAGTAGGAGGAGAAAAAGGAGGCGATACATATCTTCCACTTTTTGAACTTCACTCCCCCATTCCCAACATCTATGCCGTCCCATTTAAGGCTGACTTTCTCTTTCTCTTCCTTTTTTACTCCACGCTACCCATCCCTCTTCCCTCTCCAGAGCTAAACAAAAAACCTTTTTGCCACCATTGTCGACCCAGCAAGCTCTGAAACATGTCTTCATTTAGGGCCAAACAACCGGCTAAAAGCCAAACCACTTTTTCCGATGAGATCACCGCCATTATCAAATCCGAGAAGCTCTCCATCAACCCCGAGATTTTGATCGATCGTTCCCAAACTCGCTCGTCCACCGTCAAGATGGGGCTCGGGCCCGCCTTCAATGGTGATTTCCCGGAGCAGCTCTACCCATTCTACCCTCTTGCTGAAGAGGCCTTGCCGTTCAACTTCGTCACTGCCGATTGGACTGCGTACCCAAGGGACATCCCGAATCGGCTCTGGCACAGGCCTGACAAGCGGTACATCCAGTGGGTCAATCGCGTGGCAGCCGTGAAGGAGGGGCTTTGGAAGGAGGTAGGGATTTATGAAGCCATCATGCTCAGCCGCCATCTCATCGACATGGATAAGGCCCTGTTCATGGCTGCGGCCCAGTTCTGGTCTGTTTCTTCTAACTCTTTTCACTTCCGTATTGGGATGATGGGCATCACAATCCAAGATGTCTCCTTTCTGACCGGCCTTCGCCCTCATGGGGTTAGGGCCGATTGCTTCGTTTCACAGAAAACCCCATCTTTCACATATCCTGAATCGGCCCAACTGGCCTACTCCATTTTCTTGAATTGCTTCGCTGGAGAGGACGGGGACGAAGTAACTGAGGAAGAACATGTGGCTCTCCTCATATATTGATTGAACAAGTGTATTTTTTGTGTCTCTTCTAATAGGATCACCAAGGAGTTTACTGATATTGCCAAGGCCTTGGCTTCGGGCCAGAAATTGACCCTAGCCCCATTGGTCCTCGCGCATCTCTACCGTGGCATGCAAGAGCTTCTAACTAACAAGTTTGTTTTTGCCCCCGGTCCCCTTTGGATCGTCACCCTTTGGCTTTGGTCGTACTTTCCCATGCTAGCCCCGAAAATCAACAAGACCCCCACACACGCATGTTATGGCCGCCACTATGTAGGTCAAGCCCTCCAATCACATGATTTCGACTCCTGTTTCACCTACTTTTATCGTGACCTCACCTCGTTGGGCAAGGGCTACATGCCATTTGAGAGGGATACCGTACCTCTATGGCTGAAAAATCCAGCCGGAGAGCCTGGGGAGAACTTTGACGAACACAAGGAGGTTTGGGCTAGCTTCCTCATCTCGAGGGATTTGCTATACGGCATGGGCGTGTCCTCGGCCAACAATAGGTGCGGAGTGGAGTATTACAATGCAGCCCAATTTGCCCGTCAATTCGGCCTAATGCAACTCATCCCAATTCCCCCTACCTATCTTGCAATGAGGACTTCATCGATAGAGTCATTGTGTCGGAGAAAGCCCTAGAATCCATTAGGAACCAATTCGCCAAGGACGAGGCCACCTTTCAGTTAAAGCCTATCCTGAACGCCCGGAAAAATCCCTTAGATTTGAGAAGTGGTGGACCGAGCATGTTACCAAGTACTTTGCCAAAGACCTAGGTGAGGTTTTGGCAAAAACTACCCCCGAGGCCATCATGGCTGACACCGCTTCCAGACCCAAAAAGACAGCCTCTCGTTCTGAAGGTCCTTCCCCATCCGCGAGCTTGAAGAGGAAGGGTATGTACCTGGAACAAAACTCATTTTCCTTACTTGATATTCAGATTCAGGCCTTTGTCATGTTTGCTCACATGCTCTCTATTTCAGGTATGCAAGAGGTAACCAAGCCTGAATTGGAAGAAACTCCAAGGAAGAAAAGGCTTGTGAAACTCTCAGACAAGAAGCAAACATCGGTATATTTTAATCGGTCCTTTCTTTTCCTATACATTTCTGTAACTCAGGCCTGAACGTTCACATTTCGCAAGGGAAGACAGCTGCCATCGCTGGTAGGACTCGGAGCAATACCAAAACCAGCACCAAAACTAGTTCCCCTGACCAGGTAAACCTCCCTACTCCAACATTTCTGTATCTAGGTCTGTACCTGTTTTTCATTAAGGCCTAAACAGCGATCTGTGAACTCCTGCCCAGGCCGAATCGAAGGAAACCACCCTCCGAACTGAGTCGACCCCAAAAAAGGGAACCAAGAAAGCAACACCCCAGACGACTCGTGCCAAAAAGACGCTGGAAGAAGTAGAAAAGGCGGAGCTGAAGCAAAGCCCCTCCCTCGCCACTAGTGACTCTCTCTCTACTTCATTGGAGGTATGACATCACCTTTCAGACCTGATCCTTGACTTCTTCATTGGTTCCTTAGATAACATGCCTCTGATTCCTTAATAAATGCAGGCCACTTCGGAAGATCCTCCAATCAATCATGAGCATGAGGCCTCATCCCATACTCCTGAGAAATCAAAGGTTTCACCATTCAGGCCTGATCCACCATCTGTCAAAAAGGATGAAGTTGTTGAAGAAGCAGCCGATGAGGATATGGAGGACTTCTTCAAAACTGCTGCAAGCCTTGTCCAAGTGTCCCTCTCAGGCATCTCTGGAGATGGGTCCAGTTCAACCCAAGTGCCCCCAACTGTTGAAGAAATTGCCGAGGCTAAGGAGACATTCAAGGCTTTGATCAAGATGGATATCAGGACGGCCTTGCATCCGGGGAGAGTTTCCTCATTCAAAAAGGCTCTCGGCATCTTGGCTAGGGCTCAAGTCTTCGGTGAGGCCGCGGAAACAGCCCTGCAATACTTCCACAAAGACTTCCCAGAAATGCAGAAAACATACGATGGCGCTGCCCTTGAACTTTCCAAGGTTGAATCAAGTCTTACTGAGATTGAAGATCTTCGCCAAGAGCTGGGCAAGAGTGTAGAGGCTACACCTCCAACAAGACTCAGATCGAAGCACTCGAAGGGCAGAAAGCTAACCTGGCCAAAGACATTCACGCCTGGGAAGAGCAGATCCAAGAGCTAAGAAAGAAGCAAGGCGACGCAGAAAAGAGTATGGAGGCCTTGGTGATCCAGCAATCAGGCCTAGAAGCCCAGCAAAAGGATCTGTTTGCTACTTCCAAGGCTGTCAAGCTCAAGCTTCTCCCTTTGGTTCCCAGTCAGGCGGGCCTCCAAACCTCAAAAGAAAGGTTAGAGGCCCAACTCAATGGTCTTGCTGCTTCATGGGACAATCTTCGGTCCAGTCTTCTCAATGAACTGTAGGCCATTCTGGCCTTGTAATAAAGTAGGACTTTCTGTTTTAGCCCTGAACTCTAATCCATAGAACTGTTTGGTGTTTGCGTGGCCTGAACTTTAGGCCTTTTGACTGTTACTGTTTTTTGGTGGCCTGATCAGATTCAGGCCTTTATGGTGGCCACAAGTTTAAGCCTAAATCTATCTTTTATGGTTTCGATGGTAGCTTCTCTTTAAAGTCCCTCATTTCCCACATCGTAGGATAATGATGCTTTAAAAACTTTCCATTGATTGTATGTTTATGCATGCCACCATTCAAGTCCATTAAAAGATAAACGTTACCTTCAAACACCTTGCAAATTTGATAGGGCCCCTCCCATGTTGGAGACCACTTTCCGTACCTTGGGGTTTGAGCGCCCAAAGGAAGAACAACTTCCCACACTAAATCACCCTCAGTAAAGCTCTTCCTTCTCACTCTTCTGTTATAGGCCTTGGCTACTTGACGCTTTTGGATCAGCATATGGTCTAAGGCGGCTATCCTCACCTCATCAAGGTCTTCCATTTCCATCAGCATGGCTTGGCTATAGTCAGCAGGACTTAGGCCCTTTTGGTATGCAATCCTGGCCGATCTAACCGCTACCTCCATAGGAAGTACGGGGTCATGGCCATATACCAACATGTAAGGCGTGACATTCGTGGCCTCTTTCTTCGAAGTCCTATAGGCCCATAATGCATCAGAAAGGAGTTCATGCCAGATCCTTGGATTGTCTTCCACCATTTTCTCAATAATTCCAACCAAGGTTTTATTGGTTGATTCGGCCTGACCATTCCCTTGAGCATAGTAGGGAGTCGAGTGAGAGAGCTGAATGTTGAATTGGCTCGTAAAGGCCCGAACCTGTGCCCCAAAGAACACTGAGCCTCTATCCGCCACAAAGTGTTCCGGTATTCCAAACCTGTGGATAATTCTCTCCCTCATCACTTTGATCACATCTTGTTGATCCACAGACTTTAACGGAATGGCCTCCGCCCATTTCGTAAAATAATCTGTGGCTACCAAGACGAACCTGTGTTGCTTTGATGACGGGGGATAAATCATCCCAATAATATCTAAAGCCCAGCCCCTAAAAGGCCAAGGCTTTACTACAGCTTGATAATCGGTTGCCGGTGTGTGCTGTACAGGGCCATGAGCTTGACAAGGCTGGCAGCCCTTAGAAAAACGTATACAATCCTCTAAGATAGTAGGCCAATAGTAACCATACCTTCTAATTAGCCACCTCATCTTGATACCGGACTGATGTGCCCCACAAATCCCTTCGTGGACTTCTGCCATCACCTTCATGGCCTCGGTGTGACATAGGCACCTCAATAGCAAGTCGTCCTCAAGGCCTTTTTTGTACAACTCATCTCCAAGGAGGACATAACTCCTCGCCCTTCTCTTGACCTTTCGGCTTGCCCCCAAGTGAGGCCTCTTTAAGTAAGCAATGATGGGATCACGCTAATCCGCTTTCCCCTCCTCTTCCTCTTCTTCAGGAAGGTCTGAAGCAAATACTTCTAGGCCTAAACCTCTTCTCCTTACAGAAGGGAGTAGCCTTTTCGGGACTGTAATGATCTTACGAAAGATTTCTGGTGACAACTTTAGGCCGGTTGAGGCCTGAGCCAGACTATTTGCTTCCGTATTCATGCCCCTTGAGACGTGCTTGACAGTTACGTTATCAAAGTCTTGGATTAATTGCATCGCCGCCATGTAATAAGGAGCTAACTCCTCACTATAGCATTTAAACGTTCCCGTCAAGTGGTTGATTACGAGGTTTGAATCCCCGATAACGTTTACTTCTCTAGCCTCAAGATCCCTAAGGATTTCAAGGCCTATTACAACCGCTTCATACTCGGCTTGGTTATTTGTACAAGGGAAATCAAATTGAAATGACAATTCAGTCCTCAGGCCTTGGGGAGAGATAATAATGATCCCACAGCCTGAGACTTGTTGGGTTTTCGATCCATCAAAGAGAAGAGTCCAAGGCTTGAGTGAGATCTCGAATGCAGTCAGGCCTGAACCAGTTTCCTCGCCGATGTCAACACAAGGATGATCGGCAAGGAAATCTGCTAAGGCCTGACCTTTTAGAGCCTTTTGGGGGACATACTGAAAACTGAACTCCATTAAGGCCAGAGACCATTTGCCTATTCGGCCTCGCATGATTGGCCGAGAAAGCAAGTACTTAATTAGGTCTGTTTGACTCATAATGTAAACCACAACGGGAAGCATGTAGTGCCTCAATTTTATTGCTGCAAAGTACAAAGCAAGACATAACTTTTCAATAGGAGTATATCTCCCTTCACAAGGAGTTAACAGCCTACTTAAATAGTACACAGCTTGCTCTTTCCCTTGCTCATTATCTTGTGCTAAAAGGCATCCAATAGAGCCTTCAGCCGCTGAAATGTAGAGCTTCAGTGGCTTGTTCTTGATAGGAGGCATAAGAACTGGAGCCTTTGCTAGATAGCCTTTGATCTCATCAAAGGCCTTTTGGTGGTCTTCCTCCCAAGCAAAGACGTCTTGATCCTTCAGCTTTAGAAGTTGAGAAAAGACCTGAACCTTTCCCGCTAAATTTGAAATGAACCTCCTCAAAAAGTTGAGCGATCCCAAGAGTTTCTGCAACTCCTTCTTGGTGGTAGGAGGCTTTGCTTCCATAATTGCCTTGGCCTTATTCTGATCAATCTCAATCCCTCTGTTGTGGACCAAAAATCCTAGGAACTTGCCTGCGGAAACTCCAAAGGCACACTTTAAGGGGTTAACCTTCAGGTCAAATTGTTGCATTCTTAAGAACGACCTCTTCAAATGTTCCAAGTGTTCGTCATAGGACTGAGACTTGACCACGATATCGTCGATGTAAATCTCCATGAAACGGCCAATGAAGTCATGGAAGATGGCGTTCATTGCTCGTTGGAATGAAGCGCCAGCATTCTTTAGGCCGAAGGGCATCACGACCCACTCAAAGGTTCCAAAAGCTCCAGGGCACCTGAAAGCAGTCTTAGCCGTATCGGCCTCGTCGATGAAGATCTGATTGTAACCCGAATGGCCGTCCATAAAAGATAAGACTTTATGACCGGAGGCCCCATCTACCAACAAGTCTGCCACTGGCATCGGATACTCATCCTTTGGAGACGCCAAGTTCAAGTTTCTGAAATCCACGCACACCCTAATCTTGCCATTCTTTTTAAGGACTGGCACCACATTAGAAAGCCAAGTAACGTACCTAGCCGTGCGTATAAACCCAGCGTTGAAGAGGCGTTCGATCTCGTCCTTCACTTGCAGGTAGACCTCATTAGACATCCTCCTTGGCGATTGCTTGAAAGGCCTGAATCCCGGCTGGATTGGTAGCTTGTGTTCCACCAAGTCCCTGGACAGGCCTGGTAGTTCGTCATAATTCCAGGCAAAACAGGACTTGAATTCTGTTAAGAGCTGAATGAACTTTTCTTTCACATCTTCTGGCAGAAGCTGACTGATATATACAGGCCTAGGGTTTTCTGCATCTCCCAGGTTTACTTCTTCCAGAGGGTCTTGAACATTGGCCTTTAAGTCATCCAATTTGGCCGGAGGTGCTTCAAGATCTTCTAAACGGATCTCATCCAAGTCTTCCACCAGATCTGAATCTTCGTCGATTACTTCGGCTGCATGAGCCGAATAATCTTCTTCTTGTTCTTGTTCTTCCCAAAGCCTTTTCTCAACCAAATAGGCCTCAAACCTTGTTAACATGGCCCGCAAGGCCACGTCTTTTTCTTCTTCTGAGGGTCTTATTGACATTGAGACAGTCGTTTGGTTGAAGCAGTGATCGGCCTACTTGACTCCGTGATCATTGGGCCGATTAACTCTTGGTACAACGCCTTGACCTCCTCCACTGACTTGTGAGCAGAAACAGGTACAATCTTGTGACGGCCAAACTTGTCTAGGCCTGCCACCTTCATTGGGCCGACGTCCTCATCGTATAATCTTGCCTCGGCATGATTGGTTGAGGCGAGAAAAGGTCTACGATCTGCCCAAATCACCTCAATATCCTCCTGATTCCAAAAAACCAAACACTGGTGCAAGGTTGATGGTACGGCTAAGCAGGCGTGAATCCAATCCCTGCCCAGCAAAATGTTGAAAGAAGACCGTGAGTTCACCACAAAGAAAGGTGTAGTGAGTGTCTTCGAGCCAACCGTCAAATTCATGATCAAAATCCCTTGACAATTCGTTTCATGCCCCGTGAAGTCAGTCAATGTAGCCGTTGTTGAAACCAGGTCTTGATCTGTCTTACCCAGCTTGAGCATGGTGGATCTTGGCATGAGGTTGGCTGCCGAACCATTATCGACAAGGAGTCGATTGATTGGCATTCCATCCACACATCCCGAGATATACAAGGGCTTGATATGCTTCGTCATCTTGGGAGTAGGCTTCTCGAATATCACGCTTGCTGCTTGGCTTTCCGCGTTATCTTCATCCTTCAATATTACCACCGAAGGTCCTCCTCCATTCAGGTTTGAATTGAGGGACTCCTTCAGTATTTCCGCGGTTTGACCCATTTCTATCACATCACCTTCCATAGCAGTAAGCTCGTTGTCTTTCATTTCTAACTCAGATGGAAGAAAAACGACCATGTTGCATGGCATCTTTGAAGTCTGTCCAGGCCTGAATTCTCTGGCCTGCGGATTCAACCCTGGCTTGCCCCCCGAGTCCTGCTTCTTTGGCTTGGGAGCTTCCTTCTTCAATAGAGTGACCTGCCTTGGAGAAGGCTGAATTCTAGCCTCCTCCAGGGTTTTTTCCAGTAAAGCCTTCTTCCCCAACAGACCTTGTGAAGATGAACCAGCGACCAATTCCCCGTACGTCCTCTCCAAGGGCTTGTGCTCTTTCCTAGGCTTGACTGCCTCGACCTTCAACTCTTCCGTAGGTATCTCCATCATCTCAGCTCCTAATAAGTCATCTTCCTCCATCACATCTCCGAGCAAATCCGCTTCCTTTTGAGCCCTTCTTTCCGCCTGCCTAAACCGTTGGCGGCGTCTTTTTTGGGAACGGGACAAAGGAGGTTGAGGAGCAGGAAACTTAGGGTGTTCAATCCTCTGCCACTCATTTGAAGGAATGACAGGAGGTTTAACAGTCCTAGGCTTTCCTCTAGCTGGGGCTGAAATTCTGAGATTGTTGAGCTCATCCTCTATCTCTACCAGACCTGGCTCTATCCTGTTAAAGACTGATTCACGCCTGATCTGAGGTTGCTTCTGTTTAGGCCTGAGTATCTCCTCAGGAATGACTTCAGCTCTGCCCACCACTATGCTCTTCAATACAGGTCTGGGTGGAATTGCATGATGCCCACACTCAGAACAAACCAGTGAACAGCTCGGCCTCTCCGGCTTTCTGACTCCTTCAGGCCTTGACCACCAAGACTTCCTCCTAGCAAACCTCTTCACCCTTTCAGACTTGAAATCCTCCTCGTAATACGGCTCCCCATAGCCGTCTGATTTAGGTCTGGACGCTGCTCTCGAAGGTGCTCCCAGGCTCACTTTAGGCTTAGGCGTAGTTCTGGGCATGGGCCTTGAATTCACCGAGACCATGTTTGCACTTAGGCCTGAAGGGAATGGATTGCCATCCACACCCATGGCTTGCTTGTCCTTCTCGGGAAACTTGAACTCCCCTCGATCAATCTTGTCTTGGATATCATTCCTAAATACGAAACAATTGTTGGTTGAATGGCTCCAAGAATTATGATACTTACAGTATTCTTTGCCTTTTAGCTCCTCCTTGGCTGGGATCTTGTGGCCAAAGGGCAATTTCAGCAACTTGTCCGCCAAGAGCTGATCGAAGATAGCCTCCGCCTTGCTGATATCAAAAGTATAGGCCCTGGTAGGCCTACTTGGTGCATCTTGGACCGGTTGCTTTGTCGGCTCCATCTTAATAAAAGCCTTACACGCATAAGGCTTCTTATTGATGATCTCAGCCACATCAACATCCACACCCTCTTCCGTTTCAATGGTCGCAATGTCGTAATTAGGATCTTGATAGTAGGTCCCCTTGGAGGCTGCCTTTCTGTCCTTCTCTTCCTCCAAAAGCTTCTCATAACGTGAGGCCTTTGCGGACAGCTCAAACAAGTCCCGAAATTCCGTACCGTGGTACTTCTTTTTGAACTCAAAGTCCAGGCCGTTCAGTGCTAAACGCACATACTCGGCCTCGGGCAAAGGAATCTTGCACTTGAAGCGCGCTGTCTTGAACCGAGAAAGGTAGGACTCCACGCCTTCTTGTGGAAGTTGACGATAGCGTGACAAGTCCGCCATCGTTATCTCTGGCTCAACCCTGTAAAACTGTTGGTGGAACATCTCCTCAAGTTGCGCCCAGGTCTGGATAGAATTGGGTGGCAAGTTGATGTACCAAGAGAAGGCCGTTGCTGTCAACGAATTCGGAAAAAGCCTTAACTTGAGCTTGTCATTCGTCCCAGCCTCCCCACACTGCACTTGAAATCGAGCAATGTGTTCCACCGTCGACTGCATGTTCTCCCCTGTGAAGGTCTGAAACTCGGGCACTCGATACCCCTTAGGAAATTGCTCACTATCAACCTCTTCCGTATGGGGCTTCCTGTACATGGGTCTTCCCACAGGCCTAAATCCAGGCCCTAACTGCTCCTGAAGCAACTCTAGGACTTGATCTCTTTCAATCACGGCTGGCAATGGAGGCGGCCGTGGGCCTGCCTCTTGAGCTTGCAGATTCACGCCTGGGCTTGCCCCCCGAGTGTTTGGGGCTGAATGAGCGTGAGAATTGCCCTTGTCTTTACCAGCACCTTGTCCTCTGTGAGGAGGCCTTTTGTCGGTCTTTTCAGGCCTGCTTGGGTTCTCCACCAAAACGGCCCTTTGTTCCTTATTCATTGGAGGCGTCGGTCCTCCTCCAATAACCACTCCCTTGCTTCTTTCCATTGCCGGTGCAGGGCTGTTTGACGAAGAAGCTTGATAAAAAGCGGGTGGTGGCGGTGGTATTGAGTCCTTCAACCCTGTCCGTTCATGGCCGTTGCCATAAAATCCGAACTGAGGCATGACTGGCTGTTGAGGGACTGGCGGCAGCCTTTCAGTCAACGTAGCAATCAAGTTGTTGATTGATTGATTCAAAGGCTCCATGGACTGAGAAATCGTCTGTGACACGGTGTGCGAGATCTCTTGTCCTGCAAAAAACATATAATTCTTGAAGCTATCCGTGGCGTCTTGAAGATCTTGGGCGCTGACTTGCGGAGCGGCCTCCTCGCGCAGTGGTACATCAGTGGCGACTCCTTCAGGGCTGCCTGGAGGATCGGGCAGTGATGGATTAGGCTGGGGCGGATCCGGTTGCGGCTGTCCAGCTTTTGGTTTTGGCGGCATGATTGAACCTTTGATCGACTAGGGTCCCACCGGGCGTGCCAATGAAAACTCTCGTTTTTGGCACAAGGCGTGAATGGGATGAATGCGGGCGTGCCAAGACTTGTAGCGCCTAACTTTGGTAGAAGATTGCCGTGAATCTTGACTTCTATCTCATGAACGATTGCGTGTGACCCAAAGGTGAAGATCACAATGAGGCTCGTGGTTTTGCCACACGGTCGTGGACTTAAAATTTCCTAGTCGTATAGGAATTGGAACGTAGCAACGTAAAGACGTAACTTTATTACACCGGGATAATAAAGTTTGTACAAGAAAAGTAAAAATCCAAACTACTTGATGAAGTGAGTTTGAATGGGGTTTGAGCACGAGGTACTCGATATGTACTTTGCTGAAAGTAGGAAAGTGTTTGCTTCGCTGGGAAGGCTTTGGTTTTTAGCGTTATGCTTGATTGGTGTTGGACCCTTTTTTCAGCCTTGTGAACTTGTATTTATAGGCACCTCAGCAGTCTCCTGATTCAGGCCTGAATCCGGTTTCTGGGCTGCACAATCAGCTGACATGTGTCCCATGTTTCCCTCCACTTTTGGTGCATGTACGTTAGTGGGCAGTTACCAGAGATTGAGAGCAGTTACTAAAATCATGGGCACATGTGATAAACACCCCACTCCCTTGTTTTGTGCCTCTGCGTGCCACATGGCCAATTGACTCAGTCAATTGGCCTTTGAACTTTGCAAGAATACAACTACCACCAACATAACCAACTCCTGAAATCATGGGCTACTTTAAACGGATTAAATCTGATCCTTTGTCTCGTGGGTCAACCCGTGGGCTGTACCTTGTAAGCCAAATCATGGGCCATTTCCCAACAGTCATGGGCCGCGTTTTTCATCGTGGGCCAGCCTCTCAATCACTTTGGGCCCAAATTCCTTACCTGGGCTGCGTGTTCCTTGGGGCCGAATGGAAAAGACCCATGGCCCAACTCACTTTAAAAACAATTAATTACACGACTTCGGCCCAATTTAATTACCAAATTAATTAAATGGCCGTTCACGATTAGCCCGATCCGCGTGCCAAAAACGGGTATAAACACTATCTAAATTAAAGCTAGCTAGCTCGCTCGCCCAAATTTCCCTCCGAATCTCTTCCGTCTCGTTATGTGTTTCTCCCTCTCGGGAACTCGATCATCAAGTCCGACCATGACTTCATGAACTGGCTCGCTCATGTGAATTTTTGGTCTGTTATTTCATATATAGTAGAACGCTTCGATGGTTGTCAAGAATTTTCCATCTTTATTTCGGAAGTCACTAGCCTACATCGTATGCAAGTATATATCAAGGTCCTCTTTTACAATTCCGCTCAATGTGATTTTCTCTTCCCATATACTCGAAATGTGTGCTCACGTGTGTATGCATGTGTGAGTGGTGTGATTATTTAATGATTTTGAAGCATCGCCGCCACGGTTCTTCTCCCTGCATTACACATTGGTGTAGAAAATGCTAAGTCCACCGAACCCAAAAGCGGTGGCCGGCCACCGCATGCGTGTGGGGCCCACTCCGGGCCCCGCACGGAAAATCCGAGCCGCTCAATAATTTAAAAAAAAAAAACCGAGTGGGACCCGTGAGAAATCACCCCCGTCTGATACGTATAAGTGCTCGATCCAAACTTTCAAAAATCAGATGATCCGAGCCGTTCAAAAGAGAAAGATTGAATCGAACACTTACACGTATCAGACGGGGGTGATTTCTCACGGGTCCCACTCGGTTTTTTTTTTTAAATTATTGAGCGGCTCGGATTTTCCGTGCAGGGCCCGGAGTGGACCCCACACGCGTGCGGTGGCTGGCCACCGCTTTTGGGTTCGGTGGACGTAGCATTGCTCCACATTGGTGTGAAAACCACAAACTTGGTAACACACTAAGGCTCCATTTATGTGTCAAGAGAGGATGGGAAAGTATGAGAAAACCAACTTTCTCATAATGTTCCTAGTGTTCAGTCGACAGAAAAATAGTGGAACTTACCATTATAAGTTTTTCTGTAGGATTTATTTTCTTGCAAAAGTGATCCTGTAAAACACACAGGATTTTGCGTCGCGGGAAAAGGAAAATGAGTGAACACTCACAAAATTTTCCCATAAGTTTCTTTTTCCTGACAAATGAACAACTAAACCTTAATTTTTCTTGCAAAATTCTTTTGTCAAATGAACACTCACGGAAAAAT
The DNA here is from genome assembly GCA_025413875.1 of Rhododendron molle. Classification (NCBI taxonomy): domain Eukaryota; kingdom Viridiplantae; phylum Streptophyta; class Magnoliopsida; order Ericales; family Ericaceae; genus Rhododendron; species Rhododendron molle. The sequence goes on from CM046392.1 coordinate 46,999,191, forward strand.
AATTCTCTTTTTGTTTTACTCTTTTTGTTTTACTCCACCTCATCATTTTTCCTGGGAACCAATTTCCCACACAACTTTCCCGACAGCTAAACAGAGCCTTAAGGGGTACGTGTTGAAGAACGCCCTGGAGACGGTGCCCCAGGAGCAATTGATAATTTTCCGTGAGAGAGAGAGAGAGCGCTCGAGATTCAAAGTGGAGTAGTTTTCTTCAAGGCCAAGGCAGTGACCAGCCCTCATCTATCTGGTCGAGGAAAAATTGAAGTAAACGAGCTACCTAACACATGACTCCAAAATCGATAGCATGTATAACACCTCAATCTGCCCAAAAATGATCGACCAACTAACATGTGTCAACTTATAACTTAATTTTGAACATGAAATTATGTTTAATTTGTTCATCAAACATTTATAATGAGCAATAATAAAATAAAAAATAAAAAAATAACACAACATGCAAATATTGAATTTTTCCAAACCTACGATCGACCTTATCAAACACACACCCCCTAATGCATGATTACTACCCCACCATATATAAAAGAACCAAAGCAGATCGGATCTGAAATTAATTAAAGCATAAACAACAAAGGGAATCTAATTAAAAAAAAAGATAAGTTGGTGGAATTAATGACAACTATAATATGATGCTAGATTGTTTGAGGAAACAAATTCGGTGAATATTTTCAGTACTAGCTACGTGTCACGAATGTATTGGCAGAAACGTGTTCTATGCAGCACACTCTATTAATGCATTGACATATATAATATTGCTCTCGGAAGGAAAATGGAGAGATAACACAATAGATTAATTAACTGACCCGGATCGGCCGAAGTGCATGTGAACTGGTCCGTACACCTAGATACTACGGAGAAAAAACACAAATTTCAGAAGGCAAAAGTTCATCCATCCGATAAAAATGATGGATGATACAATTGGGTTTGCATGGACATTAGGAGTACTGGAGAAAAGGTCAAAAGTTGCCAAATCTTCACAAGGCTGGAAGTTGATCAAATTAACAAACCAAGATTCCAAGACTTGTTCACACCTTATTTAAGAGTATAATTACTTGATCGATGGCCAACTCGAGCTGTTACACAACTAATTCAAGTTTCCATTAACAAATTCAAATTCTGACCCCATTCGTGCTTCTTCTCACGCAATCGCGGCAAAGACTCTGGTTTTTTTTTTTCTACCTAACTACAAAACCCTTAGTCTATAAACATGTCTCTAAACCTTGTGGAACTGCAGCAAAATACAGACCCAAATTTTGCTAAAAGAGAGAGCAGAGCCTCTTTCTCTTTGTTTTCTTTCGCGTGTTTTTTCATACTTTGTGTTTTGATTTGGCAAATACATGGCACGCCCGGTGTTGTTTTTGGCATGTGCTTTAGCTCTCTTCGCTTGTTCTTCTGCAGTGGCCTCTGCCGAAATTGTGGAGCATTCTTTTCATGTAAGTCTTTCTTAATGCTGAAATACGTGAACCCTAGCTATCAAACGAGAGAAGAGAGAGAGAGAGTGAGAGAAACAGATTTTCCGTTCTTTCTTGCTTGCTTTGCAACGGAGATTGATCCAACACTTATAGACCTTGCCTGACTAACTTACCGAGCTAACAGAGTTAGCTGATCAGATGCTAACTGAGTTAGCTGGTCAGATGCTAACTAAATAACTACGATACTAACATATTACAAACGGAAAGCTAACTAGCTACTAAAAACACCCTCGCACAACTGTACTTGCATGAGCTTCACAGTTGTCCCAGCTGAGCTACGTCATTCCCTCATCGATCAATTCTTCATTTTCAGACTTGAGTGAGATAAGAAAATCTTCTGTTTTCAAACGTCTTCGCTGCTATATTCAACAGTCGCACGGTCGAAATGTTGAAACATACAAATCTCAGAGATCCGATCGTATGACCAGCGATACATTGGATAGCAGGACATGAATATTTGGGAACATGGGATCTTAATTATTTCTTTCATCAATGTATAAACCTTATGCATTCATACGCTTTCTCCGGCTGATCGGAACTGTAAATTTTGATATAGTGTATCTTTTCTAATTATATACTGTATATTTTTGTAGGTGCAAAATTTGACCGTTCACAGGCTGTGCCACCAACGAGTCATCAATGCTGTGAATGGAGGACTTCCCGGTCCACTAATAAGGGTTCACGAGGGTGACACGCTCGTCGTTCATGTCTTCAATAAAAGTCCCTACAACCTTACCATTCATTGGTATTATTACTCTTACCATTTTTTAGGCTTGGGGGACTCTGCTCAAGGACACCGGAGGTTGCTGCCCGAAGAAATGGCGTCGCTTTCTTTGCTTTCGGGGGTCCTTCTTTGTTCTTGCTTGGCATAGAGAATCCGATATTTGTAAGGCATTTTCAGAATTCGTAGGGCGCCGGCGCCCTACGAATTCTGAAAAAAACCTTACAAATATCGGATGGAGATAATTTTTCAGGACCCATATATATAAGAACATTTTAAGGATAATGAGTGGTTTAAATCATCTTTGAAGGATCCGAAATGCGTTCACAAAAAATGAATTCGCCCAACAAATTTTGAAAAAGCCTTATCCGCGTCAGGTTGAGCTAATTTTTTGCGGAAATTAACGCATGAAAAAATATTTTAAGAATAATGGGTTGTTTGAATCATCTTTGAGGGACCCGAAATGGGCCAACAAAAATTCAATTAATCATTAATCTGATTCGCTCTGGCAAACCCCTCAAAGGAAAGAAATCGGGCCGTTTTATGTTGACTGACTTAGACCATTAAATTAACATAGCAATTATGAATATTTCCAGCTGGTTTTTATATTAATCGTCAACCGTCTCTTAATAAGTAATTCAATTTCATGCAGGCACGGAATTTTCCAGTTGCTGAGCGGGTGGGCTGATGGGCCGGAATATGCAACTCAATGTCCCATACGACCTGAACATAGTTATACATACAAATTCAACATCACCGGACAGGAAGGAACCCTCTGGTGGCACGGTCATGTTCAGTGGCTTCGCGCAACTGTCCATGGGGCTCTGATCATTCACCCTAGAAAGGGTCACTCGTACCCGTTCCCAAAACCCTACGGAGAAATTCCAATTCTTTTGGGTACGTACGAAACGCTTCCTCTCCTGTCAAGTATTAACTGAATAAAAATTTTCTACGTTAAAATTAATACCTTAAGCTTGGAAGAAAGTATTTGAAATCTAACAGAAGTCGTCGATTAAATTGTGATTGCAGGAGAATGGTGGAATGCTAATGTTATTGATGTCGAGAACCAAGCATTAGCCACCGGTAACGCTCCTAACAATTCCGATGCTTTCACCATCAATGGTCAGCCTGGTGATCTATATCCATGCTCGTCACATGGTGAGTAATATTAACGAAAAATGATTTAGTACCAACAGAAAATTTTATTCAAAATGATTCTGATCTCAATTCCCATTTAAGCCATGCATTTTGTGTATTTTTCTCTAATTAGACACATACAAGCTGGAAGTTGTATATGGGAAAACATATCTCTTACGTATCATCAACGCTGCACTCAATAACCAACTCTTCTTCAAGATAGCTAACCACAAAATGACGGTTGTCGCCGTCGACGCCGTTTACACCTCCCCGATGGTCACCGACGTCGTTCTCGTCACGCCTGGCCAAACCACCGACGTACTTATCACCGCCGACCAACCACCGGCCTCCTATTACATGGCAGCGCATCCCTACGCTAGCGCTGCAGGCGTACCCTTCGATAACACAACCACCACTGGAATCATTGTTTATCAAAATTCCAAACCATCAAAGCCACTGATGCCAGCCCTACCGGCTTTCAACGACACTCCGACGGCTTTCAAGTTCAATTCCAATCTTAAAGGGCTTGTGAATGGGCCTCATTGGGCCCCGGTCCCACTCGAAATCGACGAACACATGTTTGTGACCGTGGGCTTGGGCCTGGTCGCTTGCGGATCGAAAAAAGCTACTTGTGCGGGCCCGTTGGGGCAGCGATTTGGTGCGAGCATGAACAACGCGTCCTTCCAGTTCCCCACTAAGCTATCAATGTTACAAGCCTTTCATGGCAACGTTGGCGGCGTCTACACGACTGATTTTCCTGATAATCCGCCGCTGGTGTTTAACTACACGGACCCGAACAACAGTTTCAACACGTCGATCGTGATGACGACGAAGTCGACCAAAGTTAAGAAGGTCAAGTACGATTCGACGGTTCAGATTGTGTTTCAAAACACGGCGTTCGTGGGGTTGGAGAATCACCCGATTCATTTGCACGGGTTTAACTTCCATGTGTTGGCCCAAGGGTTTGGCAACTACGATGCCGTAAATGCGCCCAAAAATTTTAATCTCGTCAACCCACAAATTCGTAATACTATTGGAGTGCCCGTAGGAGGGTGGGCCGTAATTAGATTTACGGCAAATAATCCTGGTATGTTTTCTGACTCTATTGGTATCGATACTTGTATAATTAATTAATTAATTACTAGTTTATCATTAATTAATAACATGATAAACATGCCAGAGAGTTTTAGTTTTTCCTAAATATAAATCGTTTTCTCATTAAATTAGTAGCCAATAATAACAAATTCGTAGCCAAACAATTTTTATTATCCTTAATTTTACTTAATTTTCAATTTCCGAATCACCAAATAAGCCGAAATATATAATTTTTGGATACAAAATATCGTGAATGGATAATTGTCTAGGGTTTTTGAACAAAGGGTGAAAAATGCATACAGGTGTTTGGATGCTGCATTGTCACCTGGATGCGCACTTGCCATGGGGCCTAGCAACCGCCATTGTCGTCGAGAACGGGCCCACGCCTTCCACAACCTTGCCACCGCCTCCACCAGATCTACCCCATTGTTAATCTATCGCATTGTTGTACATTTTTCCACCGGAAGGGAGCTAAACTGTACATTTGTTATTGTTGTTTTCTCAAATCTTCTTTGGTTTCTATTCATGAGGGGGAGAGCTAAACTATCAAGTTGTTTTCAGTAATCAATAAGCTGTGGAAAAATTTTAAGATTGTTGAGGGAGATCGAGTTATTTGAAAATTGTTAAGTTGTTTCCACTAGCTAATAAGCAGTAGATCGACGGGATGCGAAATTTGTTGCTTAGCGTAAACAACTTGTCAAAATGCAATAGCCCATAGTTGGCGGTGGAAACATGGCCTGATTAATTGGTTTCATTCTCGTTTAGTTTTCAGTCTTCTCTTTTTGTTAGTTGGGATATGAACTGTTTCACTTTTGATGTACTTGGTTACATTCCTTGGATCAAATGGGGTTTAACTCTGTCGGTCAAGACTCTGCATCTTATACTAGCTACGAGGTCAGGGGTTTGAATCTTTCTATCTGGGTGTTATTCCTTTTGTTTGTTGGGATTATTTTTCTTCTGGTGGGGCTAGTAAATGGGTTCGGCGTATATAATTAACCTTATAGTGATTGTTCATTTATTTGGGTTTATTTCTCCCTGTGTTGGGACTATTGTGGAATTGTTTCCGGTTTCATGTAATCGTTATTTATACTTGCTAACGCCCAGCTGCCTGATGGAAGGCAAAGCTCATCTTGTTATGGGCTGATAAAGATGGGAAACTATGGCCCAGTTTTATTTGGGGCTATTATTATTGTTTTTGCAAGTGAAAATTATGTGTAGTTCCCTTTATTTCCGATAACTAAGATTACGGGTCATCATTTAGCCCGAAAGTCTGCGATCCGCCCAAAGCCCGACCGGCCCGAGTCCGTAAAACGGGCGGGCTAGCCCGGCCCGTAGTTTGTAATGGGCGGGCTCGGACCTATGAATTTTTACTTGGCCCGCCCGTGAGCCCGCCCAGCAGCCCGCCCTTGGTACCCGCCCAAAAGCCCGCCAACGGGCCCGGCTATTTGCCCAAAATCCCACAAAACCCTTTCTTTTTTTCCTTGGTTTAGTTTTGCCCAAGAAAATTTAAGCCCGCCCGGCTTTTGGCCCGCCAATTGGGCTAGCCCATGGGCCGGGCTTGGGCTTCAATTTATGGTAGGTAGCCCGGCCTGCCAAAAAGAAAAAGCCCGGTCAGCCCGGCCCGTGGGCGGGCTTGGGCAGCGACTTGGCGGGCTGGACCGGCCCGGCCCGATGATGACCCTTAACTATGATTGAAAATTTGTTCTTCAAATTTTCATATTATCAAATCTAATTATTATGATTTGTGAATTAATTAATTTTTACCAAAATGGATCTTTTAAAATCAAAGAAGTAATTAAAAAAAATTATGTTCGAAGAGTCTCCTAGGAGTATTTGTTGCAAATGACTCTTCAACTTCTCACATGTGCCATGAAAGCAGAATTTCTTGTACAGTTTCATTACCTTCCTCAAAAAGTCTAATCAATTTTATTGCTCTTTTATTAGTGAAATGGAAAATGATTTCCGCAATGCACTTTTTTGTAAAGCGCTCCAAAACTTGTCATTTAGTACTTAAAATTACTGTAACACAAGCACTAAAAGACAAATTTTAAAATACGTTTACAGATAAATTAAAGTGCAAAAAAAAAAAATTTTCCTTGTGAAATTCATAAATAAAACTATCAGATATGTCGATACGCACAGTTCAAATAATGAAATCAAATCCAATGTTTCTCTCCCGTCTTAAAAATAACCACGTTTCTCTCGGAAATATGACAAATAAATTTCAGGAATGCTACGGACACATACGTCCGTAAACAGATCTAGGCATAGGTGTATCTGAAAATTGTTCGCTATGTGTGACGCCCATATTCATCGCTGCGACCCGCGTGTACCGGACCATTTTTTATACATCTGCATCTGAATCTGTACACGGACGTCTATATCGGTTGCATTGCTCTTGTAAATTTAGGCGAAAGCAGGGGAAGGAGCAGGGACATGAGCGAGGTGGTCTGATTCAATGGAAATAGGACCAGGAGCAACCCCTGAGCTCAAAAGTTCAACCATTGCGCGGCGGGGATTGGTTCTCTGCTTCTCACATAGATCCGGCAAAAATACTCCTGCACGTGTTAAAACATATCATAAGTATCTCTGATATCGTATTCAGGGTGTCCCACCAACTAAACTAGAATAAGTATCTCTGATATCGTATCTCAATATGAGATTGCGTTAATTACGCAACTGATAAAAAGTTGTGTGAGGAATTTTGTATGGGGACTTGATGTGGTGTTTCTAACTAGAAGGACAATTCTTTGATTGAAGTAGAAGGCAAAATAAGTTTCAAGAAAGGTATGTGTAATGTCATTTTCACAAGTTAATTAATGAATGCAAAAGAAGAAGAACCACAAAAGCAATATTTGATTACAAAACAAAAAAAAGGTGTTTTTTTAGGATAAGCTTATGCTTATCACGACTGATCTGTAAAGAACCAAACTCATCGTCTACTAACAGATGATCAAAGGACGAAACAATGTTTCGTCTAAAGTGACTTACAAGGGTTGATAACACCGAAAAAAAAAATTTATTAGTTAAAACCCTGAGAGTGAGCAAATTTCTAATGTTTGAGATCTTGACCATATATAGTATAGAAACAAGTTTTGAAAAAATAAGGATGGGAGGTGTTCTAAAAAACATGCGGAAACAATTTTCAAGAGAAAAATTGCTAAAAAGAGCCCAGCGAGCTCAAGGTTGAAAAACTGTATTGAAATGTTTGAAAAATGTGTGAAAATGTATAGAAAAAGCGTAAAAAAAAAAATGTATTGGAGTTTGTGTTTTTCTAGGGTCTTTTTTTTTTTTTCCCTCTTACCTTCTCCGGCAGCCAAGTTGAAGTAGAGATCAACAATGTTGGGGCAATTTTGGTAACAACATGGGGAGCAAAGCTTGGCGGTGGATTGTGGCTCAAGCAAGGAATCCGACGAGATACCGACCGAGTTCCGATCGACCCCACACGCGCTCACGCACTCGTCGGTCTCGATGTATTCGGCCATCCTCTCCACCACCACCTCCGACGTCCTGCATTGGTATTCCACCTTCCCGTCCTTCGCCGCGTAGTTTTCCAACAAACATCTTTTTCCGGATGATGCGATGGAAAATGAGCAGACGTCTGTTGGCAAGTCCTCACATATAACCTCACCTGAAAACCAACAAAATAAAAAATAAAAATAAAAAATTAGGTAAATTAAATTAGCTACCCGAAAACGAAATTTTACCTTGTGATTGTTATAAACAAGGGGAAAAGTTGTATACAGAATGATGTGTCTGAGTTTTTTCATCATGAGAAACAATTCCTAAAAGGTGTTTGGAAAAGATAATTTTTCTTTAGAAAACTGCAAAAGAAGGCAATCCTCTATTTCAAACAAAATACAAAGGAAACTGATTTTTTTTTTTTTTTTGCATATTCATAAAAAAATTTGGTAAAAAACATTTCAAAGATGTTTCTCAATTCCTGATCGAAAACCATTTCCTCTAAAAACGAAGGCGGAGGAAAAGAATCAAAAACATGTTTGGTCAATAACCTTTTTTTTGTGTCAGAAAATCTCCCGTCCAGACGCGGCCTGAAATTTTCACATATATAAATATAAAAAAAAAATATCAAGTTTTGGTAAAACAGACAAGAAATGAAACGGAAATTAGTTTCGTTTTAGAAAAACAACTTCTAAAAATGTTCCCAAAAAAATATTTAAAAAAAAAAAAACTAAAGAAAGGGAATCCTATATTTCGAACAAAAAATTAACATGCATGCTTTATTCATATACGGACATATTGTGTGTTCAAAGAGAGAGAGTATATGTGCTTACCCAGAGTTCCTTGGAGGAGGAGAGAGGAAGCCAAGAAAAGGATGAATGCCAATTTGGTTGAAGAATCCATGCTTTAGATTTTTTGGGTGAGGAGAAGCTAGATGAGATATATATCGGTTTGTTTTGGTATTTGGAGAAGAAATGAGGTTGAGATGTTTGTGTATGAGAGAGAAAGGAGGAGAACCCTTGTGTATTTATAGAGAGAGAGAGAGAGAGAGAGAGAGAGAGAGCTGCTTTAATTAATGTGCTAATGCTATTATTATTCTAATCATCATAATCTTATTCGATCTCCCCCCCAATATCTAACGCGTTCTCTAAATTACGTGGACCTTGACTTTTTGACCGTTTTGAAGTTAGATTAACTGATTGAGAATAGCTCGGTTGACCAGATTCGTCAGAACTTTTACATCTTACCAAGAGGTCTTGAGTTCTAATTTCCTGACTTACGTGTGGGTGTTATTGTATTTATTTTTTTCCTAAGCAAAAGAATTTATTAATCTTTATAAGGATTACAAAGATTAAAAGAATCAAGGGCATACCGACAAAAGGTCACCCAAGACCTAAAGAAAGGTAAGACGCCAACCGAAAAAAAATGAATGACCAAAGAAAAACCGACCTGAAAGGTTTTTCGTATCGGTGTTCTTCCCTTAAAAGGTTTTTTCTTCCTTTTTTTTGTTTCTACTCTGTAATGGTCTTATTTTTTGTATTAGTTGAGTTATTGAGCTTGGTTGTCTCACGCACTTTCACAATTGATGTAGCGTCTCGAGTTTGTACTTTGTGCTTTATATATATGATGTAAATGATGTCTTCTATCGATCGATTGACAAAAAAAGAAGACGTTCAACTCGAAGATGCAGGATTCATTACGTGCTATGATCAAAAAGTCTAATAACACACAACAACATCCAGAACCGATAAATGCATGTGCTTGGATCCTTGTGCATTTAATAACGTTTCGACACGGTTGTGTCCACATGTAATTTTCATATTACGTGGGGGCGGAAAATGTGGCTTAATTTTCCTGTTGACGCCGTGTTTGGGTTGTCTGAAAAGATGTCGAAGTTTCCAACGTCCGGAAGCTTCTTTCTTCCCCCTCCGCTTACATGTCTCTCTCGCTCATTGATCACTCACTGACGTGTTCGATACGTCATACTATCGTTGAGCTCAGCTCAGCTCCAACGGCTAATAATCCTAAGCTACATTAATTGGCTGAGAAGGAGTAATTTTAATTTGTTTTGATATTGTGGGAATAAAATCCATCATTTCTCTCTTCTTCTTTTTTAATTAGTTTTTACAATTCACGGTGTATCTTCCGAATATCAAGAGTTAAAAGAGATACCTTTCCACAACTTTGATAAGCTGAATCATTCATCTAATAGACAATGTTAAAGAGATTAGTTATGTGAAAAATTAGCTTCATCAAGCATTGATAGCAGCACGAGAAAAATACTTTGAAGAGAATTAGGAGTCGGTATGCTAACCGTCCATGTTTTTACGAGTAAAAATAATTTGACTAGGTATTTACTCAAGTCCGTACGTGCATATATCTTCGCATGCGTGATTTTTTCAATTAATTTCAGAAAACAAAATATCGAATCGTCGAGGTGAGACTCTTTGGTTGTTGTCTCATGTCACTCGGCAAACCACTACAAGAAAAATTACATTGGGTGACGAATGAAAATCGTCACAAATTGCATGTTTTTTGTCACAAATAATATAGGTGACGAAAAAAAAATTGTCGACTAAAGGTTGTCGAGGATTCCTACCTGGTGACGAAATCTATTTTTCGTCACCTATAGTGCCTTTTGATGACGAAATATTTCGTCACCAAAAAGTGAATAATTGGTGACGAAATTGTTTTCCTCATCTATTGTGCTTTTTGACGACGAAATTTTTGATCATCAATTACTCCTTTTGGTGACGAAAAAATTCGTAACCGATGGGTCACATCGGTGACGAAATTTTTCGTTCCAAAAGACGTTTTCATATGGGAAAAAAATCCTTCTATCTTACTCCTGCTGGGTTTCGAACCTGAATCCCTTGAGTTTTTTGCGCAAGCTCCGACCAACTGCACCACACACACTTTTCAATAAATATTTGAAATATCTAATATATAACATATATGTTTAACATGAAAATATATTTCGAATGTAATTTTGAACCTTTAAATATTAAAATTAGCAATTTTGATAAACATGAAAGTTGTAGGCAATTGAGTTATTATTCAAACCCAATTTGAATTATCTCAAATGGAGTTTTTAGTAAAGAGTTATGTCCGAAATATATTTAGTGACAAAGCGCAATTCATAAATTTTGTCACGAAATTCATAAATTTCGTCACGAAAGGTACCTATTTGACGACGAAATATATTTTTCGTCACTGAAAACATTAAAATGGTGACGAAATTATTTTTTTGTCATCAAAGTTAATCATTTGGTGACGAAAAAAATATTTTGTCACTAAATTGGTCTCATTTGGTGACGAAATATATTTTTCGTCACCAAATAATTATCTTTTGTGACGAAAAATAATTTCGTCACATTTTTTAAGCTTTCGGCTACGAAAAATGTATTTTGTCGCCAAATGGGTACCTTTGGTAACGAAAATATTTTTTTCGTCGCTAAACAGGTATAATTGGTGACGAAATTATTTCATCACGGAAGTTGTCAAAATAGTGACGAATTTATTTTTTCGTCGCCAAATATACTCATTTAGTGACGAAATTAAATTTCGTCGCCACTTTTTCGTCACCAATTTTCATTTTTCTTGTAGTGAACCCTTGGGTAATCAACTTTCACATTTTTTTTTGATGACCGGATGTCAGGGTTAGTTTAAATTTACATGTATCTCGACTAATTTTAAAATCCTAAAATTAACGATCGGACAAACCCGCCAGTAGTTCCAAGGCGTGAAATATAATTCTTAGAGGTCTTGCAATTTGTAACTTCCACATTCATTGAAGAGATTGTCCCTCTTGGGCCCTTGGCTCAACTCAGTTTCTCAAGCCGTGGGAGAACTGAAGCTCAAGATCTTTTGCCGGCCATGAGCCGAAGAAGGATCTACAAACATCAGCTGGACTTCAGGGGTCAACCGTCAACGTCAATTACGAAGAAAAGGTCATACGTACGTGTGTATGGCGGCCTACGGCGTTTGTTCCGTCGTTCACTTCAAAAAACGACCAAACTGCCACGCGTCAAATTCTCCGCGGTTTAGCCCGACATGAGAGAAAAGTCGTTTGGGAACAGATTATTGTGAAGGCGGTGGAGTCGTCGTTTGGCGTAGAAGAAACTCAAAACAGCGTTGAGACGAAGAAGGAGACTGACTTTCAGTCTTGAGTTTTATTACGGAAACCACACACGGTTCGATTTGATTTGGTTTGGTATGAATTTTAAGAAGAGATATCTACAAAAATCTGAAAACCGGTAAACCTAACCATTCCCCGTGCCTTTAGGACTAATGTAACGGTTCAGATGGTTTCAGGGCCGGCCCTGAGGTGAAGCTTCAGGTGCGGTCGCTTTAGACCTCTGAAATTTAAGCGAAAACGGGGGCCTCATTATTTATACAACATTAATATATTATATATTAAATGTTCTGTTTTCTGGCACATGTGGATGGTAGCACCAGTGGTTTGGGCAGTTCTTTTAAACCTAGAGGTTTATGGTTCGATTCTTATTAGCCATTTTTGGCAAAGTAACTTCTTCTTTTTCTTGTTCTTCTTCTTTTTTTTTCTTTTTTTTTTTATAGTGTAAAGTAAATTTTTTTTCATATTTTATGTGAGATTTAGGTGTAAAGAATATACAACTCTTGCACCTCTTGTATTATAAATTAATTATGTCTTAGTGGTTCAAATCTCTTGCACAACATAAATGTTTTCATTTATTTTATTTTATTTTTTAACTTTTAGTATCAAATTCAAAAATAAAACATTATAAAACCAAAATAACTTATTTTCGCTCAACAATTTTGATAAAATTTTTTAAAATAAGATAGTTCTCTTATTGTTAAAACTAATATTCTTATAATTAAAGTTATTAACATGCTTACTTAGAGAAAAAAAACTCAGTATATGAGCGGTACTTCGTTACGTTTGATTCATTTTTTTTTCTAATAGAATTAGAATTTTATTTTAGTTGAATTATGAGACTATAAAATATTATGTCGAATCTTTTTACCTTATATTAGCCACCTATGTTGAATTTTTTTGCTAAACAACCTAGGGCCTCATCTTTTAAATTCACTTTAGGCCTCCAAAATATCAGGTCTGGCCCTGAATGGTTTAATATTAGATTCTGGTTCTAAGAAAATAAAAATCGGTACATTTGGTTCGGTTTGTGGTTTTTCTTACAAACCATGGTTTCTAACCGAATCGGAACGGATTTACTAATAATATAGACATGGATATAGTTATATATACATACATTAGTATGTGTCATATTATTTTCATGTCTACTATTCCTATTTTGTTGGCTTATGTAATCTCTTTTAGGGGGTGTTTCTACTAACAAAAAAATATTAAAAATTTAACATATTTTACCATCTTGTTTTCACTAATGAAAAAGTTTCAGTATTTTACCATCTCGTTTCTACTAACAAAAAAATTGTCAACAAAAATTATTTTTTTGCTACGGTAACCTTACTCATAAACTTATCAACAACTTATTCACTACCGGAAACAACTTGATATTTTTCAATAACTTATTCACTATCGAAAACACCTAACAACTTATCAACCACAAATAAAAATCTACAAATTTTTCACTACCGAAAACACCCCCTAATAGTGAGCCATTTTAATGGTGGTAGTCTATGAATTATTTTGTACTATTAATTTTGGTACAAGGTTTGAAGTGTTAATGGAGTTACAGGCTTCTTGTTTTTCTTTTTTCTTTTTTTCTTTTTTGACAATTTTGCAATTATGTTTTCCAATATCATATTCTATAAAAATTTTGCGATTAGTGGTCTTAGACAACACCCTTATCTATCATGCATTCTTGTAAGATGCAATACTTAATGTATGTACTTCATAATTGTGTGATGAATGATTGTTAGCAAACTACGTGACGGTGTCAAAAATCACTAAATAATTATTACTTTGAGAGACTAAAATACTAGATCTAATTAATTAACAATAATTCTATATACCCGAAATATTTTTGAAAATAAGATTAATAATTGAGATTCACTTATATGGGCGACACGAATCATCCAAGTGGAGTGAATCTCAAACACGGATTTCTCTTTCCAAGACATCACTGCCAGCATGGCGATTCTGGCTAATCAGGTTCACACAATTGTCTGCACATGGAAAGATAAGCACTTCCCCCTCCAATCAAAACACATTTGAGAGAGAGAGAGAGAAGAGAGAATACAGCAAAATGGTAGAAGCAATTCAAGCCATTTTCTCACAGAAGATTCTCTTCTCAACCTCTCCACTCTCTTTTACCCCACCACCCCTCCCACCACCACTCCCCCACCACCACCACCAGTTCCAACCTCAGAATCCGCTGCAATGCAACGGCGGGATCAGCGGCGGCAGCAGAGGGAGAAACCAAAAAACAGAGGAAAAGGAGCGTTTTCGAAATCGAAAGCTTGACGACTTGGCTGTTGAAGCAAGAGCAGTCGGGGAACATAGACGCGGAACTGACCATTGTGCTCTCGAGCATTTCGTTGGCTTGTAAGCAGATCGCTTCGCTGCTTCAGAGGACTAGTATAATTAACCTCACCGGAGCTCAGGGCACTGTTAATGTACAAGGCGAAGATCAGAAAAAACTCGACTTCATCTCTAATGAGGTCAGGTCACTAGATTTTTTTGTTCCATATCAGCTACCCATTTACATGTACAATGTCTCAGATTGTTCTACACTTAATGAACAAATTACGCTGTTCAAAAAATATGAACAAATTGCGCATTGTAGATCCAGTGCTATACTTGTTTTCTCCTTAATTTTGTGTTCTCTTCAACCAGAGCCGGCATTGAACAAAAACTCGATGTGCAAGGCTGCTTTAGGTCCTTGAGAATTTACGAAGGTTAAGGCCTTTTCTGTTTCGGTACCTCTTATAATAACCCAACGAGGGAAAAAAAGCTCTCATCCTTAATTCTGCTTTAGAGCCCCCGAAAAGTCAAGGCCGGGTCTGTATTTAATATACTTGTGAGCCCCTCTTGGGCCATCTCTAGTACTTACTCGATACTTTTGCTCAAACTTGAGTAAAAGCTTAATTTGAGCTAAATTATTCTACTGACAAACTTAAACTACAAAAGCTAAGCATATATTTGAGTACAGATATGTAATCAATGATAAAGTTGTAAATTTGAGAGGCACAAAACAGCCTTGTCAAATTAAGAGTCCTTAGACCAATACGATCCTAGCCGTCCAATGAGGAGGTGGAGGCTATAAAAGCTCTCCTTGGCTATCTTCATTTCGAGTAATTTTTAGAGAGTAGGACTAAATTCTCTTAGAGTGATGTGATAGAAATCCCAAGTTGGAGAGTAATTCGTTGCGGGTACGTAACGGATTGATCGATGTGTTCTCATAGTTGTAGTTAATAGAAAGTGTATTTGTTCGCTCTAACGTTCCATGTTAAACGCGCCCATAAGTTTATTGCTTGATCATTGTGATTAGCTCGACAAGGAAGTTGATATCAAAATGTGCAGGTGTTCTGTAATTGCCTCAGATCCAGCGGGCGGACAGGTATTATAGCATCAGAGGAAGAAGACGTACCCGTTGCAGTTGAAGAGACCTACTCTGGAAACTACATTGTTGTATTTGACCCAATCGACGGATCTGCCAACATTGATACTTCGTTAACCACTGGATCCATCTTCGGCATCTACGGCCCTGACGAGCAATGCCTTGTCAACTACGACGACGACAATGAGTCTACGGTAACTCCCTTATATATGTATTGTCATTCCGTAATTGATTCAAAATGAACAGCAGCTTCCAGTGGTAGTGCTTGGTTCATGAGACTGATGCTGGAACCGAATGACGATTCCCTCAGAATGCCCAGTTAGATGTTCGGTTCGCTGTCATTCACCAACTTAGGTGAATGATCGTCTAACGAACCAGACATGACTCAATTTTAACCATCTAAAACTCACTGGATGAGCCTATCTACTGGCGAACAAGGCCACTGTTAATAATCTTTACAGTGGCCCGTATAGATGAGTGGTACGTTAACATATTTTCATATTAAGAATCGAAAGTAAGGTAGATAACACGACATACACACTCTCCGCTGGTTGATTATATATAATGAAACAAACTCAATGCTTCTCCGCTTAATTATTTGATACCGGTACACTAGCTTGATCAAGAGAAACAGAAGTGCATCATCAGCGTTTGCCAACCGGGCAACAACTTACTAGCTGCCGGGTATTGTTTGTACTCAAGTGCAGTGGTCTTTACTGTTAATAGAATATGGAAAAAGAGAGAATATGGAGAAAGTAAATATTGTATTGAATTGTCTAAGTCATACATCAATACAAGATCCCTTTATATACAAGGAGGGATATCAAGAATAGATGATTCTAGAGAATATCTTAAAGATACACATCAATTCTAGAATATTCTAGAGATACACAAGATTCTAGAATATCCTAATTATACACAAGATTTTAGAATATCCTAGAGATACACAAGATTCTAGAGAATATACATTGATGCTAGAATATCCAAGAAATACACAAATCTAGAATATTCTAACAGCCCCCCTCAAACTCAAGGTGGGAGAGCAGATACCAACTTGAGTTTGGTAACCAAGTCCTGAAATCGTCCTGGTAGGTGCGCCTTTGTGAAGATATCAGCTGTTTGCTCAAGGGATGAGACTGGGAGGAGTCGAATAGTACCACGTGTGACATGTTGGCGCACAAAATGACAGTCAATCTCAATATGTTTTGTACGATCATGAAAGACATTATTATGTGCAATCTGAATAGCGCTATGATTGTCACAACGAAGTCGTGGCAGTAGAGTGGGTGACACCCATGTCTTCAATAACCATCGAAGCCCATTCTTGGCGATGTCGGCGAAACACGGTACTCGGACTACGATCTTTGGATCAGGCGATAATAGTTTGCTTCTTACTCGAAGATAGAGCGAATCACCGAGAAGAAGCGATGGCAGTAGAAACGACGATCGATGGGTCTCCAAAGCCCGATCAAGATCGAATAGGCATGGAAGTAAGAGAGGAAGCGGCGGAATAAAGGCCATGAAACAAAGTGCCGCAATATAGCGCCAAAGAAAACTGGCATTTGCATAATGGGCCGGATCGAGGAAGCGAATAAGAACGGCGACAAGATGGAATGGCGTGAAGCTATGTGCAAGCGATAACGATAAAGACAAGGCTCCCAACAAGTTGCCGATAGAGTGTAGCATGAGTCAATAGTGTGCCATCCAAAGGAGTAAGACGTGTGTTTGGCTCGAGAGGAGTGGATACAGTCTTACTGTCAGTAAGACCTGCCCGTGCTAATAGATCAGAAGCATATTTTGCTTGAGAGAGATAGCATCCATTGGAATCTTTTAAAATTTCAATCCCAAGAAAATAGCTAGGCGAGCCAAGGTCTTTCATCCCAAAACTACGACAAAGATACTGTTTGAAACTAGAAATACCAGTGACATCATCTCCAGTGATAATCGATCATGTCGTCCACATAAAGAAGAAGAAGAATGGTGCCATGCTCAGTTTTGCAAATAAAAAGTGCAGAATCATGAGGACTAGAAGTGAAACCAAAATCGCCAATGGTGGTACTGAATTTGGAGAACCAAATCGCCAATGGTGGTACTGAATAAAAAGTGCAGAATCATGAGGACTAAAAGTGAAACCAAAATCGCCAATGGTGGTACTGAATTTGGAGAACCAAGCTCGGGGAGCTTGCTTAAAACCATATAAGGCGCGGCGAAGGCGACAGACTTGGTGCGGAGAGTGAGCATAACCAGGAGGTGGCTTCATATAGACTTCCTCAGTAAGATCGCCATTAAGAAATACATTTTTTACATCCATCTGATGAAGGTCCCATTTGCGAACTGTAGCAACAGCAAGTAAACTCCGAACAGAGGTTAGACGGGCAACGGGAGCGAAAGTCTCCTCATAATCAATGCCATATTCCTGGGTAAAGCCCTTTGCAACAAGACGGGTTTTGTATCATTCAATGGAGCCGTCAGAGTGGGTTTTAATTTTGTAAACCCATTTGCAGTCAACGACAGATTTCCCTGGGGGAAGGTCAACCAAATCCCATGTATGAGTACGTTCCAAGGCTTGTAGTTCCTCGTCCATTGCTTTCTGCCAAAGAGGATTAGTACTGGCCTCACGATAAGAGTAAGGTTCATGTAGTGAAAACACTGTAGAGTAGCAATGATAATCTCGAAGATAAGCAGGCAATTGAGTTACCCTTTTTGACGGAAGTGGTGGTGGTTTAGAAGAATAACCGGTATCTGGAGAGCAAGTAGTTGTTTCAGCAGGAGAAGAGAGAGAGGGTGGAGGAGACTCAGTAGGTTCTATGATTCCAGGGGCATGATCATCAATTAGAACAGACGCCTCGGGAGTCGTCCTGGTAGAAGGAGAGCTAGATGATGCAAGGGGCTCACTTGGATTAAAACCAAGGTTTGAAGGCTCAGGAAGAGAAGAGCCAAGTGCAGGAGCAGGACCGTTGGACAAAGCAAGTACATCGGGAGAGGCTGTATCAGTTCGCTCAGAAGAAGCTGCATCAATCTCATCAAATAGCAACTCCACAGAAGGATCAGTAAAGAATGATGAAGTGGAAACAGATGGTAAATAAAACTTTGACATAGAGGAAAACATCTTATGTTCCCAAAATATGACATGACGAGAAATACGAAGACGCTTAGAAAGTGGATCCCAGCATCTATACCCCTTGTGCTCAATTCCATAACCTAAGAAGCAACAAAGACAAGCTCGGGATTCTAACTTTGTACGCTCATGAGGTTGAAGTAAGACAAAACAAGCACAACCAAAGACTTTGAGGAGATCATATGCAGGCAAAATACCATAAAGACGTTCATAAGGTGATTGAATCCCAATGATGGGAGAGGGGACACGGTTGATAGTATACACAGCAGTTAAAGCTGCTTCTCCCCAAAAACGTTCTGGACATGAGGAAGATATAAGAAGTGCACGAGTGGTGTCTAAAATATGTCGGTGTTTACGCTCAGCACGCCCATTTTGTTGAGACGTGCCAGGATAGGATCAGTGAGGTAGAGTTCCATTTTGACGAAGAAAGTTCAAAAATGATGTTTCTCTATATTCCATGGCATTATCAGCACGAAAAACTTTAATAGTACGAGAAAATTGAGTTTGAACCATTTTTGCAAAATCAAAGTAAATTTGTGGTAGCTCGAATCGTCTACGCAAAAGGTAAATCCATGTAAAACGAGAATAGTCATCAACAAATATCACAAAATATTTTGATCCACCCATGGTGGTGTTGGGAGAAGGTCCCCAAATATCAGAGTGAATTAAATCAAATGGAACTGACGAAACAGAA
Source organism: Rhododendron molle (assembly GCA_025413875.1). Classification (NCBI taxonomy): domain Eukaryota; kingdom Viridiplantae; phylum Streptophyta; class Magnoliopsida; order Ericales; family Ericaceae; genus Rhododendron; species Rhododendron molle. Next base: position 47,018,428 of record CM046392.1, read on the forward strand.
TCACTTTGGGTAAAAGATAATGCTGGTTGTTTAGCGAGTTGACATGAAAGACAATCAATATGTTCATCTTTAACCGATCCTAGATGACCATTTGAAACTAAAGTACGTAGTCGACCAAAAGAAACATAACCTAATTGAGAATGCCAAAGACCTATGGAAGTGGAGGCATTGGAGGTTACAGAACATTGTAAGGAACTTACAGATTGAACGGGAGGAACAGAAAGAGAAGACTGGGCTATAGCAGAGAGCTGAGATGGAATGTGAAGATTGATGAGCTCATATAGACGTCCAACTTCCCAATCGTCTTTCCTGTCCGAGGATCCTGCACCTGACAACCAGTAGAAGAAAAGGTGATCGTGAGACCGAGTTCACATAATTGACCAATAGAGATTAGGTTCAAGGTAAGGGTAGGAACCAAGTAAGCATCAGAAAGGGACATGCTAGGAGTAGAAATAGTACCGACATGAGTAACAGGCATTATAGAACCATCAGCAGTATGAATAGATGGAGTCCGAAAATTAGTAGCTTTTGTGGAAAAAAATATGTGGATCAGATGTCATGTGATTGCAACACGCAGAATCAAAGAACCATGAGGATTTACCTGAGGTGGCAGACAAAGCAGTGAAAGAATGCTTACCGGAGCGGGAGAGCAATCCAGATTTAGAGAGAATCTCTGTAAATACATACGACAGATCGCTTTTAAAAAAACGTGTGGAAGGAGGATATTGTTTGAGGCATTCCAAGATGGCGTGAGCATATAGCGATATGTCAAATTGTTCCATAGTAGCAAGGAACAGAGACGGTAATGTGATATCTGAATTTGTTAAGAAATAGCCCAACAAGTAGAATTATAGGCTTTGGTAGGGCGATGGTTTAGTTGATGGTTAATATGTTGATTAACGGGATGAATACGGTGATGATTGATAGTGACAGAGATGTCGGATGAGAAGCTAGATCGTGAACCATAGCTCTGATACCATGTTAATAGAATATGGAAAAAGAGAGAATATGGAGAAAGTAAATATTGTATTGAATTGTCTAAGTCATACATCAATACAAGATCCCTTTATATACAAGGAGGGATATCAAAAATAGATGATTCTAGAGAATATCTTAAAGATACACATCAATTCTAGAATATTCTAGAGATACACAAGATTCTAGAATATCCTAATTATACACAAGATTCTAGAATATTCTAGAGATACACAAGATTCTAGAGAATATACATTAATGCTAAAATATCCTAAAAATACACAAATCTAGAATATTCTAACATTTACCATCTCGATAGGGAACGGGGTTTTTGGCTTCACCCTCAACCCCGGATATGGGGAGTTCGTCCTAACACACGACGATATGAAGATACCCAAGTCGAGGCAAATCTACTCTTTCAACGAAGGGAACTACGATTTGTGGGACGAGAAACTGAAGAAATTCTTCGACCACCTGAAGCAGCCAGGCGCCAACGGGAAGCCCTATTCTGGCCGTTACATACGCTGCCTTGTCGGTGAAATCCACAGAATGCTGATGTACGGGGGTATCTACGGCAACCCCAAGAACAAGAATAGCAAGAATGGGAATCTGAGGCTATTATACGAGTGCGCGCCAATGAGCTATTTAGTGGAACAAGCCGGTGGGAAAGCGACGGATGGCCATCAGAGAATACTAGAAATCAAACCCGAGAAGGTATTTTCTTCTCTTCATATAATCCAGAGAATAGTAAAGGTATAATACTAGTAATAATCCAACTTCAAATGTTTCTTTCGCAGATTCACCAACGTACCCCGATTTTCATTGGCAGCCCGGATGAAATGGATAAATTGGAAAAGTACCTGCACTGAGGAGTCTTGAGCCGATCGCTGGAATCATTCTGGTTTGGTATCACGTGATTCCTATGAGTGTATACATAACCAGCCATTGTATCTCTTTCATTTTTTCTCTAATCCTCGTTGTCTTCGATTAGCAATTGGAAATCTAACATTTGAAAAGTCTTATATATCATCACTTGTTTCACTGATGAATTGCGAAGGATGTTTCGGTTACGTTAGAACCTGGATGTCGAGGAATTGGATCGTAATATACCGCGCACCAAGTCCGTTTTTACCTTTACCAGGTCCGTTGGATTTTGGAAGAAATCTTTCCTTTGATGGCTAATGACTCTGGTATATGTTGACCTTATACTAGATCTCTCTTATTACGATTGCAACGTGGTAATTTGCTATTGATGGTGGACCTCTGCCCAAGTGTGACCGCCAAAATAAGTGTGCGTTTGCTTGCCCTTGACACCTGATTATCAAAAGAAGAAAGGTTGATCGCGAAAATCGAATCCTAGTTAAATGCAGATAGAAGTGGGCAGTGCCATAGAGAATGCATCTTTTCATGTAGCATGCAACATATAAGCACCTCATCTACGTCCTTAGAAGTCCCACACAATTCTTGCACCTTGTGCCTCTGGCCCATCTGGTTGAGCTTAAATCCATCTACAATTCTACATTCAAGAAATGCCTACTACTTCCTAAAAAAAAGTGGATGTTTTTTATATGAATGCATGTTTCTGCTTCCTAAAGAAGAAGGAAAAAGTTGCTTTTGATATGTGGTGCCCATCTACGTGCCACGTGGCAAACGAACCTAACTACTCTCAGCAGCTCGAGGCTCGGCTCGATTCGGCAATAAATGCTAGTGGTAGCATAGCTCGTTTATAGCGGATTGGTTTGTTCATAGAGGCTTGTTCAGTAAATGAATTGAGATTGAGATCGATTATTAGGGCTCAACTTTAGTTCGAGAGCTCGAGCTAGACTCATTTTGAACGGGTCAAACTTAAACACTTCAAAACTCAACTCGACTCGACTCGGGTACAATGCTAACAATATGCCCCTTTATCACCATGGGACAATTAACTCGACTCGATTTGTATATACCATGTGCATGTATAATAAATGTGGAAAGATTATCGTTAGTAGGTTATTTCTTTTGATTTTGCCACTCTATTAGGATGGGTTTGGGCTAACTTTTCACGAATTTTTCAACACGGTAACATTTGGGCTAAATTTTTACACCTTATTTTCAACTCGCTGAAATGGATCGAAAAATTATAAAAGCATCGACTAAAATTAAATTAGAGTATTTCTTTTTCCTTCTGTGTTCTTGTAAACTTATAAATCGTAAACTTTTTACTTTCGTAATTTTTTGTTTAGTTTTTCGTTGTATTTTTGGAGGTTAATCGGAAAAGTATAAAAATATGGACCGATGTTGTAAAAATTCAAATAAGACTGTACTTTAAACAAATAAAAAGCTAATTGATGCTTTTTTTTGTTTCCAATAATTTTTTTTTATTTTCGGTCATAATTTTGTACTTTTTAGATTCCTCCTTGAGACGAATGATTAATTCAAAAAAATTCACTCGAATAAATTCAGAAAAGAGAAGTTCACAAGAATGAGAAATCAAAACATGTCCTCGGCCGCCATTTACCCAAAAACAACTCTTATGAGACCCGGCCCAAAATGTGGGGAATACAAAACAAAGCCCATTAAAAATGTGGGTTCTGGTTATCCGAAACCAGGAACTGTAACGCCACTGCAACTTCCCAAATCAATTCGGAGCTAAAAACAGAGAAATATCCATCTCGATTACTCCAAAGAAGAAGAAGAAGAAGAAGAAGAAGAAGATGAAGTCAGGACTTCTCGCGTGGAGTCCTCACCTCCACTTTCTCTCTCTCCCCCCAAAACGACTCATTCCGGTCTCCGCAGCCGTAGAGTCCTCCGTCAACGAGCAGTCCCTATTAACAGCCAGAGAGAGAAGGCAGCTGAGAAACGAGAGGAGGGAGAGCAAGCCCGGCACCAACTGGAAAGAAGAGGTGGAGAACATGCTTGCAGAGAAGCCCAAGGAAAAGAAAGTTCCGTGGAGGGAGAAGCTCAATCTGGACAAGCTCGCTCTGCTGGGCCCCCAGTGGTGGATCGTTAGGGTTTCCAGCGGTGCTGCCCAGTATACTTCTGGAGTCCTCGCTAGATCGCTCGCACGAAAGTTCCCTGATGTGGATTTCAAGGTAATTGAATTGGATTGGATTGTTGAATTGCTTGATTTTGGGCTGATGGGGGACGGGACAGTCCTGTCCGAGGTTTCCGTGGTCCCTTCTCGGTCCTGACCTCGATGATCGAAACTGTTCATTTTGTATGACTCCTTGAGATTAGGACCCCAAACCATTTTACTTCATTACCGAGCTGTTCGCGAGCAGCTCGAGTATCGACTCAGACAGCTCATTTCTATTGCTCGATGATTGAAATTATTCATTCAGCTCGTTGAGATTAGGACTGCAAACCGTTTTAATTTATTACCGAGTTGTTCAGGAGCAGCTCGAGGCTCGACTCGATAGTAAACAAGTTGAGCTCGAGCTCAAGGTTTAAACAAGCTGAGCTCGAGTTTACAAGTAACTTGGCTCGTTTATGACAGCTCAGCTCGTTTGTGGAGGCTCGGCTCGTTTATAGAGACTCATTTAGTAAACAAATCGAGTTCGAACACCTTTGATAATAAACGAGCTCGAGCTAGGTTTGTTTTGAACAAGTCGAGCTTCACCACCTCAAAAGCTCAGCTCGGCTCCTTTGTAGCCCTAGTTGAGGTCATAAATGTTAAGGATTATCTTTATGGAGTATTAATGATATGCAGTCGAAAAACATTTATGTTGCAACAAATTGAGAAAAATGAAGTTCGAAACACGAAATTGGAACTCTTTTTTTGTAACCTTGTTTCGAAACCACCAATTCTTATTGGAAGGAAAATGTTGAATCCTGGTTTTATTCTTACCTGTCTCCGAGTTTTAGTTTGTTAGAAAGAGTACGGTTGTAGGTCTTTTGTGTCTCTGTGTTGATGTGAATTGATTTACATAGATAGAATCAATAATTGGCTCATGTTGTCACACTGAGAGAAGTATGTTGAGTAGCGCCCCGTTTGTTGGCAGAGAAACGGTTTTCCAAAACCCATTTTCTCTATTTTGGTGGCTTGTGTGCTGCAAAATGGAAGTCAATAGAAAATGTTTTCTGTGATCAACGTGAAATGAGTTTGTTTTTTTTGCGAAAAAAATGTTTTCCGAATCAGCACTAATTCCACACCACCACCACTATCGATATTCCTCAACCACCACCCTGCAACCTGCCACAAACACTACCATAGCCGCTAGCAGCATCATGTTCAGGATTGGGACTTGCTACCAAACAAAAGAGATTGCATTGTATCGAAAAAGTGTTCCACATAGAACGGTTGTCTCAGAAAAATGAGTTTTTTTGGATGCAGGGGGGGGGTGCGGTTGGTCGGAAGTGAAACCAAGGGAGCATAAGTTGGAACTTTAGATGGAAATTTCCCAGAACTATAACAATGCAAGATGTGGGTAATTGAAACTAAAACACTAATAAGACGAGAGTTGCTTTGATGAGGATAATTAGACGAATGTGTGGTAAGACCAGGAAAGGAGAATCAATAATAGATCCGTGAGATGGTATGAAGGTTACCTGCTGAGGATATTTTGACGTAGTGGGATGTACACAGATACTATTTATCATTTCTCGTAGAAGGAAAAAGCTAGATACCATCCTAGTAGACTAAGAACACCCAATCCGCCATAGAAAACAGAGAAAAACTCTCAAATTTTATCGATATGAATAGATGCTGAATAATATGCATTTAGGCTTACATCCTTATTCGTAAATACAAAAGTAGTTCTGATTCTAGTAGAAATCTAATTAGCTTAATTCCTTCCTAATCCAGGAAATAAAGAACATGATATACTAGAAGATTTGTTCACATAATTTTGAAAAATAACTTAAATCTGAAAATTAAAGACCAATAGAAACGTGCCAAAACAAGCAGCATTAAAATTGAACTTTCCTAAATCAAGTTAAACTAAGATAAGATAAACGAAAACTTGTAAATTCTTGTCACATATGAGTATGTTCAGAAAGAGCTGATGAATATGGTTTATTCACATACAATGAAGGTCAATGGATGTAAAGATAAGAACAGTGATTTCTCTTTAGAACAGTATTTCTTGATGGTTGAGAAAATGCTAGGGAGAGAAGAAGACTAAATTGAACCAGGGATTTCATAGTAACAAGATGTATGAATCTATTGAATCTAACTGAGCATAAGCCCCTTGACCAAGTGAGAAAGGATATGATGTAGCCAACTTCATTCCGTGGGACATGTGACTTGGTTTTGTTTTTCCAGGCTATTGATACACAATCCTGTTGGCATGGACACATTTGGCATGGGGTGAATTGGTTATTTATGCCGATATAGTGACTATGTTGCTTGGCTGTAGTTTTAACTTTAATGAATAAGGGCGGATCAAAAAATAACTTGAATGAATAAGGGTACTACGTTATGAGAACGCATTAGATAAGAATTTTTGTCGCTACGAACTAAGATTTTACTGGGATCCTACGGTTCTTTTGTTGATTAAATAGAGGTGATATTTGTCTTCTTTACTGTATGAACATGTGTGGTCGATTTTTGTCTCTTGTACATTATGATATGTTAGAAATTTAAATGTATGATGTTGAACATGGGATTGCAGTGTTTGAACTGGGAGAACTTTCGGTATTCTTATCTATCTTAATGTTCATTCTCAGGTCTATTTTCCTTCTGTAAATGAGACAAGGAAACTAAAAAATGGATCTCTCTCAGTTAAATCAAAAGCTCTTTATCCTGGCTCTGTGTTTCTGAGGTGTGTATTGAACACGGAGATACATGACTTTGTTCGTCAATGTCGCGGGGTTGGAGGCTTTGTTGCAAACAAGGTCGGAAATACGTAAGCATGTGCTCTCTTTGCAGTGGCATTCTTTGATTTTTGTAGAACTACTTGGTGGTAAATTGTTCATTTTGTTTTGCAAGCTTCTCCAATCTCATGGAGAAGTATTATTAGCAGAGCTGCAGGGCTGGTCCAGTTTTCTGGCTGTCCTGTCCGATCCTGTGCCTCAGCTCACATGGCGGTTCAAGTTGCACACTCCCTTCCCCTTTACATACTATTATCATGTTCTTGTAATACTCCCTCCTCCACCCAAAACTTTTGGCCCTCTTTCAAAATTCAACATTTTAAGGGACAAAATCATTATGCATAAAAAAATATGCAATTTCGAAAATTACCCTTCTTTTTGAAATTCAATGATAGTGCATATTTCGCTCCTCTTTTGTTATTCAATTTTGATATGGGGATGAAGGATAGAAAAGAAAAGAAAATGACTTAATTTTTTCTCATTGACTAGTCAAAATGGACAAAGATTATGAGACATCCAAAAATAGAATAATTCTCGGGACTGAGGGACTAGTAAAAACCAACAAATTTGGGGGGGGGGGTGTGGTAGTAATAGGATGGGGGTAATAGGATTATATAACTAGATGGAATATAGTTCGGTTTTTTGGGTTGGAACATGTACGTATCCCTCCTTCAATTACATAGAACCAAAGTAAACTGTTCATTTTTGGTGAATCCTTTCTATTTGATCCCCTTCTTCCTGACTTCTATGGTTTGTACAGCACTGTATTTATTGGTTTCCCTGCAGATTATGAGTTTACTAATTTGAATTGGAGAAAGGGACACCTAATTGAATTTGATTTACTTCCTTATTTTTCCCAGTTTCAGATAGCGAATTAGTACTGTTTCTGTTTTGACCGCTATCAATGGTTATACGTTTCTAATTCATCCATTATAGTCAATCTCGTCAGAAGTGGTTATTCGCATATCTACAGGAAAATGCAGATTAACAAACCCAAGCCGTTACCCGCTGTTGAGATGGAAGCAATTATGCGACAAGAAAAGGAAGAACAGGAAAAAGCTGACGAAGCTTTCAAAGCAGAGCAGCAAAGGGAAGAAACCCTTAACCCTGAGAAAATGAATTTAGTTTACACAGACTCTCGATTAACATCCGGAGAATCTACAGAGCCAATTATAGAATCCAAGCCAAAACGGCGATCTAGAAAAACTTCACGGCCTGTAGGTGATCAGTTAACAAAGGAAGGCGATAAGCTGCTTAGACCAGGTTCGACTGTCAGAGTTGTATCTGGGACATTTACTGACTTTGCAGGTGTCCTTGAGAAACTTGATCGTAAGACAAAAAGGGTAAGTCGTCGTTGTCACATTAAACACTTTGATATATTATGGAAAGTGTATTATATATCCAAAATGACCTGAAAGTGTCAAGAATATAAAGCTCAAAGGTAAAATACCAAATCCTCGTGACTGAAGTAATTGGTCTCCATATCTCTATCTTTGTTTATTCACTTACTTCTTGGGAGATGTATATACTGGTTGTATTCAGGAACTGTCAAGAAACTGATTTAGTGTTTGAAATTGACTTCTTGCAGGCGACTGTTGGACTTGCCTTGTTTGGGAAACAGACATTAGTAGACCTAGATGTCAATGAAATTGTTTTGGAGACCAAGTAATGTATATCTTTTCTCTGCTGATGATTATTTAAAGTGTAAGTTACGGTTCTTGCTAATTCATTCTATATTTACAAATGATGAAGAGTTTCAAGTTTAACATAGTCTCAGAGAGGGGAAGTTAAATAATCCCCATAATGTTGGAGAGAATACTCCCCTTCGTCGTTTCAGGGGTAGAATAGAAAATCAAGCTCCTAAAGGTCTTTTATTAGGCTTTTCTACTTTTGAACTGGCATGGGTATGTATGGATGTATGAACTGCCTAAGCAAGAATTCGTGAACAGCGAACTTCAGGAATCCACGGCCAAGTGATATTGGGTTTTCTCTCTCGGATAGACTTTGAAAGGAGAAGGGAGGCTGGAATGCCAATTGGTGTCTTTTATTGTATGAACTCTTTTGTCCAGTACTGAATGGGTTAGTCACCAATCCACGCATCTCCAGGGACTTGAAAAACTGCATGGGCCGTTTGTCGGGTGTGGATTAGTGGATTAGTTAAGAAGGGAAGATTAGCCAAGAAAGAGTGAGTTTGATATCTGATATTGGTGGATAAAAGCGGGGGATAAATAAATAATTCGACAAATTCTTGGTTGCCGTTACAAAATACTAACTAACGAAGTAATTTTGGTAACCCGGGTAAGCCAAGGATGGGGTGGAGAACTGGTTTCAATTATCCAGTGCAGGGGTCTTGCTTCTCCCACCCGAAGAAGCAGTACTCCAGACCAATTGACTCTATCAGACCCCAGATATAGATGGGCTGGGTTCCTTTATACCCCCAACAAACAGTTACACAGCGCTCGCGCTTTTAATCCTTCAAATGTCATGTGCTCGTGTTCTTAATTCTCGCACTGCGCTTGCACTCTCAATCCTGGCTCTCGCAAATTCTAATAGGTTGGGACATGTTTTTAAAGATGTTTTCACACACTTGACTTAGGGAAGAACATCTTGTAGGATTTGACACTATGCAACCTGTTACTACAATTATCTAGTCATTTGGTTATAAAGACATGATGCACCAAGTCCCTCCATATACCTTCACATTTTTGTGTAATTTTTTTGGAAATATTTCCTTTGCTACTGAGATGTTGATTTTAGACTAGATTGCCCACATGATTATTGTTTATTGCTGGTGGACCATTGACCCATGTGGGATTTTACCAAGATTGACTCCTCGTTAACAACGTATGAAATAATCTAAATGGTGGGATTTGCATGGAAAATGCATCTTTTCATGTAGCATTGCTTCTTCAACCCTTTTAAGTTTATCTTATCTGTTTGTTTTTGCTTGAATGGTAATAAACGGCATGCTTTTAGAGCAGCTAAAACGGTTTTAAATTTCAAAAGAAGAGTTGAAGGTGCAAAAGATGGGGAAATGAATCAGCACCAACTCTGTACTTGTATTATTACAAAGCTAGAAAACATGTTCCAGCTGTATAGTGGATTGGTGGTCCCATTCACTTTGTGCTATGCACAGAGATTTCTATGGCTAAATTTTAGTAATTGCTTTTGAGTGTTTTAATGTGCTTTTGGTATCTCAAGAATGTCTTTGGAAGATGGATATAGTCTTGGGAGTTTGTTCGATTGAACGGTTTAAACATGGGATTGGATTGAGTCACATAATGCACGTGCGGGTATGGTTGTGAGAGCGCCAGCGTAAAAGCGTTTTTCAGAAACCTCCCGAACAACCTAAATTCATCGGTGTGAATTGAGAGCACGAGTGTTAAGTAAAGATTGAGAGCGGGAACAAATGTTGTTTTGAAGGATTATGTGACTATAGATTAAATAACAGCAAAAAAGAAAAAATGCGGAATTGGATGACCAGCCGTCTTGTCCTCCACGGACACGTTCAGGATCCCATTCGCATCAATGTCGAAACAGACATTGATCTGTGGGACCCCTCTCGGTGCGGGAGGGATCCTAGCCAGCTCAAACTTCTCCAGGAGGTTATTATCTTTCGTCATCGGCCTTTACCCTTCGTACACCTGGATCAAAACCCCGGGCTGATTATCCGAATACGTCAAGAAAAATCTGCTCCTTAGTGGGGATCGTGGTATTACTCGGGATCAAAACCGTCATGACTCCTCCGGCGGTTTCGATCCCGAGGCTCAGTGGGGTCACGTCGAGCAAGAGCGTCTTACAGAGGCGGTTTCGATCCCGAGGCTCAGTGGGGTCACGTCGAGCAAGAGCGTCTCGCAGCGATAAATGGTTGGAAAAGTTTCGCGATATTGAAAAGGTCCATGGAAGACCAAGATTCAAACTTCGTTGATTTGGGGAGAAATATGGGACCCCAAGCCATGTGACATAAGAATGGGAGAGAATGTTTCTTCCCTACCAAAATCCGGAATTTTTTTTTGCCAGGATTTGATTTTAATGGGAAAGTTTTTTTTTCCCCTGGGGTTTTTTCTTTTTTTTTTTTTTTTGTGTGTGCATGTTCTTCCGGTGTCTTTTTGTGTTGACTGTACTAGAAAAAAATCAGACCTCCTTTATGAGAAGTACCTTAGCTTGCTTTGCTTGCTTTGGTCCTGAGATCTGTCATACATCCCCACACCATTACTTCTGCATGTAGACTCTGCCCCCCACTAGCAGTCTAGCACTAGTGTGTCATGCTTTTTACTCCACCATATTTATGAGAACGTTTACGCTCACCATTCAACTTTTATTGTTTTCAATCTCATCGTATAAAAGTATTTTGGATTGTTAGGATTTTAAAACAAAATTCCGTGAAAGAGTTTTTTAAAAATCCGGACTATTAATTGTCTAGACGGATGGTGAAATGTTGAGCGGTGAAACTAAGCGGTGGGCGTAGAAATTCCGTGAAAGAGTTTTTTAAAAATCCAGACTATTGATCGCCTAGACGAACGGTGAGATGTTGAGCGGTGAAACTAAACGATGGGCGTAGCACCGTTGTACTTATTATGACTAACTGCATCTTTGCCAACAGAATATCAAGAATATAGTATATCTGAACTACTTGTATCTGATATTTGCCATCCGGAAATGGATAGGGACATATCCCCGGATTTTATATCCGCCTAGGGCCGAATACAATAACATCTCCCTCTTATTCTTATTATATCTGCATATTCAACTTTTTAGTTACGAAAATGCCATCCATCTACTTAGGGCCTGTTCCAGAACCGAAAAAACTTCTTATTATTTGTCCAATAAGAATGGCTGTTCCACAACTCCAAGCTTCTTATTTTTCAACCAAGAGTTTGGATCAAGCACCCCACGGCCGGAAATCAACCGGCGGCCTCGCCGGACCGTCTCCGGCCACCGGAAGGCCGATCCGAACCGTCCAAAAATTCTATAAAAAAAAAAACAAGGGGGCTAACGCGAGAATCAATGGCATCCGAGGTGTGTAGGGTGCTTGATCCAAGCAATCTTTATTCGTGTATGTATCAAAACATATTGTTACTCATATATACATGGAAAAAGATTGCTCAATCTGAGCACATTACACACCTCAGATGCCATTGATTCCCGCAATGGCCCCCTTGTTTTTAATTTTTAGAATTTTTGGACGGCTCGGATCGGCCGTCCGGCGGCCAGAGACAGCCCGCCGGGGTGCCAGTCGGTTTGCATCCGCCGGCCTTGATTTACTGCACCAACAGTCCAGTAAATGTGCAGTGCAACTTCCAGGTCCAAAAAAAAAGGGTTACGCAAAAAATTTTCCTACCACTATGGATCTTATTTGATAGATCTCATTGAGATCTTTGATACGGTGCAAAAAAAAAATTTTTTTTTTTCATTTATGTTTTATTTGAGTTTGAAAATGTGAAAGAAACTTTTTGTTTGGAAAAAATAAGAAGGGTGGATTATTTTGAAATGAGAAGATGGAAAATAAGTACTTATTTTTTAAGAAGCGTTCTGGAACGGGACCTTATACCCATCGCAAAACCAAACACATACATATATCATCTTCTATAAATTAAAAAAAAACAAACAAACAAACAAACAAACCATTTACAACATATTTCTTCTATATATAACTGACATTTTATCATATCTCTCCTCATACCATATCAAAAAAAACTAATCCGGTCAGTAAACAGGCCGTAGGGGTCCAAGGCCTCGTTATAAGTCCCACAGTTCATAACTTCATATTGTATCTATACCCCTATGTTGTTCAACATGAGGAAAACTTTCTATTTTACTCTATACCCCTATGGCCTATGTTGTTCGACATGATGAAAACTTTTTCAATTATTATTAGTATTTTTTTTTTGGGTAACTTAACTTTTTCAATTATTATCACATCAATACGATACTTTTCAAGAATAATTTACCCATGCTTCCAAGATTAACATCCGACAAAGTGAACCGACGATGTAGACACGACATAAATCAATATATTCCTCATTTTAAAAACAATAATTTGGAATGTGAACCCTTATAAAACGCAAAACAAGTTCCATTAATGTTTCATTTGATGATCCAAATTGTTCATTTTATAGTTCTCATCTTGTAAGTCATCTTTGCCCAACACACACACACACATATATTAGGTGTGTTGCACCAGCATTGTGACACGTTGAGGTTTACCAATTGAATGACTCGAATTGCTATTCGTCTTATTTTGGAGAGATGTCATGAGAGATTGGTGCATGAGAGTGATCCTTTACCAAGGGGACTTTCCAATCAAAATCATCAACTAATGTTTTCTATCAAATACCTACTACGTATTTTCATTTGAAATGACAAAAGGGCTTCACATCCCATCATTTTAGGACGTTGAAAGTCCCGTTATTTTTCAAAAGCTGGGGGGTAAGGTTTGGAGAATTTTTGTCCAATCAATTTAAGAGAGCTATGCACAAACATATTTTCTCTACAAGAACTAACACTATGTATCTAGAATAAAATTACGGGAATCGAATCATATCCATGTGCATAAGAATATAAGGGAGACACCAACTGCATTCTACCCCAATCTTCTAGAATATAGTAGATTAGATTTAACGAATGACAAAAAAAAAAAAAAAAAACTTTTGTTATCCGTTGGGTGGTTCTCAAAAATCAACAAAACGCTGCACTTTTGGCTCTGCATTCCATCTTGTCGGAGGCATCTTAGAGTAAAGACAAAACCCTCTTCTCTCAAGAACACAACTAGCAGCTCGCCAAAAGCGAAGGTTCCTTTAATAGGGCCCATCGCACGACTTCTCTGCAGTTCGGGTTTTAACTTCAGTAAAGTATTGCATAGCATTCTTGCGCGCCGATAAGATGTTAAAAACACCTTTGAATGATTGCAACTGTACAAATCGGTCTCTCAGGTCAAAAAAAAAAGAACGGGAGGGAGAGGGTTTGCATTCTTCGTCAAATATGTTACAGTGATTCGTCGGCATCGACCCTCAGGTCCACTTGTTGAGCTGTCAACTGGTTTCTTTTGCAGTTTGGGTTTTAACTTCAGAAAGTAGTTGCATAACATTCTTACGTACTGATAAGATAACTTCAGAAAGTAGTTGCATAACATTCTTACGTACTGATAAGATGTTAAAAACACCTTTGAACGATTGTAACTGTACAAATCGCTCTCTCTGGTCGAAAAATGAACCGGGGAGAGAGGGTTTGAATTCTTCGTTAAATATGTTACAGTGATTCGTCGGCATCGATACGCAGGTCCACTTGTTGAGCTGTCAACTGGTTTCTTTTGTGTAACAAAAATTTAGAAAGATGTCTACAAATATATGTGCATCTCACGCCTATGTGTATAAACCAAGAAGACAGGAAAGCACGCGCACGTTAGTTTTTTACAGTAAAGATCTTGCTAAAGTAGGCACGATGCACAACGCATCTCTTTTTTTCTCTTTCTTTCTTTTTGCTGTCGGATAAAGGATGTGATTATGCCATTATGGGGTGGTGTAGGGGTGGGCATCGTCTACGTATCTTGTCATTTCGGATTTCTTTCAACTTTAATTCAATTTGTTTAGCTTTTTATGTCATTTGTGTCGTGTTATATTTGTGTTTCGGGTTAGAAATAACTGACTCTAACCCATTAATTTTGCGACACGAGAACTCGTGTCGTAACAAAAATTCCCATAAGGTGGTGGTGGCCTGTTGGGTGTATCTACGCCCACTGCGTAATTTAGACGAATCCCCTCTTGGACGGGTTGCCCTTCCAACTAAGCTCAACTTTAGGGTGGCGCTATTCGCAGCTACGTATTTACTCCCATAGCCCATTAAAAATTTCCAATTATACTCGACAGTTAGTTACCGAAATTGAGATACATTTTCAGCACCCAATTACCGAAATATAATCTTTTTTTCAACAGCTATTTACCGAAATGTATGTATTAGCAGTTGCATACCGAAAGTTGAACATATTTTCTACATGCAGTTGCCGAAATATAATTTTTTTCAACAACTATTTACCGAAATGTTATTTATGATTTTCAACAAGCACCTACCGAAATATAGCGGGCTATGGGAGTAAATACGTAGCTGCGAATAGCGCCTCCCCAACTTTATCTTTTTCTATCCTCAGAGAAAGAACAACTGATTTGCACCAGTTACGTTTTGCCCCCAAATCTTCTGAGATTTTCTGATTGCACGCATAACTTCTATCTATACTCACTTTCCTCCCAAAGTACGGTTTTCCCTCCATGCGATACTAGTGTACATGAAAACGATGCTAAAGTTTAGTTCCTTCCTTTAGAAGCTCACCAATATATGAGTGCAAACTTTAGACTTTATTTTTTTATAGTATACTTGTTGTATGTAGATACATATACAGGAGTCGCGCCTTTCTTGACTGGCTTTGACCCTATGCATTCCTGGGACAAGGTCGCAAGGTAATTGCATCGTTAATTTTTGGGAGTCAAGCATAATGACCAAGGTATAAGGTCACATACTACACTTTTTAAAAAACCATTAAAAGTAGACTACATTGTTGTATCATGAGTATACATACTAAAATCCGTTATAGAATTAAATATGGTCAAATTGTAATACGCATTAAA
Source organism: Rhododendron molle (assembly GCA_025413875.1). Classification (NCBI taxonomy): domain Eukaryota; kingdom Viridiplantae; phylum Streptophyta; class Magnoliopsida; order Ericales; family Ericaceae; genus Rhododendron; species Rhododendron molle. Next base: position 47,033,811 of record CM046392.1, read on the forward strand.
TGAAAATTTATTTATTTTTGAACCAAAAAGTAGTTCAATATTAAGAAAGAAAGAAATATTCACCTAGCTATGTACATACTCTCCCTTAAATACCTGAATATGGTACAAATTACAAACATTTATTCATTTTGGTCATACCTAAGGTGTCACATGAACTAGGCCATGAATGTAAAGTTAGAATAGTTGGTGGGCAACAACTGCCAAATTCACCAAAATGGAAGGGTAAAAAATCGAGAAGAATCTGATATTATATTCCCTCTGTCAGCAACCACTGAGAGAAAGTGAAAGCAGTGAGCAGAGTGAAACCATAGTACTCCGTAGTATTTAATTTTCACCAACCTCCAAGCAAACAGACCACCACCACCCATTTCCCCCAAATCCCACTGGTTCTTCTCACAAACCCTAGAAGTATTAAAAAAGCTGAATCAGCAGATGGATTTAATCCACAAACTCTAGAGAAATCCACAGCAACAGGCGAAGTACAAGAGTTTTCAGCTCAAACCCAGATCGAACATGGCCACACTTTCTCCTTTAAGGTACATCTTAGCCCTTTCTGTACTCGTTCTCTTGTTCAAAACCATATCTGGGTTCTCAAATTCAACCTTTTCTTTCAAGAATTTCGGTAATAGTTCGAACTATGAGTCCAAACTAGCTCTGTATGGTGATGCAAAGATTGTTAATGGCGGTTCATCCGTTCAAATTACTGGGTTTTCGAATTTAAGTGCTGGGAGAATCTTTTACAAGAAACCTATTAGGCTTGTTGGCGGAAATCCCATGAAATTCGTGTCGGTTTCGACTCGGTTTACGTTTTCGATTTCCCCTGGAAATGGGGATGGCTTGGCTTTTGTTGTGGTTCCAGTTGGGTTTCCTTTGGGTGTTTTTGATGGTGGTTCATTTGGGCTGTTAAGTGGGAACAAATATAGGACTTTTGGTGTTGAATTTGAGACATTGATGGATGATAAGAATGGGGACTTGAATGGAACTCATGTTGGGGTTGATGACAGTGGTCTTCTGTCAGTTAAAGTGGGGTATGTTTCTTCTCCCGATTTGGTGCTGAATAGTGGAAAGAAATTGCAAGCTTGGGTTGATTATGAGGCGGGTTCGAAGCAGCTAGAGGTTAGATTGAGTGAATTAGGCAAAATGAGACCGGTTGATCCCTTGCTTTCATACCCAATTGACTTGTCACAAATGTGGAAAGAACGAGAGGTGTTTATAGGGCTAAGCTCATCCAATGGGAATTCTACGCAGAGTTGTAACCTGTATTCCTGGAGCTTTAAGCTAAGGTATGTTCCGCAATGGATGCATTCGGAGCCGTTGGATCCTAAGGGGTTATCTAACAAAACTGAATATTTGTCGGTTCCTAAGAAGAGTGATGATTGTCTTTGGAGAATACTTGCTGCACTGATATTTGGTACTGGGTGTGGAGCCTTGGGGGCATTCTTTGCGCTATTTCTTTGGACCATATTTGGGAAAAGGCCGCCTGTGGTACCGGAAGAATATCCTCCACCATCTCTGGGATTTGTTGAGTATGAGAAGTTCAAAGTAGTCTTAGATAAAGCCGTCGAAGATGGTGGTAACAAGTTGGGTGTTTGATTGGAGTTCTAGTTTGATGTTTTGTTGCTGTAAATTCATGTTCTGTTTTTGGACTTGTATGTTGTGGGGTTTTGTGTGTTGTTGCTGTAATTTGATGATCAATCATCTAAAGTAGTTCTGTTAAATACTGTTTCTAAATGTTATGATCATTGAAATACAGCATCAATTTGGGTGAATGGAATATCAAGTGGCCAGATTCTGATGACCTGCTACATTTTATTTTACTTTGGTTTGGTAAATAAACCTGCTACATTGTTTCATATATGTTCATACTTCATAGTTAGTTGTGGAAGTTAATTAACAATCTCTGCAGATGAATTGGGTAATATCATTGATTGGGCACAAGGCTCGGTTTGGTTTGGTAATCCATGGTTATTGGTATTTTTGTAATCATATATCCATACATGGAAGCACCCAATCGTACCCTCGGACTTCTAATGTAATCATCTCTGTCTTTAGCTGTCTACGGTCTCATTGACCAGAACAAGTCATTCTTGTTGATATTATGTAAAGATCCAGGAAGAATTTGGTTCCTGGTATTTCCCCAATATCGCTATTTCTTGACTCTTGAATTCTTCTGATTGTTCGTTTTCTGATCTTTTTCTGCCTGTCCGGGACTTCCATGAATATTTGTTCTGATACGAGGGGAGCTGATTTCTGTGATCTTTATGGGGAGTAACATTAGCTAATGCTAGCTGTCCCTTCCAAATGTGAATGGTTTGTATACATGGCCTATGCCGTTGCAAGCATCCGTCTCTGGCCTTTTGCTTTCTATTGAGTAACAATTGGTTTCACTTCTTTGAAGGCTAAGTTCTTAGGTTGCCTTCAGCTCCTAGTAACCTGCCAAGCAGTACACCATAAACCGAGTTAACATCCCATAACCTGAATAAACCTGCAAAAATTCTCTTTTAAGTTATGTTACATGGACTCGGGTATGAGTGTCGGGTGTGCGTATATCTCTTTGTGTTGGATTCATTCAATTTCTTTTCCAAGGAAACCGGGAGACTCCTCAACATTGATGTTTACGATGTGTCATAGAGCAATTTATGCTTACCATGTCACCCCTCCAACTAAACATTCTGGACCTAGATCTTACACCCTTGTGCAAATGTAGAGTATCTGACATGGGTATTTTACGGTGTTTACCCATTTTTGAAGGGAATGGATAAAGTCACCAAGGTGCTGGTTTTGGGTCTAGTTGATGTTTTATTCCTCTGAACTCAGGATGTTCTTTTTCAACCTTGTTCGGTTGCAATTTCTGAAAAACATTTCCGGATAAAAAATTTTGAGTTAGTGTTTGGTTTGGTTTTTAGAAATGGTTGTTGGAGTAATGATTTGATAGAAAAATAGGGATAATGATTGGAAATAGGATAATGATTGGAGAGAGATAGAGAGAGAAATAGGGGTAATAATTGGAAGAGAATAAGGGTAATGATTGGATGAAAGAGTAATGATTGGAATGAGAGAAAAGTGAAAAGTGGAATCTTTTACACTTTTTCCGGAAATATTTTCCGAAAATTGCAACCGAACACTTGTGTCTTGTGAAGAACGTCAATTGCTATTCTCTTTACTCTTTACTCTTCGGTGTCATTGCAAAAAGACTCGAAACCATGGTCTCGTGACTCCCGTCTGTATAAGATAAAATCCTTGACTATCATGAGGTGTGTTTTAGACAGATCCATGGGACAAAAATTGTTCGGTGACTTTTGGTCAGCCGCCGTCACATGGTGCTCTAAAACCCCCTCCTCCACACCCTTGGACACTAACCCAGAGCCTCAAGGGTACTAAAATAGTCATCCGGGGATCTTGTAGTGCGGGCTGCCTTATAGGAGTAGAATTTGTTTTCAATTCGGACCGTTAAAAAAACTTTTGAACGGCTTGAATAATGCCTTACAGTCATGTAGTGCACCCCTACGCTATAAGATTTCCAAATTCCTAAATTAAATAGTCTTTCCCAGGAGACAGCTTCAAAACAGGAATTCACACTTGCAATTGTTCCCAATACTGGAGTAGTTGATATGCAGATAGGCGTGGGGATCAAAAAAGTAGATATACAGATTGGTTTCCTCTAGGAAATCTTAACGCACATATATTGGGACTGAAGTAAATGTCTAACCGCAAGTTACGAGCGTCAAAGAAGGAGCCGTCCGTGTCGAGATGGATCGGCCGCTCGGCATTATCCACTGTCCGTCTTATGAACCGGGTTCATGAGCTCAAATCGAGGGAACAGAAGTACTTTTCCATTCAACGAACTAGTACTAGTTAACGTGGACAACCAACAAGGTTCATCATCGCAAACAACGACTTTCTACCACTCCACTTGGGCTTGTCTAATTATTGGCGATAAAAGAATCATAAAAGAAGAAATGAAAGGGAGTGAAAAGAAAGGAAGGTCTTCATTGTCCAACCAACGCTCCGTTTAGCTAGAACCCTACCTCGAACATGCAGAGTAGGGTGGTCACCACCTCCTTCCAACACTTTTAATGTAGACGGAAGTGGATCTTCTACTTTTTCAGAGGCGTGTTCAGCTGGTCTGATTAGGGATGCAAATGGGAACTGGATTACGGTTTTTTCAGGCAAATTGGGCTTCATATCTGCTCTTGAGGCAGAAATGTGGACACTTATACATGGTCTCAAGATTCTCTTACCGTAACATTATATTGGTAGAGATTGAAATGGATGCCTCGAATGTCATCCACCTTATCAACAATGCTTCTACAATTTGATTGTTGTTTACAGGTACCGTTTGCACCAGCTGGGTGACCCACAGTTGAGGCATGTCATGAGGGAAGGAAACAAGTATGCGGATCTCCTAGCAGAAGATGCAAGATCACATCTTTTTTCTTATTTATTACATCTTTCAATTCCGATTTGTATTTAGTCTCAATTCTGTGAGGACATGAGGAGTGTTATTTGTCTCTGGACCTCGTATTCGATTTCGTAGTTTATCTATTTCCATGTTTAACCAAAAAAAAAAGGAAATTTTATTTTTTGTGTAATGAGGATGTGAAATGTTGCCCATATCATGAGAGAGAGAGAGAGAGAGAGAAGAGAGGTATTTTTGTGGTAAATATTCTGAAGTAAATGAGGGGTTTTGAAATGTTGCTACAATGTATTATGTACCATACAGTGAAAATGTTGCGCATTCTTATTCCACGAGGCTAACAAATGCGCTGATGCAATGGCAAGCGATACGCAATCTCGGGGATATGTTTTTATTGTCTTTACATTCCGCGTTGTATTGGTAATTTGCTCCATGGAAACTCTATCCCATGTTATGTTTTAACCCCCAAAAAATATATATATTGTCAATCCATTTGCGATTATTTTACATCTTTCTTATGGTTAATGTTAATTATTTTTATAGTGAAAAATCAACAGGGTATCCTCTAAACAGAGTGAGATGAATTAGATATAAATTTCCACTGTCAACACTGGTCGATGTTATCTGCGCCATACCTATATGTGTATGTAATGAGTATAAATGTAAGTTTCCAATTGTCACAATTATTAGTAATTATTTATTTTAATTAAGAGATGCTACATGTCTCTTAGTAATAATATAAAAAAAATATTGCTACTTGATAAAAGTTAAAATTTCTCACAAATTGCACATATAAAAATTTAGAACTCTTCTTCTTTTCTTTTTTTTTTTTCCTTTTTATCAGCCATTCTCACAAGTTAAAACCAAAAATAAAGCTCATTACCATTGCATAATGTATTCAAGAAATAGGACAAAACACAACATAACAGCTCACTTAACAATACTACTGCTGCTGCATTCCTCTTGCCAGAGACTGGCAACAAAATGCTTACATTCGAAAAATCAAAACATTATTCCTGAAGCTCTTCTTCTTCATCCTCGTACTCTCCCTCCTCATCGGCAGTCGCGTCCTGATACTGCTGATACTCCGAAACCAAGTCATTCATATTGCTCTCAGCCTCCGTAAACTCCATCTCATCCATGCCTTCCCCAGTATACCAATGCAAGAAAGCCTTCCTCCTAAACATGGCCGTGAACTGCTCGCTCACCCGCCTGAACATTTCCTGAATCGAGGTCGAATTCCCAATAAAAGTCGACGCCATTTTCAACCCAATCGGAGGAATATCACAAACCGTCGATTTAACATTATTAGGGATCCACTCAACGAAATAGGAGGAGTTCTTGTTCTGGACATTGAGCATTTGCTCATCAACTTCCTTTGTGCTCATTTTGCCCCTGAACATTGCTGACGCAGTCAAGTACCGGCCATGGCGTGGGTCTGCCGCACACATCATGTTCTTGGAGTCCCACATTTGTTGGGTCAGTTCGGGTACGGTTAGGGCCCGGTACTGCTGGGAACCACGGGACGTGAGAGGGGCGAAACCGACCATGAAGAAGTGGAGACGCGGGAAGGGGATGAGATTCACGGCGAGCTTTCTGAGGTCAGAGTTCAACTGGCCCGGGAATCGTAAGCAGCAAGTGACACCGGACATTGTTGCCGAAATCAGATGATTCAAATCACCAACTGCACGCAACCAGAAACATAACATAAGATTCCGAAACAGAACAAAACAGAGCAAAATAGTACGAAGTCAAATGGAGATGACTAGATGAGAAAGGGAAATGGGAAAATTATTACAGCTAGGAGTGGTGAGCTTGAGGGTACGGAAGCAGATGTCGTACAGGGCTTCGTTGTCGAGGACCATGCACTCGTCGGCGTTTTCGACGAGTTGATGGACCGATAGCGTTGCGTTGTAGGGCTCAACGACGGTGTCGGAGACTTTAGGAGAGGGGAAAACAGAGAAAGTGAGCATCATCCGATCTGGGTATTCCTCTCTGATCTTGGAAATCAGAAGGGTTCCCATTCCAGATCCAGTACCTCCTCCCAATGAATGGCACACCTGAAATCCTGTGAAACCCCAAAGAACAATAGAGATTGAGGTCAACTATAAAGAGAGATTGTGATCTACAAAGAAGGTTTTAAGGTTTTTAAAAACCATATCAACATCAGGAACTAACCAATCAACTACAAATTGGGATTTGAGTATCTCAAACAATTAAAAACCCATAACCAACATCAGAAATAAGCCGAACTGGTGTTGTCTTCCTTAGCTTTTTGTGTTGGCAAATTATGTTTTTTGTTAATTTTGAGAATTTCTTGTCGAAAAGTATGGGGCGATGTACTTTGAATAAGGACAAAACCAAAAATCCCAAAAGGTAAGAGAAATGGGGCAACTAAAAGCAGAGGATCCAGGAAGAGAAAAAGAAACAAGACATCGGATGTACAAAAAATGCTACGGCCACAGATGTTCATTCACAGATCCAGATCCAGACACACGCAGATGTAACATGTTCATTCACGGATCCAGATCCAGATCCAGACACACAGATGTAACGGGGACCGTCCCATATGTGCGGATCCCATGTTTTAACAACGTTCATTAAACGATTCCGGACAATGTCCAGATCTGTGCTCGGGCGTTTATGTCTGTAGAGATCTAGTAATTACCCAACTACAAGCATATAAATAGATCTTGAAATGGGTTTAAAACCCTAATTGGAAACGAATCCAAAAATTACCCAACAACAAACAGAAGTTTAAGTAGAAACTAGGGTTTTAATTCAGAGAACAAACCCTGCAAGCAATCGCAGTTCTCCGCTTCCTTCCTCACCACATCGAGCACCGAGTCAATCAACTCAGCCCCTTCAGTATAATGCCCTTTAGCCCAATTGTTCCCGGCCCCGGACTGCCCAAAAACGAAGTTGTCGGGCCGGAAAATCTGGCCATACGGGCCGGATCGGATGCTGTCCATGGTACCGGGCTCGAGATCCATGAGGACGCCCCGGGGGACGAACCTCCCGGTGCTCGCCTCGTTGTAGTAGACATTGATTCGCTCGAGTTGGATGTCTGAGTCCCCCTGGTACCGGCCGGTGGAGTCGATGCCGTGCTCGGCGCAGACCACTTCCCAGAACTTGGCCCCGATTTGGTTGCCGCATTGGCCCCCTTGGATGTGGAGGATCTCACGCATTTTGGGGTTTTGAGACCGGAAAATGAACACTAGTGGTTCTAGTGAGAGAGTAGGACGTAGAGAGAGAGAGAGAGAGAGAGAGATGGGAAAAGTGGTGGTGGGGACGAAGGGGATGAGGAGAGAGTTTAATTTAAAGAGATGGGGGGTACTAACGGCTCGAATTTGAATTTTGAAAGGGGGATGGGTTGGATTGTATTGTGGGGACCTTTTCTTGAAACTGATGGAGGGGCAACAACGGAAAATTTTTCAGTGCTGCCCACTCACGCATTTAAACCGTCCATTATGTGTTTAAACGGCTTAGATTTGGAGAGAAAAAGTATTGGGATGAGACGAGAGAGAGAATTTCAATCCGAATCATCCAAAAGTGTATCGGACGGCTCGAATGCGCTATACAAATACCACGTAGGATATACCCGCTCAGTACTGAAAAATCACTCGGCAAAAACAGTCGAATTGGGTTTGAATGGCAGCTCCCTGAAATTCTAAATCTAGGCTTCGAAAAAATATTTTCTGTCAAATGGAAATTGGGAGGAAAAAAAATTCCCTTTACACGATTTTCGAAGTTTTTGAAATGCTTTACCTTTAAAAAAAGGATTTCCAAAATTTTTGTACGAAAAGTCAATCCACACAGACTTTAAGGGCACTGTCTACCCGTACCCGTAACAGGTCCCACGAAAATAATTTGAATCGTTCATCAAATTTAAAACAATATTTCGAGGTCCCTCCCAAAAAAATTAATTCAATCCAATACCTATATGTGCTTGATCCAAATCGTTCATTCAGATTTTAGGATCAAGCACCTACAGGTATCAGATTAAACTGATTTATTCGCGAGAGCCATTGAAAAAATGTTTTAAATTAAATGTACAGATCGAATCGTTTTTGCAGGATCCATAGTAGACCGCACATCGCAATCTATGCACGATCTACGCTCAAAAAGTCTGTCAATGACCTCTGTTTTTTGAATGGAGGAGAATGATTGGGAAAGTGAATCTGAAAAAACGTTATTACAGAAAGTATACACACATAACTTATAAACACAATTGCATTCGAAGCCGTATTTCAACCCATGCGTACCGGCCGTTTAAGCCGTATGTCAACCCATGTGTACCAAACAGTCGGTGTCAGACGCAGTTGTATCCTTCGATGCATCTGTACTCGTGTATCGAACGGTCTCAGACGCGATCATGTCTGTTGTTTTTTAGCGTTGTGTGTGTAACATTGCTCCAAATAGTATGAAATACTCCCAAGTCCAAATAATAGCGGTTGGAATGAATTCTCAATTTCCACATTTTATCACTTTCATAAACTCCAACTTCCTGAAATACATTGGATAAACTGTTTTGCAAAACAACCTGCACTTTACTTTCAGGGTTTTAGAAGAAGGGATTGTTTCCAAACAATTTCTATTAGGATTGGGATTCGTAAGGAGATGGGATTGGTAATGAGAAGGGATTGATAATGAGTATGTTTGTTTGGGATGGGATTAGATGATGGGATTATTAATATCATGTTTGTTTGAGATGGGATTAGATGATGGGATTGGATTGTTAGAAGAAATTGGTAAAGAGAAGGGATTGGTAATGTGAAGGAGTTGGAATTATATCCCTCAATACCAAGTCCCACTGGGTATTAGCAATACTCCCTATTACTAATCCATTGGACTCATAGTCCACCTTTTTTGTTACCAAACGGAATATTAATAGTCCCATGGGATTATTACTCCAATTCCAACCCTCAAACCCGTTATCAAACGGGGCCCAGGGTTTTAGAAGAAGGGATTGTTTCCAAACAATTTCTATATACTCCCCCGTCCCAAATTATTGATTCTCTATACTTTTAAGTGCAATTTTCAATGGCTTATATCTGTAAATGTATATTATTTAAAATATGCAATATAAATCTTGTTTTATAGATTTCAATTATTTCTATAAAACAATGTTTTTCAAAAACATTAAAAATAATATACTTTGAGAGGTATAGACAATTGAAAATTGCACGTAAAATCGTAAAGGACCAAGAATTTGGGACAGAAGGAGTATCACCCAATTTTCTAAATTTGTCAAGAAAAGAAACCATTACAAAACAATACGCGGGAATCTAAAGTCGTCTTTTCATCAAGGACTTGCGAAATTTTCCTTGCTATTGTGATTTGTCCTTGCGAAATTTTCCTCCTGGACTTCATTTCTTGGCGCTACGTTCTGGGTTCTTTCTCATGTTCTTGGTCTCTTCCTTTGGTTGCCATGATTATAAGTTCACACAGAAAATACATATTTTATTTAACAAGAAGTTCATTTATCACACAAAATCACAACAAATTTACAGTACGAAACTATTACAAGAACATTCTAATTAATAGCACATACAAAATTCAGTTAACAGCATCCGTCAAAATCATCGACAAGGAGGTATTCGATAGCTGCACTAGAGAAAGTTGATAAGCCAAGCAGACGACAGTTGATAAGCCAAGAGTGCCATAGACATAAGTATACGAAGGAAGGCCTGCTTTAAGCGATCGCAGAAAGGTGATGACACCAATGATAAGAGAAAAAACAAAAGGCGGCCAAAAATCATGAGGTGCAAAACAGGGCAACTACTTGAACTATCATATCTAAGGATGTTTTATTCGTGAAGCTTTTGATTGAAACTCATAGTCCAACTGCAGCTGCATTCAGGCTTTTATACGTGTGTTTCTCATTCCTAACGACCCATTTTTCTACTATACTGGTAAACAAAAATAATAATATAACGAAATGTCTCCAGTGACAACAGCCAAAATCTGTATGGACGCTCACAAAGTTTCCTGCATCAAATGTTAAATTCTTTTCTTCGAAGTCCTCTCTTGAGCAAGATGTGCATCTTCACACCCTATCATTTGGAAATACTCCCATAACTTCACCAACATGAGCAACTCAAAAGATGAAAAAAAAAAAAATTTACCACTATACACCAATAATCCACAAGAAAAGGAGGGTAACCAAATCATTAAATGAAAAATAAAACCACCCACAATTTTTTTATGCACTTTGCCTCCGTAGTGTTGAAAAACCAAAAGTGTCAATCCCTGTAGCATACTTTCAAACAAATGAAAGCACATTCATAGTCACTGTTAGAGTAAAACCAATTACCAAACATGCGTTTCTTCAGCACATACAAGAGTAGCAAAATCAAGTGTAATCAAAGAAAATACAAGGCCCCGTTCACCAAAAAAAATACAAGGCAATCACCTGAAGACTATAGTACGGGAACAGTCTCTTGGGTAACATGATTGATCCAACATGTATAGAGTGAAGAAAATAAATTTCACAAGAAAAAAATCCAAGTGCAACTAGCAAAGGACGAAGAGAAAGAACACTGTATTGAAATATAACTACAAGGAATTTTTCCCAATTAAAAAGTGGGAATGCTGATAAAAGAATGACGTTATCAATGCTTCCAAAATCTATGTGTTGCCGTGTTGGGAGTGTTGAGGGAGGGGAAGAACAAGAAGCATCTCAGAGTCAATTGTCCCCATAAGTTTCTTCACTGGCAATCAAAGTGCAAGGATAACAAAAAGGAATAACTCATCATTGATGCCCAAAAAAATCCACCCATGAAGCATATCACATTTGCACACAGCATTCCCATTGATGACATTGTAAAGTTTGCAAAGCTCCGAGCATTCAGGAAAAATAGGCCAAACACATTAATGGTGTCACTCCAACAGATACTAATACCATCACACCCAAATCTAAGAACAACACACTTGCACACTATTGTGTCTTGTTCCTGACAACAATCTACGAGTGTCTTGCTCAGAAAATTGGGTGCAAAGTTGGTATTCAAAATGCAGCAGTGCCAAACAAACACAATCATCAAATGATAAAAGGATATACCGAAATCACATGCACGGTTGACATAATGAATGCAAGACGATGCAGAAAAACCAAATAACTCTTTTGAGGGGGGAAAGCGATCTACGTATCAAGTGTGCTAGACTGGAAATGGATCTCAGAATAATGTTAGCATCTTCAATCCCGCTAAAGGAATTACAGAAGGATAACGCAGTTTAGTCATTACATCATTGATCCTGTACAAAAGCAATAGTTTAATACTAATATACAACACTGAGACACACACACAAAACACGAGCTTGCCAATTTCAAAAAAATCAGCACAATCATACATATCATGTCACTACAAAGAAAACTGAGGAGATGCCAGTGTGATTTGAATCCAAAAAAACAAAATGTAAAACAATGCCTCTACAAAGACGAACCATTTTTCCACCCAATCGTACTAAACAAAACACACTACCAAACACTCGTAGAATCTACATACTAGTATGTTATGAAATCTAGAAACTAAACCTTGAATTTGAATTGAATGGCATCTCAAAAAAATTGAACTAGGGAGACTTCAATTGCAATTGACTGGATTGCCCAGTAGGGCCAGTAATATAATGATACTAAAGGTGAATGACCCGTCTCTTAAAGCTGAAAATAAGTAAATCTTAGCAGAATGGGGCCTAAGTCCACCATCGAATAACGATAAAATGCACTATTAGTTTTTTTTTTTTTTTCAAATAAAAAGGGGAAAATGACTTTATGTTCTAGTGGACATGGATCTCAGCATGGTGTAGCTATCTTCAGTCCCTTTTGAGGGAATTAATCAGATAGATAACGCAGTTTATTCATAACATCATTGATCCTACTCACAAACAACGAACAGCTGCGAAAATTCACAAGCAAAACATACAAAATACTAACAAAACAAGATATCAATGATCATCTAATATCGACCAGAGAATCCAAAATTGTGATTTGAGACAATAACTAAACAAATAAGCAAGCAAGTAAATAAATAACGGAGAGGGGCCGATTCAACTCATGATGAAGATGTGAAACATGAAAACTGGTAAAATTAATCGGGAGCAACGAGATCCAATTTCGACAGAAAGAGAAGTTGCGAAGGGTTTCCCCATACTTTATATAGAAGAGAGAGAAGAGAAGACGACGACCGCGATTATAGAGCCCTAATTTGGCATTTCAGTCCGTTTGGGTTGGGTAGGCCAATATAGTGCTAAACTGGGCTTACGGTGGGCTTTTTAGCTGAATTGGGCCTTCGGCAGATTCGGTTTAGGGATGGCAACGGGGCGGATCGGAGGCGGATATTGACATATCCGAATCCGAATTCGAATCCGAATCCGAATCCAAACCCTCCATCCGACCTACAAATCCGCTCCGAACGGATATGTTTTTGGTCCTCCATCCCTGCTCCGAATGGGGATCGAAGATCCGATCGGATATCCAAATCCAAACTCCCAAACAGTGAAACCCCTTCACTCTCAAATACCAACTCCCAAACAAAGACCTAAACAGCTAAACTCTTTAATCTTCTTCACCACTGACGAAGATCTCGACGACATGATCGATGAGTACGACCTGTTGTTGAACTCCAGCTCCGCCTGTTTTTGTTCCCGTCGAATCCAGACTCGATTGGGTCCTTAATGCAAGTCTCAACGAAATCAAAGGACCGATTCGTGAACGCAATGAATGGGTCGTCGTCAAATAGGGGTTCTCTGAGTCGGCGTAGGTTAATTGCTTGTCAGGGTTGGACGACGACGACGTTTTGCAAAACTCGAACTCGGCTCTGGTGACGGCGGTGGGGAAGGACGAGGGTGTTTACATCCCAAAATACGCTACCCAATGAGAAAATTACACGTGGCATCAAACAGTGCTTTGGCCTATCAGAACATATCCTATTTGGACCTGAGATACAGGGGATCATAGGGTTAATGGCGATATTATTTTAGTACTAAACGGTATCGTTTTGATGGAAAACGACAGCGTTTGAGCATCAATTGAAGGTAATTAAGACGGTAATTAGGTTTAACCGTTGATTACTCATTTAAACCATCGAACGGTGTTTAATTCCTCGTTTTATGAGGAAATTAAGCATGAATGCAGGGAATCATTCAGAAGAAGCCAGTCATGTTACACTAACCCATGTTGCATAAAAATAGGAGTCCCACGATCCAGAATACAACATCAGCGAACGTGGGGAGAGAATAATCCTGAGGAGAGCAATTCAAGTAACCGTTCGAAAGCCCCTCATAGCCTTTTTTTGAGGAATTAGAGGCAGTTCGAATGAAGACGTGGGTATCAATTGAAAACGTGGAGTTCGAAGGCAGGCTCGGCGTCTATAAATAGAAGAAGAAATTGAAGGAAAAAAGCCCCGACAAAAAATCTTGTCATCTGACAACTCATACACAATATGATTGCTCAGAAATCTATCGTAGTTTAGGACTTAGCTTAGTTTAATTTGTAAGTTGAAGGCTAATTTGCATGTAAGACTACTTTTGATTAAATTCAAGTTCTTATTTCTTTCAGTCTTTTTCTTACCAAAGAATAGTTGTTTATGAGCCATCTTTCAATTAAATTCAGTGTGTTTATATTCTGCACTATTCTTGATAGAGTCTCAAGAGTGTTTGTATACAAACTTACTTTCGATTAAATTCAGGTTCGTTTGTGTTCAATCATCTTTTTTGACTTGGAAGGTTCAATTCTTTGTTTGGTTGACACTTTAAGGAAAAATCCTCTTAGTTGAGGTAATCGAACGGATAACACAGTTGCCTGATTTAAATTAGTTGTTTCAAATCAAGTTGAAAGGAATAATTTCTTTTCTGAAGTTAATTCTTTTCTGGTACGCCCGCACACAATCATTTGCCATTTGATTGAGCTAATTCAACCCAAACAACGGGGTGTGGGGATGAGGAAGGGGGGTGGTGGAGTGAGCGTTCATTCGGTGTCGGATTTGTGGATGCGGTTCGTCGGTGGTGACCGGTGGTGGTTGTTGGTCTGGTAAGGATGAGAGAAAGAGAGAGGCGGGGGAGAGACAGGTGTTTGAGGGAGTGATCACATACACGTGGGTGGCTGGAGAAGAAAATAAGAGGTATTTTATAATCGGGCATTCGGAGCGGGTCGGATATGGATCGGAGATCGAATTCAGGGCGGATCAGATCGGAGGCAGATTTACCTCCGAATCCGCTCTGATATTCGAAAAAATATCCGAATATCCGATCCGTTTGGAGCGGATAACAGATCGGATTCGGAAGGATCGGCCGAGATGGCCATCCCTAATTCCGTTGGTTCTGTTGATTGGGCTTCCAGTTTAGTCTCGATCCTGTTTGGGTTGGTCCACGTTTGGGCCGATGTGGAATCAATTCAAACCTTTCATTTTGTAGCCCTCGCGGAAAAGGGAAAATGTAATACATCCGAGTCAAAAATTAATGGGAAAATGACGGTTACGATCATGTTTTGATAATTAATACCCTTTAAAATGGCCTAAGATATCTCTATTATAAAACAGAAAGGTGTGGGGACAAGTTGTTAGAACGGCTTAGGTTCATTTGATCCAAAGGCTGTAATGCATCCTCCTACTTTCCGGTTAAGTGTCCATGGTTTTCGCATAAATCACACAACTGACATCTCCTTTCAACCGGAGTGTGTAGTGCCGTAGGCATGGGTTAACACTAGTCTATCTATATTATAAAACAGAGCGGTTTTTGTCTATCCATACAAATCCAACACCCTCTACAACCATCGGATCGAATTTTCAATAGATCATATCCGTCCAATTGAGAGCATACTTCCTAATATAAATCTCCTAACTTTAATGACTAGTAAATTATTTCAATTGATTGCTTTTAAGTTGTTTCTTTAAAAAACTTGATTATCTTTTTGAATTTAAATCAACTCAATTATCTTTTTTAATCATATTTTTCTGTTAGTTTTATTAACGGTGTTAACGATTTTACCAATTTGGAACGTAAAACAAATTACAGTGATGAAATTGAGACTTGAAACTAGAGGGGCGAAACTGATACAACAAACTAGAGGGACGACTACAAAAATTTGCCCTTGCTTTTAAGTTGTTTCTTTAAAAAAACTTGATTATCTTTTTGAATTTAAATTAACTCAATAATTAATTTTTGTTTAAAGTTGATTCCCTTACATTTAATTCAATATTTGCTTTTAATTTGTTTCCTTTTAGGTTGATTTCTCTATGGTCATATACAAAAAGAAAATAACATGGTCTTGGGTTTGAATTTGGTGGCTTGAATTTATGTGATTTGGATGATCATTGGTAATGTTGTATACACGGATTATATGTTATTTTCATATTATAAAATTGAAAATAGTGATGAGGGATTGAAAATAAAAATACTTTTTATTTTCAAAAATAAAAACTTTTTGAAAATAAAAACACTTTTTATGATTAAATTTTTTTTTCCTATGTGTCCCATGTTTGTTTTGAATACTGCTCGATAAGGATTAATGGCTCAATTGTCCATATTGCCCCTAACGCAATTTATGCTAAGGGTTTTTTTTAATTAACCAATAATTAGATAAAAAAAAGAAATGGATGTTAAAGGGCTGGTTCTAGAGACAATACATTTGACAATTTATTTTTCGGAGCCTCCTATGTGTCCCATGTTTTTTTTGAATACTGCTTGATAAGGATTAATGGCTCAATTGTCCATATTGCCCCTAGTGCAATTTATGCTAAGGGTTTTTTTAATTAACCAATAATTACAAAAAAAGAAATGGATGCTAAAGGGCCGGTTTTAGTTACAATACTTTTCACATATATTTTTCAGAGCCCCACGCAAATAATCGGAGTCGTTGAATTTGTATAAAACATGTTTTAAGGGTTTCCGTAAAAAATCAACTCCTTTGGATATCGGCAAGAGCTTAATCGGCTCATTCAATTTTATCTTGTCAAACATTCAATTTTATTCTGTCAAATTTGACAGGAATCAACTAAATGAGCCAAGCAAACCCTTACCGATATCCAAATGCGTTAATTTTTTACGGGACCTCTTAAAAACATGTTTTAAATACATTGAGCGGCTCCGATCATTTGTTTGAAGGTCTCATGCAAGGTTTCAAAAATGTATTGTCTCTGTAACTGGCCCCCATATATAAAGAGGAAAGATTTAGATTTGATCATGAGATAGCAAGCTCTACTTGTTTTTTTTTTTTACCCGCTGAAATCTAAAGCAAACTTCCATGATTACTCCACAATTTTGTGTTAATTGGTTGTTATCTAACTGCGGACTATTTTTTTACCAACCCAAAAAAAATGAAGAAAAGAATAGCCATTTTTTTATCATATCTAAAACAAAGTAAGCAAAAAAAAAAAGCAAAAGTTGATTAGCTAATTGTTATTTACCAAACCAAAAAAAAAAGTGAAAAGAATTGCTATATCAAAAAAAAAAGGAAGAAAAAAAATGCAAAAGTTGATTAGTTAACTGTTATTTTATTTACCAAACCAAAAATAAAAGAATTTCTATTTTTAATTACAGTATATCGAAAAGAAAGAACAACATATCAAACTTATTAGACTTGTTTTCAAAATGTTTGCATTTTACAGGAAAAAAAAAAAAGATTAAGTTTGCCCCTATTCCCTTTAACTATAGGGAAATGATAATGCCAAAACTACTTTTGTTCCTGCCAAAACTTTTTTTGTTCCTGCCAAAATTCATTTATTGCATGACTTAATTGCCCTCCACCACACAGCTTACTTTACAAAAATACCCCTTAAAATCCAGTTCCACGTTTTCAAGCAAATTAAAAATGCAATTCAAGAGGACAATTAGAGCTAATTTCAAGAGTAGCAAACGAAAAATAAATGTCAAGCAAAAAGGCACGAGCAAAACTAGAGCCAAAATAGTTAATGCGGAGCTTGCCCATTCCAGTTTCCATGTTTTCATAAATTCACGTGCAACCCATCTAACGAACACGAGCTAATTTTAGAAGAGCCATGTTCACATCATCATCAAGAATTAAAACATCAATTACAAAAAGTTATGAAGTTGCGATTAACGAATGATAATACTTCAGTCTTCGCATAAAAACTCCATTATGCATTCTCTAGTTTTCGCACACCTTCCTCACCACTACCTGAAAATTAAAAAGAGAAGTGATGAAATAGAGTACCAAAACTGCGGGAAAAATAATAATTTCAGTTCATATTGTATTATTACTTTAGTCTCCACACAAAAACTCCGTTACGCATATCTTGGACGGACTTAAAAGTAAAGCCTTATTACTACATGAAAATTAAAAAAGAGATCGTCATATGATAGAGTTATCAAAATCATGAAAACTGATTAATTAAAATTTACCTCAACTCATCCATCCAACCAAAAGCACTCCGTCGAAATAGGAATCGTGTTTATGTCAGCCTCATCCATGGTACTTCCTTCATAAGCTATACCCACTCCAAAACTTGGATTGATTACACTTGGTCCCAATTTGTATCGGCATGTTCGACTATTATGACCGGCGGCTTTACAAATGCTACACTTTCGTGGGGCATCAATGATCTCAAATTATGAAGAATTCCGTTTTGTAGAATTTGTTTCTTTTCCCTTTCTTGATGCCGGTGGACGTCCCTTGTGAACTTGAATTGTTGGCTCAAAAAGCATCGGAAATGATGGATGTTCAAGCTGTGAAATGCTCCCTTGAGCACTTTCCTTTGGAGTAGCACCATTTCCATCTTGTTCACCATTAGAAATAGACAAAGATCGTATATCAATCCTTCATTGCGAGTGTATTGCATCAAGAGGTAATATCTTGTCTTTCCATTCAATCATCTTACGTGCACAAGGAAGACCCATGCTTGCCATGAAGTGTCCCGTACATGTTGACTGCATTGTGCCATGTCTCATCATTTCATATTGCTTAAGCAGCTCTCCCATCGCAAATACCGACACATGACTTACAAGTTCCTCAAAGAACAAAATATTTGATCTGTGAGGTACCCGGATCCTCTCACTCAAGAGTTGAGTCTTTATCTCATTAAATTCATTTTCAATTGCAAGACATATCTTGTTCTACACTTATTGGAGATCACCGGTTGAAACTAGCAAATATTTTTTCAGTTTTGAATGTGCACCTTCTACCCTAGAAGAGGCTCGATTTCCAAAGTGAAGACACTTATCAGTCCATCCCTTCACAAACCTCTCTTGAATGGAAGCCATGTCCTCCGAATGTAGGATAACACTTCTTGCTTCTCTTTGTACAACAGCTTAAAAAAATTCCAAGCTTGCTCAAACATCCCTTCATTTTGAGAGCTAATCACTTGGTTCCAAATAGACAAAGATGTGGTCCAATCTTCTTGATGTGCAAATCGAGGCTTGCAATTCGTCAAAATATTTTTCTCAATGTGCCATACACACAAAAGATTAGTAGTTGTTGGAAAGACAACTTTTATAGCATTCATCAAGGCTAATTCCCTATCTGATACAATGACAGATGGTTGGCAAGAGAGACCCAATAGATTTCTAAACATTCTTAAAGCCCAAGCATAATCCTCTTCTCCCTCTTTTTCCAAAAATGCAAAACAGGAGTAGAATGACTTGTTGAAACTTGAAACCCCAATGATGTCAAGTAGCGGCATCTTGTATCGATTAGTCTTGTAAGTGCAATCCATTACGAAAACAATTGTATAGCTCTTTGTCAATGTGATTGAGAGAGGGTGTGCAATAAATAGATGTGTCAAACAACCATTTTGATCATATGCAACCTTAAAAGTAAAATCACCTTCACAAAGCTCATCAAACAATGCTTGGATCGTAGTTCGTCCCGCCAAATTCTCTGTTCGAAGCTTATTCTTCATATTGTAGATTGTTCTTGCCACAGCTTGAAGTTTCTTATTCCTTAGTCTAAGCGAAGAAAGAATTTGACGCAGAGGTACTCCCGATCTTGTCAGTTCTTCAATGGTCATCATCTCTTCTTTCGACAAACGCCGGCATGAAGGATGTCCTGCCATGTCACTTGAAGGTTCATGATTGTGTGATCCATTTTTCACTTCAAGCACCCAGAATCCATCATCTAGTCTCTTGCAACGAATTTCAAAAGGACAATTTATAAGGCGGGTTGCCGTGTTCCTCTGTCGACGCTCCATGGGGACATGTCATTTATTTCGATAACAACCACCTCTATCGCAGCCAAAAGTAATATATCTACCCTTTGTGGAGGTTTTGATAGATATTGCATACCCTTGCATTGCAAAAAACTGTCGAAGAGTGTCCACAA
Organism: Rhododendron molle; assembly: GCA_025413875.1. Classification (NCBI taxonomy): domain Eukaryota; kingdom Viridiplantae; phylum Streptophyta; class Magnoliopsida; order Ericales; family Ericaceae; genus Rhododendron; species Rhododendron molle. The sequence goes on from CM046392.1 coordinate 47,053,502, forward strand.
GTTCCTCACGGGATTCAAATTCAAGCAGCCTCGATCGGAAAGGCTTGGCCAATGCGTGTGATCAGTCATGTTGATTTCTCCTTGTTCAACTACTAAACCAATTGAACTCCCACCGATGCCCTCAATTGTTTGCTCAATTTCCATGACTCTTGCTCATCAAATCTACATTATGAAAGTTAAAGAAAAAAAACTTTACATTTATTCAAACCCTTTAAAGTCGCAATTAGAAGAGCAATAATGTTACATTCTACAAATTGAGAGTCATCCTTACAGAAAAACAGAGGACGTGGTAAACTACATAATGATGTGATGGAGAGATGAAAAATACATAGTTGTCGTTACTCTGATTGAGACTTTAATGTAAAAGTGGAAAACTACAGATTTTGATACAGGAGAGTGACCAGGTAATAGAATAAATTAGAGCTGCTTCTAGGGTGCTTCTATTTCTATTAGTTACTTATTTTTGACCCTTTCAACAAGTTCGGGATCTGTTCAAAAAAAAAAAAGTTAGGGACCACCTTGACAAAAAAAAAAAAAAAACAAAAACAAATGACTGTTAATACTCTTCACCATGTTGACGTTTGGATGGTGGGCGTTGACGGGAATGGAATATAAAACTTGGATTTATCAATAGGCAGGTGATGGTGGGTGTTCAAACCCTAAGGAGTAATAAACAGTAGAATACTAGTAATAAACTTGGGGGAACTCAAATAAAGAACAAGTATTGTATAAAATAGCTCTTTACCTGGAGTGATTAAAGAATGGAGCAATAGATCTGTCGGGGGAATGCCAAGAGAACCCAAGCGGACAAGAGCTTCTCTCCGGTGAAGAAGATCTGAAGTTTTTGATGGGTGGGTGCAAGAAAATACGTATTTTGGAACGATAATAATCCTCTGGATTTGAAAGGGCAATTTCGTAAAGTAAGTTTTGGGGTGGAGGACAATTAAGTCATGCAATAAATGAGTTTTGGCAGAAACTACAGGGAAAAAAAAAAGGATTAAGTTTGCCCTTATTCCCTTTAACTTTAAGGGCAAATAAGGGGTATATTGATAACTTTGCCATTAATCCCGACTTCCCTTAATTTCCCAGACTATCCAATTTTTTGAGAGGTCCCGGGATTACCTCTTACACAAACATGGGATTAAATTGGGTGGGGAGATTAATAGTCCAATCGTACCGCTAATCCCTTCTATCAAACAGGGCCTTTGGGACTTGGTATTGGTAATTCAATCCCAAGTAGGTTGACGCCAAAATACAAAGTTGCCATTGGACTAGTAATAAAAGCTACTTTGCATAAGTGCAAAAATAGAATTATATACTATCAATCCAATCATATCTCATTGAAACAAACATGATATTAATAATCTCATCCTTTAATTTCATCACAAATAAACATATTCATTATTAATCCATTCTCATTACTAATCCCTTCTCATTACCAATCTCAATTCTAATATCATCTTCTTACGAATCTCACAGATCTATCACTGTTATCAAACGAGATCTAAATAGCCTCATGGTGGAACCCAAGGGCCCTGTTGTGCATGTGCTCACTCTCGCCTATTGGATCGTACATTCGACAGTTCAGATCTCATCTCGATAATAAATAGCTCTCGATTGTCTTTTGCCGAGATGAGATCCGAACCGTCGGATGCACAAACCGACGGCTCGGATCGTGCACAACATGCATGTCCTCGTTTAGTGATGGATTTATAAGCTCAAAAATAGGAGGTCAGATTGCAACGACGTGCTCATCCTGATCTCATTCTTGGGTGTTTTCGGTTATGCCTAACGGCGTGGAGCCCGCGACTGGTGCGTTTGGTGCAGCCGCAGATCTGGGTTTCCATGGGCGACTTTGACGGTTGCGTGCGGCGGTGCTTCTCCTCTTTTCCGACCGAGGGTTGTTTCGACGACTTCTTGGTAGGTCTCCGTTGTTAGTCCGTGTGGGGCTCCATGGGCGTCGGTGTGGCGTTTTGGGTCTTCCAGGTGTGGGTCTCCCGCCGTCTTGAGAAAGATGTTCTGTTTTTCTTGTTCCCTCAGCTGTTTTGGCTGAATTCGGTTGGAAATCCTCATCGTTTGATCTCGATCTGATCGTGCTTGTGTTGCTTCGACGGGTAGCGGGGTCCTCGGGTTATGTGGAGGCGGCGGATGGTGGTGGCTGGATCTATCTTTGTAGTATGGCCGGAGCTTGCTTTTTGTTCTGTTGCAGGTGGGTTTCTGCTGGTGGTTGCGTAAGGAGCTTAGGTAGTGTCTGGTTGTTGGTCGGCGGCTGTTGTTGATCTGCAGGGCCCCGTTTTCGTTGTCGTCAAGTTGATGGGGCGTTGCCGATGAATATCGGTTGAACCTGGGTTCTTTCCGATCAGATCTGTTGGATGGCCAGTAGGTCTGGAGGTGACGATGTCTTCTCGGCGTTGACGGTGATGGGGTCTCCGGTGGTGGAAGATGGGTGCTGGTCGGTGCCAGGTTGTTGTCCAGGGCTCTCTTTGGGCCGGTAGCTGTATTTGGTTTGGGCCTGTGCCCCTTTTAGGTTTTGGGCCGTTGGTCCATTTGGGTGTATACTGGGCTTGTCCCATTTTAGGCTTTGGGCCTTTTGGCCCGTTTGGGTGTTTTTTTTAAATTTCTTCAACTTCGGTTAGAGTCCCCTCCCCCTTTCCCCAACTTGTTGTACCCTCTCAAGTCTTCCTTTATATAAAACGTTCGTTTGCCGAGAAAAAAAAAAAAACTAATGTGCCATTGCAGTACTAGGTGCAGGACGCCTCGAACCGAAATTGGAAACATTGAAATGTAATCCTTTCGAGATCTAAGAAAATCCTATCCGCACATTAATTTCCTCATACAGCTAAATCGTGGACGGAACAAAATCCACCCATTACACCCATCCATCATTCAATTCCCGCCACTCATTTAGAACACTGCCGTCCCGCTGTCCCACCCCTTCCCCAAGCAAGCACCTTCTCGTCATTCAATTTTCCTTATTCAATTCAAAGAAGGCGCGAGATTTGGATTGTTCGAAGAAGAGATCGTCTTTGGGGGTGTTCGGCCATTTGAGTCAAATGATTTTTCCGTCAAAATTTTTTTTTTGTTCTTATTTAAATTTTTTTCGTATCATGTAGCTTATTATCATTTTTTTTAGAGATTATTACATCCTCATGAAAATTTGGCTCGGAAAAATTTTTATTTTTTAGATTCCTCTTGTCATGAGGATGCAATAACCCCCTAAAAAATGATGATAAGCCAAGTGATACGAAAAAAATTTGAATAATGACAAAAAAATTTTGGCGGGAAACCCAAATTGATTATTTGGCCGAACACCACCTTATTTACAGAACCGCCGTGGATAAGACATTTACGGAGGTGTGCGATTTGAATTGTTCATTTCGATTTTAGTTGATTTGAATTTAAATAAAACTCTTGTCGGAAGAGTTTAAGGGGGTGTTCCAGTTTCACAAAAAGTTCTTTTTTTTTAAACGAAGATAATTTCAAACTCAAATATAATAAAAATGAAAATTAATTTTTTAATTTTTTTTGCACCGTTTAAAAGATCTCAATGAGATCTATCAAACAAGATCCATATTGTTAGAAAATTATTTGCGTGAACACATAATTTTTGAGCTTAAAATTACATTTTCTTTTTCTAAAAATTCTTTTTTCCTAAAACTGGAACAACCCCTAACTCTTTTTCAAAAAAATTAAATTAAAATCCGTACCATCTAAAATTGGAATAAACACGCAATTCCGTAAACCCGTGTCCACGGAAGCTCGTTAAAAAGATCTTCCCTTCAAAGAATCCTCACATCCAGCCCAGAACCAACCCCCCTCCTACCTTCCCTATAAAACCACAGAAACCCATTCCTCAGAACCTCCATATACAATCCCAATCGATCTTCCAATCTCCAAATCCCTCGAAAAAATGGGCATGGTTTTCGGAAAAATCTGCGTCGAAACCCCCAAGTACGAGCTCATCAAATCCACCCCTGATTACGAGATCCGAAAATACCCTCCATCCGTGATCGCCGAGGTCACCTACGATCCGACCCAATTCAAAGGCGACAAGGACGGCGGCTTCGCCGTCCTCGCCAACTACATCGGCGCCTTCGGCAACCCCCAGAATTCCAAGCCGGAAAAAATCGCCATGACGGCGCCGGTCATAACAACAGCAACCCATTCGTCGCCGGAGAAGATCGCGATGACCGCTCCGGTGGTGACGAAGAAAGAGGAAGAGAGGGTGACGATGGGGTTTATACTTCCGTCGAAGTATAAGGCGGCGGAGGAGGCACCGAGGCCGGTGGACGAGAGGGTGGTGGTGAGGGAGGAGGGCGAGAGGAAGTACGCGGTGGTGAGTTTTAGCGGGGCGGCGACGGAGAAGGTGGTGGCGGAGAAGGTGGGGAAGCTGAGGGAGTGGGCGGAGAGAGATGGGTATAAGGTGGTCGGGGCGGAGGTGTTGGGGAGGTATAATCCGCCATGGACTTTGCCTGCTTTCAGGACTAATGAGGTTATGTTGCCTGTTGAGTGAACTTAATAGAAATTTTCAGGGCCCTGATTTTAGGTGATTATGTGAAACGGTGACTTCACCTGGCGCACGGACGTGGTGTCACCGGTCCATTCATGTTCGGTCACATGTGGCGAAGGTAGTTTCAAAGCTGAGCTGGCGGTGCTGAGTGGCCGGCCAGCTTGGATTTGAAGGCTGCCTCATAGACATCCCACTGAACATGAACAGATCGGTGATACTACGTAAGCGCGTCACGTGAGGTCACCGTGTTCTTTAAAATACTTTCCCTTGTGGTTTTTTTTTTTTTGGGTTTTTTTTTTTTTATTGCGGTGTTTGTACTAGAAGTTAAAACCTATATAGCGTTTGAATAATAGGGTTGATATGGTGGATAAGAGTACTTTTGATGGCTTGAAGTTGAACGTATTATTGTGTTTTCATGTTTCCTTCATCTCAATTGCTGTTTTATTTTATGTGAACTCCCATGTGTTGAACACTTTGAACCATTTGGGACAAGTAATTTGCACTTATAAATTATAAAATAAGCTCCTTGCTCAATCCAAGTCACAGGCAACAGATTTTGCACACCATTTAGGGCAGGATTATCGCGAGCAGTTACGAATTAAGCTGGATCAAAAACATATACGTCAACCTGCATTTCATCAAAATGGGTGATTTAAACCATCGAGATGATTTTATGCGGGATGGACTCGCATAATCCGCGTAAGGATCATCTCGATCTTGTGACCAATTTCACGATGTAATTAACAATTTCATGATGCAAAATTGGCCCTAAATGGGTTTTTACCAGGATGTTTACATGTCTCCAATTTGGCCATAATGTGATCCGCTGCATTTGCTTCCTCCAAAGTTGGCTGTGTGTTTTTTGAAGCTGGCCGCTAGTTGTGGACAGTCCTCACTACACGGTCTACACCCTAATGTAAGCCTTATGGATGTACAATGAAAATTGCTTCACGAGCACCGAAAAATATCTTTCACCAGAATACCCCAATCACTTGACACGTTAATCACACAAGCCCTGAACTTCAAATCTGCCCTCGTGAGTCTCAAACTTAGGCCTCCACTAGGGGACACGAGACAATCATCCGCACTAAGCTTGATTTCTAGGTTAATAAAACCTTACAGAAGCCAAAAATTGTCCATATAACTTGTTTGAATAAAAAGACCAGGATCCACAAGGTCCTGCTTGACCTATCGAGGGTTATTTTCGGTATCATTTCAATCAGGGCCAGCTCTGAGTTAAGCTGGGCGATGCCGCCGACTTAAGTCCCAAACTTTGGCTCAAAATTAAGGTCCTAGATAAAAATAGCAAGATATGTAATATATATTCAATATAGTGCTTATATAACAAATGACCTAGCTTGTCCAGTGAAAGTTTTGCTATCCAATAGGTATATGATTCAAGGCCTAAGGGCTTCTCTTTTCCTTTCTTATGAGAATATTATTTTTCCTTCACAATTTTGTCTCAAGCTCCACGAATCTTGAGCCTGCCCAAATTTCAATATTCACCCTTTCAATTTGTTGAGAATATCAACCACGTTAAAAGACATGTTCATTGGATTATGATTGATATACTTCCGGCCAGAACATTTATGTTAAAAGAATAGATTTTCATTCGGTGTTAATATTTACTTTACTTTTTCAGCATATATGTATCTCCAAAACATATCAATCGCTTTAGGCCCTGTTTAGTAGCATGGAAAGGATGAGAAAAGATGAAGAAAAAAAAAATCAACTTTTCCTATAACTTAAAAAAATCAACTTTTCCTATAACTTTTTGCGTGTGCAGTTACTAGGAAACCCGGAAAGAATAAAGGAATTCTTGTTTTCTTACCAGAGTTTTAGTCAAGGAAATGCATTGGAAAATAATTTTTTTTTCCTTTACTTCACTTTATTTCACTTTTTAAGGCTCCGTTCAGTTGTCAGAAATGTTGTATTAGAAAGTTATTCTCAGAAAAAGTTAAATAAAGTGAAGTAAAAAAAAATTCTATTTTTCTGTGAGTGTTCATTTAACAAATTTTTTTTGCAGGAAAACTAAAATTTAGTAGTTCATTTGCTGGGAAAAGACACTTATGAGAAACTTCTTTATTTTTATTCCCATGGCTATTTTTAAATAAAAGTAACTTTGAGAGCTAAATAATAGGCTATCATGTTTCAAAAATTAACACATACAGAAAATGTATTTTATCTAATACAAAGCCTTAACATGAAATGAAAAAATCAACTTGCAATTCCTTATTCAATTTGCTATTTTCTGAATGGTCATGTAAGTCCCTCATTTAAATTGACATCCTTTAATAATCAACCTTACAAATGAAGTTTAAAAAATAAGTAGATGATAACTAAATAAACAAATGTTAAACAATTGTGCTTGGTTAGTTGCTGCTACAAAAACTCACTGATAATTAGTAAATATATAACAAATTTGAACACTAATGACACGATAAATAAATACTTCCAAAAAAAATAAACTTCCAATATTTTTCCACAACAATTATCTCAAAAAGCACCATAGTAGTCAAAATTGATGTTGATCACGTAAATCTCAAAGTGTCTTTCTAATAACTTAATTCGTATTTTTTTGGTATGGGCGTTATTCACTTTTTTTTCTTACCTACCAATTCTTTTGGCCCCACAGTGGAGAAAACTTTTCCATGACGCAAAATCCTATACTTTTGGCCGGATCGCTTTTGCAAGAAAGTAAATCTTGCAAGAAAATTTTAAAACATGTTTCCCACCACTTTCCTGCCAACTGAACACTATAAAAGTTATGGGAAAGTTAATTTTTCCATCCTTTCTTGACTATTGAACGGAGCCTAAGAAAATTGGTTCCACACAACATTTCCAACAGGGACAGAACTAGGATTTTATTCTAGCAGTAAAAAAATGAATACTAAAAAAATTATAACATGCACGACAATATAAATATTCATTGACTCTAAGAAAAATTAAAATAACATCATAAAAACTGTAGTATTTAGTAAATGATTTTTTTTTTCACCATGATTACCTACCATGTTAGTTTACACAAATTAATAAACCATTATATTTTTTTTCATACAGTGCAAATACCATCTATTACTCAAGACAAACTTAACAAGGAATTCAAAACATTCAATGAAGAAGACTAACCTTTTTCCAATGGAGTTTGAGAAATCCATACAAAACGCCAAACGATAAATGATTTTTTAACTTTACGAAAGTCTCGATGTGAGCGGTGAGTCGTTCCTCAATACCAGTATATCACACGACCACAGTCCACTACTGTTAGCATTGGAGTCATGCACAGTGCACACCTTTAGGTTAAGTTGCTTTAAGTTTTGTTTTCTTTCTTTTTGTCTTATCTTATAGAGTACTTTGCAAAAAAGAAAAGTGTGCAGTCTTTTTTTTTTCTTCTTAATTAGACCTCATTATTTATATTATTTTATTTTGGCCCAATAAATTTAGTTTTGGAATGTTTTTTTAGGGCTCCTTTCTTGTAAAAAAATTAGAAGATTAAGGACTAATATATAGCAAAAAACAATGAAAAAAATCTAGCGGTGGCAGATCTATATAAGTTGAGGATAATTTTTTTCTTTTATATACCCCATAATAATTACATTTTTTAAAATTCATATAGACCCCCTGATTTCATCCTTGATTTCCGACAATTGAACGAAGCTAAAAATTAACATGATTTTTGACGTGAATTATGTTCTTGACAATCAGGACAAAGGTCCCGGCTGGACCTGACCCGTTTGGCAAACCAATTGTGACTCAACCCGATTTGTTCCTTCAGAACTAGGGATGACAATCTCGATCGAACCGATGGGCATTCGAACCATAACCGTTTTTTTTCTTCCGAGCCATAACTGAAAAATTCTACGTTGGTGCGGATATGGTAGAGGGTGGGAGATAACCAACCGGGTTCGATTTGGTTATGGTTCAATTGATAACCGAATCCGTTTTCCGAATTGAACCGAATGCCATCCCTGAATCAATCAGAACTGTGAACTGAGGATAGCTGGTGGAGAAACTGAAAGAAAAGCCGCACATGGATAAACCCTAGCACATGGCAATGGCACCACCACTTCAACTACTTCAATCACCCCTCCTCCTCCATCCCCATCCCCATCCCCACCTTCATCTCTCTCATCATCTATCTCTCCTCTCTTACCCCCCCTTCAAAATCTCAACAACCAGCTCAATCCCCACACCAAAACCTCACAAACTCCAAACCCCCAAGCCCCCCAGAGCCTCCGTCAATGCCGACCAAACCACCCCCACAAAACCCACTCGTCGCAAGAAAACCCCCTCCACTTCTTCAACAACTCCGAAATCGAAACCGAAACCGAAAACCCGAAAACCCAAAACCCAGAAGGGAACGACTGAACCAAACGAACCATTGGAAACCCAGGAAGAAAAAGTAATCACGAAAGACCCAGAACTGATTTGCTGCCTCGGCGGCGCGCGGAAGGAGTTCGTGCCCACGGTCCGGGTGGCCGAGGTGCAGATGCACCCGGACATGTACTCCCAGTGGAAGATGCTGCAGTGGAAGCCGCCGGAGTTCGCCCGGGCCCCAAGCGGGCCCGCGTCCAACGTGGCGATAGCTCACGTCAGGCTGGGCGGGCGGACGGAGTTCATGGGGAAGGTGGGGAGGGATGGTCTTGGTGAGGAGATGGTTGAGTTGATTGAAAAGGAGAGAGTTGGGACCAGGGGGATGAAGGTCGATGAGAGTGGGAGAACTGGGCGTTCATATATGAGGGTTAAGTTTGATGAGGATGAAGGGAAGCTTAAGGTTGAGACAGTTAGGGAATCGGCTGAGGATTCGTTTGCCAGTTCTGAGCTGAACTTTGATGTGCTCAAAGAGGTAATACATTTGGTTTCTTAAATATGTTTTAATGGTGATTTTGAGTTTTCCTCTTTGGTTTGACAGCCGAGCGTCCCCTTCCCGGTCTGGTCAAAGGCATGCCATTCTCGTTGGGACTTGGGAATTGACAAGAAATTACTTTCTTGCGGCGGGACCTCAAGAATCAAACCTGGTCAATTGTATCAGGAGGAAACCCACCAACCATTGGGACCAGTGATTTTGAGTTGTAGAGTAGATTGTGATGTTTCATTTTTCACAGTTTTGCAACGTAGAATATGGTAATTAGAACTAGAGAATTTTACTTGAAATAGTTGCCTTCCGCCTTTTTACGCCTGGTTATTTGGTCCTTCGAATAGTAGTTGAAATATGCTCTGTCCTGCGCCTAGTAAGGGCTAGCCAATGATCGCTTAACTGACATCCCATCATATTAGAATATGGTAATCTGAAATGTGTTTTTGCTTGGCGTGTTTGGTGTTGATTCTGCTGCAGACCAGTTAGGGCTAGCTAATGATTGCTTAACTGACGTCCCATCGTATTAGAATATGGTAATCTGAAATGTGTTTTTCTTGGCGTGTTTGGTGTCGATTCTGCTGCAGACTGGGCGACTCAAGTAGTTCAATAGCCAATGGTTTTGAGGAATGTTTCTAATGTATGTAGCGCTGAAAAACTTAACCTGTGGCCTTTTTGTGCTTCAATCCTAGGGTCTATGTTACATGTGCTCTTGTAAATGTATGCAAAGGACTGGGTCAAACACTCAACCTTTGATAAGGGTCTATGCCTTCTAAGTTCCAAGTGTATATTAGTACCGGGGCAAACCCTGGACCTCCCTGGTAAGGGTGCGGAATATGTGTCCGAGGCATGTACCCAGTTTGTACTTGGTCCTAATTTTTAGGGTATTTAAAGAAAGTAGGTAGAACATTTCGAATTGTCTAATTTCTGTGATATTTGAAGAAAAACAAGGTAGAAACATTTGTAAGCTTCGACATGGATGGGAAATAAAAGTTTCATATTTATCCTTAATACCATATGCTTTTTCTGTGATATTTGAAGAAAAACAAGGTAGAAACATTTGTAAGCTTCAACATGGATGGGAAATAAAAGTTTCATATTTATCCTTAATACCATATGCTTTTCATACATTTATAAATAATTTATACGGCAAAATGGTAGTCTGTATTAAACAAATGTTGAGGGTGTTTCCCCGTGCCCAAACCAAAATTTGGAACCCATCCCAATCTCCTTAGATTAACTTCAAGCAGGTCCAACGTTTAGACGCCCACCTGACTGGCGCATGATGCTTGTACCTAAGCCCATGTAACGTAGTTAAGGATCTATAACTCTATCCTTGAAGCATGGAAGTAGACACAATTGGCATATGATTTTCTCATTAATTTGGTATGATTGATGTGGACAGTGTTCGACCATGACTGTGCAAGTTAAGAGATAATGAATTTTGTCAACTGAATGTGTAGTTTTTCTTTTTCTACTCTCTTCCAGGCTAGTATGTTGCATTTCAATTCGGAAGCCCTAATGTCTCCTCCTATGCATTCTGCTGTTCTCAAAGCGATCTCATTGTCTAAAAAGTTTGGTGGCCTTATATTTTTCGATTTGAATCTGCCCATGCCCTTGTGGAAATCACGTGACGTAACTAGGGAATTGATCAAGAGGGCTTGGGAGCAAGCAGACATACTTGAGATGACCAAGTATGAACTAGAATTCCTTCTGGATGACGGGTACTACTCATGGAGGAGAGATTACAAGCATCAATACTATGCTGAGAATCACGGGCGAAGTATGGACAGGAGAGATTATTACCACTACACCCGTGAGGAAATCTCCCCACTGTGGCACGATAAGTTGAAGTTCCTATTCGTGACAGATGGAACGCTTCGGATTCATTACTATACACCTTCTTTTGATGGTGTGGTGGTTGGAACGGAGGATGTGCTTATAACTCCTATGACTGCTGATAGGACGGGATCTGGTGATGCTGTTGTTGCTGCTATCATTAGGAAGCTGACAACACAACCCGAGATGTTTGAAAATCAAGATGTTTTGGTGAGGCAGCTTCGCTTTGCAATTGCTGCAGGGATTATAGCGCAGTGGACTATTGGTTCTGTGAGAGGGTTACCAACAGCGAGTGCTGCCCAAAATCTGAAAGAACAAGTTTATGCGCCATCAATGTGGTAGAAGGGTAGTTTCATTAAAATCAGGCCATAATGTAATCTCCATTTTGTGTTTGTCTTCTGTCAGTAGCAGTGGTTTAAGATGTATGCATGTAACGAAGAGAGACAGTGTAAATGATGGAGAAATACTTCAGACCCAATTACACATTTTTGTTTCCCATTTCATTTTGCTAACTATCAAAATCTGCCATGGCAGTTTGTGTCATTCGAGTACTTCAACTGAACTCAGTTTCATTGCCTAATTTGATCATTTCAACCCGTGTCAACAATGTAATTGAATCAGTTTATGAAGAGAGAGTAACTAGATTGTTTTCAGTTCTTGACATAGGTTGAACCTCAGGCGTGTCTGGTCTTTGTGGCCCGCAATTCAGCAATTAGATTTTAAATGGCATCTACAGAGGTCCTTGTCATGAACCTTGCCTATAGCCTTTGTTATGATCCTAAGTATGGGCTTGGTCTTGTGTATATATGATCTTGGGCAATCTCTGCTTGTAAGCCGGGTTTTTACCCATAAGTTTGTATCAGGCTTCTCGATATTGCAACTGTTAGACTGTTTTGAGTCTATATATTTGCCATCTTTCAGATGATGAGGAACTGAAACCCTATGCAGCTTTGATAATTATCTTTGGAAATACTTAGAGATGGCAAATGGACGGGCCTGGGTGAGTTGAAACGGGTCGCGGGTTAAATATGGGCGGGTCAAATAGTAAACAGGTTGAAACAAGTCTGGTCAAATATGGGTCAAGTCAAAACCCAAACCCGCCCGACCCGCTCTCTCTCTCTCTCTCTCTCTCTCTCTCTCTCGTCCCTGTTTTCCCCTTCCTTCTTTTCCTTCTCTAATGTCTTCCCCCGATATGGGTTGAAACACGTTCACAAATTGGCAAAACTCAATGGGGTCTTTCGGCTATATAAGCCAATTTTTAATTTTTTTTATTTGTACGTTCTGCATCAATTTTTTGTGGATTATTGGTTCTATTCAAAGAGAGGAATCAAAAAATTAAAAAAAAATGGTGTAAACCCACCCGACCCGACCGGTTTTACTTCCTTTTCTCCCTTTTTGTAAAATAGGGGAGATCTTTGTATATATACGTGTTGAAGGGAATCAAAATGTAGGTATATACCTAAGCTAAAATATCCGGTATACCAATGCCGGCTTTGGGTGCGTTTGGATTAAAAATTGAGCAACTATTTTTCTTTATTAAAATTTTTTTTGCATTTTTTTATTTTGCGTCAAACGTTGGTAGTTTATTAATTCGTCTCAACGAGAAAAATTGAAAAGGTAAAATATTATGATCAAAACTCATGATTTTTTGAATAAAGACAAAATAAGTAAAAATAATAATCTTTTTCTTAAAAAAAATTCCGAGTTTCGATCAAAAAATTTTACTTTTCCAATTCCTCTTTGACAAGACGAATCAATAAGTTACAAAAATTTGAAGCAAAATTAAAAAATACGAAAAACAATTGAATAAAGACAAGAAAAATCATTTTGATTTAACAAGCCAAACCCACCCAAAGTCTTCTTCTCTATCCTTTAACAGAAAATCTTATTCACAGATCATTCCGTAAAGAAGGTTTTACAAAGGCCAATCGCACACATCCAAAGTGTTTTTGGAAAGTCCATATTGAAAATCAATTATGACCGGTGACAATTAATTGTGACCGGTCATAATTGAAAAGGAATCTCAGCAAATTGATTGCACGAATGGAATTAGAGATTGAATTAACTAAAAAAGCTTTAGTTAACTTTCAGTTTTTACTTTTTATTGATCGGCAAGTTAAGCTACAGTTTTTTTGGAGTTTTTTAAAAAAAAATTTAACCTGTAGTTGAATCAGTTTTGTTTTGGTGCTCAGTGCTAAAAGTGAGCACGTGGAACTCCACGGTTGTTACAGGATTAAAAAAAACGGGATTTTTAGCTTAACAATAGTGAATGAGTCTTTTAATTCCAACCCATATTAAACTCACGTAAATATGGCTTGAGATGGGTTCAACCTATTATATAATATGGGCGGATTGAGTTGGATTACAAATGGACGAATTTGGGCGGGTTAAAAAATAAAAGTTGAGATTCTGGAAATATACACATTTGAAATATTCATCTCCCTTGTGCCATTTTGGTTCAAAGGGACTTTTGTCACTTCTCTGCCAATGAGAATTTCTTCCGATCATGCCTAAAGCCCAGATAAGGTTCAAGAATTTTCTTTTCAACCTAGCTGCATCTCTTTTCAAAAAAACGGCTGTGTCTGCCCATTTTTTCTGTTCCATTCTCAATTTTTTGAACATACGAAGTCCCCAATTGGATCAAGTTTAGAATTTCACAGAGCTGTCACACCGGATGGTAAAACATTCCGAACCATCTTATTGCCTTTTCCTGCTTCTGTCAAATCTACTAGAAACTTCAAGAAATTGGAAAAGAAAATTCAAGTCAAGCAAACAATTATTCATAATGGTTCACAAACTCCACTCTCAACGTTTATTCATGTTAGGCACTTAGGCTTATCAGTTTGTTAGCTTTAAATTCTCTACCAGAAAACTTAATGCCTGTCGCATCATGATGGATCTTTTAATCTTCTATTGCCAGGCCGAAAGAAAAGTCCTTACGCCTAATTTCGCTAAATATCATCTTCGTTATTAGGCCGAATCATTTTCTGAATTGTCTCTATCATAGAGAGACTAGTTCTTGCTACTCAAATGACAGTATTGTTTCTGAATTGTCTCCATCATAGAGAGACTAGTTCTTGCTACTCAAATGACAGTATTGTAAACATCTGAGGGAGCAGACAGAACTTAACCATCACTCCACCATGACCTCTAACATCCGCTCTTTTTCTTCTTCTTTCTTGGATTCAATTCGATCTGTGAAATTTCTCTGTCATCCTAATGGTATGTATGCGTAACGATGATGTTTTGAAATACTTTTCCTAGCAAGAAAATGCAGCAGAAGCATCTAAAGTTCTGTTTGCTTGTAGAAAAGCTCTGAAATGAAAGGAGTAGAAGTTTCAAAATACCGATTGCGTAGCATACTAAGTTTCTGAGAAAGAAAAAAGGGGAGTGATTTTCACACTCTCTTTTTTGATATCCACAACTCCTTTTTTTTCTTTTTTTAGTGTTGAAAGCATACATATATTTTTCACTAAGAGACAAAAAATATAGTGTGCATATAAAAAAAAACGGACTGTGAAAATCAATTCTCAAGAAACAATAATGAAAAAACTAACTCCGCGTAACAGGGAGAATGTCACTGTGCCATGTATCTGTTCTGTTCGCGATATCAATCATCTATAACTTTCTTTACCCTTTCCCATATCTACATCAAAACTGAAACTTGCATCTGAAAAAATCACATCAATCCTGAGACGACGCCATCGTTGGGCCCTGATTGGTTGCCATCATCTCCTGAATGGTGAAAACCCTGTTCCCATGTTTTACAAGCGTTTGAAGCAATGCACTTCATCCACACTTGACTGGGGAAGAAAAGTAGGAAATTTCACTATCTTTTCGAAGCAGCTTTTAGACGTGATCTCCGTCTCGGTTTAGGGTCACTGATCTTGTCCTGAGGTTTATTACAGACACAACCCGGAAAAGGGTTGGCGTAAAAATTCTCCTCTAGCTTTGGCGATTCCCCTGGCAATCTAGGATACGGCGCTCCAAGCCTGTCCGAGTGCAACTTCTTAACCTCTGAGGAGAATTCTTCCCAGGACACAACACCCTCATCCAGCTGATCAATCAATCCAACGAAAAGTTGTCTGAAATGGGAAAAAAAAAAACACACATGTTGTGAATTAGGCTCAAAACTTGATAAAGTACTGCTAGGAAAACAAGGCCTAAGAGGTAATTAGTTTGGAATGCAGGTGAGAATATACCTGTCAGGTTTTATAGTCTTTCGGAATCCTTCAAACCTCCGGTGCCCTTGAACCGCCTTAGCCATGTTCCCATCGTATGTATAAAGAAAAACATCACTTTCTACCGCTACGATGTAATCCAAGGCAGCAAGCCGATTCTGGTACTGCTTAAACGGCTCAAGCTCTTCTTCAGTTGCAAGTGTGGAATGGGAGAAAACATTTGGGTACTCCGAACGGAACGCATCCATGCTATTACTGCCGTAAATTTCCCCTGCGACTATGTATATTGTTGTAGACGACGGATACCCCATGGCCTTAAGGAGTAAGGCTGCCTCCCTTGGGGACATAGGGCATCCTCCTTGGATTCGTCGTTCTTTGCTGTCTATCTCCTTTTCCTTCCAATGCTTTACGCTATACCTCATAGTACGAAGCTCCTCGTCCTCTGACGCGGAGAGATTGTTACTGCAACCAGTGAATGCAAGCATATCTTTCTCATATCTGCAAACAAGATCGATCTACTGAGTATCTCTGTTAATTTGTAACACTCCGAAAACTAGGGGAGGATTGCAGTTTCTCGTCTAGATGCGAGAAGAAAATAAATGAGTGTTATGCCTCACTAGCACTATGGAGACTAACCATCTAACCAGACTCATTTTATCACCAAATCCCTTCACAGAGTTCTCTTTCTCTCCATTTTCTACCATTTCTCATCTACTTTATAAACCAGAATGCTCTTTCTTTTCATTTATCACTGAGTCACACAAACCAAATCAGCTCTTAATAGGTACCTTAAGTGGAGGGCAACATATGGCTCATTATCATTCCTCAGTCTATTAACCAACTTGTGCCCAAGCTCCTCAATCTCCGGTGTGTACCGAAGGGCATCGTAATTGGCCCGGCACCTGAGCCTCTGTATGGAAGGCGCGAGGTCGTTATTAGTCAGTCGTGAATCGGAGTGAGTGAACTTGATCACCTTGTGCTGTTCCAGCAACCTAACCATGTCTTCTCTATAGTAACTAGCCTGCACATGAAAAAAAAAAAAAACCATATAAGAAAACAGTTCGGTCGAAAGAACGATGAAACTGATTGATGAGAGAGTGGAGACGACTGCTGCACCTTCGACCAGGAAATCGGGGCCTTAGGAAAGGGCTTGATTGCAGCGTGGCTAGGCGGCAAAGACTCGACTACTTCGATATCTTCTCTTAGAACTTCAATGAAGTGCTTCCAATCGAAAATATCCTTAAAATCACTGCATAGGAGAAATGGAAGTTATTGAGCCAACATATTGATCAATAAAACAGCGAATTTCGGCTAAACGAAAGGAGGGGGAAAGTATAAGTACCTTGGGTCTGTCCAGAAAGAGTCATGATCAAGAGAAGGCAGAACCAATGTGGCATTCATGATCTTTGCAACAGCAACCATATCACATATCTACCAATACACATCCACAAAGAGGTTCAGCTAAAGCTTAAAAATTACAACCGCGATCGAATATTTCATTTGAGCTGATATCGAAGCTTACCCCGGTTCTCATTTGATTCAATCCACCGTTGGCGTCAACTAAAATATAGCCATTGGTTGCAGAACCCGGCGTCCCTAAAAGAACACATCGAACGCGTAAATCAAACGGGTGATCGATTTTAATGAGAATTTTCGTTGACTAAGAAGGAAATGGATGAACGGAGCATACTGATTCGATTCTTGGGCCGAGAAACGCACTGATAATAGCTATCACTGTTTGGTTTCGTCCAGATTTCCGGTGTCTGTAAACAAAAGCAGGATGACAAGGCTAAGCTTTTCTTGTTTGAACAGAAAAAAAAAAAAAGGCCAAGCTGAGTGGAGAAGAATTGCGCAAAAATTTTCAATGTCCGGTGGTTACCACGCGTTGTCCGCTCAGCGCATCCGAACCGTCTATGTTCATTATGTTTTTGGACGGCTCAGATTTGGAAAGAAAAAGTGTTGTAATAAGAGGAGAGAATTTCAATCTGAATCAGCCCAAATGTACCGAACGGATACAACTTGAAATATACTCACCCGGCACGGAAAATTTCTTGAAGAATTGCACGTATTGATGAAAATTCTAAATTAAACAAGTTTGACTTTTGTAGCATTAAATTTGGAAACTGGAAGAAGTTACTAAAATAATGCCACGTATGGTTTCTCTGGGCAGCTTCAAGTAGACTCTAATTTTAAAAAAACTGGGGGAAAAGGACAAAAAAAAATGCTTTTTGTTTCCACCAACATCTCTTGATTAAAAAAAACTACCAGATCTTGTTCTAATAGTTGAGGCTGAGGACTTGCAGTTTGCACCTTTTTTTGCGTGTGTTGAGTTTAGTAAGTACGGGTGATCTTGCTCCGGCTATGAACGGGCTCAACTAGTGGACGATAAAATTAATTTTCGAGAGGTTAGTCAGCGAACAAGTAAGTTAATCGAACTTCCCGAGTTACGTAAAAATTATCTTGACACGAAAGTCTAGTAACGTAAAACTCCAAAAATGCCAAAAATGAATGCCTTGTTCCTTTCACTTTTCAAAAAGTATTTTTCAAAAAACACCTACTAGATTCTCCCTAGATTCCCCTACTTCTACCATTTCTCTCTCTATCTCTCTCCACTTATTACCCCTACTATTTTTCAAAAAAAATTTCAAAAACTAAACCAAACACAGCCGAAGTGATTAGAAAACAAAATCCCCGGAGTTGATTAATTTGTTGGTCAAAAGCACACGTTTTTGCCGCCATTAAAAGTGGGTCAAAATCAGGCCAGATGTGAAACCAAACTCTTCAACCCATAAACAGAAATTTGATAACCATTTTCCGGTAAAATAAGAAATTTCTCCACAGGAAATTTCAGTTGCTTCCTAGAAGGGCACCCTCGAAACCCCCGATCCCCTGTTTTTTGGTTACTAAGAAAACACCCAGGAACGTAAAAAGAAAAAAGGTTTGTCGCCACAAAATTCCCATTAAAAAAAGCTTAATATTTCCAGTTTTATCGGATGTCCCCGAAGGACCGCAATCAAGGCTCCATCCAAAGTTTCCATAAAAAAGTTCGTCTTTACCATAGAGAAAGTCCAAAGGTTTCCTCCGTTTTCCAGCAAACCAAAAGACAGCTGGGGAGAAAATACTTGCTGGGTACTTTTCACCAATACACGTTTGGGTGTCAAAAACTCAAAACTCAATCAAGCTTAATTTGCGTACTAATTTCGTCGTCAACGGAGAAAAGTTCATAGTTTCCCCAATTGGTGTAAAGAATTAATCTTAAGCAAAAAGAGCAGTTTTAACACATTCCCTTATTTTCCTCTGTTTTCTAACAAACCAAACGCAAACCGGCCCGGATATCCTGTTATTATTGAACATAAGGACAAGTGAGGAGAAAATGCGTACTGGGTACTTCTCTAATACCCTGTTTGGGCATTACAAATTCAAACTCAATCAAGCCTGATACTAAACTCTCCCCTAATTGGCGTCCTAAAGAGTTCAAAATTTTTCCCTTTCTTTCCCAAGTTTTTTTCTTAAAAAACAAATAATTACTCACTGGGTACTTCTCCAATACCCATTTATGGGTTACAAAAAGTTCAATCTCAATACTAAACTTTCCGTATATTAGCGCGAAAATTCCGCCCCTGAAGAAAACCCGAAATCTGAGAAAAGTTCTAACGTTTCCCTTTCTTTCCCAAGATTTCTCAGGAACCAAACAAACAAATAGGCAAAATAGGCTCTTGGCTTTGGAATGGAGAATCCATTTTCTATGCGTGCTAATGAAATTAAGTAACCAAAAAACAGAAGAGGTAAAAGATGAAAGAGATCAGGAGGAATGCTACATACACAACTGTCAACCACGACTGCGGACACAATTGGGTCCGGGGCAGCTCGATGCACAGGGATTCACCTGCATCGGCTTCGAACCCGGTTTTGTCCGGAGTTATGGTCGAGAGTTGTGTACGTAGAATTTCTCTCCGGAGGAAGGGAGAAAAATACTTACTGGGTTATTTTCCAATACCCGCTTGGGGATAGCAGAACCAGATATTGCCTCGATTTCGTTGACAACCCTCTGGGCCATATCCAACTCGTCCCTAAACGTCTGGAGGATCAGCATTCCACTATTCTCTCTCCTCCCCCAATTCTCTCTCCTCACCCCCCTATCACAACCCACCATTAAAAAGACCTTAAACAGCGCGGAAAGCACCACCACCATCATCAGCGCCGCGAATATCGGACGGCCCAGCCTCCTCCCCGTGACCAGGCACTGCGCCACCGTGCACGCGCCGATCACCGAGTCGCCCATCTTCGTGCCCTTCTTCGGCAGCAACAAAAAGTAATGGTCGTATTCGAGGTCGTTCAGGGACGAACAATCTGAACCCCGTTCGGCGTCGGCGAGGTCTGGCACGCGGCGGCGGTGGGTGGTGGGGCCGAGGTGTCGTGGGCTGCCGGTGCAGGAGGCGGTGGTAGTGGCGCCAACGGTTGACATTGGCTGAGAGAGAGAGAGGGGGAGAGGGAATTTAAGAACCGCTGCCTTCGTTTTAAGGTGGTGGTGATGGTGTGTGGCGCCTTTTATTTTATGTTATTTCTCTCTCCCTCTGTAGGCAAAACAAATTGAGATATATTGAGAGAGAGAGAGAGAGAGAGAGAGAGAGGGAGAGGAGGGAAAGAGTCACAGGCTACATGGTGGACTGGGAGTCTGGGACGGACTTTAATTGGGGGGTAATTTATCTAAGTAATTAGCTAAATAAAGGACATCTGCATCTACTTCAATTGGGGGTAATTTGACTAAACAATGATGAGCGAACACAACTTTAAAACACACCTCTGCACACGATTGTATCCGGACCACTGAATGCACGTGAGTCCACATGCATCGAATGGTTCCGAACATAATAATAAACTAGACTTTTTGCTGTTTTCAATTAGCTAAATTAAAGAAGTATAATTAAGCTGATTTTTGGGTTTGCTAAGGCTAAAATTTAACTAACTGGGCTAGTTTAGTTTTTTCTTTTAATTATTCGACTAGCTAGCTCAGTTGGTCAAGACGGTTGCATTTTATTAAAGTTAAAGAGTTCAAATCTCACCATCTTCGTGTGGGAGTTCTATCCGTAGTGGTCCTTTTTCGTTTTTTCTCTGTTTCTTCTCTATGATGAATTTATTTCTGGTATTAGTTGAGTCATTGAGTTTGGTTATCTCGTGAAGTCGTAAACTCTCGCAATGGATATAGTGTCTTACTTTGTAATTCATATACTGTATGATGTATATGATCTTTTCTATCTATTGACAAAAAAGGCTAAAATGTAGAGGTTATTACATGTTAATTGGGGCTGATCTATTTAATTAGCTACATTAAAGAAATTTACGTTGACTTTAATTCAGGGTAATCTATCTAATTTGCTAAATTAAAGAAATTGAATTAAGCTGATTTGTAGTGTTTTCTGGGGGCCAAAATTAAGGAGTTAATTATTCTTGTTATTGGGGGTAACCTATCTAATTAGCTCAAGAAATTAAATTAAACTGATATTTAGGGTTTTCGAAGGTTTAAATTGAGGGGTTTTTTATTTTTGTAAGATTCGATTACTCTTCATCAATGAATTCCTTAATTTCTTAGAATTTGAGCTTTCATAGAGTTCAATTTACAAGGACAAACCAAATAATATAGCAGCCAAATTCTTTCCTAGGGCTTCCGTCTCGTTTGGAAAAAAAGATTATTTGACGAAATCAATAAAATTATAGTGCATTCTTATGTTGACTGTAATATTGTTATAATGGATAATATAAATTCTGTTTGATAGATCTCACTTAGTTCTACTAGACAAAATTTTTTTAAAATCTGTTTGAACACAGATTGAAACTACAAAATAAATAAGCTTGTCTATTTTCATAAATAAATCCCCTTTTATTTTGTCACCTTTTGTTTTGTTGGGGTGAGTATCATTTATAAGAGAGAAATTACTCCGATATGTGCATTCTGTCTATAAACTATACCAACTTTACCCTTTAGGGCCAATACGACGAAACCAGGATCTTATAAATTTGGGCGTCAAACTATGAACAACAAGATTTTGAAATTTTACAGTTCTCGAATCTAATAGTTCATCGAGACCGTGTGCAGAGAGAGAAATCGGGTTTTGGGACCCAAAATAAACACATTCCTAAAACATTTAAATGTCTAAATAACGCCCCATACAAAATACAATAATTAAGCATTCTTAACAACAACAACAAAAAAACAACTAATATTAATATTAAAATTTGAAAAAAAAAAAAAACCCCGAAACAACACGGGCTCCCATATTTCCATGCATGCATCCCGTCTCTGGTACAAACAAAGTTTTAAATTTAACTAGGACCCTCGCAAGTGGTCGGAGAAATTGATCAATCAACGCGTAGATTGACCCGGACACCGAAGTTATGAAAAATTTTATCACTGGCGACCATTATATGAAAAAATTTATCACCGGCGACCATTATATATTAGAAGCGACGTGTACACATACGTAAATCTACTCTCTCTCTCTCTCTCTCTCTCATTTGACTTGTAAGTATTTGGAATTAAGGTGAGGATTATGCGGTAAGTGGCAATCAGCTGGACCACACACTCTTCGATCGCATAAAAGACTGGGTTATATAGTAACTTAATTAGGAGTAATTAAGTAGTGTGTTTTTTTATTAATGACACAAAATGTTTAATTACCGAAACCAAGAACTTCGTACAATACTAGAATTTAGAGCCGCTTAGATCCCAAAAAGCGTACTTAAAATGTATCGGTTTTAGATCCGGAAGATGCTAAGCACTTAATAATCGAGTTTAGATTCGAATTAAACTCGATTAATTAGTTCCTAAAAAGTAACTAGACACCGCTCCCTGCACTCCACCTTCCGCCGGAGATACCTGTCCTCCCGTGTCCCTCATTGCAACTATCTTACGTATTATTTATTTTAATTTTTGGAAATTATTTCGTCCACTTCGATCATTGAAATCATTTTTTTTTCCCGATTTTGTCAAGGCAACACATGGTTGGATATTAACCACCACTTTATTATTATTACTATTATGCAATATTTATCCAGTATTTTATAACTCGTTTATTCTCTCCGTCTCTTTTTGAGTGTCCAGTTTCGTAATTTCAACTAATTAAAGAGACATCATCATTACATCCAGCTATCCCATCAATTTTTACCTCCATTTTCCAAAATTGTCCTTTACTGTATCCCTTAACTCTTTACCGTTCTTATTATTTAAGTACTTATTTTCCGTTTTACGAGACATGTCATTCTCTCACAATACATCACCTCTAATTCAAAAAAAAATATGTAACTTTATTTCTCTTAGCCGAACGGGGCCTGCTACGTATACGTTGAAATCAGCTCAATTAGAATTAAACTCAATTAATTAGTTTCTACGTAACAAGACATGCACCGCTCTATACACTTCAGCTTCCACGGAGATATACATTATCTCCGCAAACCAAGTTGCAATTAATCTTGCTGGTTTTTTGTGAAACATTTATTGAGTCCAACTCGATAGTTGAAAGAAATTATTAGTATATTTTTCTAGTGTTTCCTAAATAAATAACTGAGCTAGCTAGGGTGTCTAGGTCAAATTAGAATTAATACATATATTCAGCTATATATGCGTTAATGGTGTTGTGATGAGCTAACCGGGGACCAGAACGATTCTCGCTACAGGGGGACCCTCATTTAATCGACCATAATTTCTTGATTAAAATTTTTTTATCTTATTTTTTCGTCTCTTCTGAACTTTTATTAATTTTGCAACAGAATTTTTTCCGGCCTATTTCTTCTTCTTGACGAGAAACATTTAAAAAATAAAAAACGGGGCGGTTCAAGAGATACCCAAAAAACCACTTCAAATCTCAATCTCATAGTTTCCGATCAAATTTTTTTGATCCAAACCGTTCAATGTGTGCAGAATGTGATTTTACGGGTGCCCGCAAGAAATTAGAAAAAAAAAATGACCGGAAGTGCTTATTTTGAGCATTTTTTAATTAAACCGTTCATCAAATCTAAGCTAAAAACTGCTCAGATGAAGCTTTTTCCGGTCATCTTTTTTGCTAATTTCTCGCTTGTACTCTTAAAATTACGTTCTGGTCACATTGAGCGGCTCGAATAATCATAATTTGATCGGAAAACTATGAGATATTTTTTTTAGGTGTCTAATTAGTTGTCCTCGGAACCGCCCCAAATAAAAAATATTACCAAAAAATTCTTTAAAGACAAATAACAGAAAACTGTCAAAAAAATCAGATAACAAAATTGGGTCCAGCTCTCCCTTCTGCTAAGGAAAAAAAAAAGTATTTATTTTCTAAATTAAAAGAGACGTATTGTGAGATAATGACCCGTCACGTAAAGCAAAAAAATAAAAATCTTAAAGAACGGGATTTCCATTTGACAAAAATACGAGAATTCAATCCGTGTGGGGGTTTTCTTTCTTTGACCATTCCGAAGAATCTCAAAAGTTCGGTGCGAAGGTTCTCTCCATACATCCATTCCATTCGTGTAGAGGGGAGCCACGTGTAGATAAGCCAAATGGGTCACGTCTCTCTGCCGTACATGCGTCGGTACACGATTCCAGTCATTTGCCAAGCCAAATTGCAGAGAAAACTAGGTTGTCACACGCATGTAAAGTGTGGGGTCCTCCCCCATAATTTGACCAAAAATTCAATAACCACACCCAAATTTACACACCCAAACACACACCCTCTCACAAAACACAAGGGTCCCACACACACTGCACATGGGACCCTTGTGTTTTGTGAGAGGGTGTGTGTTTGGGTGTGTAATTTTGGGTGTGGTTGTAGCATCCACCAACCACCACCGTCCCTGCCGATCCCGATACATCCGAACCGGGGTCGCGGCGCGGTTCACTTGATGGGATGTTGTGTGCAATTCGAGCCGTTCGTATTGATTATTAATGGTTTTGATTTAATCTCGACAATGGACAGTTTGGATCTACAGGAGACGGGGCAAGAACTGGACCATTGATTGTCGATATGTATGACTCAGGCGATGCACTACATGGGGATAATAGTCCTTTGCATCATCACGTGTTGTTTCTGGACCGTCTTTTCCACCTATTGATATGGATACCTTTCAAAAGAATCCACGGCTCTCACACCAATTTGTACCAAGGAAGAGAGCACTAAAACATCACGTGACAGTACTCTGAAGACACTGGATTGTAACTCACGTCTCACTTCATGTGTTTTGGAGCCACTAATAAGCCACATTATTA
Source organism: Rhododendron molle (assembly GCA_025413875.1). Taxonomy (NCBI): domain Eukaryota; kingdom Viridiplantae; phylum Streptophyta; class Magnoliopsida; order Ericales; family Ericaceae; genus Rhododendron; species Rhododendron molle. The sequence goes on from CM046392.1 coordinate 47,078,125, forward strand.
CATTATTTATAAGCTTGGGTTTGGCTTCTGTGCAATCTTAAATTTGTGTACTCACTAAAAATTGTTCCAATTACAAGGTCACTACGATCAAACTAAAAATCGAAGGTCACTAATCACATGATTCCAATATATACCCTTGAAAAATGTAGTACTTCTATCATGCACATGTGACGTATTCATTTGAGAAGCTAATCAATCGCCTCATATACGTTCGCCTTTCCAACTACTAGATTTTACGTCGTTCATGATATCAACGATACTTACAACAATAACAATATCGATGCACTTATATATCACAAATACTAAAGCCAAATTTTTATTTTTTACTCTCTGAACAAGTCCTTATCAAAAATTTTTTTTTTTTTTTTTTGCTAAAGTCAAATTTGCTTCCTATTAGCCGTCAACAAAAATATGTAAAATGCGTAAAAGGTATCTAAATTGCCAAGAAATGTAAAACGGTATCAACAGTATATATACTGTATTGCCGTTTGCATGATGTTATTTTATTTTATTTATTTATTTATTGATCCGCATTTTCTTTATTTATTTATAATTATTTTTTTACTATCATTCAATGAATTATTGGCATATATAAATATCATAAAAAAGAGAGATTCCTACGTCACTGACAAATTGAGAGTTCAATTTGTCAGCTTTCTACTAAGTTAATAATACTCTGCTCCTTAAGTTTATTTCGTTTTTACTTCAACCCTCAAAAGTATTCTTTTTTCTAATTTGCTGGAATTTATTCCCCTAAATTGTTTTGGGGTTTTGAATGTGCGTCGAGATTATATTTTTAGATTGGTGCAACAAATGATGTTTAGAGTTGGTTGCGGCAGTGATGGCACACCGCTTTGGTGGTGGTAACGTTTAAGAGTTTGTTTCGGCGGTCAAGTGCTGTTGTTCGACTTATAGAAACCCGTTGCGACGATGATGACGATACACCACTTTGGTGATGCGGCGGTAAGGTGATGTTGCACCACTCGGGGTGTGATGACGTTTTGAGTTTGTTGCGCGGCGATACTGACACGCCACTTAGGTGGTGATGATGGATGATAGGGAGGCTCTCAAGCTACAGATGAGAGACCCCAAAAAAAAAAAGTCTCTTTTAACATAAGGGAAAAGAAAAAAAAAGAAAAAAAAAAAGAAACAGGTGAACTCATGTACAGTATGCCGGCTTGTCAAGATAAAATTCCGAATCCACCATTGATCATAGAGTGTGTTACAAATATTGGTTGGTCAAAATATGGAGTAATTAGCGAGTGCTCTTGTAGCATGGGGTCAAGTGGCAATTCAAAGCTAATAACCACACAATTTACAGAGTCCGTACGCTCGATCTCACATGATTTTGTGATGGCTAGCTAGGGGGTCCTGGAGCACCACTTGGCCTTTCCTCCTGGAGCAGCCAGTAAGTTCTCCTGAAATGACCCTACTCAAAAATGACCTTGACCTAGCATGGGTCAAAGCACATGTGGATAATTTTTTTTATTAGCCAGCTCTCACCCTATTTAGGCATATCAAAATATAACAAGGGCATAAAGGATTACACAATCAATGACATAATCGTGAAAAGCATTGAACAATTTTTCCAATTTACAAAACTCATTGATTGATGCTTAAAAATGCTTTATTCAATATTGCCGACCAATTACTTTTTTTGTGTGTGTGTGTGTGGAAAGTGACCGATAATGAATTTACGATGCAACGGCTGGAAAACAATCCAATCATGGATGCCGAATGCAGTTTTACAGATTCATAATTTTTGTGGAAACACTATCATTAATCGGTGCCTTAAGTTTTATGTACTGCATGGCTAGTTGAGAGGTTTAATTTAAACCGAGGCATGTGATTTCTTGAAAATAGATGATTACTTATGTGGTAGCGAAAATATTTGCTACGTACCCTGTTGGACTCGTGAAAAAACCCAACGAATCTAATTGTTCTAACAACCGTAACTTTCGCGGATTAGGGGGGGGAAAAAAAACGTCGTGGAGAGGGGCTTTCGCCATTTTTCTTTTCTTTTCTGGAATGCTAGGTCATGAGACCAGAATAACAACGCCAAGGATGTCAAAAGGTGAAGAAGCCGGCCGCCACGTTCTAAGTTGTATGGTGGGGTTTGAGCTTACATATATTGTTTGTACATGCACATATAATGACTTCATTGAAAAGTGATTGTTGGTGTGAGAATGTGACATATATATGCAGCGTAAAAGTAATGTTTTACAAGTCATATCACATATGTGAGAGAGAGAGAGAGAGAGAGAGCTTCTTTTTTTTTTTTTGACTATTCAATTTTTTTGGAAGTATTCGGTAGTTTTGTGTCAAATTTTTTGTGAATTATTGATTTGTCTGGACGACAAGAATCGAAAAGGTAAAATATTATTATTCAAGCTCAAACTTTTTGAATGAAAACAAAAATAAGCCAAAATATGTCGTCGAGACGAATTAATAATTCACAAAAACTTAACGCAAAACTAGCAAATGCAAAATATTTTTGAATAAAAACGACTGATTCTAGCTACACTTCAATTTATTCCCCGAAGATTTATGGTGAATTGATCGTTGCGCGTCACTCACAAAGTCGTCACTCACAAAGTATTGCTAATATGATTGTGACATAAAAGGAATGTCTATGATGTTTGATTTCTTGGAGGGTTCCAACCTAAAATTAATTGACAATAGGTAGAGTAGCCTCTAGAATATATTAACCAAGTTTAGGTGACTTAAATGAGTGATGTGGGATAAGTCTAACATATGGAATGACGGCATATATGCAGGTTAAAACAGGCTCGTTGGTATCATAGTGGATCTGTTGAAAGTTGTTTTTAATTCCAGCAAGCTACAATGTTCAAATGTTTTTAAACAATTATTCTTGCACCTTTTTGGCACTTTCATTTTGGGGCAATTTTTGTATTTTTTTCCAAGAAGTTTTACAGAATGGACAACCCGATAGAGTATTTTGTGTATGTATTTGGTTAAACTTTACCAATTAAAACGATTTTTTCCCCCCGAAAGTACACAGACAGCCACCCTCTCCCCGCGGCGGATTATCTGAACTTCTGGTGCAGCCGCTTCGGCGCAAAAGCCTCCTCTTAGTTGATTGCTCTCGCATACTTGCGATGATAGATAGTACGATATATTTTACCTTGTGATTCAAGCAATCGTGACATGGCTTGTGGTTTTTTTTTAATAATTCAGAATCTATTTTCGGCATTTGTGGACAAAGGTTGAATGATCGAAGTATTATGCATTTAGAAGAATTTTTCAGTGTCGGGTGGGCACAGGCCACGTGGTGCCGAGCACACATCTCGACCGTCCAAATGTATTTTGGACACACCACATGACAGCGCTCATAGATTATTGAATAATTTTACCTCATCTCTTGGGTATTCACTTTACGCAACTTAGGGGTGGCTCCAAGATTCTTGTTTAGCAGTAACAAAAACGTGCATAAAATTATTGTATACAAAACTCTATGTAAAGTTCATTTTGGTTGAAATTTGTTTAAAGCAGCGGAAAAGACTCAAAAAGATAGTTTGACATGACCCAAAAGACTGTCTTTTTGGGTCTTTTTCGTTGTTTTACATAATTTTCCCCCCCAATTTTGGTCTATTTTTTTTTTCTTTTTTGATTCCTCTCATCAAAACAAAAAATATGACATAAAAATTGTACCCCAATCTTATAAGAAGTGAGAGAAAACCAAAGAGACCATGCGAGAGAGTGCTTAAAAAGTTTGTCCAAACTCACCCTAGCGTTTTTAGGGAGCGTGATAATAATTTGATGGAGATGTTTTCCATGTGCAGGTTGGGGCCAATAAGGACTTATATTGATGATGACCCTTTACAATTTAATTCGAATGAGAGTGAGAATGAAAGTGAAAATTATATAAATGGAGGAATAAGACTAACCATGTTTGATTATTAAAAGGGTAACCTCTTACTGGAATATCAGTACACATGCTGAAGAGGCATTCGGCAATGGCTTAATATTAATTACCGGTCCAGTTGAATCAGAATATGATGATGTTAGTGACCATGATGGGAGTATATATGAACTATGAGTCATGGGGAGGGGCATAAAATAAGTATGATATATGAGATGACACACTTGATAATTCTATTTTTTTAAAACTCAAGTGTTCAGATTAGTTTACGCACATTTTAACTAATCTTTAAAGTCCAATCCAGCCGTCCACCTAGCAAGGAGCTCGATACACAGGCTGCTTAACATAGTAAAGTGCATAATCATCTTAGCTTGTGCGATAGTAACCATAACATAGATGGGATGGCGAATGTGATAGCATAACTACCAGAGGACTATTGTAGATTTGTGGAGGACAAGGATACAAAATTGAAAAATCTAGGTTGGTGGTAGGTCAGATCTAAGCCTATGATAGTGTGCTCAACTATGAAATGAGCCTCAGAGCTTCTTTCTTTATGCAATCTGTTGGTGTACATATGTGGAGGACAAGGATACGAAAAGGAAACCATAGATTGGTGGTGAGTCAAATATACACCTATATAATAGGTTTTCTTTCTTTACTACCTCTAGTGTATCAGTAACCAGTGATCCTGTGATGGCTGTAGCCCAACTACTGTGTCTCTTAAAAGACAACGAGCCACCTTCTTCATACAAGTATTCTGGTACTGTATTCTACACCCTTTCTCGATGAACTAATTACCGAGAATGTATAAACATATATATATATAAGTATGAAGCCTATTTAACCCACATCAGAATCCTTTCCACAATTCACTTCCCCTACTATTGAGCATTATGTGTCATATGGTTTTCCGGCTGAGGGTTTTCCGCAAAAACTTGGCCTTGATCTCGCACATCTCTAAACATGGACAGAAATGAGTTGAGACCTTCAGAAGAGGCACCACCTAAGATCCACAGTAGCAAGGAACTAAACGAATTCATGGTCCCCGGGTTGCCACCAGTTTCTGCTTGGCGGAGGTCAGGTTGCCCTGCATCCTGTAGAGGATTGCCGCCAAAACTATCTGAGTTGTCATTCTGTGCTGGTCCTTCAAATCCAGAAAGTAGTGCAGCACCGTTACCGGGTATCACTGGATCTGGCACTCTAGTTTCAGGTCCAGATGTCATGTCCGTATTTTGTGGAACAGGGTGTCTTGTGTTTAATCTAGTGATATGCAAAGTTGATGCAAGAATTGTAGAAGACGTGATGTGGAAATCTGGGTGCTGCTGAAACTGTGACCGGCGGTTCTGCATAAACCTCTGTAAAGCTGGAACCTGAGATGAATTTAGCACAGAAATAACTGGTCTAACCCAAATAAAAGGAAAATAAATAGACTCCTAGACATTATCGAGAAGAGTAAAAAACAATCAACGTTCAGCTGCATCCATCCCCATTATAGAATAGTGTCAACCATCATAAAACTATATTAATGCAAATGGCTCGTTGGCCTTTTACTAAGATTCCTTCAACCAGAAAACTGTTATATAGGAATAACACAAGTAAATGAGGCTGCCATACATAGCGATATCTTATTCCAAATTAAATAGACAATTAATTGAGCCTTGGAAATTTTCCTTCCAACTTCGATGGATATATACTGTATATGCGCAAGTATATATACATGTGTGTGTATATCAACAATGTATATCAAGCTATCTACGACTCTATCTCAGGTGCAACCCCATCTTGCACGTGGAGATGCAAATTTTCATACATAAAGGGAAGCAGAATACGAAGGGGAAAAGCAAACAAGCACAAATGCAAACAGACAGCCTTGAAGACCTCTTGCAAAATGAGCTTTGATACCGTGTTAAGTTACCAGTGGTTTAAAAGTTTAAGCTGTCAGGAAATGGGCCCAACAATGTATATCAAGCTATCAAACATATAACAATATGTACGAATATACAGAGAGAGAAGTGGAGTAATATGTATTACACACAGAGAGAGAGAGAGAGAGAGAGAACCGTTTGCCTTTGTTTCGTACCCATCCAAAATATCACGGGCATTTTAGGCAGTATACACACTTTGTTAATGGACTTATGGTTTTAGGAATTACTGATAGTTAAAGGGGTTTGTTAATGGAGTTATAGTTTTAGGAATTACTGATAGTTAAAGGGGTCTTCATGATGGGTTTTTTTAGATCAGGGCGGCAAGTGACAATGGATGATAGATGAGAGGTTCTCCATGTTATTTACCCTAGATTAAGTTAGACTCATTACAGTCAATGAACCATCAATCCTTGTCAAGGGATCTTTAAAACAATCATGGGATAGACCGTATTGAACTTGTCCAGTATGTAATCTCATGCACAAACAAGTACAGTATATGGATGATTGCACTATTAAATAGCCAATTGACTACTTTGAAAATGACCAGACCACCTTCAGGTGTGGAACATTGTTCCATGAATCAAGAGTGTAGTTCGAAAGAATAGAAACACTAACGGGACAAACGAGTGAAATGGCATGGCAAATTCCAAACCTTTCATACATTGATATGGTAATGGTCATAAGCAATATGTGTGTATCCTTTATACCAAGAAGACCCTCCAAGGTAGGGTCGCTTTTGAGCCCATATGTGCAGGATAAACCCTAACTACTGGCAGCAACACCAGGTACTTGAGTGATTCAAGTATTGCGGGGTTGCACGCAGGATTTCTGTTTTTATGGTTACTCCCGAGAAAAACTTAAACTAATGGTCTACCATAGAAACTTTTGATACATCCTGTTTGAGCAAAGAGTGGTGTGAGGGCAACAATCATAAAAACAAAAGATTCCTGCCCATGTCAACTAGGTGTTTCTCGCATCAAAAGTTTGACTTGAATCCACAAATTGCTTGATAAGATTTCGGCCGACTACCTGTGATTCTTCTCGAAATTTCGAATTTGATTCACAGATCTGTGAACTAGAGCATTATCCACCAAATTGGGTTTACTTAGGTCCACCCAAAACGAAATCCAGCCACTATCTGTAGCAGATCTGAACTATTCGGAATGTATAACTAAGAGAACTTTGTGATAAAAAAACCTCTAAGGTTCTCAAAACATCTAACTTTAACGCATGCATAGCAAGCGGAAGAAAACCTGAACGTTCTGATAGACCAGGTTCCCTTTGTTTTGCATAGAAGAACTTAGACAGATCTTATTCCTACCACTAATACCACAGGAAGATAACAGTTAACTGCTTGTCTACTGAAGGTACCTCACAAAAACCCATACCTAGAAAATGTGCTCAAAAAAAGCAACATACGTTATGCTCATAATTCTGATGCTGTAAAAGAAATTATTTTAACCTCAAATCGGTTCCAGAAGTAGAGGATGAGATGCTGCATAAATGATGCAGTGGTGGAGAGAGCCAGGTACGAAAAACCTGGGAAATAATTAGAGTATCAGTATAGTGAGATTAAAAACCCATTTTGAACTTTGAGAAAGGTAGGTCACCGAACCATACCATAAGTATAAGAAAAGAAATATATATGGAACACCAGAAAATAGAGCAAAAAGAAGCGAGGAAAAAACTTCATGGATATTGGTGTGCGGACACTGCAAATCAAATAGCAATCACCATTAGTTAAGATCATATGCAAGCACAAATTTCAAACTTCCATGAGCCACTTTCCCAGTAGATGGCAAATAATAAGCAGTTGCTATTGGTCAAACTACATGATGCTTTGAAATTTGGACTTGCATCAATCACTCACACCACACACAAACCTGATCAGAGTGAATAGTTCACACAACCAGACGAGAATTAAAACCATGAAAGCCAACAGCTGGTCGTCATAAAACTCAAAGAGAAAAAACAGGATGCCGATCATAATCTGCAGAAACCAAGCACACACTATTTCAATTGAGAACAATTATGAGGATAAAAATGAATGATACACGAATGGAGGCCACGGGAGAATACCTATTGGTTCTACGACTTCCAACACATTTTTTTGAGAAAATTTCTTTTATATCCCTTCGACTTTGACCAAAAATTCATTTTGGTCCTTCACCTTTCAATTTCGGTACAAAAATACTCTCGACTTTTCCAATTTTTTTCAATGTCATCCTTTAGGGATATATACATATATACATGAAAAATAGGGTGTTTGGATCAAGAACCCTACACACATCGGATGCCATTGATTCCCGCTCTGGCCCCCTCGGTTTTTTTTTTTAGAATTTTTGGACGGCTCGGATCTGCTGTCCAGTGGCCAGAGACGGCCCGGCACGGCCATAGCAGGACTCAAAGAAAACAGATTCCTTTTAAAGGATGACATTGAAAAAAATTGAAGCGTCGAAGTATTTTTATGCTGAAATTGAAAGGTGAAGAACCAAAATGAATTTTTGGTCAAAGTCGAAGGGATATACAAGAAATTTTCCCCATTTTTTTTAACCACATTGGCATTTAATATTTAGAGAGACACACAGTACACTTACTGGTACGAACACAAGGGATTCAATAACATGCACAAAGATCAGCTGGAATGTAGGAAGCCGATGTCGAGCATGGTGTTGAAGCTGCACTGCAGTAATTTGAGAACACGTGAGAATGAACTGTATATCAAGGAAGTGTCAAGTCACCAATTGACCAAACAAGTTTATACTTTTTGGCAAAATGGGAACACATCAGTATATCAATTTATCTAACACCATCCCTAACATTCAACCCCATCTTGCACGTGGAAAAATATGCATAAAGAGCAAAATGATGCGCATGGAACGTAGGATTCCAATAGACCACCTGATGTAGGTCAGAAAGTTAAGTGTGTCCCTAATTAATACTATCAGATAGGAGAAATGGGGCCAAAAATGGGTTGTTCTGGATCTGCACCCATGAATAGTAATTAGGGCCACTTTATGCAGAAGCAAAATCACTCCAAGAAGCCTCAGGCATCACAGTATCACACCAAGGGTTTGGTTGCATCAGGAAATCTATAATATTCTCTCTTAGTTTAGAAGCATTACATTGCATATCAGCATATATACAATTAGAGACTTCCTGAATGAATAGACTAACACTTTGGCTTTAAGAAAAACAATACTGGTAAATCCGTACACTTTCTAAAACGTATATCCTATGAAGGATATCAGAATAAAAAACAAAATATGTAAGTTGATCCATTAACAAACCAACGAGTGACCCTACAGCCCATTGTCCAGAAACAAAAAAAAAATTACGAAAATGCGACGACAACTTTTTTTTGATGCCACAACAGTTACTTTGATCTCTCTCATGTGCTCTGTAACTCTTGTCCATTGCCCTTCCAATACTAACATCCACAACAATGTACAAAACCTCATGGACAAAGATTATTCTTGCAAGACCTCATAGACAAAGATTATTCTTGCAAGACAAAAGTAACAAAGGACATCCAATGAACACCTCAGACCCACGAGGAAAGAAATCTTGTAGTTAGAATGACTTGATCCAAAAACATTGGTAAGAGAGGGAAGTGGCATCGCGTACCCGCAACCATACAGAAGGGAGACACGCCAACAACGGGCTAATACACCTAAGACTAGTCTAGCCGCCCAGTGCCCTTGCATGCAGACCAAACATTTCAACACCGTACCACTCCATGCAGTGGTCATATAGTTACACCCACATATTAGTGTTGGGCAACAAATCAATTAACACACTAAGAATAGATTGAAACGATTGCAAATTCATACATAGGAATATTATTGTTCACATAAGCAAACAAATCAACTTTTTTACAACATTCAATAAAACTAACCAGTGAACTTCAGCATGCGAGTTTGCGTCTCTCTCAAGGTAAATGAAACAGACATTGTAGTTGTGAAGAAAACAAAAAGTGACATCATAAGGACACCACACTTTGTCACAAGATAATCTGCAAAAATGCAATGGAAAATGTAAACGGAAAGATGAATTGCAAGTGCAAAAAAAGTAGAATGCTTATTCACCCTAAAATACTCATAACCCAAACAACACAAATGTGCAATTATTGGGAGATCACTAATTCTTTACACTTGAGACAGAGCATAGTTGTGTTGACTTTAGTCAAGTTACAACTAAACAACAATCTCTACATAAGATTGATGCCGAGACACAACTATAACATTACAATCTAGACACCATACCTTCCAGCATGCACGGGAAAAAAAGCAATGCAGCAAAAAATTAAATCAGATGATTATGAAGTATTTAAGGGTGAATAAGCATATGGCCCCTCAGCCCGAAAGCCTGAAGGGGGAGTATGCTGGGAGGGTATGTCAACTTCGCTCCTTATTGGTCCCTATTGTAACCCAAATATACCTGTATAGCTACTTATTGACCTTTCACAATTACTTAATTTTCCAGATATCAAGGAAATATCACATTTTAAAGTCCACTTTCTTTTCATAATCTTGATTCCTCTTAATAATTATTCAGGCAATCGACATCGATTTGTCACTGTCCGTGTTAAATCATTCAGGCGTTCTGTTCATAGTACTCGTACTTCACTGAGTTCAGTTTCTTGTTTGTACTGTGCAAGATCAAACCAGAGATAGATCTCTCAAATTAAACCCTAGTTTCGTCATGTTGGGTAGTTACGTTTGAAAGGAAAAGTACTGATATCTATGTTAAAGGTGTTATCATTGGTTCTGGGATTCAGCTTCCAACAATGAGCAGTATGACCTAAAATTAAAAACCAAGTACATTGAGTAATCGAATATTGCAGACCAACTAGGAGTGCTCTACGACTTTTAATTCTTCTGAAACTAGGACTAGCATTAATCTCTATGAACAGCATTCCGTAGCTTATTACAGCACCTCAGCATTATCTGGTCACTGCTTCAGTAACAAGAAAGAGAGTCGAATTGCGCAGTGAAGAATTGGAATCCAAATCATCCACTTGACCAGAATCGCTTGGCAACAAAAGTTAAACAAAAAAAGAAAAGAAAAGAAAGAAACGCTCAACAGCAATGTGAAAGCTAATTTCCAGGATAATAATAAGCAATTCAGATGTATTATTGAACATTCAGCACATCAAAGAAAGTAGGGAAATGACGAAGATAAATGGCCATAAGTCAACAAACCTCCAAACTTGGCAGAACTTTCAGGTTGCTCATGTGCATAAGTAAGATTGTAGAACTCCTTCGTTTGATAATTATAAAGGAAACCTGCTTGGATATAAAGAAATAAACATAGATGTACATATTTTGATGTATAAAATATGTGAGAAACCTAAATTAGGCAATAATGCAAAAACACTGCAGAATGAAATATATATAAAAAATATATTAGAGACCCAAAATAAGCACTAATACAAAAACACCGCAGAATGAATATTGCTCTACCTATTCAACACAAATACTTTACAGCCTGTTCAACACTACTAGCATCATTTTAAGACATCAACCACGTGCAATACTTCATATTCACATTGTAAAGCACCGAAGACTTAATTAATTTGTGAACACATCATGGTAGAGAACCGTAAAATTGGATGCATCCATTTTGCTCAGAAAGGTAGGGAAAATCAGAGGCAAACAAACAGACAGAAGCCTAGTGGCCAACACAGAAACAAATCGAGTGTAAACTTTAAGAAAACCCATTGTAACTTCGCCTACTTGCGTGAAAAGTGGCCACATGTAGGTGCAATATAAACCAAGTCATATGAAGTATTTTCATGGTTTCAAACTAAGGAATTTGTGATCATTTTCTGTGGGAATGAATACATTATTATACAATGGAATTTGTCAGGACTCAGGAGATATATGGTTCTGTTAGAGAGTGACGGTAACTTAGTCCTTTCGTATCATGTACTCACCCCTATATATATGTGTATAAATAAGTTGGTTGGTAAGCAAAACTATCTTACAATTACACATCCTGATATCTCGTTTGAAGTTAGTATGGTGAGTCAATTTATGACTGCTCCTCGTCTTCTACATTGGGAGGTGGTTATTAGAATTGTGAAATATCCCAAGGCTAATCCAGGATGTGGTCGATTTTATTGAGTTAGTGGACACTTATGTGTTGAGGATGCCACTGATTCCGATTGGACCAGAGGACCATTTGACAGGAGATCTACTACAAAATATTTCCTTGGTAGAAATCTTGTCAATTTAAGGAGTAAGAAGCAGACAATGGTTGCACAGTCTCCTACAGAAGCAGGGTATAGAGTCATGGCTCAGACAACATGTGAGATTATATGTTTGTGTTTGTTTCTAAAGGAGATAGAATTTAGTGTGCAATTGTGGCGTCTCAAACCTGGTATCAAAGAAGAGATTGGATCTCAGTTTGTTTGCCCTGCATTTCTTGAAGCTGAAGTAACTGGCCCATAGGGGTAGATAGATACCGGCATTGTAATGGTTTGTGAAAGTTTAATTGTCAGTAATCATATTAGTAGACACCACAATTTGATTTTGTAAAGGGTGTTGAAATTGTTGCTAAGGTTGAGTATACGTGATACGTCATCTGAAAACACTAATGATACCTTTATTGATGTTTTCCGCTAACTTTATCACCTATTTTGATATGATGCATCTGTAATAAAACTTATACGGATAGTTTCAGGAGTACAACTTAGAACCCCTTTTTACGTATAGTTTCAGGAGTATAACTTAGAACCCCTTTTTACGGATATTTTCAGGAGTATAACTTAGAACCCCTTTTTTGGATCCATCTCACATCAATAACGTGACTGAGTGAAAGATTCAGTATGTTCAGTGCGTAAAAAAAGTTCTCAATACCTTGACCAGGAGAACTCAACAGACTATTCATTAAAATAGTGTCATATCCAACAAGTCTGTTTATGAGAAGTTGCTGCCACCTAGACAAGAAAAATTACCACGTAAAAGATGTCAATTGTCATTGCTAAATTAGTCAAAACAACAAGGACAAACTTCAAAGATTAATAAATTTTCTTTTGCTGTTAAAAGGAAAAAAAAAAAACCAAAACAACAAGGACAAAGAAAAAATGAAATGATATCAGTGTTATGCGGCTTATGCCAACAAGCAAATAAATAAGACTCACTATAGTGCAGGAAAAGTTTAATTCTGCGATCTATACCAAATGGTCAGACAAATTCAACAAATATCAATCTTTTAATATATTAGATTACCATTTAAACAAAGTTTGTTGAAATTTATGACGTGATAACAAGAGAGCTCTAATGTTTTCAAAACAGTCTGGGAAAATCTGGAAAAAACAGGTAACTTGCTACTTGCCAGAGAAGTTAAAAGGGTAAACCATGAGATGATAGAATTTTCAGCAGATATATAAACGTAACCTGTTCCCAAAGCAGGAATGCCGAGCTGATATGCTAATGTTAACCGTACGTATGTTGTGCCGAGACCTGGCCCCTTCAGGCAATAAGAAGTAACCCTGCATGACAAACCAACGCAAACACCAAAATATACAAAGAGACCTCCCAAGCATGACAGATATCATCAACCTCAACAGAAAATGAACAAACAAGGCAACCTGACCTTCTCCATAGTGTATAAATAAGTTGGTTCAAAAGCTTTGCTTTTCTTTTCAAGCCACTGCACTGATGAATAAACCAAAACGTAAGAAGGAAGATCAGAAATTTTATGATAGATAGGAAAACCTGCATTGTAGATCATACAAAGCACTTGCTATGACAACCACAAAGTAGAGAAAACAAACAATCAAAACAATGACACAAATAGCTATGTGGTTCCAATCATGCCTAAAGCTTTCATGTACTCCATGGGCGAAGAGCGAGAGAAGATTCACGATGAACGAGGAGAGATTACAAAAGAGCCGCCTATATACGTCACTCTCAAAGAAGCACCAAACCATATTCAGGGACAAATCTATGGTGAAATCTAAAAGGGTGCAAACCCTCATGGAACCCAAAGAGATAACCATAAATCCTGAAATCAATCCCCCAAGACAAAAGGCACACAATCTCCACAATGATACCCAAAGGAAACTCTCCAAGATGGGTATCCAAAGGAGCCTCACCATAATGCACTCAAAAGGGACAAACCCTAAAACTCCCCAAAATTCCTATTTATAAGGAAAGCCTTGAACTAGTCAAACAAGGAAGTTGTCGAATTCAAGGCACTTTCCTAACAGCATTACATCTCTAAAGAGTAGCAGGTGAAACTATAGTTCTAACATCAAAATATCAACAGGGGCACATCTGCCAGGAATCAAGACTCATTTGTAAAGCTGAAAGACAATACTCCCTCCATCATAATTTGTTTGTCCAATTTGAGGAATAAAATTTTAAGAGAACACAATCAAAATGAATCTTTAGATACCCAACTTACCAAAAGTTACCTCTCCACCTTTTTAAAAAAGACGTCTTTTAAGGGACAAAAAGTAAATTATGTAGCTTTTGGTCCATTAGCCTTTCAAAGTACACAAATATTATGGGACAAGCATAAGTCAAAAAGTAGACAAACGTATTGCGACAGAGGGAGCAACATTGAAATCAAGTGCTAGTGACCTCCCAAAATCCTATAGCTATCCAAGTTTTGATCTAATCTGTCACATGCAACAATGTCAAAATCATAAATTTGACAAGGATGCCATAAGGTATAAAGGCACCAAGTACAAAATAAAGCAAAAGAAAGAACTACAACCCTTCACGAAACTAAGCTCTCTAGTTTAAAAATTTTAAAGAGACAGAGGATTCAAAACATATGCCTATCAACCAAAATGAATAATGTCCATCGCAGTCAATCAAAGTCTGATAAAGTCACTTCCAAGAATTCCAAATGTATGCAGATGCTCTTTCTCCAAATGCACCACATAAGATATTAGGACACTACCACCAAAGCCTTCAGGAGTCTCTGCACCCTACACCCGTACAAGCAATATGCATACACAAGCTAAACCAACCCTTGCAGTCCAGATGAAGCCAACAATAGACTAAACTATGGTAGTAGTACTAGTATGCATCAGCGTACTTGATTTGAGAATGTCTCAAGTCTAAACATGTTATCATACTCCTATCCGGATGAAAATTTCGTTATCATAGTTTTGGAACTTCCGCTATGAAGGAAGAGACCTTCACTTCAAAAAGCTGATGCAGAATGGAAATATTGTATCATTTAAGAAATAGAATATTTAGTTTTATTATTTTGGCTATAAATTCTTGTAGGAGATTCTGATTGAGTCTGTTTTGGTAAGTTTCTTCTTTTTTTAATTTCTAGTAGAGCATTACTAAAATACTAAAAAGGAAATAAAATCAATCCTAATTCTTCTTGACCAAGCATCCTACAAAATAGGAATGGTAGTTCAAAACAAATTAGGAAACTAAATACTCCCTCCGTCCCACTTTGTTCCGCCTGTTTCTTTTTTGGGAAGGTCCAAAAATTGTCTATATCTCACAATCTATAATCTATAATATTTTATATATTCAATATGGATCTTGTTTGATAGATCTCAATTTATTTTATTAAACAAAGTTTTCAAATCATAAAAATATTATAGATTGTGAGAAATAGACAATTTTTTGGAACGTTCTAAAAAGGAAATAGACGGAACAAAGTGGGACGGAGGGAGTACTTCTTAGAACACTTATTCCTAAAATTGAAACTCCCTGACAAAATTACTAAAATCAAAATAAGGAAAACTAGAGAAAGCTATTTATTAAATTATTTCAAAAGAACAAGAGATACTCTCTCTCTTCTCAAGCAAAGCTAGAATTTTATTAATCAACTAAATTTTAATGTCACCCTACAACTTATTTTATACTAGAAAACTAAGACCGAAAAGGAATCAGCAAAACAGGAGGCTGAATCTCGGTGAATCGCTAATTGACTCAATAATTACCAAAATCAAAAGATTTGAGCTATTCCCAAATTTGATTACAAGAGAATAAAAGAAACTGACCAAAACAAACTCAATCAGAATCTCCTACAAGAATTTATAGCCAAAATAATAAACTAAATATTCTATTTCTTAAAATATTAAATGATATAATATTTCCATTCTGCATCAAAAGCATAGGATTGACATAGGCCCAACAATATTTTAGAACAAGCAACACAGGATAGGTGCAAAAAGAAGCACTCTTCTACTTTCTTGGTCAATAGAGGCTTAATTACATGCGGTGTTGTAGGACGCACTATAACGAATTATATGGGCTGTTAAGCTGCTGAGAACAGTTTGTAAACAGTGCCTGCGGGTGGGTTGGCTTTTGGAAAACCTAGGGGCTTCGTGGGTCCCAACTTGGACCTCAGCACCAAATGTCACCACAACATCTCAAGAGAACATTCAACAGTGACAACGACCTCAAAAGGCTATCTCTTTATGATGTAGCATGTCCAATAAAAAAAGAATACTACAATTGGTACGGAATACGCTTTAAACATGATGAAAAATGATGAGCAGAAAGAACCTCAATTTACCTGCATACGAGTTAAGCATGTCTAAGTGAAGTATACGCAGCCATTTGGGAATATCAAGATTCAGATGTATACCTGCAATATCCTGCATTCAAATTGTTCAATTTCAGACAATAGCGCTTTATGTTGTGAGACATCACATAACAGATCAACTTGTAAAATCAGCTACAATCTAACGGTTTATTTGGCGGGTGGATAAGGTTTTGGGGAAGAAGGGTGGATAGGAGGTGGAGATGTTACAAGGGAGGATTAGAAAAGGAGGGATTGACTAAGAAGGGGTTTGTTTGGTAGTTGAAATGGATGGACAAGAGTGGGTGGATAAAGAAATAATTAGAGAGTTTACTTAGTTGCTCCTTCGTTAAATGTGCAATGCAGAAACATGTTGACGAAGTGGACTACCACGAATCTTGATGGTTATAATTCACTTGTGCACCCAATAGCTAGATAGTAAACAGAACCAAGGGGTTTTTATGCAATTCTATATATACCAACAAAACAACTTGAGCACCTGCATTAGTAAATACTCCCTCCGTCCCAAAATGTTGGTCCAATATTGCAATTTGGGCTGTCCGAAATGTTAGTCCCTTCAGAATAATCAAGGTACTTTATTTGATAACTTTACAATTTCACCCTTCCTTTTTTGATATGATGAGAACCATTCTAATGCAAAGTGGGGTAATGATTATGGGCCAAATTGGAAAGACAAAAACGAATAAGTGTACTGATTATGTATTGAAAAAAAGTTGGAATCCCAAAGTGGCCTTAACATTTCGGGACGGAGGGAGTATCTCGAATGCCTAAGGAATTGTGTTTTAACACTAAGGAGGTGAGGCATTGAGGTATAAGCATTTCCAATTTAATGTTAAAGTTGACAAATATGTAAGCATTTCGAACTTAATTATGAAGTTATAAAGACGCAAAACTATTTAAAAACCATAGAATGATAATAACATTAACTAGATATTATAAAAGTTCCTCTAATGCTAGACACATCTATATATGATTAAAACAAGTAGTACATAAAAGCTCACCTAAATAGAACCATGCAATCAAACCTCATTACATTAACAAGCTAAACCTATACTCATATCTCACCTCTATTTCGTGCATTATGTTAAAGCATAGCATCCAACTCAAAACCAATTGGCAATGAGTGCAGAGGCCGCCTAGGCTCATATACTAGTCTTGGAGAAGATAATCAACCGATATGGGACAAACTACAACACTCCTCTGCACGTGCGACCCTCGACTCGCAAGTGGAGAGGAAAACAAGCGATCCATAACACATGGATCACAACAAACAATGGTGCTCTTATGACACAAACAAAGGGGGAACAAATTCTCCGAAAGCCTAGCTCTGATACCATGTTAAAGCATCCACCCAATTGGCAATAAGGGGAGAGGCCGCCCAAGCTCATATACTAGGTCTTGGGTGGCCTCACCTTGCGTGGTCAAGTTTTTGTCGCCTGAGTCAATCGCCTCACCTCATCGATTCATAACTCCACATGCATCCAAGCTGCACGTGAGGGAGAGAGTTAAACTTTATCCCACATTGCTCCATCCACCCAAACTTAGTTAATATATATTCTAGAGGTTACTCCACCTATCACTGTTGCTAATTGGCGAGAGTTAAACTTTATCCCACATTGCTCCATCCACCCAAACTTAGTTAATATATATTCTAGAGGTTACTCCACCTATCACTGTTGCTAATTGGCTTTGAAATGGATATAAAGTTTCCACATGATATCAGAGCTAGGTTTTCAAAGGATTTTCCCCTTTGTTTGTGCCATAGTTGCACTTTGTTTCGTTGTGATCCATATTGTTCCGGATCCTTTGTTGACCTCTCCACGTGCGAGTGGGGGGGTTACACATGCGGGGGAGTATTGGAATTTGCTCCACATCGATTAATTATCACCACGAAAACTAGTATATGAGTCTGGGAGGCCTCTCTCCTCATAGCCAATTGGTTCTGAGTTGGATGTTTTAAGGATTAATGGTTACAAAACATATGCTTACTTGTCCTCTTTCTAGCCTTTGACTTGATATCTTGGTCACCCCCATCTCTCTCCCCTCACCCACATAATTAACTTCTACTCCCTTCACCCTAATTTGTTTGCTCAGTACAGGAATTGACACAAAAGTCTTTGAGTTGAAAAGTGTTTAGATTTCCAAAAATTAGCCTTTAGAAAAATACAATAACTTTAATTAGTTGTAAACTAAAGGGGTATAATTAGAACTTTGCCCTTCTAGTAATTTCTAATTATGGAAAATTGCAAACAATTTCGGACAGTCCAAAAAAGAAACGTGAGTAAACAAAATGGGACGAAGGGAGTATAACCTACCAGGTAGGTACTCTCTATCGACATAATTAGAAAGCTGGCAAAGGAAGATCAAGAGTGAACATAAACAGACCAAAGAAGCTTATATCTCACCTAAAATGAATTATTTAAAAAAATGCAAAAGATAATGTTTCGGCCAACCCTCCACAAACACAGCTGGCCCATTGATGCAACAGAGTACTAATCATAACATGCAACGCTATATACTCGAAATGACTAAGATTGACTTTATTATTGCACAGCACAGGTCAATATCCGAAAAACTGCCAATCAATCATACCTTTAGACCATGATTTAAATTTTAAACCCTTTAAAAACAAAGACTATGATTTAAACGTGTTTTACAATTCAACATCCTGTTTATTTATTATGCAATCCAGATTGTTAATGCTATATAAGCTATTAATTCTGCCTCATAAACTACACATACTACTCTGCAATCCGCTCAAGCTTCAAGAATTATGGAAGCTTACACAATCGACAGAGGTAATAATACCCCCACTTCAATACCAAACATTTTTCTCGTTGACTAAGATTGTTGAACATGGAACATTGCGAGATATCACCTGACAACCACAACCACCAATTATTGGAACTCTGTTTCATGTCTACCCCAAAAATGTTTATCTAGACAAAATCATAGAACAAAATTCTATCCAATTCTCTGTCATATCATGTCTAGCCCAACAATATTTAGCTAGACAAAAAATCATAGAACTTTACATGGTAAAAAAGAACAATAATACATTAGAATCAATAATGGCATGAACCATGTCACCAGACAACCAAACTACCTGTTGTAATCCTAGCAGGCTGCAAAAGAGCCATGGCTTATGCATAATTGGGTTCATTTTAAAGATATGCAGACTAACAGGATAGTGCAATAATATAAAGTAGATCATGATTACAAATTACAAACTTCCGTGAGTCCAATGAGTGGCCTGTTAAGTTTTGAGTTCTGACCTCGAAAGTATGTACAAAGTACTAAAGAAATCAATGGTAAGAAAAAGAGCAGTTGTGAGTCCAGAACGAGTAATAAAAAATACAGGAACTTATAACTTTGAGAATATAAAAGGCCAAGTGTAATCCAAACAACAGAATCATAAGAACAGATTGAAGTGGAGAGAATATATTCGATAAGGAGAAAACTTTGATGACAAAAAGTAAGACATTTTGCCATGCATTTGTAAGATTCAGCTTTATTAAAAACAGAACCTTTCTGATTTTCTTACCCATAAACCTCGAAGGATTTGCTTTCCATGTCTCCAGCAGAAAGATAAACGTCCATCCCACTTTCTGCAGATACGGAATACCACTGCTTTAAACGACTCCTTGGCTGATATGGGAAACCTAAAACGTGACTCCTCTTTGTTGATTTTAGGGACTCCATCATCAACTGCAGGATTGGAGCTTTCACCACTGGTACAAACTTCTGCGTGGGGTTCAACGATATCATAATCGCTCTTCCAGGATTTCATCGCCAATTTGCCCTTCTTCGTGCTAGAACCAATCCAGTTCAACCAAAACTCTGTAGCCAAAAAGGTCAATTCATCTCCATCTTCAACTTTCAGATTTTTGGACTCAGATTCCTTGACAGAAACATCTATCACCTCATATTGAGACTCATTCTGTGACCATAAGCCCGCACTGGTAATCTACACCAAAGAACCAAAGATAGCAACAATAAACATGTATATGTAAGGAACGTGTGAAACAACCCCAATACTTCCAAAGTACACATCAGTCTGCAATACAAAATTAGCAGGGCTTCCACCAAAACAAGTGCAAGGGATCTGTTCGACCCTAACTTTTGAATAGCTTACATGAGTCATTGCGCAAACTTGGTTTATCACCAACCAGTAAATTAAATCATCTATGACAATTTGTAAATAAAAGACAAGCTCCGCTACCCCTAGTACAATGTGTGGGTGGGGGTGTCAGGAAGTGTACAAGAGGAAGACTGAGTATACTACTGATATTCAACTTATATCCAAGAGAAAACACACAAAAGAGCACTTCAAAATTCAAACCAAGTATCATCGATTTCCCACGACCAATATGTATTGGCAAGTAAAAAACAAGCTATTCAATTTCATCTGAAATGAAATACGGAATCGAATACTAAAGGACAGAGTCGAAGTCATAATTAGGGACTACGTACCTAAAAATAATAAGACAAATATAGTAAATAGTAACTAAAAATAGATATGAGCATAACACATTCTGTAGGACATTTTCATGTTAACCAAAACAGAAAAGGTGGAAATGGAGAAGCCAAAAAGTTCCTCTCCCCCTACTTCTGACTTTTATTCTCTAAAGTCTGTTTTTGAAAATGCATTTTGAGAGAATACATTCTCACATTTTCAACCAAACACCCAAATGCCAAAACTAACAATCTGATAATGCAACAATCCAAAAAAAATTCGCTCCCAAACTCCCTTTTGAAATCATGTTATATTGATTTAGATCATATTGATGTGACAATTGTTAATCATCATATGCATGTCTCCTGGTTCACTAACTTCCCTTGAAAACTGAACTTAGGTCACCTCTTCTCACACTTCATCAGTTTGGGCAGTTAGGTTGGTTGCCTTTAAAACAAAAGATAGCAAAGGATTTCTAATGGAACTTCAGACACCACGCTTGGTGGTCAGTTGAATATTTGTTCACATAAAATCTCACGTGGCCATCATTGAATATTCCATGAGAAAATCCTTCATGGCAGGACTGAGGGTTAACTCATCCATAGAGGATCCGATTGGTTAATCCACGACAGTGGCTCTAGAATTGAACAAGAGTAATGAACAATAAAAACAGCTAACTTTAGGACATGTTATTGAGTTAACAAACTTTACTAACTTGTAAATTTGTAATCCCCCATCCATTGGGGGGGGGGGGGGGGTTACTGTCCTTGTTTATTTCTTTACTGTACTATCTGGAACATTGAGTTGTTTCTTCCATCTAAACCCCATTATATATGTCACATCTCTACCCATATTTTTTTATAAGTTAAATGGTGATTAGTACTAAGAAACTCTGTCACCAAGTATGATTTTGGGTTAGGTAACATTCACTATACTTCCAATTTTCACAATCTCAATTACTTTCTCACTATCTAACAAACTAGGATTGTTACTAGAATAGGTAATCATATATTCCTACGTTGATGCAATAAGAAAGAGAACCCTAATATATAAACCTACATTGATGCAAATACCATAACAATAGCACCGTGATACACAATTGCATATACTCACACAATTACACATACATTCTCCAGACATTATTGACGTAACGGCAACCGTGTATATCTGCCATTATGACCGGTACGTGATACATAACAGGCATATCAGCCGTTATGTGGGTGATTTTTCGAACCGCAGGTATTTTTCACCGCAACTGCAAACGGCTTTCCGAAAACCCATTCCATAACTGCCGGTTTTTAGAAACCCCTGTCCTTGCTTATATTGATGCTTCTTAGCTTTCCTCTTCCCCATGAAAGGATTAATGTCAGCTAATAAAACCCCTATTTACCACTAAATTAAATAGATTCAAGAAATAGATAAGCCTGCAGTAAAAAATACTGTATTAGAGCGATGCTAATACTACACTTTCATTGGACGATGGCTCTCCAGGTTAACTCTTACCTCCAACCATCTCCGAAACCCATTATAAAGAAGTCATAAGCAGACAATAAGATTATAAGAGAACTGAAGTTACAATAACAATATGCTCACATACCTTAATCTGAATAAGCTGGGCTTCAGTTGTTTCAACACCAGTGAGCTCACTTGAACAACCAGGCTTCAATCATAAAAATCAATTAAGGTCAAAAGACATTCTCGGTAAAGGGAAAGATTAGATATATATTAATCTGATAACTGACTTAAAAAGTAATGTCCCCAATGATACGACCTAAACAAAACAAATATGTAGAATCCTGGATGTTGCAAGTCCTGGCATTCAACCGCTGGTGATCAATTCTTTTATGTATAGCTAAGGCATCTAATTTGTAAACGAAACTTCCGCAGTTATTTGACAAGTATTCAGTACTTCTTGCCTAAAACACCTTCTAATGACATTTTCTTGTTATATTGTATAGAAAAAACAATACCAGCAACATAGTAGCAAAAAGAAGTGCCATACCAAAGCCGGGCACATTCTCTATGCATATTACAACTTACCCAACCACATGACAGTTGACACTTGACCAAGAAAAACAGTTGTTCACAATCAGAGCAGGGTTTTACATTTGTTCTGCAGCCAAATTGTATTTCTAAAAAACTGTTTTTTATAAACAGACGTGATGAACAAAGAAAATCAAATCAAACTGGACTAAGTAGGAAATGAAAGGAAAGGGTAGGGTGTGATACCTGCTGTACATAGTTGGCGTGCATGACGACCAGAATACAGAAGAGAGTGATGGCTACGAATAGGTACACATATTCCAAAGTTGCTCTGATTCTCGGCGTCAGCATCTGCGAGAACCGTTCTTGCACCCGAATAAATGTCTGTTCTGGATCCATCTCTCTCTCTCTCTCTCTCTCTCTCTCTCTCTCTCTCTCTCTCTGTGTGATGGTAAGAAGCCTAGAAAGTCATCGCTTCAGGTCTTAGACAGAAGTGCTGGGCCAAAATTGCCATAATCAATCTATCAACAAAAACGACAAACGGACGGAGAGACGAAGATAGAGAGAGAGAAGAGACGTCGTACCTGTTGTTATCGTCGCCGGAGTTGATGACCTTTGTTCGATCAACGTTGATTTTGGGGCCGTGCTGATCCTCGTGGATTTCACTACTGTATAAAATTAGGGCGGACACGTATAAATTCCTTTTTATCATCCGTATAAATACTAGAGTAGTTATTTTCTTTTCTTTTTTATCACGATTCATCCAACGTGAAATTATATATAGGAGTAATTAAAAAAAATAGCTATATTGATTATGATGAGAATACTTATGAGTTCTTTACAGAGGAAATGTATCACTGCCATCCGAATGTTAATGAAATTACCATAATGGTCTGGATGTTAATGAAATTAACATAATGGTGCTTATAATGGTCCGAATGTTAATGAAATTTCCTCCGAAAAATTACATTAATATAGTGTTTTGAACGATCGCGATACACCACCGTAAAACTTTATTATAGAGCTTCGTAAATAAGATTTTCTCAGTCTTATTATGACTATTATATATATCATTAAGAGATAACTATATTGGTTGTGTTTGGTTGGAAGTTTAGTTTAGTTTAGTTTTGGTAGTAGATGGAGAGAAAAATAGAATAATGATTGAAAATAGGAGTAATGATTGGAGAGAGATAGAGAGAGAAATGAAATTAATAATTGCAAATATAGGGTAATGATTGGAGAAATATATAGGGTAATAATTGAAAACAAAACTAAAACTAAAGCTAAGTTAAGAACCGAACAAAGTCATTATCCCGTGATCCTCATCCCCTACCATCTGGTACCTATTTCCATGTACGGCCAAAAAGGACGAAGTATTTGAACTAGAACAGAAACAGAAGGTCGGCTTTGTTCGGTTGTGGGTTTTGGAGTTGTGTTTTTGAATAAAGGTAGAGAGAAAAATGAGAATAATGATTGTGGAGAGAGGTAAAAAGTAGAGAGAGATAGAGTGAAAAATGAAAGTAATGATTGAAAAGTTAGAGAGAGAAAAAGTAAAAAAGTTATTTTATCCAAAACCCTGGGTTTGGAATTCCAAACCGAACAAGGGCTGTAATCAATTTTGTGCAAAAACGGTATGCACCGGTCGGTGAGGAACGACAGATTTTTCAGTGCCGAGCGGGTATATCCTACGTGGTACCTGCTATGCACATCCGAGCCGTCCGATATACTTTTAAAAATGCTACCGGTACAGAAATCTGTGCACAGATTTTATTGTGGGGCCCACCACGGGTCTCACACAAATGATCCGAGCCGTTCATTAAATGTAAAACATTTTTTCAAGGATTCCTGAAAAAATCAGCTCAATCCAATACCTATAGGTGCTTGATCTAATTATCTAACTTTTCATTACTCGGAAATCTGAATGAAAATTTAGATGATTGGATCGAGCACTTATAGGTATTAGGTTGAGCTAATTTTTTATGGGGACTCTTGAAAAAATATTTTACATTTAATGAACGGCTCGAATTATTTGTGTGGGACCCGTGGTGGGTCCCACCACAAAATATGTGCACAATCTGTGCACAGATTTCTGTACCAGTAGCATTACTCATATACTTTTGGACGGCTCAGATTGAAATTCTCTTTCTCCTCTTACCCCAACACTTTCTCTCTCCAAATCTAATCCGTTCAAAAACGGAATGAATGGCTCGGATGCGTGAGTAAGCACCACGGGACACTCGCTCGGCACTGAAATTCGGTGAGGAACAGAATTTAAAACCTAGGTCAACAGTGGGTAAACCGTGTTTCAAAATTTGAACGCGAATGAATGGCTACATCTGATACAATTTTCTCCTCCACCCAAACTAATCTCTGCCATCAAAATGTTTTCAATCAATCTGAGCCAGTGAATCTACAGGGAGCTAAATTTCACTCAGTTTATAAAGTCCAAAAGAGATACTGTCATATCTCGGAAGAATCATAAGGTATTATCCCACAAGTATTGCCAAACATTTGTCTTGAGTACACTTGACAGTTTTTATTATTGCCCGGCAGTTCTTATCATTGCTCGGCAGTTCTTATCATTATTTGGTAGCTCTTTGTATTGCTCGGCTCGACAGTTCTTAGTATTATTCAACAGCTCTTTGTATCGCTCGGCTCGACAGTTCTTAGTATTGTTTGGCAGCTCTTTATATCGCTCGAAAGGTTCTTTATATTGCTCGAAACGTACTGCTATTGCTCGGTACGCGGACGCGGCAAGTTGTGATCTTCTAGAAGTTTCTAGAAGCTTCCTTTGCACTTTTTACCTAACTTACTCCCTAAGTCTCTTAACTTTTCATTTATAGTAACTTTCTATTAGTAGCCTTTAGTTGGTCATTAAGTTTCACTCACTTTTCTCTATCTAAGCAAACCTCTCCCCCCTCACCTAAGATACATAACACTCCTCTCCTGCATAAATGACTTATATTCTTTGTTTTACATTTCGTTTTATCTTCCCCGACTACTAATTAACTCGTCGGAGGCTCTACCAGAAGGAATCCCCTTTCGGTTTGCAGGTATCCCGCTCTTCCCCGATCCACTCCATCGTTCAAAACCAGAGGAAGAAAAAGGTTCTAAGTGGAATTAACCCCCACAGAATCGGTCCTCTTAAAGACCTGTTTGATAGGATTATGTTCGCGACTATCATGTTGATATTGTTTCTAGTTGCGCTGTCATGGGTATACTCACTTACGGTGAGTTCTTTTAAACTTTTAAGTTCACCTCCCTTTGATTTCCCATTTGGAAGATAATTGTTCAATTAGACTTCCACTGTTAACTCATTCACGAAACCGCTGCAAACAATTTGTTAGTTGGGATAAATCTGAACCGCCTAACCCGGGATTCACCATCGTAAACATTTTTTCACGGAAAGCTTTAAAAAGGTTTGGGGAAATTACATTAACCCCCCTTTAACTACCACCCGGGCACACATTACCCCCTTTAACTACAAAATCCAACACTTAACCCCCTTTAACTACCAATTGTTGAAATCGTCCGGATGGCGTTAACAGAAGTCTTTGAAGTTACCTTATTACCCCTTTTCTTTTGCATTATATATACACATATGTATCTAATTTCACAAATCAAGCTGATCAAAAAAAAAATCACAAATCAAACTTCCAAAAAGTCAAATAGTGATAGAAAATCAGGGAGAGAGAGAATCCCGCCGAGTTCAACTCGCCGAACTCATTGACTCACCCACCCCCGTTGCCGAGTCTCAATGAGTTCCAGAACAAGCCTCCCTAACGACCACCTTCACCGACTTCACCACCATCCAAGCAAACAACCCCGAAACGACCGTTGGGTCTGCGGCCAGCTTCGCCATGAACAGACTCAATCGGACCCTCACAATCGCCGTCAAGCTCAATCGCGCCCGCGCCCAAACCCTCCTCTTTGCAAGTACCCCAAATCTGAACCTTGCAAAATCGAGACC
Source organism: Rhododendron molle (assembly GCA_025413875.1). Classification (NCBI taxonomy): domain Eukaryota; kingdom Viridiplantae; phylum Streptophyta; class Magnoliopsida; order Ericales; family Ericaceae; genus Rhododendron; species Rhododendron molle. Next base: position 47,104,872 of record CM046392.1, read on the forward strand.
CATTTCTTGGTCAAACTGGAAAAGTGAGAGATGGGTTTGGTGTAGTTGATTTCTGGACCTGGGTTTTCGGCATTTTGGCTTACTGAAAGATTCAAAGAAGAGAAGTGGAAGGTGAAGAAGGAATTGCTAGTGGATTTTGGGTACGAGGAGTTGAAGTTGAGGACTTTGAAGGAGGGTTTTATTACAACATAGTCCATGAGACGAGGCCTCTGTCCCTGGTTGTTTAGCAGTTCAGAGAACGAGAGAGAGATTAGCTTCTTCTTTTTTTTATCCGTAGAGAGAGATTAGCTTTACTAGGGGTTTTTTCATAAAAAAGTGGAAAGAGGGCAAAGTAGTCCAATGCTTGAGTTCCGTCCAAATCTTTAACAGATCGCAAACGGAGTTAGTCGCGTTTTCAACAAATGGTAGTAAACGGGGGTTAAGTGTTGATTTTTATAGTTAAAGGGGGCAATGTGTGGCCGGGTGGTAGTTCATGGGGGTTTACTGTAATTTCCCCAAAAGGTTTTTCTCTTTTAACAGGTTTTCTAATCTGCAGAAAGGATCTGGGCAGCAACCTTCTTTCATAATATCTTTAATCACGTAGTACATCCATATGTAGCCTAACAAACGAAGAACAAAGTAAACACACTGATCACACCACGTAAACAATTCCAGAAAATCATCACCGTGTCTTGTATTTCATCTGTGTGCATTGCCAATCTATACCTTCTTTTCTCTTGCCCCCTATCTACATCAAAACTCAAATTCGCGTCTGAAGAAATCACAATGATCGATCTCCTGGTGGCGTTCCTGGGCCCTATTTGCCCGCTATTATCTCTTGCACGGTGAACAACCCGTTCTCATATTTTAAACACGTTTGAAGCAATGCGCTTCATCTACACCTCACCGGGGGGAGGGGAATAGGAAGCACTATCTTTGAGAAGCAGCTCTTAGACTTGGTCGATCCAGTGGAGTCTAGCGTCGCTGATTTCGTCCTGAGATCTATTGCAAACACAACCCGGAAAAGGGTTTGCGTAAAAATTCTCCTCTAGTCTTGGTGATTCACCGGGCATCCTGAGATATGGTGCTCCAAGCCTATCCGAGTGCCACCTCTTAACCTCCGAAGAGAGCTCTTCCCAAGATACAGTACCATCATCCAGCTGATCAATCAATCTAACAAAAAGTTGTCTGAAATGGTGAAAAACACACATGTTGTGAATTAGCTCAGAACTTGATTAAGTACTGCCAGGAAAAGAAGGCCTAAGAGGCAAATGGGCAGTAAGAGAATGTACCTGTTGGGGTTAATAGTCTTCCGGAATCCTTCAAACCTCCGGTGCCCTTGAACCGCCTTTGCCATATTGCCATCATATGTGTAAAGGAAAACATCACTTTCGAGTGCTACGATGTAATCTAAGGCAGCAAGCCGATTCTGGAACTGCTTAAACGGCTCAAGCTCTTCTTTTGTTGCGAGTGTGGAATGGGAAAAACTGTTTGGGTATTCCGAACAGAATGCATCCATGCTATTACTGCCATAAATTTCCCCTGCAACAATGTATATCGTTGTGGAGGATGGATACCCCATGGCCTTGAGGAGTAAGGCTGCCTCCCTTGGGATCATAGGGCATCTCCCTTGGAACCGTCGTTCTTTGCTGTCTATCTCCTTTTCTTTCCAGTGCGTGACATTGTATCTCATGGTACGAAGCTCCTCCGCTTCTGATGCACTGAGATTGTGGCTGCAGCCGGTGAATGCAAGCATGTCTTTCTCATATCTGCAAACAAGATCGATCTACTGAGTCGCTCAATCAATCGATGAGTAACGATCCCTTAACTATATTTGGGGACGAGATTAGGAAAGAAAAGAAACTAGTGCTTTTCGTCACGGCCATTCACATTTATCGATTAGTAAAGAAGTAGATCAGGTGACTAAACATCTAACCAGATTCTTTTTATCACCAAATCTCACCATATCTTCTGAGAAACTTATCCGGCGAAAAGAGATTTCGCTAAGTTATCTTTCTCTCCCTTTCCCACCATTTCTTACCGCTTCTCATCCAATTTATAAACCACAGGGTTCTCTATTTTCATTTCTTTCTATTTCTCACCAATTCACACAAACCAAACCGGTTGTCAAATAGGTACCTTAAGTGGAGGGCAACATGCAGCTCGTTCTCAATCCTCAGTCTATCTACCAATTTGTGTCCAAGCTCCTCAATCTCGGATGTGTATCTTAGCGCATCGTAGCTGGCGCGACATCTGAGCCTTTGTAAGGTTGTCACGAGGCCATTATTCGCAAGCCGTGAATTGGTGAGTGAACTTGATCACCTTGTCTTGTTTCAACAGCTGAAGCATCTCTCCGCTGTAGTAACTAGCCTGCACATGACAAAACCATCTAAGAGAATACAGTTCCAAAAGAGAGTTGAAATTGATCGATACGCATCCACTATACAAATTCTTGACCTGGGACCAAGAAACAGGGGTAATACGAAGGGGCTTGATCGCATCGTGGCTAAGCGGCAATGATTCGACTATGTCTATATCTTCTTTTAAAACCTCAACAAAGTGCTTCCAATCGAAAATATCCTTAAAATCACTGCATACAAATTATCGGAAATTTATCAAACGATACATCGAGAACGAATAGAGAAATCTCAGCAAAACAAAAGGATGGCGAGGGGTAAAGTAAGTACCTTGGGTCTCTCCAAAAAGATTCATGATCAAGAGAAGGAAGAACCAGTTTGGCATTCATAATCTTCGCAACAGCAACCATATCGCATACCTGGAAATCCATCATCAACGAAGAGTTCAAGAACATGACTGAACATGTCATTTGAGCTGATATTGAAGCTTACCCCGATTCTCATTTGATTCAATCCGCCATTGGCGTGAACTAAGATATAGCCATTGGTTCCAGAACCCGTCCCTGTGTGAAAATTTTGAAAGCGTAAATCAGATAATGATCGATCTTAATGAGAACTATCGTTGACGAAGGGGGAAATGGATAAGTGCGGAGCATACTTATTTGGGTCTTCGGCCGAGCAATGCACTGATAGTAGCTATCGCTGATTGGTTTCGTCCAAATTTCCGGTCTCTGTAAACAAAAGCAAGATGCAAAGGCTAGGCTGACTGGAAAAGTATAACATACAAAATTTTACTTCTTCTTTCTTATTTTTTCAATAACCGGATGTCTGGGTCAGCTTACGTGCACCTCAATTAATTTCGGGGTTCAGAAGGTAATGACCGGACATAACCTCCAATGGCCCCAAAGTTTGAAATATTTGGCCTTCATGGGAATGGAACCTGTGGCTTTATGGTGGAGGAGCACTGATTGCTTTCTCACAACCACTTGGCCAAACCCCTTGGAGTTGAATACAGGTTAGACTCTCGTAACTCTGTAAGATTTCGTTTGAATTTCCTCATAAACACTACAACAAAATGGGGATTTTATTTGTATTGTCCACAAACTCATTATAGGCAATCATAATTTTGTGATAACTTATTTTGAAGCCACCAACAATTCAAATGATTTGAGCACCATTTGCATATCTCTAATCAGACATCTAGATAGATAACATTTGACTAAAAAATGAAACATACAAAGTCATATACTGACTTATGACCCAGTAGTAAAACATATCCAAAACTTCAAATTAGTTTTCGTATAAAAAATAACAGAGGTCTTTTTCCATTTCGGAACAGAGAAAACATGTTGCATTAGAAAGCCTAATATTCTCTTTCTTTGCGTTTACCCTTGTTTCTAAACAACGAGATTGAGCCAAAATTACAAGAAAATGTATTTCAAGCATTCGAAGAACAAGAACATATAGATACACCAAAGTCAAAACGAATTAATCAAACTGAGCCCTCTACAGAAGGAGTTGACAGAAATTGAAATTAAAGGAATATACCAGTAAATCTTGCCAAACGAAGCATGAAAAAAACAAATAGATGAAAACCGAAACAAACTAATCAAACTGAGCCCTCTACAGAATACATAAGATAGAAGGAAAATACGGTAGGTACTAATAATCTACCTTCCTACATTCTAAAAGATCTCAAAACCTCCATTGTATTCATCTCTGAGGGGAAGAGAGACGAGAGAAAAACAAAGGAAGAGAGAAAATTGATATTATGAGTCAAAGCATTGATAGGAGAATACACATAAGTAGGAACTGGAAAGGAAACCAATCACAAAAGAGGAGAACACGTGGTGATCCATTTTCCAAGTTCCAACACATGAGTGAAGGGCAAAAAAACATTACAAACCAACTGATGCTTTACAGTAAGGAATATGGATTGAAGAAACTAGGAGATTAAACCATCAAGATTAGCCCTAAAACATTCCACCCAAAAAAGAGATCATTCCTGAAACTAACGGGGCAAGATATACATACACAGCCGAATCTATAAATTACTCTAAACTATTTCTAGGCCCATGAATCATAAAATCCGAATTTCACCGCAAAACGGGGTGAACCCTAGAAACGAAATCAAGAGACGATTTCTAGGCCCATGAATCATAAAATCCGAATTTCAATACAAAAAGGGATAAACCCTAGATACGAAATCAAGAGACTATTTCTAGGTCCATGAATCATAAAATATGCATTTCGCCACAATACGGGGTAAACCCCAGAAACGAAACGAAATCAAGAGTTATTTGTTTATCTTACTCGAAGACGAAGATGAAAGCGCCAGAACCTGTTCTGAAAAAATCTGTCAACGAGGAGAAGAACCCACTTGATTTGCTAGAAGGAGAACTCTGGAAGAACCCAAACGGTAAAGATTTGGGGATAGATTTGACTTATATCGCGCGGGATGGTGAAAAGTTTCAGTGCCTTTTTTTCCTCTCTCTCAGACGCTATGGAAGAGAATCCACGCTGTATAAAAGTTGTCCGAGTTTTTTGACTTTTTTTCCATAGCGTTTTGGAGTGTAAAAGCTATCAATGCTTGGGTTACTATAGCGTGGCCAAAAAAATGCTATAAACTTGTGCTATTAAATGTCCTATTTGTTGTAGTGAAGTATACCTCTCTGCTAAAACCAATGATGTAGAAACTGAAAGGCCGTTTACAATCAACCACAGTGACACGTGTCACCGAGACAACAGAGATCGTATGCCTCTCGCATATCACGCGGGCAGTAGGTGGCACTGGGGCCCTTTCGGCAAGTACTTCGGAGGAGAACTTGTTTAGGAAGAATGAATCTGCGAAAAAGGCGGGAGTACACTGATAGGCTTGAGTGTTGCATAACTGGACCCCTTTGGCTCTGTGGAAGACGTCGTCTGGAACTAAGGCAGCTCCACTAGTTGCACTTGCTTTTCGAGTAGCGACAGTCTTCCTGCAAAGGGGGGAAAATGAATTACATCCTTAAACCAAGGTATGATATCGAATCATCGATAGGAATATACAGATAAGAGATATATATCTGCATTTCTATATCTGCACATGCATAAATATATACAACTGGAAATAAGGCAACAACAATAATTTGTACTGTCCTCACCGAAGGAAGAAAACTCTCAGGCCTTGACTGAAGGAATTCTCGAAAGACAACCTAGGGTAGGTTAGTGGTTGCGATATGTGATAGCACATTGTTATTTGTTGCTACGGAACCAGAACATTAGAACCAATACGTCCCATAGGCAAAGATGCAGAGGAAATCAACTATAAAGAGGACAGTGCAATGAGCCGGCTATTTATTGTCACTCTCATCAGAAACATTAGACCTCCAAAATAGGCCGTGAGGCTTACGTTGGCTTATAAGAGAAGAAACCGAATAACACCAATCAGGGTCATAATAGGCCTACTATGGTGAAGCAGGCAACTCATGGGGGGAGGGTTGCCAATTTGTTAGGTATATAAATAATAAAGTTACCCCTTTCTCTAATAGCTTAAGCTTCTAAATGAGATGGCAAATAACAATCTAATACGGTCTCAGAGCAAGCAATATATACTGTGTTCAAATCTAACCACCAACCTGATGATGAAATGCTTGCACATGTTTAACTCGCTTATGGAGGAAAACCTAACTACACATGAGGGGGCATGTTAAGGGTATAAATAATAAAGTTACTTCTTTCTCTAAGGGCTTAAGCTTCTAGATAAGATGGTGGTTAACAATATAATAGTGTCATGTGCAGAAACTAGGTTTGAATTTGAGACACATGGAACCCCACAACACCCAGCATATAATGCTATTTAGGTAATGCAGTAAACAGTCTGAACCAAAATCCGGCCAGCCCACTATTTACTCTGTCAACAAGAGGAGGCATGCCATTTTTCACACTCCAGCCAATCGCAATTTGGACCTCTAGCAAGGAAGTGCCCAAGGCCAAACTCCAGTTTAACTTAAGTTTTTCCTGACGACTCAAGGAAAAGGACAAATCTGAAGGATTATATTACTTGACAAATCAGTTAAAAGAGCTTAATGTCTCTCCCCGAGAATTTTAGCTAAGATAAGAGAAAAGGATACAGACAAATTCTGCAACAGACACTATTTCCAGATTTCGCAAAACAACTTCTGCAAAGCTAAGAAAGACCATAACTAGGGCATTAATTCTATATCATCCTACCGAACATGTGGAAGTTGATCTGTAGAAGCTCATCTCTATTTCCTTTCATCTCATCATTTTCTTTTGGGTTGTTGAGGTTTGAAGTTTTAGGCTCATTCCTAAAATTTGGTTTACTTGATGGCTTTTCCTGCTTTATGGCCAAGCAGGTACTGTTTCATCAGAAAACAAAGCATACATACCATCTAACTATGGTGATGTTGCGTTTCAAGAGAGAACCGCTGCCTTTACATGTCTGACATTTTAATCAGCCCACGAGATCTGCAGGTTGCACAAGGGATCTTTCCCTTGCCATCACACTTCACACATCTGCAGGGACAAAACCATCCAATAAATTATGTTACACTTAAGGCTTGTTCTTCTTAATAATCAATCCGGATTTCCTGCCAAATTTTTTTTGTCCTTATTCAAATTTTTTTCGTATCCCTTGGCTTATCATCAATTTTTGGAGGATTATTGCATCCTCATGACAAGAGAAATCTAAAAAGTAAAAAATTTTGATCGAAATCCAAAATTTTTTGAATAAAGACGAAAAAAGTGGATTTCCCGCCAATTTTCGTCGAAATTCAAAAAAAATTGGATTTTGATCAAAATTTTTTACTTTTTAGATTCTTCTTGTCATGAGGATGCAATAATCCTCCAAAAATTGATGATAAGCCAAGTGATACGAAAAAAATTTGAATAAAGGCAAAAAAAATTTGGCGGGAAATCCGGATTGATTATTAAGAAGAACAAGCCCTTACACCTGATTCAGACATCAACAACATGATCTAAGATCTAACTACTAATCAGGCTCTATCGTTGACCAAGAAGCAACTGATTCATGAATAAGAGCTAGATTGCTTCCACATACATGAATAAGGTAGTTATGGGGTGTTTTTCTAAATATGTTACTTTGGCTTATTTTTTGTTCTTATTTAAATTTTTTTCGTATCACTTAGCTTATCATCATTTTTATTGGATTATTCCATCCTCAGAAGGAAAGGAATCTAAAAAGTAAAAAATTTTGATCGAAATCCAATTTTTTTTTAATAAAGACTAAAAAAAGTAGCTTATTGGCTCATTTTCGTCTTTATTCAAAAAAAAAAAAAAGATTTCGATCAAAATTTTTTACTTTTTATAAGGGTCCTGTAAAAAATTAACGCTTTTGGATATTGGTAAAGGCTTGATCGGCTCATTTAGTTGATTCCTGAAAAAAATCAATTTTTTACCGGAACTCTTAAAAACATGTTTTAAAAAATTGAACGGCTCCAATTATTTGCGTTGGGCTCCGAAAAATCTATTGTCAAAAGTATTGTCAAATGTATTTTCTCTAGAACCGGCCCCATATTTCTTTTGTCATGAGGATGCAATAATCCAAAAAAAAAAAAATTGATAAGTCAAGTAATACGAAAAAAATTTAAATAAAGACTAAAATTAAGCCAAAATTGACTTATTTAAAATAAGCCCGTTAATAGCTCGATGGAAAATTAAAAACTCACATTGAATCAGATCCATCCTTATGAGCACGCAAACCCCTCCCATAACGAGAAATTATTCCTTGCCCCAAAGGCAGGGACACGTGGCCGTGCCTGGGCACATCCGAGCCGTTCGTTCGGTACCCGGACGGCTCGGATTAAAACACCCTCTCTCCTCCTTTCTCTCACTAAATTCGAGCCGTTCAGGTACCGAACGGACGGCTCGGATATTCCCAGGCACGGCCACGTGTTGCCTTTGAGGCAACGAATAATTTCTCCATTTCGAGACCTATTTTCCCCGACACATTTAGGTCAGGAAAAAAATATTCTGAAAAAGGAGTCTCCCTTTTAAACGGCTGAGATTGCAAATCCAGTTACGACATTTTACCCTTTCCGAGCACGCCCTCTGCACCGTCAGATCTGGAGATGACGACGACAACCCTTTTTTGCCCTTTTAGGGTTTCTTGGAGATTACGTCGGCGAGTGTACTGCACACCTGTGCCTATATATACGTACTTTTGCAGCCCTAAAAATGTGCATAAAGCCCTAGATTCCCACCCCCCTTCCTCTCCGTGCATATCCTTTATGGTCCGTTTCGTTTGTTTATACAGAGAAATCACGGTCGAGAGGGTCTTGTGATTGATTTTTGAGAGACCAGTCTGTGTTTCTCTCTCTCTCTCTCTCTCTCTCTCTCTCTCTCTCTCTCTCTATTCACTTTTTTTCTCTCTCTACCGTGTTTCTCTGTATAAATTGATGATTCGGGTCAAGAGTTGGGGCTAGATCTATCCAGTACGATGGTGTACTTCGTGGCTTTGCAAGTGCTTGTTCGGTGAGTCCTGTGTATATGGGTCTTTCCTTAATTAGCATGTCTTTCCTTTGTTCTTGATTCCGCAGCGAATAATAGGAGTAGTTGTTTACGGTGCTAATTGTGGTTATTTAAAAATGTTTTAGATGATTCAAATTTTAATGATTTTTTTTTTTTATAAAAAGTTTAACTCCTTCCGTGATAAGTTTCATTTGAATCCGAACCATCCAAAGCCAAAACGGGCAATTGGGATCGTGCGGAGCTGTGTATGAGTTTCTCGCTTCCTTTATACTCCATGTGCGTTCGTTAGGACTTCCTCTGTTACGAAGACATTACGCGTACCAAGTTTCTTTGATAGGAAAAACAAGAACTTCAAAATAATGCATTATTCTGTTAATTCCTAGAAGTCCACTAAGATCCTTTTATTTTTTAAAGAAAAATTGGTATTTTTCTTGACATCTCGTTTTGCGGAGGCAGAGTGTTTATACATATTTTCAATAACATGGTTTCAGTGCTAGTATTTCGTTTCTAGAAAATTACTGTAAAAAGAAAATTTGAAAACAATTTATTTTGTCAGAAAGTAATTTCTGCAGTAATGTTTTTGCAAGCTTACTCCATATAAATGAAAATTTTAAATTTATTTAGGATTGTGATTTTGGCAATCCAAAAATTGATGGAGGAACTCTAAAATTGAACTGTGTTGATACACAAAAACGATATCGTTTTGGAGTCTCTCCATCAATTTTTGAAGTGCTAAAATCAATTTCCTTTATTTATTAACATGTTCTTTTGACAAAAATATGTTACTTTTAGTTCTCGTTTTGATGACGGAGTATTCAATTACAAAATTATGTAAAGAATTTTCAAAAACCAATAATCCAGAAGAAATCAAATGGCAAATTTGAAAATGACACCTGAACTCTCACTCAAATGTCACCGAAACACCTGAACTTCACTTTATTTCAATTAAACTCGTAATCTATTTTTAAGCATTTGTGACAAGTAAAAGGCCGAATTATCGGCTCAATATAAGTGCATCGATAGCCCATATTTTGTCATGCGACAGAAGCAACAATGAACTTTTCTTATTATTAGAATTTTTCTAGCTCGGAATCTATTTTTAATTATTTGTGGACCCCGATTAAAAGGCCGAATTATTGAAGTAGCATATGTTAATTTTTTTAGTATTGTCAATTGTGTCGTATGAATGAAAGTGACCCGATCTTCTGATCCCCGTCCCATTTTTTACAGGAAAATGTAATCACATATGTGGCCTCGTTCTCTAAAAAAAACCAACCATTACCGAGCATAGACGGCCTAAATGGGCCCAACACGCATGACCCCAATTCCTAAAAAGAGCCTTAAAACAAGCAAAGCAAGATTATTTTATTCCACCAAAGCTGAGGAAAATGTAAAACAGGAACAAATTTTTCCACCAAACGGTACAAAAACAAGCAGAAGCCTGAAACGAATTATACTGGAGTACTTCATAAGAAAGAAAACTGTTACTGCCAATAAATCACATGAGCTTCGGTGCCATCGCGTAACTCACTAGTACTCCTCGACTTGGAGATGGAAAAGCCGATAAATTATACTTTCAACCAATCCAAACAAGGGCAGAGTCCCCAGCAAAACCTAGCTGGGTAGTACTCCTTCAAGTATACCTCTCTGCTAAAACCAATGATATAGAAACTGAAAGGCCGTTTACGATCAACCATAGTGACACGTGTCACTGGGACAACAGAGATCGTATGCCTCTCGCATATCACGCGGGCAGTAGGTGGCACTGGGGCCCTTTCGGCAAGTACTTCGGAGGAGAACTTGTTTAGGAAGAATGAATCTGCGAAAAAGGCAGGAGTACACTGATAGGCTTGAGTGTTGCATAACTGGACCCCTTTGGCTCTGTGGAAGACATCGTCTGGAACTGAGGCAGCTCCACTAGTTGCACTTACTTTTCGAGTAGCGACAGTCTTCCTGCAAAGCGGGGAAAATGAATCACATCCTTAAACCAAGGTATGATATCGAATCATCGATAGGAATATACAGATAAGAGATATATATCTGCATTTCTATATCTGCACATGCATAAATATATACAACTGGAAATAAGGCAACAACAATAATTTGTACTGTCCTCACCGAAGGAAGAAAACTATCAGGCCTTGACTGAAGGAATTCTCGAAAGACAACCAAGGGTAGGTTAGTGGTTGCGATATGTGATAGCACATTGTTATTTGTTGCTAAGGAACCAGAACATTAGAACCAATACGTCCCATAGGCAAAGATGCAGAGGAAATCAACTATAAAGAGGACAGTGCAATGAGCCGGCTATTTATTGTCACTCTCATCAGAAACATTAGACCTCCAAATAGGCCGTGAGGCTTAGGTTGGCTTATAAGAGAAGAAACCGAATAATACCAATCAGGGTCATAATAGGCCTACTATGGTGAAGCAGGCAACTCATGGGGGGAGGGTTGCCAATTTGTTAGGTATATAAATAATAAAGTTACCCCTTTCTCTAACAGCTTAAGCTTCTAGATGAGATGGCGAATAACAATTTAATACGGTATCAGAGCAAGCAATATATACTGTGTTCAAATCTAACCACCAACCTGACGATGAAACACTTGCACACGTTTAACCCGCTTACGGAGGAGAACCTAACTACACATGGGGGGGCATGTTAAGGGAATAAATAATAAAGTTACCCCTTTCTCTAAGGGCTTAAGCTTCTAGATAAGATGGTGGTTAACAATCTAATAGTGTCATGTGCAGAAACTAGGTTTGAATTTGAGACACATGGAACCCCACAACACCCAGCATATAATGCTTTGTAGCTAATGCAGTAAACAGTCTGAACCAAAATCCGGCCAGCCCACTATTTACTCTGTCAACAAGAGGAGGCATGCCATTTTTCACACTCCAGCCAATCGCAATTTGGACCTCTAGCAAGGAAGTGCCCAAGGCCAAACACCAGTTTAACTTAAGTTTTTCCTGATGACTCAAGGAAAAGGACAAATCTGAAAGGATTATATTACTTGACAAATCAGTTAAAAAGAACTTAATGTCTCTCCCCGAGAATTTTAGCTAAGATAAGAGAAAAGGATATAGACAAATTCTGCAACAGACACTATTTCCAGATTTCACAAAATAACTTCTGCAAAGCTAAGAAAGACCATAACTAGGGCATTAATTCTATATCATCCTACCGAACATGTGGAAGTTGATCTATTGAAGCTCATCTCTATTTCCTTTCATCTCATCATTTTCTTTTGGGTTGTTGAGGTTTGAAGTTTTAGGCTCATTCCTAAAATTTGGTTTACTTGATGGCTTTTCCTGCTTTATGGCCATGCAGGTACTGTTTCATCAGAAAACAAAGCATACATACCATCTAACTATGGCGATGTTGCGTTTCAAGAGAGAACCGCTGCCTTTACATGTCTGACATTTAATCAGCCCACGAGATCCGCAGGTTGCACAAGGGATCTTTCCCTTGCCATCACACTTCACACATCTGCAGGGACAAAACCATCCAATAAATTATGTTACACCCGATTCAGACATCAACATGATCTAAGATCTAACTCCTAATCAGGCTCTATCGTCGACCAAGAAGCAACTGATTCATGAATAAGAGATTGCTTCCACATTCATGAGTAAGGTAATTAATAGCTCTATGGAAAATTAAAAGCTCACATTGAATCAGATCCATCCTTATGAGCACGCAGACCCCTCCCATAACAGGCAGGACACTGCAACATCTGATTTTCCTTGTAAAATCCAGGTTGATTTTCCTTGTAAAATCCAGGTTCTTGATCTGCATTGCAAGTGGAACATACAATATTCCCTCGTCCTGTACAACCTACAAACAAGATAAGGCCGCATCAGGAATCTACAATCCTGACTGCTGTAATATAAACACGTGTACTCATAAGAAGAAAATGCATGTTACGGCTTTTAGTATGATGAGACTACTGACAAAGATAACCAAAGTGAACATAGTCTTGTATTGCTAGGGTATGGAATGGGTGTTCGCTTAATATACACGAGGGATCTCTCCACCTAATAGCTTAAGCTTTTTGGGTTCGATTCAATGTTTCTATATGCTATCCGAGCAAGGCACAACTCATCCCCCACTTTGGAGGGAAAACACCACATTCCTATGATGATTTTTTTCTATTGATATCTGACGAGTCACGATGTCCGGGCCAGCATACGTGCACCTCGACTAATCCCTGTGCCAATCCCACCAACCACTAAGCAGGAGGCCATGTAAAGCCGGAGCAAAGCTCTGCTTAGACTGGCCCCATAAGAGAGCACCCGGGCGTTTTGAACTTGAGAGCTAAACTAGGGGGATGTTAGAACATAGTCTCACACTGCTTGGTATTGCATTCATGGTCGCTCAATATACATGAGGGACACATCTCCACCTAATAGCTCAAGCTTTTGGATTGGACTCAAAGCTTCTACAATTAGTGGCAGTAGGAATATGGCTTAAACGAATGTCAAAACATCAAAAATCCATCAACCTAACTGTAGAAAGCCCAATAGTCTCACACTGCTTGGTATTGCATTCATGGTCGCTCAATATACACGAGGGACACATCTCCACCTAATAGCTTAAGCTTTTGAATTGGACTCAAAGTTTCTACAATTAGTGGCAGTAGGAATATGGCTTAAACGAATGTCAAAACATCAAAATTCCATCAACCTAACTGTAGAAAGCCCAATATTGCTTAAGAGTTAACCCTTACCTGAGCATTTCTCAATAGCTTCAGAATGAGGAATCTTGGATCGTGATTCTTTGTGAGGTGTAAATAAAACAGGGAATTCAGACCTTAAATCCAACTCCCAGATTGCAAGTTCAGGACCCTTATCCTTTCCGTCAACGTTGCCACCAAGGAATGGCTCTATTTCCGTAACTGTTTCCCTCTCCTCAATAAAAGTCTCTAAAGTTCCAACATAGACATTGCAGTCTTCCACTGCCTGAATTTTCCAGGTTCGAGCTGGACGACTTCCCCAACAGCAACGATGGCCAACATGATCAATAAGCAATTCTCGTATTTCAACCTCATCCAGTATTTGCCTACACAAATAGGTCAAGAATCAAATGTTGATGCAGCTAGATAAACTGGTGCAAGAAAATTAATGGCTAAAGCCACTAAACTGTAAATGCAATCCCATACAGCAGGCAGGCCCGTCATTCATAAGCAAGCCAAAGATAGATACATGCCAGAATCAGTCCATTTACAGTTTTTCCAAAACTCCAACTAAGCAATTCCGCTAAATCTCCATGACACAGCCATGTACTTCTTTCTTTCTTTTTTTTCTTACCATTATTCTGTGTGATTGTAGAGCTAAGTGACCACCATCATAAAAGCAAAACGGATATGCAAGACACCTAGCATAGTCTGCCTTGTATCTTTCATTTGGCTAAAGCAACATATGTGCAATGTTAAGCAGAAAATAGCCACAAGATAAAAACTGCATGATCATGTTAAAACTCAAAGTCACCAAACAAAAAAAAAGAAGCTATAATCCAATTAACCACTGAATAATTCCTTGGAAAAGGAATGTTCCTGGACCTCACCTCTGAAATTCATCAGTTCCACCGTAATCTCCTCCGTATCCACCCTGATAAACGATATTTTGCTCTACAAGATGTGGATTGCATTTCATCAGCCATACAGCTCAATAAAAAATGGTAATTGCAGGGAAGCAAACAATGAAGCTATGCAATAGCCCGAGTTGATCATCATGCATTCTAATCATAAACACATACTGAAAATTTTGAAACTAAACAAAAGATAGACATTGTGAAAGCTAGCAGCATGAATCAGACCACTTCCAAATTATTCATGTAAAACCTGGTGGCCTTACCAACTATACAATGCTGGAAAACTACTTCACAAGTCAAAATTGGCTAAAATTTCATTTATGACTTCCATGTCTAACTAAGCTATGCCACACACTATCCTTGATTGAACTAAAGGTTAATCCAGCTCAAGCAAAAAAGAAGTAGGTCAGTTTTTTGCAAGACTGCCAATATGAGTACTTTTACTTGTTTTAGACTTGGGTTATGTTAGCATAATATTATGCTACAATAGTTTGGAGATTTTATTACTATGTTTCCTGTTTGGCCTAGGTTATTATTCACGATTCCTAGTAACCCTAGGTTTTCTTGTTATGCATGTTTCCTTAGTTTGTTTAGGTTTGTCACTTAGCTTTTTAGTCTAATTAAAGGCATGTTAAGACTATGTTATGAATATGAATGAACGCTAGGTTCTTGATAATTACTTTCCTAACAGGATTAGGTTATCGGCAGAGCGATGCGAACATAACCCCGAGATGCAAATTACAAGCAAGTTGAAAAACTCCTTCATAATTCCCTTCTTTCTTTTGTTTCACTAGAATACGAAAGCACAACCACATCCGAATCTTACTTCTCTTGTTCCAGCTCATCAGTATCATACTTTATAAGCTCATCAGTATCATACTTTATAGACTTATAGATCTTTCATGACTTAAACAGAAACTCCCCAGCTCCGTGAAACCTATTAACATAACTCTCTAGTTTCCTAGCAATGTAGGAGCCCCATCATAAAACTGTAGAGGGGAAAAATTAGAACTTCCTTCTGGGTTTTGCAGTGAGCAAGTCCTTTTTTTTTTTTTGATAACCAGGAAATAGATTAGGGACATATTTACTGTAGACCTACGAACGCAGTAGTCAAGAAGAGTGAAATGATAGTAGTGGATAGTCGGGCTAGGGGAAGAGGCGGACTAAACTAACTTTGGATGCCTTGATACGAAAGGACATGAACTTACTAAATCTAAGTGAACATGTAGGCCTAGAGTAGGCCTAGACAGAGCTCAATGGAAAAACATGATTCATATATCCGACTCCAATTGATTGGGCCAAGGCTCGGTTTGGTTTGGTAAGGTGTGCCCGCCCACTTAGGCACACCTCGACTAATTGTGGGATCATAAGCCCACCGTCCACTAGCAAGCCCCATCGTGAGATCATAAATCCACCGTCCGCTAGAAGGGCCCCACTTGAAGCCGGAGCAAATGCTCCATATGGACCGGCCCCAAAGAGTTAATAAATATTTGCAGGGCTGCAGAGTTTTTAACATAATCCTGTTTTAAGTGTATCTATGACTGCGCTCATACATATCGAATTCATTGTATAGCATTGGGAACGAATTGAATTAGGAATTTACCATTAGGATCAGGTTCGGGGGAGCTGATCAAGGGGGCGTGAAGAGAAGGAGGGTAGTATCGATCGGAAGAAGTAGCAGTAGCAGCAGCAGATCGAATCTCGTCTCCGCTGACTTCGGTTCCGGCCAGAGAAGTCGTCGGAATTACGGAACCTGACCTCCCCAGGTACTGATACGTACTCAGCCTCTCGAGGCTCCCTTTCTCCTCGCTCTTCCCTGCTTCACAATCAAAATTCCCAAAATTCACTCATAATTGGACACCGACAGATTAATCACGAATGAAGAAACGTATTGGGGAGATAGGAAAAAAAAAGGATCAAGCGTGTGAACTGAAAATGCGACGTACCTGTGAGCAAAGGCTCCTCCTCTATTTTGTTTTCTTGTTCCATTTTCTTGCCGGTGAGAGAAAGTGGAGATCAATTATGAATGAAGTGATGAATCAATGGAGGTCGGGGGAGTGTATATATACACCATAACATACATCTAAAGTAAAGGGCATTTTTCTTACCGACAACTGTTGGGCCATCTCGCGCAAGAATGTGAAATGACTCGCGTAAGAGCATCTCTAACCCATATTCTATATATTTATTTTGAAGGAAAAATATTCTTCAGTCCATCCTCTAAAACTCTCTTCCATCTGGGAGGATGAACTTTGATTCTAAATATAGAGGGTGAAGGAAAAAATATAGTATTTCCTTCAAATATGTGTTGGAGTTACGAAATAGAGTGTTGGGTGGGAGTTAAGATAAATAGTACAATCCTCTAAATTTACTTTTTAAATAAAATAAATTAATTTAATCCTCTCGAATAAAGATTTGGAGGGTCTTGGATTGAAGATGCTCTAAGAGGGTGAAAAGACGGTTTGAGGGGCTGTAGGGACTAGTGTGAGGTGCGCGCGAAGTTGGCCCGGAAGCAACAACTCTTGGGGTCACCTAGGGATGGTCATCTCGGTCGGCCCGTTTGTATATGATTCGTTATCCGTCCTAAACGATCGGATTTTTCAGATATCGATCGGATTCTGATTTATTTTTCAAAAAAAATCAAGGGATCGGATCGGATTTGGAGGTAAGTCTGTCCTCGCCCCGATCCGCCCCGAATTCAATCTCCATTCCCGATCCGTCCCGCTTTGTCCCCGAATACCCGAAAATGTTTTTTTTTTTTTATATATAAAAAATCTGCCTCCGATTCTCCCCGAATCCAATCTCCATTCCCAATTCGTCCCGCTTTGTCTCCGAATACCCGAAAATCTTTTTTTTAATCAAAAATCCGCCTCCAATTCCCCTGATCTGTTCCTGAAAACTCTGTTTGATAAAAAATATGGGTTTTTCAATCGGATCTCCGTTCTCTGTTCGGGGCTAGGATGGAGGACCAAAAATATATCCGATCGGGTGGAGGGTTAGGATTCAGAGGTCGGGTGGAGGGTTCGGATTCGGATTTCGATATGTCAATATCCGCCTCCGATCCGCCCGTTGTCATCCCTAGGGCCACGGCCACCTCATCCCACATGTAAGCATGTGAAACAGCTGTGGCAGAGACTGTAGAAATTAGTCCGAAATGTGTACCAACGGACCCTGCACACCCTGCATTACAAAAAAAAAAAAAAAACCATATACATTTATGTCAAAATATCAACCGAATTTTTCCTTAGTTGTTAAGGAAACAAATCAGATTACAGTACTAGTAATAGAAATAATGGAAATTGAGGATGCGTCTTTTGTCGTGAGATATCACAAAGGGTCCACGCGCAGAGATGTGTCGAGTTTTTACAGGCAATGCCGCAATGGAAGAAGACGACCTTAGCCCAGGCGGGGCGGGGCTTGGGGCCTCCTACGATAAGAAAACGGGGATTTCAGATGTAAAATGGGAAAATGACGGCCGTGTTGATCACCAAAGATATATTGAAAATATTTATTAATGTGAAAATGTGTTTTGCGAGTATTAATTATCAAAATAAGTCCCGTGCCGTCATATTTTTAAAAAAAATTTGGGTAAAATGTTTTACCCATTTTCTGTTATTTGGCTAAAAAAGAAGGGGGAAAAATATTGTCAATGTAAGACATTTTGCACCAACGGGGTGAAAATATTTTCCTCTAATTTTACACCAACGGGGTGAACATTTTGCATTAAAAATACACTTGCAGAGAAACGACGTTAACAAAAAAGAGAGTGGCAAAATCAGCAACTTTTGGTTTTGAGAGATGTTTTTTAAAGACTTGGCTTCTCGGCATTTTTCTTATGGGGACAGCACCGTGCAGTTGGACGAATAGTGTCTCGTATCGACTTTATTTTCATGATCGGAACCGTTCATGTCATAGAGCTTGTCGAGAACTTCAACCATGTCAAAAATCATGTTAATCGGAAACTGTTTGATACCTGATCCGAGTGTCTTTCTACTTTTACTGAATTAGATTTGATGGGTTTGATCCAGTGTGGCAATATCCATTTCCAGAAATATAAACGTGATCCGATCAGGTATTAAACATTTTTCAATTAATATGATTTTTGACGTGATTGAAGATCTCAACAAGCTTTACGACATAAACGGTTCCGATCATAAAAATAAAGTCAATATGAGACTTTATTTGTCCTACCGCATGATTCAATCCCCATAAAAGGACTGTGGTGAAGCCAGGTCGTTTTTTAACTTAATAAGTGAAAGAGGAATATAGAGAGAGGGAATTTATTGGACCGCGTGCAATAATTTAGAGAGAAAATTTATTGGATCGCGCGCAAGAGTTTTGAATAAAACGAACCAATCATCAAAGAAGGAAGGTATGGTTCTTCCCTCCCCCAACCTCGCCCCTCTCTCTCTCTCTCTCTCAATTCTCTATCTTCTGCGCACGTATCTAACGTTAAGGTTGAGTGCATGGCAGATGTCTCTGGTTCTCGGGTTATCGAACAAGGAATTGGGAGTTTCTCTGTGAATTTTGTCTTCGGTGATATATATGTTCGTGTGTATGGTGTATAGATATAAGTATTTACATGTCCTTTTCTCTCTCTCTCTCTCTGCACAAACACACTCACTCACCTCTTTTTCATCACAACAAACCGGAATTTCCTGAAGCAAGAATTAACGGTGTTGAGTGTGGCTAATGCTATCCGGGTGTTGTTTTTCGCTTCTTGGCATGAATCTGTTTGTTTCACGCATTATGTTGCGAAAACTAGCCATTATCCGAGCCTGCGCAAGCTTCGGCATAAAACCTTGCTACATTATTAGTTCCATGTCAGAAAATTAGTCGTACATACATTCTCCGAGTGCAAACCTATGCTCCCCCCCCCCTTTTGTTGTATTCTTTAATCTTTAGAATGCAAGATTACTGGTAGTTTTTATTAAGTGATGGTAGATTTCTGTAACCCTCCATTGTCCATTTTGTGATGTTATCTCTAGGAGTAAGAGAATTTGCTAGCAGCCTCGCACTAATGACAGTTTCATGAATTGCTTCTTCTTTCTTTTCTTTTTTTTTTGGCAAGGGTGGACGTGAATGTTGCCCAAACTCACAAATGGTTTGCTTGGCTACCATGTAGGAGTACTTCCTTTTTGCTAGAGTCGACCTTATCAAATTACCTTCAGTCTTTGCTTGCGCCGGACCTTTTAGCCTGGGGTCCAAAAAGCCTTTATTACCGCCTTATCAATTCAGGGATTCGCAGGTCCATTTCTTTTCACCCTGTCTTATTCCAGGTCTGCGACCATCCACTCTCGCTCTAGGGTTGTGGATCATCACCGTTAATCATGGCGTCTACATTAGGTAGGTCTCTCTTGGCTTGTTTTCCTTTTGCTTATAGGCGTACGCTTGTGACCCCTCAAATATGAAATAATTGAAGTATGAGCAAGTTAAGAGGTGTGTATTGTAAGGCAAAAGATATATAAATCATTTTAAGGTTTAGGAGTAGCTGGAATTGGATGCTAGGATTGTTTGCCATGTACACCGAACACCAAAGATTTCTAGGAGAAGGGAATGCCGAAATTGACATTAGAACCAATGAATATGGTAATGATAATTTGTAGTTGCCCCTGGTGGATCGGGATGTTGGGATGATTGAAAGAGTAAATAGGCTGGTTGAACAATTTTTATTTTATTTGTTCGCAATGCACTTGGAAAACAGATATTTAGGAACAATGTAAGAGTTCATGCTTTCAGTAGCTTTTGACTAACACCTCACACTGGCGAAAAAAATCAAATAATCGCAAGTTTTTACTGCTACCCCAACCATGGACATGGAAACATTGTGGATTTTCCGGGGTCGCGTTCAAGTTATACATTACAGTGCCAGATTATTACTTATCTTCTAGCTTTTACGAATTTATATATGGAACTAAACTGCTAAGTGGTATGTCACATGCAGGAGACGGTCGTTCCTATGAGGGGGGATGACGCGTCCTTTGTGATCAATAAGAGAAGGTAGACGCGTCTGTGGAGGTACTCTTGGCTGGATGAATACAGTTGCGGTAAAGGCTGCATTGAATTGGAAATCCCCGTGAAGGGATTCCTGAAGGTTTGCTGTCACGCTTATGATTATGATTTCATGTAGCTTAAACTGAATTAGGTGAAAGTTACCAAAGTAAAGGTTGATTTAAGAGTGAAGTTCAATGAAAACTTTTAGGATGTGCGTGTGCGCACGCGCGTGCGCTTTTGGGCATGCGATTGCTAGCTGGGCTCCAGAATTCCTGTCATATGTCCAAGCCACGCATAGTCAACCCATGACCTAAATTATGGAGCCGATATTTGATTGTAGAACAAACTACACATCTATATATGGACGTCTGCAATACCCTTCTGCCACTCCTTTCTAGCGGCTATTGTAACGTCCTGACTTTTTGGGAGTAAAATAAAATAATTCTTCAAAGAAATTTTACTAAATAAATAAAATTTTCCAAAATGAAATTTAACTATTACAATCTCAGGATAGATTTACTGATTCAATATACATTAACTTCAGAGCTGACTCTAGGATTGACACGAATCCCAAGCACACTTGATCTGCGTTACCGATATTCTTTCCGTGTCGAACTGCATCATCATTGAATCTTCTCCATTGAATCCTGCGCCCTCTAGCAAATTGTTCGCGAAGCAAGCGATTTGCCAGGATACAGACGTATCAGTGAGTGATAAATCACCCGGTAGAATAATCCAACCCAACTACCTCTCTTACATTACAACTAGCAAGTAAGCAGGATAATAATGATACGAATAAGTAAAAGAAGATTTTTCCCATAAATCAGTTCATTACTATCCATTAGTCGGCGTGTGATCTAAGATCTCCCGGCGAGATCTTTCCTCCCCAACCATTAGCCATGCTCGGTCCCATGAGATCACTTCCTTTTGCTGTCGTAGATAACCTAAGTTACAATACTACAACAAAGGGATAGCTTATCATACCTGAATCACAACTAGGGTTCGCCTATCTTATACACCATATCACAATCATTTCACAATCATCACTGGACACACGCCAGTCTATCAATTTATCACTGGACACTCGCTAGTTTCAATTCATCACTGGACTTACTTTGCCAGGTTTTATATCATCGAAATACCGCTGGACCACCGCCAGGTTTTATATCATTACTCGGCTTACTTTGCCAGTCTCAATTCACAATCATCACTATTCTAGGTCCATCAGGCTGCCCTCAAGTTCCTGCTAGGCTACCCTCAATACCTGAAGGCTACCCTCAATACCTGAGGTCCTGCCAGGCTACCCCTGAGGTCCTGCTTGGCCATCCTCACAATTCTAGGTCCATCAGGCTGCCCTCAAGGTCCTGCTAGGCTACCCTCAATACTTGAGGTCCTGTCAGGCTGCTCCTGAGGTCCTGCTTGGCCACCCTAGCTACACCGGGTCTTTCAGGCTACCCTCAAGGTCCTACCAGGCTACCCCGATCAATACAAGGTCCTGTCAGGCCACCCCTGAGGTCCTGCTAAACCCACAACTTTCATTTATTTTTCCTTCTCAATTAATAATAACAACGTCTGCAGGCAATTTCTAAAAATAAAGAAACTCAATTTATCCATTACTTAGCATCGCCTAAGTGATTTCTATTTCGTATACCACCCCATGTCTCTAGGGTCCAATCTAGCATTCAAATCAAGTATCGACACAATTTTAATCATAAAAAGAAAGGAAAACGAATATCAAGTGGATCAAAATAAATAATAGACAAATGCAATCACACAACTCTTTATGACTGTGCCGTTACCCTTAATCTTGTATGGCAACAAAATCATTAATGAGGTAAGAACTTTTATAAGATATTTAAAAATAATTTTCTAGACTTTTATTAATTATTAACAAGTAATTAGACTAATTAAATACCAATTAAATACATTAATTAGGTAAAAATATTAGAATAATTATTGTAACCCTAATAAGAGTCCTAAAGGTCCTTTATAACAAGTTCAAGTGCTAAAAGTTAGGTTTGGAGGTCCGTGGGATTATTTTAAATAAAAGGATTAAGATAATTGACGAAGAGAGAAAAATAAATAATAAATAGTTAAATAATTAAAAATATGTTGAGATTAACAACATATCATATTTGGACTGTAAAGAATCTAAAAAAAATTAATTGGGCATTAATAATATATTTTATAATGTCGTAAAGTATTTTTATTTAAAAACAATGTGTAAATAATAATAAATAGCTAATTAAATAAAAAAATATTATTTAAACAACATATCATCTTTGAGATTAAAGGAGTCTAGGAAAAATAGTTTAGGTGTTAGAAATATTGTTCGGAAGGTCGTAACTATATTTTTGTTTGTAAACTTTGCTTGAAAACGAATAAAAATTTAATAAATAGATAATAAGATAAAAAAAATATAAAATTAACAAGTTATGATCTTTGGGGTGTTAGAAGTTTAGAAAAAATAGTCCGGGGGTTAAAAACAATGTTTAGAAGGTCGCAAAATCAATTCGAAACAAAACCAAAACTAGCGCACGGTCTGGCCGAATGGAGTTCACGGCCGCGAACTCTGTTTTCCTGGTTCTCGCGGCGGGGCCGCCCGAAGGTCGCGGCTGGGTTTCGTTTTTTTGATTTCTTTGGTTCGGTTTCGATGCATGGGGTCACGGGGGCTATTGGGTTATGTCTAAAAACATTAAATATACTTAGAGGAGGCTTCGGATCGAATTATAATACCTCGAATCAGATCGAATTGATTTTCGATTGGAACTTTGAGAATTTGAGGAGAAAGCTTTGGGTTCTTCGATCGAGGGACCTTGGGCTCGAATTGGATGATGAATGGGATTGCTTGAAGTTGTAGGAAGAGATTGGAAAGATCAATTCGGGTTCCGGTTGGGTCTTGGTGTGAAATCCACTTTTCTCTCTCTAGAACTCTATGGATTGGAGCTTTGATTTCTCTCAATTTTCTCTCTTTTCTGGACTGTTGGGACGTGGAGAATATTGTGCGTGCCCTAGGGTCGGAGTATTGAGGTATTTATAGAGAATTTTGGAAGTGGTAGGATTAACTTGAGTCCTAATAGAATTGGGTTTTAAGATGGACGAATTGTACTCGGTTTTATGGTTACGGAGGAGGTAGAAACTAAGTAGGAGAGGGAGAGACAGGGGAGATGGATGTATGCCGGTGTATGCATGTATATATATATAATAGAAAATATAAATGCAACTGCATATATTATGAAAAAAAATAATTTACGACCTAATAATATTAATGCTATTATTATAACTATTTTTTAAAAAAATTAGGATCGAAAATCCGGATCGTTACAGCTATTGCATGCACATGTCTTGGATTTGGATCCAAGGGGGCCAAGGGGGAGGGGTGCAAGTAATTTCTCAAAACTGATCCTTTTCTTAAAAAACATTCTTTTTGAAGCCATTGGCTGTGCTGTGATACATTGGAAATGCAAATCTAGATTTTGTGACTAGCTTACATTTAAAAAAAAAAAAAAAAAAGAAGTTATTGGACCTGTTTGAGGATCAATAGCTATCGGGCTGAGTTGGGCTTCAGCTTTCTTGTTGTATTTCTATTTGTTAGATGAGGTGAGAATGTACAAGTTCTAACCAACAACATTTAATGCCTACTATGTTGTTGGTTTTCTAACCAACAACATTTAATTGGTTTGGTACGTATGAATTGCATGCCTCTTTAAGCCATAAAGCTATAGGGACCGATCAGTCCCCTACTGAAATCGTATTGATGGTTGCGTCGGATCCGTCTCCGGCTACCGATCGGTCGGAGATAGCCAAACCGGTGGATAGACCTCCCAAGTGGAGACACTTACACAATCATACCCCATACTCACTAGAAAGTTAGTCAACACCATTTCCGCTACGTTTAACAAAATTAAACTCACACACCCAAAAGTCACATGCCAATCGGGGACCAACATTGGACTATATTTTGCGGTTCCGAATCCCTCTCCGTTCCCAACTGTGCACTGGATTTATTCGCCTCTAGAAAATCGTTCGAGTCCTTGCACGCTTGGTTAACTTCCACCACATGATCGCACAATCGGCCGGAAAAATGTTCATTACACCACATGATCGCACAATCGGCCGGAAAAATGAGCATTATTTCTGTAGTTGGGAACTTGACAGTTATCGTTATTCACATCCATAGAAGAATTAAGAAGAAAATTAGTCAAGCTAAGACAAAGTAAATCACGATCCACATCTCTTGTATCTGTTACAGGATCTTGGATAGAATTCAACCCCAAAAGTTAGACTCTTGATGTGACAGTGTGCACTTAATAATCGCGTTTAGATTCGAATTAAACTCGATTAATTAGTTCCTAAAAAGTAACTAGACACCGCTCCCTGCACTCCACCTTCCGCCGGAGATACCTGTCTCCCCGTGTCCCTCATTGCAACTATATTATTTATTTTAATTTTTGGAAATTATTTCGTCCACTTCGATCATTGAAATCATTTTTTTTTTTTCCCGATTTTGTCAAGGCAACACATGGTTGGTTGGATATTAACCACCACTTTATTATTATTACTATTATGCAATATTTATCCAGTATTTTATAACTCGGTTATTCTCTCCGTCTCTTTTTGAGTGTCCAGTTTCGTAATTTCAACTAATTAAAGAGACATCATCATTACATCCAGCTATCCCATCAATTTTTACCTCCATTTTCCAAAATTGTCCTTTACTGTATCCCTTAACTCTTTACCGTTCTTATTTTTTAAGTACTTATTTTCCGTTTTACGAGACATGTCATTCTCTCACAATACATCACCTCTAATTAAAAAAAAAAATAAGTAACTTTATTTCTCTTAGCCGAACAGGACCTGCTACGTATACGTTGAAATTAGTTCAATTAGAATTAAACTCAATTAATTAGTTTCTACGTAACAAGACATCACTATTTATACACTTCAGCTTCCACGGAGATATACATTATCTCCGCAAACCAAGTTGCAATTAATCTTGCTGGTTTTTTGTGAACATTTATTGAGTCCAACTCGATAGTTGAAAGAAATTATTAGTATATTTTCCTAGTGTTTCCTAAATAACTGAGCTAGCTAGGGTGTCTAGGTCAAATTGGAATACTACATACATGCAGCTATACATGCGTTAATGGTGTTGAATTCATGGTTGTTAAAATTTTACGATACGGGATACGTATTCTACGATTCGTATCATCTCCTTTCAAAAATGGTATGTATTGCAGACCGTATCTTTTTTGTATAGAAATCTTACGATACTACGGCGTATCCTACGATATAATAGCGTATGCTACGATTACTTACAGAGAACAAATCATACCATATTTTAAGGGGTGGAACACCATCTTTTCATCTAATTATGGTCTTATCCAAATTATTTAAAAGAAACCCAAACCCAAAGCTTGAATAAAGAAAAGAATGTATTTCGATCATGTTTTGCGTGAATCTAATAATGGCTCTTTTTCTCTTCCCTTAACCTTGGGCATCAAAAAGCCTCAATACGATAAACCCTACCTGAGAGACTTGGATTTTTTCATCCTAAAAACATTTTTTTCAAACATAAAACACTTATTTTTCAAATATACACCAAATTTTTAGATTATTATTAAGTATAATTATTATTTTATTGTATTTTAGCTTGTTAACGTATTTTACGATACGCGATATGTATTCCGATACGATTCGTAAAATGAAATAAACGCTACACGATACATATCCCGATACGATTCGAAAAATGAAATAAACGATACATGATACGTATCTCGATTGGAAACCATTGGTGTCGAGGAATTCAAAAACATGAGTAATTGGGATTATTGCAATAGAAAGCCCGCAAATGAGCTAACAGGGGACCACTACGATTCTCACCAAAGTGGGTCTCATTTAGCCGAGTATCTTATAGTTTATTTTAATTTTTGGAAATTATTTCGTCCACTTCGATCATTGAAATCAATTTTTTTTCCCGATTTTGTCAAGGCAACACATGGTTAGTTGGATATTAACCACCACTTTATTATTATTACTATTATGCAATATTTATCCAGTATTTTATAACTCGTTTATTCTCTCCGTCTCTTTTTGAGTGTTCAATTTCGTAATTTCAACTTATTAAAGAGACATCATCATTGCATCTAGCTATTCCATCAACTTTTACCTCTATTTTTCAAAATTATCCTTTACTTTATCCCTTAACTCTTTACTGTTCTTATTTTTTAAGTACTTATTTTTCGTTTTACGAGACATGTCATTGTTTCACAATACATCACATCTAATTAAAAAAAAATAAGTAACTTTATTTCTCTTAGCCGAACAGAGCCTGCTACGTATACGTTGAAATCAGTTCAATTAAAATTAAACTCAATTAATTAGCTTCTACGTAACAAGACATGCACCGCTCTATACACTTCAGCTTCCACGGAGATATACATTATCTCCGCAAACCAAGTTGCAATTAATCTTGCTGGTTTTTTGTGAAACATTTATTGAGTCCAACTCGATAGTTGAAAGAAATTATTAGTATATTTTTCTAGTGTTTCCTAAATGAATAACTGAGCTAGCTAGGGTGTCTAGGTCAAATTAGAATTAATACATATATTCAGCTATATATGCGTTACAGAAAAGCTACCTGCACAACAAGCTGTGCACAGATCCATTTTTCTCCCGCCTCGGGTCGCACAAAGATGATTGGAGCCGCTCATTTTATTCAAAATATGTCGTTTAAGGTCTCTGTAAAAAATGAGCTTGGTTCGATATCGTTAGAGACCTTAACAAGACACCCAAAATCACTTCCGAACCGTTCAATGTGTATAGAATGTGATTTCTACGTAACAAGACATGCACCACTCTATACACTTCAGCTTCCACGGAGATATACATTGTCTCCTCAAACCAAGTTGCAATTAATCTTGCTGGTTTTTTGTGAAACATTTATTGAGTCCAACTCGATAGTTGAAAGAAATTATTAGTATATTTTTCTAGTGTTTCCTAAATAAACAACTGAGCTAGCTAGGGTGTCTAGGTCAAATTAGAATTAATACATATATTCAGCTATATATGCGTTAATGGTGTTGTGATGAGCTAACCGGGGACCAGAACGATTCTCGCTACAGGGGGACCCTCATTTAATCGACCATAATTTCTTGATTAAAATTTTTTTATCTTATTTTTTCGTCTCTTCTGAACTTTTATTAATTTTGCAACAGGATTTTTTGCGGCCTATTTCTTCTTCTTGACGAGAAACATTTAAAAAATAAAAAACGGGACGGTTCAAGAGATACCCAAAAACCACTTCAAATCTCAATCTCATAGTTTCTGATCAAATTTTTATGATGCAAACCGTTCAATGTGTGCAGAATGTGATTTTACGGGTGCCCGCAAGAAATTAGAAAAAAAAAATGACCGGAAGTGCTTATTTTGAGCATTTTTTAATTGAACCGTTCATCAAATCCAAGTTAAAAACTGCTCAGATGAAGCTTTTTCCGGTCATCTTTCTTGCTAATTTCTCGCTTGTACTCTTGAAATTACGTTCTGGTCACATTGAGCGGCTCGAATAATCATAATTTGATCGGAAAACTATGAGATATTTTTTTTAGATGTCTAATTAGTTGTTCTCAGAATCGCCCCAAATAAAAAATATTACCAAAAAATTCTATAAAGACAAATAACAGAAAACTGTCAAAAAAATCAGATAACAAAATTGGGTCCAGCTCTCCCTTCTGCTAAGGAAAAAAAAAAGTATTTATTTTCTAAATTAAAAGAGACGTACCGTGAAATAATGACCCCGTCACGTAAAGCAAAAAAAATAAAAATCTTAAAGAACGGGATTTCCATTTGACAAAAATACGAGAATTCAATCCGTGTGGGGGTTTTCTTTCTTTGACCATTCCGAAGAATCTCAAAAGTTCGGTGCGAAGGTTCTCTCCATACATCCATTCCATTCGTGTAGAGGGGAGCCACGTGTAGATAAGCCAAATGGGTCACGTCTCTCTGCCGTACATGCGTCGGTGCACGATTTCAGTCATTTGCCAAGCCAAATTACAGAGAAAACTAGGTTGTCACACGCATGTAAAGTGTGGGGTCCTCCCCCATAATTTGACCAAAAATTCTATAACCACACCCAAATTTACACACCCAAACACACACCCTCTCACAAAACACAAGGGTCCCACACACACTGCACATGGGACCCTTGTGTTTTGTGAGAGGGTATTTGTTTGGGTGTGTAATTTTGGGTGTGGTTGTAGCATCCACCAACCACCACCGTCCCTGCCGATCCCGATACATCCGAACCGGGGTCGCGGCGCGGTTCACTTGATGGGATGTTGTGTGCAATTCGAGCCGTTCGTATTGATTATTAATGGTTTTGATTTAATCTCGACAATGGACAGTTTGGATCTACAGGAGACGGGGCAGGAACTGGACCATTAATTGTCGATATGTACGACTCAAGTGATGCACTACATGGGGATAATAGTCTTTTGCATCGTCACGTGTTGTTCCTAGACCGTCTTTTCCACCTATTGATATGGATACCTTTCAAAAGAATCCACGGCTCTCACACCAATTTGTACCAAGAAAGAGAGCACTAAAACATCACGTGACAGTACTCTGAAGACACTGGATTGTAACTCACGTCTCACTTCATGTGTTTTGGAGCCACTAATAAGCCACATTATTACATTATTTATAAGCTTGGGTTTGGCTTCTGTGCAATCTTAAATTTGTGTACTCACTAAAAATTGTTCCAATTACAAGGTCACTACGATCAAACTAAAAATCGAAGGTCACTAATCACATGATTCCAATATATACCCTTGAAAAATGTAGTACTTCTATCATGCACATGCGACGTATTCATTTGAGAAGCTAATCAATCGCCTCATATACGTTCGCCTTTCCAACTACTAGATTTTACGTCGTTCATGATATCAACGATACTTACAACAATAACAATATCGATGCACTTATATATCACAAATACTAAAGCCAAATTTTTATTTTTTACTCTCTGAACAAGTCCTTATCAAAAATTTTTTTTTTTTTTTTTTTGCTAAAGTCAAATTTGCTTCCTATTAGCCGTCAACAAAAATATGTAAAATGCGTAAAAGGTATCTAAATTGCCAAGAAATGTAAAACGGTATCAACAGTATATATACTGTATTGTCGTTTGCATGATGTTATTTTATTTTATTTATTTATTTATTGATCCGCATTTTCTTTATTTATTTATAATTATTTTTTTACTATCATTCAATGAATTATTGGCATATATAAATATCATAAAAAAGAGAGATTCCTACGTCACTGACAAATTGAGAGTTCAATTTGTCAGCTTTCTACTAAGTTAATAATACTCTGCTCCTTAAGTTTATTTCGTTTTTACTTCAACCCTCAAAAGTATTCTTTTTTCTAATTTGCTGGAATTTATTCCCCTAAATTGTTTTGGGGTTTTGAATGTGCGTCGAGATTATATTTTTAGATTGGTGCAACAAATGATGTTTAGAGTTGGTTGCGGCAGTGATGGCACACCGCTTTGGTGGTGGTAACGTTTAAGAGTTTGTTTCGGCGGTCAAGTGCTGTTGTTCGACTTATAGAAACCCGTTGCGACGATGATGACGATACACCACTTTGGTGATGCGGCGGTAAGGTGATGTTGCACCACTCGGGGTGTGATGACGTTTTGAGTTTGTTGCACGGCGATACTGACACGCCACTTAGGTGGTGATGATGGATGATAGGGAGGCTCTCGAGCTACAGATGAGAGACCCCCCAAAAAAAAAAAAAAAAGTCTGTTTTAACATAAGGGAAAAGGAAAAAAAAAAAAAAAAAGAAACAGGTGAACTCATGTACAGTATGCCGGCTTGTCAAGATAAAATTCCGAATCCACCATTGATCATAGAGTGTGTTACAAATATTGGTTGGTCAAAATATGGAGTAATTAGCGAGTGCTCTTGTAGCATGGGGTCAAGTGGCAATTCAAAGCTAATAACCACACAATTTACGGGGTCCGTACGCTCGATCTCACATGATTTTGTGATGGCTAGCTAGGGGGTCCTGGAGCACCACTTGGCCTTTCCTCCTGGAGCAGCCAGTAAGTTCTCCTGAAATGACCCTACTCAAAAATGACCTTGACCTAGCATGGGTCAAAGCACATGTGGATAATTTTTTTTATTAGCCAGCTCTCACCCTATTTAGGCATATCAAAATATAACAAGGGCATAAAGGATTACACAATCAATGACATAATCATGAAAAGCATTGAACAATTTTTCCAATTTACAAAACTCATTGATTGATGCTTAAAAATGCTTTATTCAATATTGCCAACCAATTACTTTTTGTGTGTGTGTGTGTGGAAAGTGACCGATAATGAATTTACGATGCAACGGCTGGAAAACAATCCAATCATGGATGCCGAATGCAGTTTTACAGATTCATAATTTTTGTGGAAACACTATCATTAATCGGTGCCTTAAGTTTTATGTACTGCATGGCTAGTTGAGAGGTTTAATTTAAACCGAGGCATGTGATTTCTTGAAAATAGATGATTACTTATGTGGTAGCGAAAATATTTGCTACGTACCCTGTTGGACTCGTGAAAAAACCCAACGAATCTAATTGTTCTAACAACCGTAACTTTCGCGGATTAGGGGGGGAAAAAAAACCTCGTGGAGAGGGGCTTTCGCCATTTTTCTTTTCGTTTCTGGAATGCTAGGTCATGAGACCAGAATAACAACGCCAAGGATGTCAAAAGGTGAAGAAGCCGGCCGCCACGTTCTAAATTGTATGGTGGGGTTTGAGCTTACATATATTGTTTGTACATGCACATATATGACTTCATTGAAAAGTGATTGTTGGTGTGAGAATGTGACATATATATGCAGCGTAAAAGTAATGTTTTACAAGTCATATCACATATGAGAGAGAGAGAGAGAGAGAGAGAGAGTTTTTTTGACTATTCAATTTTTTTGGAAGTATTCGGTAGTTTTGTGTCAAATTTTTTGTGAATTATTGATTTGTCTGGACGACAAGAATCGAAAAGGTAAAATATTATTATTCAAGCTCAAACTTTTTGAATGAAAACAAAAATAAGCCAAAATATGTCGTCGAGACGAATTAATAATTCACAAAAACTTAACGCAAAACTAGCAAATGCAAAATATTTTTGAATAGAAACGACTGATTCTAGCTACACTTCAATTTATTCCCCGAAGATTTATGGTGAATTGATCGTTGCGCGTCACTCACAAAGTCGTCACTCACAAAGTATTGCTAATATGATTGTGACATAAAAGGAATGTCTATGATGTTTGATTTCTTGGAGGGTTCCAACCTAAAATTAATTGGCAATAGGTGGAGTAGCCTCTAGAATATATTAACCAAGTTTGGGTGACTTAAATGAGTGATGTGGGATAAGTCTAACATATGGAAGCAGGTTAAAACAGGCTCGTTGGTATCATAGTGGATCTGTTGAAAGTTGTTTTTAATTCCAGCAAGCTACAATGTTCAAATGTTTTTAAACAATTATTCTTGCACCTTTTTGGCACTTTCATTTTGGGGCAATTTTTGTATTTTTTTCCAAGAAGTTTTACAGAATGGACAACCCGATAGAGTATTTTGTGTATGTTTTTGGTTAAACTTTACCAATTAAAACGATTTTTTCCCCACGAAAGTACACAGACAGCCACCCTCTCCCCGCGGCGGATTATCTGAACTTCTGGTGCAGCCGCTTCGGCGCGAAAGCCTCCTCTTAGTTGATTGCTCTCGCATACTTGCGATGATAGATAGTACGATATATTTTACCTTGTGATTCAAGCAATCGTGACATAGCTTGTGGTTTTTTTTTAATAATTCAGAATCTATTTTCGGCATTTGTGGACAAAGGTTGAATGATCGAAGTATTATGCATTTAGAAGAATTTTTCAGTGTCGGGTGGGCACAGGCCACGTGGTGCCGAGCACACATCTCGACCGTCCAAATGTATTTTGGACACACCACATGACAGCGCTCATAGATTATTGAATAATTTTACCTCATCTCTTGGGTATTCACTTTACGCAACTTAGGGGTGGCTCCAAGATTCTTGTTTAGCAGTAACAAAAACGTGCATAAAATTATTGTATACAAAACTCTATGTAAAGTTCATTTTGGTTGAAATTTGTTTAAAGCAGCGGAAAAGACTCAAAAAGATAGTTTGACATGACCCAAAAGACTGTCTTTTTGGGTCTTTTTCGTTGTTTTACATAATTTTCCCCCCCAATTTTGGTCTATTTTTTTTTTCTTTTTTGATTCCTCTCATCAAAACAAAAAATATGACATAAAAATTGTACCCCAATCTTATAAGAAGTGAGAGAAAACCAAAGAGACCATGCGAGAGAGTGCCTAAAAAGGTTGTCCAAACTCACCCTAGCGTTTTTAGGGAGCGTGATAATAATTTGATGGAGATGTTTTCCATGTGCAGGTTGGGGCCAATAAGGACTTATATAGATGATGACCCTTTACAATTTAATTCGAATGAGAGTGAGAATGAAAGTGAAAATTATATAAATGGAGGAATAAGACTAACCATGTTTGATTATTAAAAGGGTAACCTCTTACTGGAATATCAGTACACATGCTGAAGAGGCATTCGGCAATGGCTTAATATTAATTAGGGCAATTTACCTCTAGGTCCAGAAAATAGAAAGTAATTCCCACCAAGTCTCCTCTAATTAACGAAACACTAAAACCCTATGAAAGTGCCTAAAACCCCAAATATTGAAAGTGCCTAACCCCTAGGGCACCCTATGAAAGTGCCTAAACCTCAGAGTACCCTATAAAAGTGCCTAAAACTCTAGGGTACCCAATAAAAGTGCCTAAATCGCTAAAACCCTATAATAGGAAAGTGCACCCTAAAACTCCTATGAAAGTGCCTAAACCTAAGTCCTAGGGCTCTATGAAAGCACCTAAACCTAAACTTTAGGGTACCTTAAACCCTAGGGAATCCTAAAACCTAAAATCTTAAAGTACCCTAAAACCCTAGGGTACCCTAAAACCCTAAAATCCTAGGGTACCCTAAGATTTTAGGGTACCCAAGGGTACTAGGGTACCCATTAGGGTACCCTAAAACCCTAACATACCCTAAAACCCTAGGGTGACACTTCTATTAATGATAAATGTATTTTTGTAAAAGTGGACTTAGTGGTAATTAAGTACTTCATCTCTCCTTAATGGGAATTAGGTGTCACTTTTCTGTACTTAGAGGTAATTAACTCTATTAATTACCGGTCCAGTTGAATCAGAATATGATGATGTTAGTGACCATGATGGGAGTATATATGAACTATGAGTCATGGGGAGGGGCATAAAATAAGTATGATATATGAGATGACACAATTGATAATTCTATTTTTTTAAAACTCAAGTGCTCAGATTAGTTTACGCACATTTTAACTAATCTTTAAAGTCCATCCAGCTGTCCATCTAGCAAGGAGCTCGATACACAGGCTGCTTAACATAGTAAAGTGCATAATCATCTTAGCTTGTGCGATAGTAACCGTAACATAGATGGGATGGCGAATGTGATAGCATAACTACCAGAGGACTATTGTAGATTTGTGGAGGACAAGGATACAAAATTGAAAAATCTAGGTTGGTGGTAGGTCAGATCTAAGCCTATGATAGTGTGCTCAACTATGAAATGAGCCTCAGAGCTTCTTTCTTTATGCAATCTGTTGGTGTACATATGTGGAGGACAAGGATACGAAAAGGAAACCATAGATTGGTGGTGAGTCAAATATACACCTATATAATAGGTTTTCTTTCTTTACTACCTATAGTGTATCAGTAACCTGTGATCCTGTGATGGCTGTAGCCCAACTACTGTGTCTCTTAAAAGACAACGAGCCACCTTCTTCATACAAGTATTCTGGTACTGTATTCTACACCCTTTCTCGATGAACTAATTACCGAGAATGTATAAACATATATATAAGAATGAAGCCTATTTAACCCACATCAGAATCCTTTCCACAATTCACTTCCCCTACTATTGAGCATTATGTGTCATATGGTTTTCCGGCTGAGGGTTTTCCGCAAAAACTTGGCCTTGATCTCGCACATCTCTAAACATGGACAGAAATGAGTTGAGACCTTCAGAAGAGGCACCACCTAAGATCCACAGTAGCAAGGAACTAAACGAATTCATTGTCCCCGGGTTGCCACCAGTTTCTGCTTGGCGGAGGTCAGCTTGCCCTGCATCCTGTAGAGGATTGCCGCCAAAACTATCTGAGTTGTCATTCTGTGCTGGTCCTTCAAATCCAGAAAGTAGTGCAGCACCGTTACCGGGTATCACTGGATCTGGCACTCTAGTTTCAGGTCCAGATGTCATGTCCGTATTTTGTGGAACAGGGTGTCTTGTGTTTAATCTAGTGATATGCAAAGTTGATGCAAGAATTGTAGAAGACGTGATGTGGAAATCTGGGTGCTGCTGAAACTGTGACCGGCGGTTCTGCATAAACCTCTGTAAAGCTGGAACCTGAGATGAATTTAGCACAGAAATAACTGGTCTAACCCAAATAAAAGGAAAATAAATAGACTCCTAGACATTATCGAGAAGAGTAAAAAACAATCAACGTTCAGCTGCATCCATCCCCATTATAGAATAGTGTCAACCATCATAAAACTATATTAATGCAAATGGCTCGTTGACCTTTTACTAAGATTCCTTCAACCAGAAAACTGTTATATAGGAATAACACAAGTAAATGAGGCTGCCATACATAGCGATATCTTATTCCAAATTAAATAGACAATTAATTGAGCCTTGGAAATTTTCCTTCCAACTTCGATGGATATATACTGTATATGCGCAAGTATATATACATGTGTGTGTATATCAACAATGTATATCAAGCTATCTACGACTCTATCTCAGGTGCAACCCCATCTTGCACGTGGAGATGCAAATTTTCATAAATAAAGGGAAGCAGAATACGAAGGGGAAAAGCAAACAAGCACAAATGCAAACAGACAGCCTTGAAGACCTCTTGCAACATGAGCTTTGATACCGTGTTAAGTTACCAGTGGTTTAAAAGTTTAAGTTGTCAGGAAATGGGCCCAACAATGTATATCAAGCTATCAAACATATAACAATATGTACGAATATACAGAGAGAGAAGTGGAGTAATATGTATTACACACAGAGAGAGAGAGAGAGAGAGAGAGAACCGTTTGCCTTTGTTTCGTACCCATCCAAAATATCACGGGCATTTTAGGCAGTATACACACTTTGTTAATGGACTTATGGTTTTAGGAATTACTGATAGTTAAAGGGGATTGTTAATGGAGTTATAGTTTTAGGAATTACTGATAGTTAAAGGGGTCTTCATGATGGGTTTTTTGAGATCAGGGCGGCAAGTGACAATGGATGATAGATGAGAGGTTCTCCATGTTATTTACCCAAGATTAAGTTAAACTCGTTACAGTCAATGAACCATCAATCCTTGTCAAGGGATCTTTAAAACAATCATGGGATAGACCGTATTGAACTTGTCCAGTATGTAATCTCATGCACAAACAAGCACAGTATATGGATGATTGCACTATTAAATAGCCAATTGACTACTTTGAAAATGACCAGACCACCTTCAGGTGTGGAACATTGTTCCATGAATCAAGAATGTAGTTCAAAAGAATAGAAACACTAACGGGACAAACGAGTGAAATGGCATGGCAAATTCCAAACCTTTCATACATTGATATGGTAATGGTCATAAGCAATATGTGTGTATCCTTTATACCAAGAAGACCCTCCAAGGTAGGGTCGCTTTTGAGCCCATATGTGCAGGATAAACCCTAACTACTGGCAGCAACACCAGGTACTTGAGTGATTCAAGTATTGCGGGGTTGCACGCAGGATTTCTGTTTTTACGGTTACTCCCGAGAAAAACTTAAACTAATGGTCTACCATAGAAACTTTTGATACATCCTGTTTGAGCAAAGAGTGGTGTGAGGGCAACAATCATAAAAACAAAAGATTCCTGCCCATGTCAACTAGCTGTTTCACGCATCAAAAGTTTGACTTGAATCCACAAATTGCTTGATAAGATTTCGGCCGACTACCTGTGATTCTTCTCGAAATTTCGAATTTGATTCACAGATCTGTGAACTAGAGCATTATCCACCAAATTGGGTTTACTTAGGTCCACGCAAAACGCAATCCAGCCACTGTAGCAGATCTGAACTATTCGGAATGTATAACTAAGAGAACTTTGTGATAAAAAAACCTCTAAAGTTCTCAAAACATCTAACTTTAACGCATGCATAGCAAGCGGAAGAAAACCTGAACGTACTGATAGACCAGGTTCCCTTTGTTTTGCATAGAAGAACTTAGACAGATCTTATTCCTACCACTAATACCACAGGAAGATAACAGTTAACTGCTTGTCTACTGACGGTACCTCACAAAAACCCATACCTAGAAAATGTGCTCAAAAAAAGCAACATACGTTATGCTCATAATTCTGATGCTGTAAAAGAAATTATTTTAACCTCAAATCGGTTCCAGAAGTAGAGGATGAGATGCTGCATAAATGATGCAGTGGTGGAGAGAGCCAGGTACGAAAAACCTGGGAAATAATTAGAGTATCAGTATAGTGAGATTAAAAACCCATTTTGAACTTTGAGAAAGGTAGGTCACCGAACCATACCATAAGTATAAGAAAAGAAATATATATGGAACACCAGAAAATAGAGCAAAAAGAAGCGAGGAAAAAACTTCATGGATATTGGTGTGCGGACACTGCAAATCAAATAGCAATCACCATTAGTTAAGATCATATGCAAGCACAAATTTCGAACTTCCATGAGCCACTTTCCCAGTAGATGGCAAATAATAAGCAGTTGCTATTGGTCAAACTACACGATGCTTTGAAATTTGGACTTGCATCAATCACTCACACCACACACAAACCTGATCAGAGTGAATAGTTCACACAACCAGACGAGAATTAAAACCATGAAAGCCAACAGCTGGTCGTCATAAAACTCAAAGAGAAAAAACAGGATGCCGATCATAATCTGCAGAAACCAAGCACACACTATTTCAATTGAGAACAATTATGAGGATAAAAATGAATGATACACGAATGGAGGCCACGGGAGAATACCTATTGGTTCTACGACTTCCAACACATTTTTTTGAGAAAATTTCTTTTATATCCCTTCGACTTTGACCAAAAATTCATTTTGGTCCTTCACCTTTCAATTTCGGTATAAAAATACTCTGACTTTTCCAATTTTTTTCAATGTCATCCTTTAGGGATATATACATATATACATGAAAAATAGGGTGTTTGGATCAAGAACCCTACACACATCGGATGCCATTGATTCCCGCGCTGGCCCCCTCGGTTTTTTTTTTAGAATTTTGGACGGCTCGGATCGGCTGTCCAGTGGCCAGAGACGGCCCGGCCCGGCTATAGCAGGACTCAAAGAAAACAGATTCCTTTTAAAGGATGACATTGAAAAAAATTGAAGAGTCGAAGTATTTTTATGCTGAAATTGAAAGGTGAAGAACCAAAATGAATTTTTGGTCAAAGTCGAAGGGATATAAAAGAAATTTTCCCCATTTTTTTTAACCACATTGGCATTTAATATTTAGAGAGACACACAGTACACTTACTGGTACGAACACAAGGGATTCAATAACATGCACAAAGATCAGCTGGAATGTAGGAAGCCGATGTCGAGCATGGTGTTGAAGCTGCACTGCAGTAATTTGAGAACACGTGAGAATGAACTGTATATCAAGGAAGTGTCAAGTCACCAATTGACCAAACAAGTTTATACTTTTTGGCAAAATGGGAACACATCAGTATATCAATTTATCTAACACCATCCCTAACATTCAACCCCATCTTGCACGTGGAAAAATATGCATAAAGAGCAAAATGATGCGCATGGAACGTAGGATTCCAATAGACCACCTGATGTAGGTCAGAAAGTTAAGTGTGTCCCTAATTACTACTATCAGATAGGAGATATGGGGCCAAAAATGGGTTGTTCTGGATCTGCACCCATGAATAGTAATTAGGGCCACTTTATGCAGAACAAAATCACTCCAAGAAGCCTCAGGCATCACAGTATCACACCAAGGGTTTGGTTGCATCAGGAAATCTATAATATTCTCTCTTAGTTTAGAAGCATTACATTGCATATCAGCATATATACAATTAGAGACTTCCTGAATGAATAGACTAACACTTTGGCTTTAAGAAAAACAATACTAGTAAATCCTTACACTTTCTAAAACGTATATCCTATGAAGGATATCAGAATAAAAAAACAAAATACGTAAGTTGATCCATTAACAAACCAACGAGTGACCCTACAGCCCATTGTCCAGAAACAAAAAAAAAAATTACGAAAATGTGACGACAACTTTTTTTTGATGCCACAACAGTTACTTTGATCTCTCTCATGTGCTCTGTAACTCTTGTCCATTGCCCTTCCAATACTAACATCCACAACAATGTACAAAACCTCATGGACAAAGATTATTCTTGCAAGACCTCATAGACAAAGATTATTCTTGCAAGACAAAAGTAACAAAGGACATCCAATGAACACCTCAGACCCAAGAGGAAAGAAATCTTGTAGTTAGAATGACTTGATCCAAAAACATTGGTAAGAGAGGGAAGTAGCATCGCGTACCCGCAACCATACAGAAGGGAGACACGCCAACAACAGGCTAATACACCTAAGACTAGTCTAGCCGCCCAGTGCCCTTGCATGCAGACCAAACATTTCAACACCGTACCACTCCATGCAGTGGTCATATAGTTACACCCAAATATTAGTGTTGGGCAACAAATCAATTAACACACTAAGAATAGATTGAAACGATTGCAAATTCATACATAGGAATATTATTGTTCACATAAGCAAACAAATCAACTTTTTTACAACATTCAATAAAACTAACCAGTGAACTTCAGCATGCGAGTTTGCGTCTCTCTCAAGGTAAATGAAACGGACATTGTAGTTGTGAAGAAAACAAAAAGTGACATCATAAGGACACCACACTTTGTCACAAGATAATCTGCAAAAATGCAATGGAAAATGTAAACGGAAAGATGAATTGCAAGTGCAAAAAAAGTAGAATGCTTATTCACCCTAAAATACTCATAACCCAAACAACACAAATGTGCAATTATTGGGAGATCACTAATTCTTTACACTCGAGACAGAGCATAGTTGTGTTGACTTTAGTCAAGTTACAACTAAACAACAATCTCTACATAAGATTGATGCCGAGACGCAACTATAACATTACAATCTAGACACCATAACTTCCAGCATGCACGGGAAAAAAAGCAATGCAGCAAAAAATTAAATCAGATGATTATGAAGTATTTAAGGGTGAATAAGCATATGGCCCCTCAGCCCGAAAGCCTGAAGGGGGAGTATGCTAGGAGGGTATGTCAACTTCGCTCCTTATTGGTCCCTATTGTAACCTAAATATACCTGTATAGCTACTTATTGACCTTTCACAATTACTTAATTTTCCAGATATCAAGAAAATATCACATTTTAAAGTCCACTTTCTTTTCATAATCTTGATTCCTCTTAATAATCATTCAGGCAATCGACATCGATTTGTCACTGTCCGTGTTAAATCATTCAGGCGTTCTGTTCATAGTACTCGTACTTCACTGAGTTCAGTTTCTTGTTTGTACTGTGCAAGATCAAACCAGAGATAGATCTCTCAAATTAAACCCTAGTTTCGTCATGTTGGGTAGTTACGTTTGAAAGGAAAAGTACTGATATATATGTTAAAGGTGTTATCATTGGTTCTGGGATTCAGCTTCCAACAATGAGCAGTATGACCTAAAATTAAAAACCAAGTACATTGAGTAATCGAATATTGCAGACCAACTAGGAGTGCTCTACGACTTTTAATTCTTCTGAAACTAGGACTAGCATTAATCTCTATGAACAGCATTCCGTAGCTTATTACAGCACCTCAGCATTATCTGGTCACTGCTTCAGTAACAAGAAAGAGAGTCGAATTGCGCAGTGAAGAATTGGAATCCAAATCATCCACTTGACCAGAATCGGTTGGCAACAAAAGTTAAACAAAAAAAGAAAAGAAAAGAAAGAAACGCTCAACAGCAATGTGAAAGCTAATTTCCAGGATAATAATAAGCAATTCAGATGTATTATTGAACATTCAGCACATCAAAGAAAGTAGGGAAATGACAAAGATAAATGGCCATAAGTCAACAAACCTCCAAACTTGGCAGAACTTTCAGGTTGCTCATGTGCATAAGTAAGATTGTAGAACTCCTTCGTTTGATAATTATAAAGGAAACCTGCTTGGATATAAAGAAATAAACATAGATGTACATATTTTGATGTATAAAATATGTGAGAAACCTAAATTAGGCACTAATGCAAAAACACTGCAGAATGAAATATATATAAAAAATATATTAGAGACCCAAAATAAGCACTAATACAAAAACACCGCAGAATGAATATTGCTCTACCTATTCAACACAAATACTTTACAGCCTGTTCAACACTACTAGCATCATTTTAAGACATCAACCACGTGCAATACTTCATATTCACATTGTAAAGCACCGAAGACTTAATTAATTTGTGAACACATCATGGTAGAGAACCGTAAAATTGGATGCATCCATTTTGCTCAGAAAGGTAGGGAAAATCAGAGGCAAACAAACAGACAGAAGCCTAGTGGCCAACACAGAAACAAATCGAGTGTAAACTTTAAGAAAACCCATTGTAACTTCGCCTACTTACGTGAAAAGTGGCCACATGTAGGTGCAATATAAACCAAGTCATATGAAGTATTTT
Organism: Rhododendron molle; assembly: GCA_025413875.1. Taxonomy (NCBI): domain Eukaryota; kingdom Viridiplantae; phylum Streptophyta; class Magnoliopsida; order Ericales; family Ericaceae; genus Rhododendron; species Rhododendron molle. The sequence continues at coordinate 47,146,167 of CM046392.1, forward strand.
CATGGTTTCAAACTAAGGAATTTGTGATCATTTTCTGTGGGAATGAATACATTATTATACAATGGAATTTGTCAGGACTCAGGAGATATATGGTTCTGTTAGAGAGTGACGGTAACTTAGTCCTTTCGTATCATGTACTCACCCCTATATATATGTGTATAAATAAGTTGGTTAGTAAGCAAAACTATCTTACAATTACACATCCTGATATCTCGTTTGCAGTTAGTATGGTGAGTCAATTTATGACTGCTCCTCGTCTTCTACATTGGGAGGTGGTTATTAGAATTGTGAAATATCCCAAGGCTAATCCAGGATGTGGTCGATTTTATTGAGTTAGTGGACACTTATGTGTTGAGGATGCCACTGATTCCGATTGGACCAGAGGACCATTTGACAGGAGATCTACTACAAAATATTTCCTTGGTAGAAATCTTGTCAATTTAAGGAGTAAGAAGCAGACAATGGTTGCACAGTCTCCTACAGAAACAGGGTATAGAGTCATGGCACAGACAACATGTGAGATTATATGGGTGCGTTTGTTTCTAAAGGAGATAGAATTTAGTGTGCAATTGTGGCATCTCAAACCTGGTATCAAAGAAGAGATTGGATCTCAGTTTGTTTGCCCTGCATTTCTTGAAGCTGGAGTAACTGGCCTATAGGGGTAGATAGATACCGGCATTGTAATGGTTTGTGAAAGTTTAATTGTCAGTAATCATATTAGTAGACACCACAATTTGATTTTGTAAAGGGTGTTGAAATTGTTGCTAAGGTTGAGTATACGTGATACGTCATCTGAAAACACTAATGATACCTTTATTGATGTTTTCCGCTAACTTTATCACCTATTTTGATATGATGCATCTGTAATAAAACTTATACGGATAGTTTCAGGAGTACAACTTAGAACCCCTTTTTACGTATAGTTTCAGGAGTATAACTTAGAACCCCTTTTTACGGATATTTTCAGGAGTATAACTTAGAACCCCTTTTTTGGATCCATCTCACATCAATAACGTGACTGAGTGAAAGATTCAGTATGTTCAGTGCGTAAAAAAAGTTCTCAATACCTTGACCAGGAGAACTCAACAGACTATTCATTAAAATAGTGTCATATCCAACAAGTCTGTTTATGAGAAGTTGCTGCCACCTAGACAAGAAAAATTACCACGTAAAAGATGTCAATTGTCATTGCTAAATTAGTCAAAACAACAAGGACAAACTTCAAAGATTAATAAATTTTCTTTTGCTGTTAAAAGGAAAAAAAAAAAAACCAAAACAACAAGGACAAAGAAAAAATGAAATGATATCAGTGTTATGCGGCTTATGCCAACAAGCAAATAAATAAGACTCACTATAGTGCAGGAAAAGTTTAATTCTGCGATCTATACCAAATGGTCAGACAAATTCAACAAATATCAATCTTTTAATATATTAGATTACCATTTAAACAAAGTTTGTTGAAATTTATGACGTGATGACAAGAGAGCTCTAATGTTTTCAAAACAGTCTGGGAAAATCTGGAAAAAACAAGTAACTTGCTACTTGCCAGAGAAGTTAAAAGGGTAAACCATGAGATGATAGAATTTTCAGCAGATATATAAACGTAACCTGTTCCCAAAGCAGGAATGCCGAGCTGATATGCTAATGTTAACCGTACGTATGTTGTGCCGAGACCTGGCTCCTTCAGGCAATAAGAAGTAACCCTGCATGACAAACCAACACAAACACCAAAATATACAAAGAGACCTCCCAAGCATGACAGATATCATCAACCTCAACAGAAAATGAACAAACAAGGCAACCTGACCTTCTCCATAGTGTATAAATAAGTTGGTTCAAAAGCTTTGCTTTTCTTTTCAAGCCACTGCACTGATGAATAAACCAAAACGTAAGAAGGAAGATCAGAAATTTTATGATAGATAGGAAAACCTGCATTGTAGATCATACAAAGCACTTGCTATGACAACCACAAAGTAGAGAAAACAAACAATCAAAACAATGACACAAATAGCTACGTGGTTCCAATCATGCCTAAAGCTTTCATGTACTCCATGGGCGAAGAGCGAGAGAGGATTCACGATGAACGAGGAGAGATTACAAAAGAGCCACCTATATACGTCACTCTCAAAGAAGCACCAAACCATATTCAGGGACAAATCTATGGTGAAATCTAAAAGGGTGCAAACCCTCATGGAACCCAAAGAGATAACCATAAATCCTGAAATCAATCCCCCAAGACAAAAGGCACACAATCTCCACAATGATACCCAAAGGAAACTCTCCAAGATGGGTATCCAAAGGAGCCTCACCATAATGCACTCAAAAGGGACAAACCCTAAAACTCCCCAAAATTCCTATTTATAAGGAAAGCCTTGAACTAGTCAAACAAGGAAGTTGTCGAATTCAAGGCACTTTCCTAACAGCATTACATCTCTAAAGAGTAGCAGGTGAAACTATAGTTCTAACATCAAAATATCAACAGGGGCACATCTGCCAGGAATCAAGACTAAGCCATTTGTAAAGCTGAAAGACAATACTCCCTCCATCATAATTTGTTTGTCCAATTTGAGGAATAAAATTTTAAGAGAACACAATCAAAATGAATCTTTAGATACCCAACTTACCAAAAGTTACCTCTCCAACTTTTTAAAAAAGACGTCTTTTAAGGGACAAAAAGTAAATTATGTAGCTTTTGGTCCATTAGCCTTTCAAAGTACACAAATATTATGGGACAAGCATAAGTCAAAAAGTAGACAAACGTATTGCGACAGAGGGAGCAACATTGAAATCAAGTGCTAGTGACCTCCCAAAATCCTATAGCTATCCAAGTTTTGATCTAATCTGTCACGTGCAACAATGTCAAAATCATAAATTTGACAAGGATGCCATAAGGTATAAAGGCACCAAGTACAAAGATAAAGCAAAAGAAAGAACTACAACCCTTCACGAAACTAAGCTCTCTAGTCTAAAAATTTTAAAGAGACAGAGGATTCAAAACATATGCCTATCAACCAAAATGAATAATGTCCATCGCAGTCAATCAAAGTCTGATAAAGTCACTTCCAAGAATTCCAAATGTATGCAGATGCTCTTTCTCCAAATGCACCACATAAGATATTAGGACACTACCACCAAAGCCTTCAGGAGTCTCTGCACCCTACACCCGTACAAGCAATATGCATACACAAGCTAAACCAACCCTTGCAGTCCAGATGAAGCCAACAATAGACTAAACTATGGTAGTAGTACTAGTATGCATCAGCGTACTTGATTTGAGCATGTCTCAAGTCTAAACATGTTATCATACTCCTATCCGGATGAAAATTTCGTTATCATAGTTTTGGAACTTCCGCTATGAAGGAAGAGACCTTCACTTCAAAAAGCTGATGCAGAATGGAAATATTGTATCATTTAAGAAATAGAATATTTAGTTTTATTATTTTGGCTATAAATTCTTGTAGGAGATTCTGATTGAGTCTGTTTTGGTAAGTTTCTTCTTTTTTTAATTTCTAGTAGAGCATTACTAAAATACTAAAAAGGAAATAAAATCAATCCTAATTCTTCTTGACCAAGCATCCTACAAAATAGGAATGGTAGTTCAAAACAAATTAGGAAACTAAATACTCCCTCCGTCCCACTTTGTTCTGCCTGTTACTTTTTTGGGAAGGTCCAAAAATTGTCTATATCTCACAATCTATAATCTATAATATTTTATATATTCAATATGGATCTTGTTTGATAGATCTCAATTTATTTTATTAAACAAAGTTTTCGAAATCATAAAAATATTATAGATTGTGAGAAATAGACAATTTTTTGGAACGTTCTAAAAAGGAAACAGACAGAACAAAGTGAGACGGAGGGAGTACTTCTTAGAACACTTATTCCTAAAATTGAAACTCCCTGACAAAATTACTAAAATCAAAATAAGGAAAACTAGAGAAAGCTATTTATTAAATTATTTCAAAAGAACAAGAGATACTCTCTCTTCTCAAGCAAAGCTAGAATTTTATTAATCAACTAAATTTTAATGTCACCCTACAACTTATTTTATACTAGAAAACTAAGACCGAAAAGGAATCAGCAAAACAGGAGGCTGAATCTCGGTGAATCGCTAATTGACTCAATAATTACCAAAATCAAAAGATTTGAGCTATTCCCAAATTTGATTACAAGAGAATAAAAGAAACTGACCAAAACAAACTCAATCAGAATCTCCTACAAGAATTTATAGCCAAAATAATAAACTAAATATTCTATTTCTTAAAATATTAAATGATATAATATTTCCATTCTGCATCAAAAGCATAGGATTGACATAGGCCCAACAATATTTTAGAACAAGCAACACAGGATAGGTGCAAAAAGAAGCACTCTTCTACTTTCTTGGTCAATAGAGGCTCAATTACATGCGGTGTTGTAGGATGCACTATAACGAATTATATGGGCTGTTAAGGTGCTGAGAACAGTTTGTAAACAGTGCCTGAGGGTGGGTTGGCTTTTGGAAAACCTAGGGGCTTCGTGGGTCCCAACTTGGACCTCAGCACCAAATGTCACCACAACATCTCAAGAGAACGTTCAACAGTGACAAAGACCTCAAAAGGCTATCTCTTTATGATGTAGCATGTCCAATAAAAAAAGAATACTACAATTGGTACGGAATACGCTTTAAACATGATGAAAAATGATGAGCAGAAAGAACCTCAATTTACCTGCATACGAGTTAAGCATGTCTAAGTGAAGTATACGCAGCCATTTGGGAATATCAAGATTCAGATGTATACCTGCAATATCCTGCATTCAAATTGTTCAATTTCAGACAATAGCGCTTTATGTTGTGAGACATCACATAACAGATCAACTTGTAAAATCAGCTACAATCTAACGGTTTATTTGGCGGGTGGATAAGGTTTTGGGGAAGAAGGGTGGATAGGAGGTGGAGATGTTACAAGGGAGAATTAGAAAAGGAGGGATTGACTAAGAAGGGGTTTGTTTGGTAGTTGAAATGGATGGACAAGAGTGGGTGGATAAAGAAATAATTAGAGAGTTTACTTAGTTGCTCCTTCGTTAAATGTGCAATGCAGAAACATGTTGACGAAGTGGACTACCACGAATCTTCTTGATGGTTATAATTCACTTGTGCACCCAATAGCTAGATAGTAAACAGAACCAAGGGGTTTTTATGCAATTCTATATATACCAACAAAACAACTTGAGCACCTGCATTAGTAAATACTCCCTCCGTCCCAAAATGTTGGTCCAATATTGCAATTTGGGCTGTCCGAAATGTTAGTCCCTTTAGAATAATCAAGGTACTTTATTTGATAATTTTACAATTTCACCCTTCCTTTTTTGATATGATGAGAACCATTCTAATGCAAAGTGGGGTAATGACTATGGGCCAAATTGGAAAGACAAAAACGAATAAGTGTAATGATTATGTATTGAAAAAAAGTTGGAATCCCAAAGTGGCCTTAACATTTCGGGACGGAGGGAGTATCTCGAATGCCTAAGGAATTGTGTTTTAACACTCAGGAGGTGAGGCATTGAGGTATAAGCATTTCCAATTTAATGTTAAAGTTGACAAATATGTAAGCATTTCGAACTTAATTATGAAGTTATAAAGACGCAAAAATATTTAAAAACCATAGAATGATAATAACATTAACTAGATATTATAAAAGTTCCTCTAATGCTAGACACATCTATATATGATTAAAACAAGAAGTACATAAAAGCTCACCTAAATAGAACCATGCAATCAAACCTCATTACATTAACAAGCTAAACCTATACTCATATCTCACCTCTATTTCGTGCATTATGTTAAAGCATAGCATCCAACTCAAAACCAATTGGCAATGAGTGCAGAGGCCGCCTAGGCTCATATACTAGTCTTGGAGAAGATAATCAACCGATATGGGACAAACTACAACACTCCTCTGCACGTGCGACCCTCGACTCGCAAGTGGAGAGGAAAACAAGTGATCCATAACACATGGATCACAACAAACAATGGTGCTCTTATGACACAAACAAAGGGGGAACAAATTCTCCGAAAGCCTAGCTCTGATACCATGTTAAAGCATCCACCCAATTGGCAACAAGGGGAGAGGCCGCCCAAGCTCATATACTAGGTCTTAGGTGGCCTCACCTTGCGTGGTCAAGTTTTTGTCGCCTGAGTCAATCGCCTCACCTCATCGATTCATAACTCCACATGCATCCAAGCTGCACGTGAGGGAGAGAGTTAAACTTTATCCCACATTGCTCCATTCACCCAAACTTAGTTAATATATATTCTAGAGGTTACTCCACCTATCACTATTGCTAATTGGCGAGAGTTAAACTTTATCCCACATTGCTCCATTCACCCAAACTTAGTTAATATATATTCTAGAGGTTACTCCACCTATCACTATTGCTAATTGGCTTTGAAATGGATATAAAGTTTCCACATGATATCAGAGCTAGGTTTTCAAAGGATTTTCCCCTTTGTTTGTGCCATAGTTGCACTTTGTTTCGTTGTGATCCGTATTGTTCCGGATCCTTTGTTGACCTCTCCATGTGCGAGTGGGGGGGTTACACATGCGGGGGAGTATTGGAATTTGCTCCACATCGATTAATTATCACCTCGAAAACTAGTATATGAGTCTGGGAGGCCTCTCTCCTCATAGCCAATTGGTTCTGAGTTGGATGTTTTAAGGATTAATGGTTACAAAACATATGCTTACTTGTCCTCTTTCTAGCCTTTGACTTGATATCTTGGTCACCCCCATCTCTCTCCCCTCACCCACATAATTAACTTCTACTCCCTTCACCCCAATTTGTTTGCTCAGTACAGGAATTGACTCAAAAGTCTTTGAGTTGAAAAGTGTTTAGATTTCCAAAAATTAGCCTTTAGAAAAATACAATAACTTTAATTAGTTGTAAACTAAAGGGGTATAATTAGAACTTTGCCCTTCTAGTAATTTCTAATTATGGAAAATTGCAAACAATTTCGGACAGTCCAAAAAAGAAACGTGAGTAAACAAAATGGGACGAAGGGAGTATAACCTACCAGGTAGGTACTCTCTATCGACATAATTAGAAAGCTGGCAAAGGAAGATCAAGAGTGAACATAAACAGACCAAAGAAGCTTATATCTCACCTAAAATGAATTATTTAAAAAAATGCAAAAGATAATGTTTCGGCCAACCCTCCACAAACACAGCTGGCCCATTGATGCAACAGAGTACTAATCATAACATGCAACGCTATATACTCGAAATGACTAAGATTGACTTTATTATTGCACAGCACAGGTCAATATCCGAAAAACTGCCAATCAATCATACCTTTAGACCATGATTTAAATTTTAAACCCTTTAAAAACAAAGACTATGATTTAAACGTGTTTTACAATTCAACATCCTGTTTATTTATTATGTAATCCAGATTGTTAATGCTATTTAAGCTATTAATTCTGCCTCATAAACTACACATACTACTCTGCAATCCGCTCAAGCTTCAAGAATTATGGAAGCTTACACAATCGACAGAGGTAATAATACCCCCACTTCAATACCAAACATTTTTCTCGTTGACTAAGATTGTTGAACATGGAACATTGCAAGATATCACCTGACAACCACAACCACCAATTATTGGAACTCTGTTTCATGTCTACCCCAAAAATGTTTATCTAGACAAAATCATAGAACAAAATTCTATCCAATTCTCTGTCATATCATGTCTAGCCCAACAATATTTAGCTAGACAAAAAATCATAGAACTTTACATGGTAAAAAAGAACAATAATACATTAGAATCAATAATGGCATGAACCATGTCACCAGACAACCAAACTACCTGTTGTAATCCTAGCAGGCTGCAAAAGAGCCATGGCTTATGCATAATTGGGTTCATTTTAAAGATATGCAGACTAACAGGATAGTGCAATAATATAAAGTAGATCATGATTACAAATTACAAATTACAAACTTCCGTGAGTCCAATGAGTGGCCTGTTAAGTTTTGAGTTCTGACCTCGAAAGTATGTACAAAGTACTAAAGAAATCAGTGGTAAGAAAAAGAGCAGTTGTGAGTCCAGAACGAGTAATAAAAAATACAGGAACTTATAACTTTGAGAATATAAAAGGCCAAGTGTAATCCAAACAACAGAATCATAAGAACAGATTGAAGTGGAGAGAATATATTCGATAAGGAGAAAACTTTGATGACAAAAAGTAAGACATTTTGCCATGCATTTGTAAGATTCAGCTTTATTAAAAACAGAACCTTTCTGATTTTCTTACCCATAAACCTCGAAGGATTCGCTTTCCATGTCTCCAGCAGAAAGATAAACGTCCATCCCACTTTCTGCAGATACGGAATACCACTGCTTTAAACGACTCCTTGGCAGATATGGGAAACCTAAAACGTGACTCCTCTTTGTTGATTTTAGGGACTCCATCATCAACTGCAGGATTGGAGCTTTCACCACTGGTACAAACTTCTGCGTGGGGTTCAACGATATCATAATCGCTCTTCCAGGATTTCATCGCCAATTTGCCCTTCTTCGTGCTAGAACCAATCCAGTTCAACCAAAACTCTGTAGCGAAAAAGGTCAATTCATCTCCATCTTCAACTTTCAGATTTTTGGACTCAGATTCCTTGACAGAAACATCTATCACCTCATATTGAGACTCATTCTGTGACCACAAGCCCGCACTGGTAATCTACACCAAAGAACCAAAGATAGCAACAATAAACATGTATATGTAAGGAACGTGTGAAACAACCCCAATACTTCCAAAGTACACATCAGTCTGCAATACAAAATTAGCAGGGCTTCCACCAAAACAAGTGCAAGGGATCTGTTCAACCCTAACTTTTGAATAGCTTACATGAGTCATTGCGCAAACTTGGTTTATCACCAACCAGCAAATTAAATCATCTATGACAATTTGTAAATAAAAGACAAGCTCCGCTACCCCTAGTACAATGTGTGGGTGGGGGTGTCAGGAAGTGTACAAGAGGAAGACTGAGTATACTACTGATATTCAACTTATATCCAAGAGAAAACACACAAAAGAGCACTTCAAAATTCAAACCAAGTATCATCGATTTCCCACGACCAATATGTATTGGCAAGTAAAAAACAAGCTATTCAATTTCATCTGAAATGAAATACGGAATCGAATACTAAAGGACAGAGTCGAAGTCATAATTAGGGACTACGTACCTAAAAATAATAAGACAAATATAGTAAATAGTAACTAAAAATAGATATGAGCATAACACATTCTGTAGGACATTTTCATGTTAACCAAAACAGAAAAGGTGGAAATGGAGAAGCCAAAAAGTTCCTCTCCCCCTACTTCTGACTTTTATTCTCTAAAGTCTGTTTTTGAAAATGCATTTTGAGAGAATACATTCTCACATTTTCAACCAAACACCCAAATGCCAAAACTAACAATCTGATAATGCAACAATCCAAAAAAAATTCGCTCCCAAACTCCCTTTTGAAATCATGTTATATTGATTTAGATCATATTGATGTGACAATTGTTAATCATCATATGCATGTCTCCTGGTTCACTAACTTCCCTTGAAAACTGAACTTAGGTCACCTCTTCTCACACTTCATCAGTTTGGGCAGTTAGGTTGGTTGCCTTTAAAACAAAAGATAGCAAAGGATTTCTAATGGAACTTCAGACACCACGCTTGGTGGTCAGTTGAATATTTGTTCACATAAAATCTCACGTGGCCATCATTGAATATTCCATGAGAAAATCCTTCATGGCAGGACTGAGGGTTAACTCATCCATAGAGGATCCGATTGGTTAATCCACGACAGTGGCTCTAGAATTGAACAAGAGTAATGAACAATAAAAACAGCTAACTTTAGGACATGTTATTGAGTTAACAAACTTTACTAACTTGTAAATTTGTAATCCCCCATCCATTGGGGGGGGGGGGGGGGGGTTATTGTCCTTGTTTATTTCTTTACTGTACTATCTGGAACATTGAGTTGTTTCTTCCATCTAAACCCCATTATATATGTCACATCTCTACCCATATTTTTTTATAAGTTAAATGGTGATTAGTACTAAGAAACTCTGTCACCAAGTATGATTTTGGGTTAGGTAACATTCACTATACTTCCAATTTTCACAATCTCAATTACTTTCTCACTATCTAACAAACTAGGATTGTTACTAGAATAGGTAATCATATATTCCTACGTTGATGCAATAAGAAAGAGAACCCTAATATATAAACCTACATTGATGCAAATACCATAACAATAGCACCGTGATACACAATTGCATATACTCACACAATTACACATACATTCTCCAGACATTATTGACGTAACGGCAACCGTGTATATCTGCCATTATGACCGGTACGTGATACATAACAGGCATATCAGCCGTTATGTGGGTGATTTTTCGAACCGCAGGTATTTTTCACCGCAACTGCAAACGGCTTTCCGAAAACCCATTCCATAACTGCCGGTTTTTAGAAACCCCTGTCCTTGCTTATATTGATGCTTCTTAGCTTTCCTCTTCCCCATGAAAGGATTATTGTCAGCTAATAAAACCCCTATTTACCACTAAATTAAATAGATTCAAGAAATAGATAAGCCTGCAGTAAAAAATACTGTATTAGAGCGATGCTAATACTACACTTTCATTGGACGATGGCTCTCCAGGTTAACTCTTACCTCCAACCATCTCCGAAACCCATTATAAAGAAGTCGTAAGCAGACAATAAGATTATAAGAGAACTGAAGTTACAGTAACAATATGCTCACATACCTTAATCTGAATAAGCTGGGCTTCAGTTGTTTCAACACCAGTGAGCTCACTTGAACAACCAGGCTTCAATCATAAAAATCAATTAAGGTCTAAAGACATTCTCGGTAAAGGGAAAGATTAGATATATATTAATCTGATAACTGACTTAAAAAGTAATGTCCCCAATGATACGACCTAAACAAAACAAATATGTAGAATCCTGGATGTTGCAAGTCCTGGCATTCAACCACTGGTGATCAATTCTTTTATGTATAGCTAAGGCATCTAATTTGTAAACGAAACTTCCGCAGTTATTTGACAAGTATTCAGTACTTCTTGCCTAAAACACCTTCTAATGACATTTTCTTGTTATATTGTATAGAAAAAACAATACCAGCAACATAGTAGCAAAAAGAAGTGCCATACCAAAGCCGGGCACATTCTCTATGCACATTACAACTTACCCAACGACATGACAGTTGACACTTGACCAAGAAAAACAGTTGTTCACAATCAGAGCAGGGTTTTACATTTGTTCTGCAGCCAAATTGTATTTCTAAAAAAACTGTTTTTTATAAACAGACGTGATGAACAAAGAAAATCAAATCAAACTGGACTAAGTAGGAAATGAAAGGAAAGGGTAGGGTGTGATACCTGCTGTACATAGTTGGCGTGCATGACGACCAGAATACAGAAGAGAGTGATGGCTACGAATAGGTACACATATTCCAAAGTTGCTCTGATTCTCGGCGTCAGCATCTGCGAGAACCGTTCTTGCACCCGAATAAATGTCTGTTCTGGATCCATCTCTCTCTCTCTCTCTCTCTCTCTCTCTCTCTCTCTCTCTCAAGAAGCCTAGAAAGTCATCGCTTCAGGTCTCGGACAGAAGTGCTGGGCCAAAATTGCCATAATCAATCACTCAATCTATCAACAAAAACGACGAACAGACGGAGAGACGAAGATAGAGAGAGAGAGAAGAGACGTCGTACCTGTTGTTATCGTCGCCGGAGTTGATGACCTTTGTTCGATCAACGTTGATTTTGGGGCCGTGCTTATCCTCGTGGATTTCACTACTGTATAAAATTAGGGCGGACCCGTATAAATTCCTTTTTATCATCCGTATAAATACTAGAGTAGTTATTTTCTTTTCTTTTTTATCACGATTCATCCAACGTGAAAATATATATAGGAGTAATAAAAAAAAAATAGCTATACTGATTATGATGAGAATACTTACGAGTTCTTTACAGAGGAAATGTATCACTGCCATCCGAATGTTAATGAAACTACTATAATGGTCCGAATGTTAGTGAAACTAACATAATGGTGCTTATAATGGTCTGGATGTTAATGAAATTTCCTCCGAAAAGTTACATTAATATAGGATTTTGAACGATCGCGATACACCACCGTAAAACTTTATTATAGAGCTTCGTAAATAAGATTTTCTCAGTCTTATTATGACTATTATATATATCATTAAGAGATAACTATATTATCCCGTGATCCTCATCCCCTACCATCTGGTACCTATTTCCATGTACGGCCAAAAAGGACGAAGTATTTGAACTAGAACAGAAACAGAAGGTCGGCTTTGTTCGGTTGTGGGTTTTGGAGTTGTGTTTTTGAATAAACGTAGAGAGAAAAATGAGAATAATGATTGTGGAGAGAGGTAAAAAGTAGAGAGAGATAGAGTGAAAAATGAAAGTAATGATTGAAAAGTTAGAGAGAGAAAAAGTAAAAAAGTTATTTTATCCAAAACCCTGGGTTTGGAATTCCAAACCGAACAAGGGCTGTAATCAATTTTGTGCAAAAACGGTATGCACCGGTCGGTGAGGAACGATAGATTTTTCGGTGCCGAGCGGGTATATCCTACGTGGTACCTGCTATGCACATCCGAGCCGTCCGATATACTTTTAAAAATGCTATTGGTACAGAAATCTGTGCACAGATTTTATTGTGGGGCCCACCACGGGTCCCACACAAATGATCCAAGCCGTTCATTAAATGTAAAACATTTTTTCAAGGATTCCTGAAAAAAATCAGCTCAATCCAATACCTATAGGTGCTTGATCTAATTATCTAACTTTTCATTACTCGGAAATCTGAATGAAAATTTAGATGATTGGATCGAGCACTTATAGGTATTAGGTTGAGCTAATTTTTTATGGGGACTCTTGAAAAAATATTTTACATTTAATGACCGGCTCGAATTATTTGTGTGGGACCCGTGGTGGGTCCCACCACAAAATATGTGCACAATTTGTGCACAGATTTCTGTACCAGTAGCATTACTCATATACTTTTGGACGGCTCAGATTGAAATTCTCTTTTTCCTCTTACCCCAACACTTTCTCTCTCCAAATCTAATCCGTTCAAAAACGGAATGAATGGCTCGGATGCGTGAGTAAGCACCACGGGACACTCGCTCGGCACTGAAATTCGGTGAGGAACGGAATTTAAAACCTAGGTCAACAGTGGGTAAACCGTGTTTCAAAATTTGAACGCGAATGAATGGCTACATCTGATACAATTTTCTCCTCCACCCAAACTAATCTCTGCCATCAAAATGTTTTCAATCAATCTGAGCCAGTGAATCTACAGGGAGCTAAATTTCGCTCAGTTTATAAAGTCTAAAAGAGATACTGTCATATCTCGGAAGAACCATAAGGTATTATCCCACAAGTATTGTCAAACATTTGTCTTGAGTACACTTGACAGTTTTTATTATTGCCCGGCAGTTCTTATCATTGCTCGGCAGTTCTTATCATTATTTGGTAGCTCTTTGTATTGCTCGGCTCGACAGTTCTTAGTATTATTCAACAGCTCTTTGTATCGCTCGGCTCGACAGTTCTTAGTATTGTTTGGCAGCTCTTTATATCGCTCGTCGCTCGCTATTGCTCGAAACGTACTGCTATTGCTCGGTACGCGGACGCGGCAAGTTGTGATCTTCTAGAAGTTTCTAGAAGCTTCCTTTGCACTTTTTACCTAACTTACTCCCAAAGTCTCTTAACTTTTCATTTATAGTAACTTTCTATTAGTAGCCTTTAGTTGGTCATTAAGTTTCACTCACTTTTCTCTATCTAAGCAAACCTCTCCCCCTCACCTAAGGTACATAACACTCCTCTCCTGCATAAATGACTTATATTCTTTGTTTTACATTTCGCTTTATCTTCCCCGACTACTAACTAACTCGTCGGAGGCTCTACCAGGAGGAATCCCCTTCCGGTTTGCAGGTATCCCGCTCTTCCCCGATCCACTCCATCGTTCAAAACCAGAGGAAGAAAAAGGTTCTAAGTGGAATTAACCCCCACAGAATCGGTCCTCTTAAAGACCTGTTTGATAGGATTATGTTCGCGACTATCATGTTGATATATTGTTTCTAGTTGCGCTGTCATGGGTATACTCACTTACGGTGAGTTCTTTTAAACTTTTAAGTTCACCTCCCTTTGATTTCCCATTTGGAAGATAATTGTTCAATTAGACTTCCACTGTTAACTCATTCACGAAACCGCTGCAAACAATTTGTTAGTTGGGATAAATCTGAACCGCCTAACCCGGGATTCACCATCGTAAACATTTTTTCACGGAAAGCTTAAAAAAGGTTTGGGGAAATTACATTAACCCCCCTTTAACTACCACCCGGGCACACATTACCCCCTTTAACTACAAAATCCAACACTTAACCCCCTTTAACTACCAATTGTTGAAATCGTCCGGATGGCGTTAACAGAAGTCTTTGAAGTTACCTTATTACCCCTTTTCTTTTGCATTATATATACACATATGTATCTAATTTCACAAATCAAGCTGATCAAAAAAAAAAATCACAAATCAAACTTCCAAAAAGTCAAATAGTGATAGAAAATCAGGGAGAGAGAGAATCCCGCCGAGTTCAACTCGCCGAACTCATTGACTCACCCACCCCCGTTGCCGAGTCTCAATGAGTTCCAGAACAAGCCTCCCTAACGACCACCTTCACCGACTTCGCCACCATCCAAGCAAACAACCCCGAAACGACCGTTGGGTCTGCGGCCAGCTTCGCCATGAACAAACTCAATCGGACCCTCACAATCGCCGTCAAGCTCAATCGCGCCCGCGCCCAAACCCTCCGCTTTGCAAGTACCCCAAATCTGAACCTTGCAAAATCGAGACCCATTTCTTGGTCAAACTGGAAAAGTGAGAGATGGGTTTGGTGTAGTTGATTTCTGGACCTGGGTTTTCGGCATTTTGGCTTACTGAAAGATTCAAAGAAGAGAAGTGGAAGGTGAAGAAGGAATTGCTAGTGGATTTTGGGTACGAGGAGTTGAAGTTGAGGACTTTGAAGGAGGGTTTTATTACAACATAGTCCATGAGACGAGGCCCTGTCCCTGGTTGTTTAGCAGTTCAGAGAACGAGAGAGAGATTAGCTTCTTCTTTTTTTTATCCGTAGAGAGAGATTAGCTTTACTAGGGGTTTTTTCATAAAAAAGTGGAAAGAGGGCAAAGTAGTCCAATGCTTGAGCTCCGTCCAAATCTTTAACAGATCGCAAACGGAGTTAGTCGCGTTTTCAACAAATGGTAGTAAACGGGGGTTAAGTGTTGATTTTTATAGTTAAAGGGGGCAATGTGTGGCCGGGTGGTAGTTCATGGGGGTTTACTGTAATTTCCCCAAAAGGTTTTTCGCTTTTAACAGGTTTTCTAATGGGTGGTGTTATTCGCAGCTACGTATTTTCTCCCATAGCCCACTAAAAATTTTCAACTATACTCGACAATTAGTTACTGAAATTGAGATACATTTTCAGCATCCAATTACCGAAATATAATCTTTTTTTCAACAGCTATTTACCGAAATGTATGTATTAGCAGTTGCATACCGAATGTTAAACATATTTTCGACATCCAGTTGCCGAAATATAATTTTGTTTTCAACATCTATTTACCGAAATGTTATTTATAATTTTCAACAACTACCTGCCGAAATATAACGGGCTATGGGAGAAAATACGTAGCTGCGAATAACACCACCCTTTCTAATCTGCAGAAAGGATCTGGGCAGCAACCTTCTTTCATAATATCTTTAATCACGTAGTACATCCATATGTAGCCTAACAAACGAAGAACAAAGTAAACACACTGATCACACCACGTAAACAATTCCAGAAAATCATCACCGTGTCTTGTATTTCATCTGTGTGCATTGCCAATCTATACCTTCTTTTCTCTTTCCCCCTATCTACATCAAAACTCAAATTCGCGTCTGAAGAAATCACAATGATCGATCTCCTGGTGGCGTTCCTGGGCCCTATTTGCCCGCTATTATCTCTTGCACGGTGAACAACCCGTTCTCATATTTTAAACACGTTTGAAGCAATGCGCTTCATCTACACCTCACCGGGGGGAGGGGAATAGGAAGCACTATCTTTGTGAAGCAGCTCTTAGACTTGGTCGATCCAGTGGAGTCTAGCGTCGCTGATTTCGTCCTGAGATCTATTGCAAACACAACCCGGAAAAGGGTTTGCGTAAAAATTCTCCTCTAGTCTTGGTGATTCACCGGGCATCCTGAGATATGGTGCTCCAAGCCTATCCGAGTGCCACCTCTTAACCTCCGAAGAGAGCTCTTCCCAAGATACAGTACCATCATCCAGCTGATCAATCAATCTAACAAAAAGTTGTCTGAAATGGTGAAAAACACACATGTTGTGAATTAGCTCAGAACTTGATTAAGTACTGCCAGGAAAAGAAGGCCTAAGAGGCAAATGGGCAGTAAGAGAATGTACCTGTTGGGGTTAATAGTCTTCCGGAATCCTTCAAACCTCCGGTGCCCTTGAACCGCCTTTGCCATATTGCCATCATATGTGTAAAGGAAAACATCACTTTCGAGTGCTACGATGTAATCTAAGGCAGCAAGCCGATTCTGGAACTGCTTAAACGGCTCAAGCTCTTCTTTTGTTGCGAGTGTGGAATGGGAGAAAATGTTTGGGTATTCCGAACGGAATGCATCCATGCTATTACTGCCATAAGTTTCCCCTGCAACAATGTATATCGTTGTGGAGGATGGATACCCCATGGCCTTGAGGAGTAAGGCTGCCTCCCTTGGGATCATAGGGCATCTCCCTTGGAACCGTCGTTCTTTGCTGTCTATCTCCTTTTCTTTCCAGTGCGTGACATTGTATCTCATGGTACGAAGCTCCTCCGCTTCTGATGCACTGAGATTGTGGCTGCAGCCGCCAGCCGGTGAATGCAAGCATGTCTTTCTCATATCTGCAAACAAGATCGATCTACTTAGTCGCTCAATCAATGGATGAGTAACGATCCCTTAACTATATTTGGGGACGAGATTAGGAAAGAAAAGAAACTAGTGCTTTTCCTCACGGCCATTCACATTTATCGATCAGTAAAGAAGTAGATCAGGTGACTAAACATCTAACCAGATTTTTTTATCACCAAATCTCACCTTATCTTCTGAGAAACTTATCCGGCGAAAAGAGATTTCGCTAAGTTCTCTTTCTCTCCCTTTCCCACCATTTCTTACCGCTTCTCATCCAATTTATAAACCACAGGGTTCTCTATTTTCATTTCTTTCTATTTCTCACCAATTTACACAAACCAAACTGGTTGTCAAATAGGTACCTTAAGTGGAGGGCAACATGCAGCTCGTTCTCATTCCTCAGTCTATCTACCAATTTGTGTCCAAGCTCCTCAATCTCGGATGTGTATCTTAGCGCATCGTAGCTGGCGCGACATCTGAGCCTTTGTAAGGTTGTCACGAGGCCATTATTCGCAAGCCGTGAATTGGTGTGAGTGAACTTGATCACCTTGTGTTGTTTCAACAGCTGAAGCATCTCTCCGCTGTAATAACTAGCCTGCACATGATAAAACCATGTAAGAGAGAATACAGTTCCAAATTAAAGAGAGTTGAAATTGATCGATATGCATCGACTACAAAAATTCTTGACCTGGGACCAAGAAACAGGGGTAATACGAAGGGGCTTGATCGCATCGTGGCTAAGCGGCAATGATTCGACTATGTCTATATCTTCTTTTAAAACCTCAACAAAGTGCTTCCAATCGAAAATATCCTTAAAATCACTGCATACAAATTATCGGAAATTTATCAAACGATACATCGAGAACGAATAGAGAAATCTCAGCAAAACAAAAGGATGGCTAGGGGTAAAGTACGTACCTTGGGTCTCTCCAAAAAGATTCATGATCAAGAGAAGGAAGAACCAGTTTGGCATTCATAATCTTCGCAATAGCAACCATATCGCATATCTGGAAATCCATCATCAACAAAGAGTTCAAGAACATGACTGAACATGTCATTTGAGCTGATATTGAAGCTTACCCCGATTCTCATTTGATTCAATCCGCCATTGGTGTGAACTAAGATACAGCCATTGGTTCCAGAACCCGTCCCTGTGTGAAAATTTTGAAAGCGTAAATCAGATAATGATCGATCTTAATGAGAACTATCGTTGACGAAGGGGGAAATGGATAAGTGCGGAGCATACTTATTTGGGTCTTCGGCCGAGCAATGCACTGATAGTAGCTATCGCTGATTGGTTTCGTCCAAATTTCCGGTCTCTGTAAACAAAAGCAAGATGCAAAGGCTAGGCTGACTGGAAAAGTATAACATACAAAATTTTACTTCTTTCTTTTTTTTTCAATAACTGGATGTCCGGGTTAGCTTACGTGTACCTCAATTAATTTCGGGGTCCAGAAGGTAATGACCGGACATAACCTCCAATGGCCCCAAAGTTTGAAATATTTGGCCTTCATGGGAATGGAACCTGTGACCTTATGGTGGAGGAGCACTGATTGCTTTCTCACAACCACTTAGCCAAACCCCTTGGAGTTGAATACAGGTTAGACTCTCGTAACTCTGGAAGATTTCGTTTGAATTTCCTCATAAACACTACAACAAAATGGGGATTTTATTTGTATTGTCCACAAACTCATTATAGGCAATCATAATTTTGTGATAACTTATTTTGAAGCCACCAACAATTCAAATGATTTGAGCACCATTTGCATATCTCTAATCAGACATCTAGATAGATAACATTTGACTAAAAAATGAAACACACAAAGTCATATACTGACTTATGACCCAGTAGTAAAACATATCCAAAACTTCAAATTAGTTTTCGTATAAAAAATAACAGAGGTCTTTTTCCATTTCGGAACAGAGAAAACATGTTGCATTAGAAAGCCTAATATTCTCTTTCTTTGCGTTTACCCTTGTTTCTAAACAACGAGATTGAGCCAAAATTACAAGAAAATGTATTTCAAGCATTCGAAGAACAAGAACATATAGATACACCAAAGTCAAAACGAATTAATCAAACTGAGCCCTCTACAGAAGGAGTTGACAGAAATTGAAATTAAAGGAATATACCAGTAAATCTTGCCAAACGAAGCATGAAAAAAACAAATAGATGAAAACCGAAACAAACTAATCAAACTGAGCCCTCTACAGAATACATAAGATAGAAGGAAAATACGGTAGGTACTAATAATCTACCTTCCTACATTCTAAAAGATCTCAAAACCTCCATTGTATTCATCTCTGAGGGGAAGAGAGATGAGAGAAAAACAAAGGAAGAGAGAAAATTGATATTATGAGTCAAAGCATTGATAGGAGAATACACATAAGTAGGAACTGGAAACGAAACCAGTCACAAAAGGGTAGAACACGTGGTGATCCATTTTCCAAGTTCCAACACATGAGTGAAGGGCAAAAAAACATTACAAACCAACTGATGCTTTACAGTAAGGAATATGGATTGAAGAAACTAGGAGATTAAACCATCAAGATTAGCCTTAAAACATTCCACCCAAAAAAGAGATCATTCCTGAAACTAACGGGGCAAGCTATACATACACAGCCGAATCTATAAATTACTCTAAACTATTTCTAGGCCCATGAATCATAAAATCCGAATTTCACCGCAAAACGGGGTGAACCCTAGAAACGAAATCAAGAGACGATTTCTAGGCCCATGAATCATAAAATCCGAATTTCAATACAAAAAGGGATAAACCCTAGATACGAAATCAAGAGACTATTTCTAGGTCCATGAATCATAAAATATGCATTTCGCCACAATACGGGGTAAACCCCAGAAACGAAACGAAATCAAGAGTTATTTGTTTATCTTACTCGAAGACGAAGATGAAAGCGCCAGAACCTGTTCTGAAAAAATCTGTCAACGAGGAGAAGAACCCACTTGATTTGCTAGAAGGAGAACTCTGGAAGAACCCAATCGGTAAAGATTTGGGGATAGATTTGACTTATATCGCGCGGGATGGTGAAAAGTTTCAGCGCCTTTTTTTCCTCTCTCTCAGACGCTGTGGAAGAGAATACACGCTGTATAAAAGTTGTCCGAGTTTTTTGACTTTTTTTCCATAGCGTTTTGGAGTGTAAAAGCTATCAATGCTTGGGTTACTATAGCGTGGCCAAAAAAATGCTATAAACTTGTGCTATTAAATGTCCTATTTGTTGTAGTGAAGTATACCTCTCTGCTAAAACCAATGATCTAGAAACTGAAAGGCCGTTTACGATCAACCACGGTGACACGTGTCACCGAGACAACAGAGATCGTATGCCTCTCGCATATCACGCGGGCAGTAGGTGGCACTGGGGCCCTTTCGGCAAGTACTTCGGAGGAGAACTTGTTTAGGAAGAATGAATCTGCGAAAAAGGCGGGAGTACACTGATAGGCTTGAGTGTTGCATAACTGGACCCCTTTGGCTCTGTGGAAGACGTCGTCTGGAACTAAGGCAGCTCCACTAGTTGCACTTGCTTTTCGAGTAGCGACAGTCTTCCTGCAAAGGGGGGAAAATGAATTACATCCTTAAACCAAGGTATGATATCGAATCATCGATAGGAATATACAGATAAGAGATATATATCTGCATTTCTATATCTGCACATGCATAAATATATACAACTGGAAATAAGGCAACAACAATAATTTGTACTGTCCTCACCGAAGGAAGAAAACTCTCAGGCCTTGACTGAAGGAATTCTCGAAAGACAACCAAGGGTAGGTTAGTGGTTGCGATATGTGATAGCACATTGTTATTTGTTGCTAAGGAACCAGAACATTAGAACCAATACGTCCCATAGGCAAAGATGCAGAGGAAATCAACTATAAAGAGGACAGTGCAATGAGCCGGCTATTTATTGTCACTCTCATCAGAAACATTAGACCTCCAAAATAGGCCGTGAGGCTTAGGTTGGCTTATAAGAGAAGAAACCGAATAACACCAATCAGGGTCATAATAGGCCTACTATGGTGAAGCAGGCAACTCATGGGGGGAGGGTTGCCAATTTGTTAGGTATATAAATAATAAAGTTACCCCTTTCTCTAACAGCTTAAGCTTCTAAATGAGATGGCAAATAACAATCTAATACGGTCTCAGAGCAAGCAATATATACTGTGTTCAAATCTAACCACCAACCTGATGATGAAATACTTGCACATGTTTAACTCGCTTATGGAGGAGAACCTAACTACACATGAGGGGGCATGTTAAGGGTATAAATAATAAAGTTACTTCTTTCTCTAAGGGCTTAAGCTTCTAGATGAGATGGTGGTTAACAATATAATAGTGTCATGTGCAGAAACTAGGTTTGAATTTGAGACACATGGAACCCCACAACACCCAGCATATAATGCTATTTAGGTAATGCAGTAAACAGTCTGAACCAAAATCCGGCCAGCCCACTATTTACTCTGTCAACAAGAGGAGGCATGCCATTTTTCACACTCCAGCCAATCGCAATTTGGACCTCTAGCAAGGAAGTGCCCAAGGCCAAACTCCAGTTTAACTTAAGTTTTTCCTGACGACTCAAGGAAAAGGACAAATCTGAAGGATTATATTACTTGACAAATCAGTTAAAAGAGCTTAATGTCTCTCCCCGAGAATTTTAGCTAAGATAAGAGAAAAGGATACAGACAAATTCTGCAACAGACACTATTTCCAGATTTCGCAAAACAACTTCTGCAAAGCTAAGAAAGACCATAACTAGGGCATTAATTCTATATCATCCTACCGAACATGTGGAAGTTGATCTGTAGAAGCTCATCTCTATTTCCTTTCATCTCATCATTTTCTTTTGGGTTGTTGAGGTTTGAAGTTTTAGGCTCATTCCTAAAATTTGGTTTACTTGATGGCTTTTCCTGCTTTATGGCCAAGCAGGTACTGTTTCATCAGAAAACAAAGCATACATACCATCTAACTATGGTGATGTTGCGTTTCAAGAGAGAACCGCTGCCTTTACATGTCTGACATTTTAATCAGCCCACGAGATCTGCAGGTTGCACAAGGGATCTTTCCCTTGCCATCACCTATGAAGCACCGACACCTCTCTCGGACCCCGTACCGGAGTGTCCCGACACGGGGACACGGGGACACGGCTGGAAACGTGTCCCGACACGCCACGTGGCATGGGACACGGCTAGGGTACTTTTTTGGGTGGGGACACGGGGGGACACGGATGGGGACACGGGGGGACACGGATGGGGACACGGGGGGACACGGATGGGGACACGGCAGGGGTCAAATTGAAATTTTTTGAAACTTTATGGGGTAAATTTGAAATTTATTAAAACTTAAAGGTAAAAAGTGTAATTTAATCATCCTATCTAATATCCTTACCTCTCAAGTCTCTCACCAGTCGACCAAACCCAGCTGCTGCTACTGCTACAGTGAACCACTGAACCCTAAATCAGGTATGTAACGTCTTTCTCCTCTCTCGTCTCTCTCTCTCTCTCTGGTCTCATCTCTCTCTCTCTCTCTCTCTCTGGTCTCATCTCTCTCTCTCTCTCTCTGGTCTCGTCTCTCTCTCTCTCTCATACGTAGACACACTCTCACACAGATACACACACATGCACAAGGAGCAAATCTGTGCCTAATTTAACCTTTAAGTTTCTGTTTGATGCGTTTACATATATGATATATATATATATATATTTATATGTAAATAAATAATTAATTAAATATTACTTAACTTAAATATAAATATAAATAAATATATATATATATGTAAATAAATAAATAATTAATTAATTAAATATACACGTGGCGTGTCCCCCGCCGTGTCCGTGTCCCCATTTTTTTAGAATTGCCGTGTCCCCGCGTCCGTGTCCGTGTCCGTATCCGTGTCCGTATCCGTGTCCGTGCATCATAGGCCATCACACTTCACACATCTGCAGGGACAAAACCATCCAATAAATTATGTTACACTTAAGGCTTGTTCTTCTTAATAATCAATCCGGATTTCCTGCCAAATTTTTTTTGTCCTTATTCAAATTTTTTTCGTATCCCTTGGCTTATCATCAATTTTTGGAGGATTATTGCATCCTCATGACAAGAGAAATGTCATGAGAAATCTAAAAAGTAAAAAATTTTGATCGAAATCCAAAATTTTTTGAATAAAGACGAAAAAAGTGGATTTCCCGCCAATTTTCGTCGAAATTCAAAAAAAATTGGATTTTGATCAAATTTTTTTACTTTTTAGATTCTTCTTGTCATGAGGATGCAATAATCCTCCAAAAATTGATGATAAGCCAAGTGATACGAAAAAAATTTGAATAAAGGCAAAAAAAATTTGGCAGGAAATCCGGATTGATTATTAAGAAGAACAAGCCCTTACCCCTGATTCAGACATCAACAACATGATCTAAGATCTAACTACTAATCAGGCTCTATCGTTGACCAAGAAGCAACTGATTCATGAATAAGAGCTAGATTGCTTCCACATACATGAATAAGGTAGTTATGGGGTGTTTTTCTAAATATGTCACTTTAGCTTATTTTTTGTCTTTATTCAAATTTTTTTTGTATCACTTAGCTTATCATCATTTTTATTGGATTATTCCATCCTCAGAAGGGGAGGAATCTAAAAAGTAAAAAAATTTGATCGAAATCCAATTTTTTTGAATAAAGACGAAAAAAAGTAGCTTATTGGCTCATTTTCGTCTTTATTCAAAAAAAAGAAAAGATTTCGATCAAAATTTTTTACTTTTTATAACGGTCCCATAAAAAATTAACGCTTTTGGATATCGGTAAAGGCTTGATCGGCTCATTTAGTTGATTCCTGAAAAAAATCAATTTTTTACCGGAACTCTTAAAAACATGTTTTAAAAAATTGAACGGATTTCAAAAAGTTCCTAACCCATTTCAATGATTGCATTTTAGGTATATATTTTTTGTGGGATTAAAGTTTTTGTTATAAAAGAGAGGAATATGATAATCCAAAAAAAAAAAAAATTGATAAGTCAAGTAATACGAAAAAAATTTAAATAAAGACTAAAATTAAGCCAAAATTGACTTATTTAAAATAAGCCCGTTAATAGCTCGATGGAAAATTAAAAACTCACATTGAATCAGATCCGTCCTTATGAGCACGCAAACCCCTCCCATAACAGGCAGGACACTGCAACATCTGATTTTCCTTGTAAAATCCAGGTTCTTGATCTGCATCGCAAAGTGGAACATACAATATTCCCATTTCGAGACCTATTTTCCCCGACACATTTAGGTCAGGAAAAAAATATTCTGAAAAAGGAGTCTCCCTTTTAAACGGCTGAGATTGCAAATCCAGTTACGACATTTTACCCTTCCCGAGCACGCCCTCTGCACCGTCAGATCTGGAGATGACGACGACAACCCTTTTTTGCCCTTTTAGGGTTTCTTGGAGATTACGTCGGCGAGTGTACTGCGCACCTTTGCCTATATATACGTACTTTTGCAGCCCTAAAAATGTGCATAAAGCCCTAGATTCCCACCCCCCTTCCTCTCCGTGCATATCCTTGATGGTCCGTTTCGTTTGTTTATACAGAGAAATCACGGTCGAGAGGGTCTTGTGATTGATTTTTGAGAGACCAGTCTGTGTTTCTCTCTCTCTCTCTCTCTCTCTCTCTCTCTCTATTCACTTTTTTTCTCTCTCTACCGTGTTTCTCTGTATAAATTGATGATTCGGGTCAAGAGTTGGGGCTAGATCTATCCAGTACGATGGTGTACTTCGTGGCTTTGCAAGTGCTTGTTCGGTGAGTCCTGTGTATATGGGTCTTTCCTTGATTAGCATGTCTTTCCTTTGTTCTTGATTCCGCAGCGAATAATAGGAGTAGTTGTTTGCGGTGCTAATTGTGGCTATTTAAAAGTGTTTTAGACGATTCAAATTTTAATAATTTTTTTTTTTTTTTGAAAAAAGTTTAACTCCTTCCGTGATAAGTTTCATTTGAATCCGAACCATCCAAAGCCAAAACGGGCAATTAGGATTGTGCGGAGCTGTGTATGAGTTTCTCGCTTCCTTTATACTCCATGTGCGTTCATTAGGACTTCCTCTGTTACGAAGACATTATGCGTACCAAGTTTCTTTGATAGGAAAAACAAGAACTTGAAAATAATGCATTATTCTGTTAATTCCTAGAAGTCCGCTAAGGTCCTTTTATTTTTTAAAGAAAAATTTGTATTTTTCTTGACATCTCGTTTTGCGGAGGCAGAGTGTTTATACATATTTTCAGTGACATGGTTTCAGTGCTAGTATTTCGTTTCTAGAAAATTACTGTAAAAAGAAAATTTGAAAACAATTTATTTTGTCAGAAAGTAATTTCTGCAGTAATGTTTTTGCAAGCTACTCCATATAAATGAAAATTTTAAATTTATTTAGGATTGTGATTTTGGCAATCTAAAAATTGATGGAGGAACTCTAAAATTGAACTGTGTTGATACACAAAAACGATATCGTTTTGGAGCCTCTCCATCAATTTTTGAAGTGCTAAAATCAATTTCCTTTATTTATTAACATGTTCTTTTGACAAAAATATGTTACTTTTAGTTCTCGTTTTGATGACGGAGTATTCAATTACAAAATTATGTAAAGAATTTTCAAAAACCAATAATCCAGAAGAAATCAAATGGCAAATTTGAAAATGACACCTGAACTCTCACCCCAATGTCACCGAAACACCTGAACTTCACTTTATTTCAATTAAACTCGTAATCTATTTTTAAGCATTTGTGCCAAGTAAAAGGCCGAATTATCGGCTCAATATAAGTGCCATTGATAGCCCATATTTTGTCATGCGACAGAAGCAACAATG
This sequence comes from Rhododendron molle, assembly GCA_025413875.1. NCBI lineage: Eukaryota > Viridiplantae > Streptophyta > Magnoliopsida > Ericales > Ericaceae > Rhododendron > Rhododendron molle. The sequence continues at coordinate 47,172,050 of CM046392.1, forward strand.
AACTTTTCTTATTATTAGAATTTTTCTAGCTCGGAATCTATTTTTAATTATTTGTGGACCCCGATTAAAAGGCCGAATTATTGAAGTAGCATATGTTAATTTTTTTAGTATTGTCAATTGTGTCGTATGAATGAAAGTGACCCGATCTTCTGATCCCCGTCCCATTTTTTACAGGAAAATGTAATCACATATGTGGCCTCGTTCTCTAAAAAAAACCAACCATTACCGAGCATAGACGGCCTAAATGGGCCCAACACGCATGACCCCAATTCCTAAAAAGAGCCTTAAAACAAGCAAAGCAAGATTATTTTATTCCACCAAAGCTGAGGAAAATGTAAAACAGGAACAAATTTTTCCACCAAACGGTACAAAAACAAGCAGAAGCCTGAAACGAATTATACTGGAGTACTTCATAAGAAAGAAAACTGTTACTGCCAATAAATCACATGAGCTTCGGTGCCATCGCGTAACTCACTAGTACTCCTCGACTTGGAGATGGAAAAGCCGATAAATTATACTTTCAACCAATCCAAACAAGGGCAGAGTCCCCAGCAAAACCTAGCTGGGTAGTACTCCTTCAAGTATACCTCTCTGCTAAAACCAATGATATAGAAACTGAAAGGCCGTTTACGATCAACCATAGTGACACGTGTCACTGGGACAACAGAGATCGTATGCCTCTCGCATATCACGCGGGCAGTAGGTGGCACTGGGGCCCTTTCGGCAAGTACTTCGGAGGAGAACTTGTTTAGGAAGAATGAATCTGCGAAAAAGGCAGGAGTACACTGATAGGCTTGAGTGTTGCATAACTGGACCCCTTTGGCTCTGTGGAAGACATCGTCTGGAACTGAGGCAGCTCCACTAGTTGCACTTACTTTTCGAGTAGCGACAGTCTTCCTGCAAAGCGGGGAAAATGAATCACATCCTTAAACCAAGGTATGATATCGAATCATCGATAGGAATATACAGATAAGAGATATATATCTGCATTTCTATATCTGCACATGCATAAATATATACAACTGGAAATAAGGCAACAACAATAATTTGTACTGTCCTCACCGAAGGAAGAAAACTATCAGGCCTTGACTGAAGGAATTCTCGAAAGACAACCAAGGGTAGGTTAGTGGTTGCGATATGTGATAGCACATTGTTATTTGTTGCTAAGGAACCAGAACATTAGAACCAATACGTCCCATAGGCAAAGATGCAGAGGAAATCAACTATAAAGAGGACAGTGCAATGAGCCGGCTATTTATTGTCACTCTCATCAGAAACATTAGACCTCCAAATAGGCCGTGAGGCTTAGGTTGGCTTATAAGAGAAGAAACCGAATAATACCAATCAGGGTCATAATAGGCCTACTATGGTGAAGCAGGCAACTCATGGGGGGAGGGTTGCCAATTTGTTAGGTATATAAATAATAAAGTTACCCCTTTCTCTAACAGCTTAAGCTTCTAGATGAGATGGCGAATAACAATTTAATACGGTATCAGAGCAAGCAATATATACTGTGTTCAAATCTAACCACCAACCTGACGATGAAACACTTGCACACGTTTAACCCGCTTACGGAGGAGAACCTAACTACACATGGGGGGGCATGTTAAGGGAATAAATAATAAAGTTACCCCTTTCTCTAAGGGCTTAAGCTTCTAGATAAGATGGTGGTTAACAATCTAATAGTGTCATGTGCAGAAACTAGGTTTGAATTTGAGACACATGGAACCCCACAACACCCAGCATATAATGCTTTGTAGCTAATGCAGTAAACAGTCTGAACCAAAATCCGGCCAGCCCACTATTTACTCTGTCAACAAGAGGAGGCATGCCATTTTTCACACTCCAGCCAATCGCAATTTGGACCTCTAGCAAGGAAGTGCCCAAGGCCAAACACCAGTTTAACTTAAGTTTTTCCTGATGACTCAAGGAAAAGGACAAATCTGAAAGGATTATATTACTTGACAAATCAGTTAAAAAGAACTTAATGTCTCTCCCCGAGAATTTTAGCTAAGATAAGAGAAAAGGATATAGACAAATTCTGCAACAGACACTATTTCCAGATTTCACAAAATAACTTCTGCAAAGCTAAGAAAGACCATAACTAGGGCATTAATTCTATATCATCCTACCGAACATGTGGAAGTTGATCTATTGAAGCTCATCTCTATTTCCTTTCATCTCATCATTTTCTTTTGGGTTGTTGAGGTTTGAAGTTTTAGGCTCATTCCTAAAATTTGGTTTACTTGATGGCTTTTCCTGCTTTATGGCCATGCAGGTACTGTTTCATCAGAAAACAAAGCATACATACCATCTAACTATGGCGATGTTGCGTTTCAAGAGAGAACCGCTGCCTTTACATGTCTGACATTTAATCAGCCCACGAGATCCGCAGGTTGCACAAGGGATCTTTCCCTTGCCATCACACTTCACACATCTGCAGGGACAAAACCATCCAATAAATTATGTTACACCCGATTCAGACATCAACATGATCTAAGATCTAACTCCTAATCAGGCTCTATCGTTGACCAAGAAGCAACTGATTCATGAATAAGAGATTGCTTCCACATTCATGAGTACGGTAATTAATAGCTCTATGGAAAATTAAAAGCTCACATTGAATCAGATCCATCCTTATGAGCACGCAGACCCCTCCCATAACAGGCAGGACACTGCAACATCTGATTTTCCTTGTAAAATCCAGGTTCTTGATCTGCATTGCAAGTGGAACATACAATATTCCCTCGTCCTGTACAACCTACAAACAAGATAAGGCCGCATCAGGAATCTACAATCCTGACTGCTGTAATATAAACACGTGTACTCATAAGAAGAAAATGCATGTTACGGCTTTTAGTATGATGAGACTACTGACAAAGATAACCAAAGTGAACATAGTCTTGTATTGCTAGGGTATGGAATGGGTGTTCGCTTAATATACACGAGGGATCTCTCCACCTAATAGCTTAAGCTTTTTGGGTTCGATTCAATGTTTCTATATGCTATCCGAGCAAGGCACAACTCATCCCCCACTTTGGAGGAAAAACACCACATTCCTATGATGATTTTTTTCTATTGATATCTGACGAGTCACGATGTCCGGGCCAGCATACGTGCACCTCGACTAATCCCTGTGCCAATCCCACCAACCACTAAGCAGGAGGCCATGTAAAGCCGGAGCAAAGCTCTGCTTAGACTGGCCCCATAAGAGAGCACCCGGGCGTTTTGAACTTGAGAGCTAAACTAGGGGGATGTTAGAACATAGTCTCACACTGCTTGGTATTGCATTCATGGTCGCTCAATATACATGAGGGACACATCTCCACCTAATAGCTCAAGCTTTTGGATTGGACTCAAAGCTTCTACAATTAGTGCCAGTAGGAATATGGCTTAAACGAATGTCAAAACATCAAAAATCCATCAACCTAACTGTAGAAAGCCCAATAGTCTCACACTGCTTGGTATTGCATTCATGGTCGCTCAATATACACGAGGGACACATCTCCACCTAATAGCTTAAGCTTTTGAATTGGACTCAAAGTTTCTACAATTAGTGGCAGTAGGAATATGGCTTAAACGAATGTCAAAACATCAAAATTCCATCAACCTAACTGTAGAAAGCCCAATATTGCTTAAGAGTTAACCCTTACCTGAGCATTTCTCAATAGCTTCAGAATGAGGAATCTTGGATCGTGATTCTTTGTGAGGTGTAAATAAAACAGGGAATTCAGACCTTAAATCCAACTCCCAGATTGCAAGTTCAGGACCCTTATCCTTTCCGTCAACGTTGCCACCAAGGAATGGCTCTATTTCCGTAACTGTTTCCCTCTCCTCAATAAAAGTCTCTAAAGTTCCAACATAGACATTGCAGTCTTCCACTGCCTGAATTTTCCAGGTTCGAGCTGGACGACTTCCCCAACAGCAACGATGGCCAACATGATCAATAAGCAATTCTCGTATTTCAACCTCATCCAGTATTTGCCTACACAAATAGGTCAAGAATCAAATGTTGATGCAGCTAGATAAACTGGTGCAAGAAAATTAATGGCTAAAGCCACTAAACTGTAAATGCAATCCCATACAGCAGGCAGGCCCGTCATTCATAAGCAAGCCAAAGATAGATACATGCCAGAATCAGTCCATTTACAGTTTTTCCAAAACTCCAACTAAGCAATTCCGCTAAATCTCCATGACACAGCCATGTACTTCTTTCTTTCTTTTTTTTCTTACCATTATTCTGTGTGATTGTAGAGCTAAGTGACCACCATCATAAAAGCAAAACGGATATGCAAGACACCTAGCATAGTCTGCCTTGTATCTTTCATTTGGCTAAAGCAACATATGTGCAATGTTAAGCAGAAAATAGCCACAAGATAAAAACTGCATGATCATGTTAAAACTCAAAGTCACCAAACAAAAAAAAAGAAGCTATAATCCAATTAACCACTGAATAATTCCTTGGAAAAGGAATGTTCCTGGACCTCACCTCTGAAATTCATCAGTTCCACCGTAATCTCCTCCGTATCCACCCTGATAAACGATATTTTGCTCTACAAGATGTGGATTGCATTTCATCAGCCATACAGCTCAATAAAAAATGGTAATTGCAGGGAAGCAAACAATGAAGCTATGCAATAGCCCGAGTTGATCATCATGCATTCTAATCATAAACACATACTGAAATTTTTGAAACTAAACAAAAGATAGACATTGTGAAAGCTAGCAGCATGAATCAGACCACTTCCAAATTATTCATGTAAAACCTGGTGGCCTTACCAACTATACAATGCTGGAAAACTACTTCACAAGTCAAAATTGGCTAAAATTTCATTTATGACTTCCATGTCTAACTAAGCTATGCCACACACTATCCTTGATTGAACTAAAGGTTAATCCAGCTCAAGCAAAAAAGAAGTAGGTCAGTTTTTTGCAAGACTGCCAATATGAGTACTTTTACTTGTTTTAGACTTGGGTTATGTTAGCATAATATTATGCTACAATAGTTTGGAGATTTTATTACTATGTTTCCTGTTTGGCCTAGGTTATTATTCACGATTCCTAGTAACCCTAGGTTTTCTTGTTATGCATGTTTCCTTAGTTTGTTTAGGTTTGTCACTTAGCTTTTTAGTCTAATTAAAGGCATGTTAAGACTATGTTATGAATATGAATGAACGCTAGGTTCTTGATAATTACTTTCCTAACAGGATTAGGTTATCGGCAGAGCGATGCGAACATAACCCCGAGATGCAAATTACAAGCAAGTTGAAAAACTCCTTCATAATTCCCTTCTTTCTTTTGTTTCGCTAGAATACGAAAGCACAACCACATCCGAATCTTACTTCTCTTGTTCCAGCTCATCAGTATCATACTTTATAAGCTCATCAGTATCATACTTTATAGACTTATAGATCTTTCATGACTTAAACAGAAACTCCCCAGCTCCGTGAAACCTATTAACATAACTCTCTAGTTTCCTAGCAATGTAGGAGCCCCATCATAAAACTGTAGAGGGGAAAAATTAGAACTTCCTTCTGGGTTTTGCAGTGAGCAAGTCCTTTTTTTTTTTTTGATAACCAGGAAATAGATTAGGGACATATTTACTGTAGACCTACGAATGCAGTAGTCAAGAAGAGTGAAATGATAGTAGTGGATAGTCGGGCTAGGGGAAGAGGCGGACTAAACTAACTTTGGATGCCTTGATACGAAAGGACATGAACTTACTAAATCTAAGTGAACATGTAGGCCTAGAGTAGGCCTAGACAGAGCTCAATGGAAAAACATGATTCATATATCCGACTCCAATTGATTGGGCCAAGGCTCGGTTTGGTTTGGTAAGGTGTGCCCGCCCACTTAGGCACACCTCGACTAATTGTGGGATCATAAGCCCACCGTCCACTAGCAAGCCCCATCGTGAGATCATAAATCCACCGTCCGCTAGAAGGGCCCCACTTGAAGCCGGAGCAAATGCTCCATATGGACCGGCCCCAAAGAGTTAATAAATATTTGCAGGGCTGCAGAGTTTTTAACATAATCCTGTTTTAAGTGTATCTATGACTGCGCTCATACATATCGAATTCATTGTATAGCATTGGGAACGAATTGAATTAGGAATTTACCATTAGGATCAGGTTCGGGGGAGCTGATCAAGGGGGCGTGAAGAGAAGGAGGGTAGTATCGATCGGAAGAAGTAGCAGTAGCAGCAGCAGATCGAATCTCGTCTCCGCTGACTTCGGTTCCGGCCAGAGAAGTCGTCGGAATTACGGAACCTGACCTCCCCAGGTACTGATACGTACTCAGCCTCTCGAGGCTCCCTTTCTCCTCGCTCTTCCCTGCTTCACAATCAAAATTCCCAAAATTCACTCATAATTGGACACCGACAGATTAATCACGAATGAAAGAAACGTATTGGGGAGATAGGAAAAAAAAAAGGATCAAGCGTGTGAACTGAAAATGCGACGTACCTGTGAGCAAAGGCTCCTCCTCTATTTTGTTTTCTTGTTCCATTTTCTTGCCGGTGAGAGAAAGTGGAGATCAATTATGAATGAAGTGATGAATCAATGGAGGTCGGGGGAGTGTATATATACACCATAACATACATCTAAAGTAAAGGGCATTTTTCTTACCGACAACTGTTGGGCCATCTCGCGCAAGAATGTGAAATGACTCGCATAAGAGCATCTCCGACCCATATTCTATATATTTATTTTGAAGGAAAAATATTCTTCAGCCCATCCTCTAAAACTCTCCTCCATCTGGGAGGATGAACTTTGATTCTAAATATAGAGGGTGAAGGAAAAAATATAGTATTTCCTTCAAATATGTGTTGGAGTTACGAAATAGAGTGTTGGGTGGGAGTTGAGATAAATAGTACAATTCTCTAAATTTACTTTTTAAATAAAATAAATTAATTTAATCCTCTCGAATAAAGATTTGGAGGGTCTTGAATTGAAGATGCTCTAAGAGGGTGAAAAGACGGTTTGAGGGGCTGTAGGGACTAGTGTGAGGTGCGCGCAAAGTTGGCCCGGAAGCAACAACTCTTGGGGTCACCTAGGGATGGTCATCTCGGTCGGCCCGTTTGTATATGATCCGTTATCCGTCCTAAACGATCGGATTTTTCAGATATCGATCGGATTCTGATTTATTTTTCAAAAAAAATCAAGAGATCGGATCGGATTTGGAGGTAACTCTGTCCTCGCGCCCGATCCGCCCCGAATTCAATCTTCATTCCCGATCCGTCCCGCTTTGTCCCCGAATACCCGAAAATTTGTTTTTTTTTTTTAATATAAAAAATCTGCCTCCGATTCTCCCCGAATCCAATCTCCATTCCCAATTCGTCCCGCTTTGTCTCCGAATACCCGAAAATCTTTTTTTTTAATCAAAAATCCGCCTCCAATTCCCCCGGTTTGTTCTTGAAAACTCTGTTTGATAAAAAATATGGGTTTTCCGATCGGATCTCCGTTCTCTGTTCGGGGCCGGGATGGAGGACCAAAAATATATCCGATTGGGTGGAGGGTTCGGATTCAGAGGTCGGGTGGAGGGTTCGGATTTCGATATGTCAATATCCGCCTCCGATCCGCCCCGTTGTCATCCCTAGGGCCACGGCCACCTCATCCCACGTGTAAGCATGTGAAACGGCTGTGGGAGAGACTGTAGAGATTAATCCGAAATGTGTACAAACGGACCCTGCACACCCTGCATTACAAAAAAAAAAAAACCATATACATTTATGTCAAAATATCAACCGAATTTTTCCTTAGTCGTTAAGGAAACAAATCAGATTGCAGTACTAGTAATAGAAATAATGGAAATTGAGGATGTGTCTTTTGTCGTGAGATATCACAAAGGGTCCACGCGCAGAGATGTGTCGAGTTTTTACAGGCAATGCCGCAATGGAAGAAGACGACCTTAGCCCAGGCGGGGCCGGGCTTGGGGCCTCCTACGATAAGAAACGGGGATTTCAGATGTAAAATGGGAAAATGACGGCTGTGTTGATCACCAAAGATATATTGAAAATATTTGTTAATGTGAAAATGTGTTTGGCGAGTATTAATTATTAAAATAAGTCATGTGTCGTCATTTTTTCAAAAAAAAATTGGGTAAAATATTTTACCCATTTTCTGTTATTTGGCTAAAAAAGAAGGGGAATAAATATTGTCAATGTAAGACATTTTGCAACGGGTGAAAATATTTTCCTCTAATTTTACACCAACGGGGCGAACATTTTGCATTAAAAATACATTTGCAGGGAAATGACGTTAACAAAAAAGAGAGTGACAAAATCAGCAACTTTTGGTTTTGAGAGATGTTTTTTAAAGACTTGGCTTCTCGGCAGTTTTCTTATGGGGACAGCACCGTGCAGTTGGACGAATAGTGTCTCGTATCGACTTTATTTTCATGATCGGAACCGTTCATGTCATAGAGCTTGTCGAGAACTTTAACCACGTCAAAAATCATGTTAATCGGAAACTGTTTGATACCTGATCCGAGTGTCTTTCTACTTTATTGAATTAGATTTGATGGGTTTGATCCAGTGTGACAATATCCATTTCCAGAAATATAAACGTGATCCGATCAGGTATTAAACATTTTTCAATTAATATGATTTTTGACGTGATTGAAGATCTCAACAAGCTTTACGACATAAACGGTTCCGATCATAAAAATAAAGTCAATATGAGACTTTATTTGTCCTACCGCATGATTCAATCCCCATAAAAGGACTGTGGTGAAGCCAGGTCGTTTTTTAACTTAATAAGTGAAGAGGAATATATAAAGGGGGAATTTATTGGACCGCGTGCAATAATTTAGAAAGAAAATTTATTGGATCGCGCGCAAGAGTTTTGAATACCGAAAACGAACCAATCATCAAAGAAGGAAGGTATGGTTCTTCCCACCCCCAACCTCGCCCCTCTCTCTCTCTCTCTCTCAATTCTCTATCTTCTGCGCACGTATCTAACGTTAAGGTTGAGTGCATGGCAGATGTCTCTGGTTCTCGGGTTATCGAACAAGGAATTGGGAGTTTCTCTGTGAATTTTGTCTTCGGTGATATATATGTTCGTGTGTATGGTGTATAGATATAAGTATTTACATGTCCTTCTCTCTCTCTCTCTCTCTCTCTCTCTCTGCACAAACACACTCACTCACCTCTTTTTCATCACAACAAACCGGAATTTCCTGAAGCAAGAATTAACGGTGTTGAGTGTGGCTAATGCTATCCGGGTGTTGTTTTTCGCTTCTTGGCATGAATCTGTTTGTTTCACTCATTATGTTGCGAAAACTAGCCATTATCCGAGCCTGCGCAAGCTTCGGCATAAAACCTTGCTAAATTATTAGTTCCATGTCAGAAAATTAGTCGTACATACATTCTCCGAGTGCAAACCTATGCTTTCCCCCCCCCCCCCCCTTTTGTTGTATTCTTTAATCTTTAGAATGCAAGATTACTTGTAGTTTTTATTAAGTGATGGTAGATTTCTGTAACCCTCCATTGTCCATTTTGTGATGTTATCTCTAGGAGTAAGAGAATTTGCTAGCAGCCTCGCACTAATGACAGTTTCATGAATTGCTTCTTCTTTCTTTTCTTTTTTTTTGGCGAGGGTGGACGTGAATGTTGCCCAAACTCACAAATGGTTTGCTTGGCTACCATGTAGGAGTACTTCCTTTTTGCTAGAGTCGACCTTATCAAATTACCTTCAGTCTTTGCTTGCGCCGGACCTTTTAGCCTGGGGTCCAAAAAGCCTTTATTACCGCCTTATCAATTCAGGGATTCGCAGGTCCATTTCTTTTCGCCCTGTCTTATTCCAAGTCTGCGACCATCCACTCTCGCTCTAGGGTTGTGGATCATCACCGTTAATCATGGCGTCTACATTAGGTAGGTCTCTCTTGGCTTATTTTCCTTTTGCTTATAGGCGTACGCTTGTGACCCCTCAAATATGAAATAATTGAAGTATGAGCAAGTTAAGAGGGGTGTTTTGTAAGGCAAAAGATATATAAATCATTTTAAGGTTTAGGAGTAGCTGGAATTGGATGCTAGGATTGTTTGCCATGTACACCGAACACCAAAGATTTCTAGGAGAAGGGAATGCCGAAATTGACATTAGAACCAATGAATATGGTAATGATAATTTGTAGTTGCCCCTGGTGGATCGGGATGTTGGGATGATTGAAAGAGTAAATAGGCTGGTTGAACAATTTTTATTTTATTTGTTCGCAATGCACTTGGAAAACAGATATTTAGGAACAATGTAAGAGTTCATGCTTTCAGTAGCTTTTGACTAACACCTCACACTGGAGAAAAAAATCAAATAATCGCAAGTTTTTACTGCTACCCCAACCATGGACATGGAAACATTGTGGATTTTCCGGGGTCGCGTTCAAGTTATACATTACAGTGCCAGATTATTACTTATCTTCTAGCTTTTACGAATTTATATATGGAGCTAAACTGCTAAGTGGTATGTCACATGCAGGAGACGGTCGTTCCTATGAGGGGGGATGACGCGTCCTTTGTGATCAATAAGAGAAGGTAGACGCGTCGATGGAGGTACTCTTGGCTGGATGAATACAGTTGCGGTAAAGGCTGCATTGCATTGGAAATCCCCGTGAAGGGATTCCTGAAGGTTTGCTGTCACGCTTATGATTATGATTTCATGTAGCTTAAACTGAATTAGGTGAAAGTTACCAAAGTAAAGGTTGATTTAGGAGTGAAGTTCAATGAAAACTTTTAGGATGTGCGTGTGCGCACGCGCGTGCGCTTTTGGGCATGCGATTGCTAGCTGGGCTCCAGAATTCCTGTCATATGTCCAAGCCACGCATAGTCAACCCATGACCTAAATTATGGAGCCGATATTTGATTGTAGAACAAACTACAAATCTATATATGGACGTCTGCAATACCCTTCTGCCACTCCTTTCTAGCGGCTATTGTAACGTCCTGACTTTTTGGGAGTAAAATAAAATAATTCTTCAAAGAAATTTTACTAAATAAATAAAATTTTCCAAAATGAAATTTAACTATTACAATCTCAGGATAGATTTACTGATTCAATATACATTAACTTCAGAGCTGACTCTAGGCTTGACACGAATCCCAAGCACACTTGATCTTCGTTACCGATATTCTTTCCGTGTCGAACTGCATCATCATTGAATCTTCTCCATTGAATCCTGCGCCCTCTAGCAAATTGTTCGCCGAAGCAAACGATTTGCCAGGATACAAACGTATCCGTGAGTGATAAATCACCCAGTAGAATAATCCAACCCAACTACCTCTCTTACATTACAGCTAGCAAGTAAACAGGATAATAATGATACGAATAAGTAAAACAGAGATTTTTCCCATAAATCAGTTCATTACTATCCATTAGTCTGACGTGTGATCTAAGATCTCCCCGCGAGTTCTTTCCTTCCCAACCGGTAGCCATGCTCGGTCCCATGAGATCACTTCCTTTTGCTGTCGTAGATAACCTAAGTTACAATACTACAACAAAGGGATAGCTTATCATACCTGAATCACAACTAGGGTTCGCCTATCTTATACACCATATCACAATCATTTCACAATCATCACTGGACACACGCCAGTCTATCAATTTATCACTGGACACTCGCTAGTTTCAATTTATCACTGGACTTACTTTGCCAGGTTTTATATCATCGAAATACCGCTGGACCACCGCCAGGTTTTATATCATTACTGGCCTTACTTTGCCAGTCTCAATTCACAATCATCACTATTCTAGGTCCATCAGGCTGCCCTCAAGGTCCTGCTAGGCTACCCTCAATACCTGAGGTCCTGCTTGGCCATCCTCACAATTCTAGGTCCATCAGGCTGCCCTCAAGGTCCTGCTAGGCTACCCTCAATACTTGAGGTCCTGTCAGGCTGCCCCTTAGGTCCTGCTTGGCCACCCTAGCTACACCGGGTCTTTCAGGCTACCCTCAAGGTCCTACCAGGCTACCCCTGATCAATACAGGGTCCTGTCAGGCCACCCCTGAGGTCCTGCTAAGCCCACAACTTTCATTTGTTTTTCCTTCTCCATTAATAATAACAACGTCTGCAGGCAATTTCTAAAAATAAAGAAACTCCACAATTTATCCATTACTTAGCATCGCCTAAGTGATTTCTATTTCGTATACCACCCCATGTCTCTAGGGTCCAATCTAGCATTCAAATCAAGTGTCGACACAATTTTAATCATAAAAAGAAAGGAAAACGAATATCAAGCAGATCAAAACAAATAATAGACAAATGCAATCACACAACTCTTTATGACTGTGCCGTTGCCCTTAATCTTGTATGGCAACAAAATCATTAATGAGGTAAGAACTTTTATAAGATATTTAAAAATAATTTTCTAGACTTTTATTAATTATTAACAAGTAGTTAGACTAATTAAATACCAATTAAATACATTAATTAGGTAAAAATATTAGAATAATTATCGTAACCCTAATAAGAGTCCTAAAGGTCCTTTATAACAAGTTCGAGTGCTAAAAGTTAGGTTTGGAGGTCCGTGGGATTATTTTAAATAAAAGGATTAAGATAATTGACGAATAGGGAAAAATAAATAATAAATAGTTAAATAATTAAAAATATGTTGAGATTAACAAAATATCATATTTGGACTGTAAAGAATCTAAAAAAAATTAATCGGGCATTAATAATATATTTTATAATGTCGTAAAGTATTTTTATTTAAAAACAATGTGTAAATAATAATAAATAGCTAATTAAATAAAAAAATATTATTTAAACAACATATCATCTTTGAGATTCAAGGAGTCTAGGAAAAATAGTTTGGGTGTTAGAAATATTGTTCGGAAGGTCGTAACTATATTTTTGTTTGTAAACTTTGCTTGAAAACGAATAAAAATTTAATAAATAGATAATAAGATAAAAAAAATATGAAATTAACAAGTTATGATCTTTGGGTTGTTAGAAGTTTAGGAAAAATAGTCCGGGGGTCAAAAACAATGTTTAGAAAGTCGCAAAATCAATTCGAAACAAAACCAAAACTAGCACACGGTCTGGCCGAATGGAGTTCGCGGCCGCGAACTCTGTTTTCCTGGTTCTCGCGGCTGGGCCGCCCGAAGGTCGCGGCTGGGTTTCGTTTTTTTGATTTCTTTGGTTCGGTTTCGATGCATGGGGTCCACGGGGGCTATCGGGTTATGTCTAAAAACATTAAATATACTTAGAGGAGGTTTCGGATCGAATTATAATACCTCGAATCGAATCGAATTGATTTTCAATCGGAACTTTGAGAATTTGAGAAGAAAGCTTTGGGTTCTTCGATCGAGGGACCTTGGGCTCGAATTGGATGATGAATGGGATTGCTTGAAGTTGTAGGAAGAGATTGGAAAGATCAATTCGGGTTCCGGTTGGGTCTTGGTGTGAAACCCACTTTTCTCTCTCTCACTTTCTCTCTCTAAAACTCCATGGATTGGAGCTTTGATTTCTCTCGATTTTCTCTCTTTTTTGGACTGTTGGGACGTGGAGAATATTGTGCGTGCCCTAGGGTCGGAGTATTGAGGTATTTATAGAGAATTTTGGAAGTGGTAGGATTAACTTGAGTCCTAATAGAATTGGGTTTTAAGATGGACGAATTGTACTCGATTTTATGGTTACGGAGGAGGTAGAAACTAAGTAGGAGAGGGAGAGACAGGGGAGATGGATGTATGCCGGTGTATGCATGTGTGTGTGTGTATATATATATATATATAATAGAAAATATAAATGCAACTACATATATTATGAAAAAAAACAATTTACGACCTAATAATATTAATGCTATTATTATAACTATTTTAAAAAAAAATTAGGATCGAAAATCCGGATCGTTACAGCTATTGCATGCACATGTCTTGGATTTGGATCCAAGGGGGCCAAGGGGGAGGGGTGCAAGTAATTTCTCAAAACTGTTCCTTTTCTTGAAAAACATTCTTTTTGAAGCCATTGGCTGTGCTGTGATACATTGGAAATGCAAATCTAGATTTTGTGACTAGCTTACATTTAAAAAAAAAAAGAAGAAGAAGTAACTGGACCTGTTTGAGGATCAATAGCTATCGGGCTGAGTTGGGCTTCAGCTTTCTTGTTGTATTTCTATTTGTTAGATGAGGTGAGAATGTACATGTTCTAACCAACAACATTTAATGCCTACTATGTTGTTGGTTTTCTAACCAACAACATCCATAAATTGTTCGAAATAAACAATTTCAAACAAAAAAATAAAAATAAAAAGGAAAATAGAGGGCCGGTGAGATGTAATAAAGAAGGGCATGAGGGGTATTATTGTATTTGTGTGTAGCCGTTTGGGGGTATTTTGGTCTTCTCGGATTCTAGGGCACCACATATATAATAGAGGTGACTCTATCTTCACAGAGCATCTCATCTCTCTCTCTCTCTCTTCACGGATTCTAGGGCACCTCATATCTCTCTCTCTCTCTCTCTCTCGCTCTCTCTGTCTCTCGGAGCATCTCCAACAGCCACGCCAGTTGGAGAATTCCGGCAAACTGGTGAGGATTTCCATCAAAACCACGCCCAGCAGTCACGACATCCACCTCGCCATTTAAGCCCGAGCTCCAGCCCCTCGCTGGGTGTGGCGAGCTTTTTGAGCTTGCTTCGCCTTCCACCCCGTCTCTTCCAAATCGATCTCCTCGACTTCGACTCCATACTCGCCGCCGTCCACAGCGCCACAGGCGTCTTTCACCTCGTTGCCCCTACATCGCCGCCATCCATACTTTGAGCAGTTGGGTTAGTGATTTTTTGATTTTCGTAATTAAATTTTTTTCAGATTTGTGTAGCTATGAGGGAAACTAATTGCCTGATGTAAATATGGGGTTTGAGTGAACGGTTTTGTGATTTTTGCCAAAATCATGGGTTTGAACGACGACAAAGATGATTTTTTCAGATCATGTCCTTTTTTGCAGACTAGTATACTTCGTGTGATTGAGTATGCGTAATGTCGTACTTGGTTTGTTGTGTTTATTACATTTGACTGCTTTTTCCATCTTGTATGCTCTTCACTTTAAATTTTGATTTATTGCCCTGAGGAAAACTGTTGGTTGTATCAACTATGAACTCCAGGGATCTTCACAAATTGTCATTCTTTGTTTCCTTTTTGTATTTGTTTACTCTGTGAGCAATTTATTTGCTAAGGACTGTTATGATAGACGTCTACGGGCACATTTACCACTGATCCTTATAAATGAGGTAACCAAAATGGAGCCAAACACTTTTTTCTTGTATTCCATTAGTAATTTAGTTGTTTCCACTTTCTTGACAAATTTTTCCTTCAACAATATGTAGCAACGAGTTTGTGTAAGATGCTTCTCCAGTATAGGCCTGAGGATAAAGCAGCAAAAAAGGAGCGACTTTTGAAAAGAGCTCAGGCTGAGACTGAAGGAAAACCTATTGAAGGTAAGAAGCCTATTGTTGTGAAATATGGTCTCAACCATGTCACCTACCTTATTGAGCAAGTATGGTTTTTCTTTAGTCAGATATTGTTAGTCTGGAAGATGGGCTGTAGTTTTCTTTTTTCAAAAGTGACAGTAATAACCTGTTCGTTTTTGCAGAACAAAGCACAATTGGTGGTTATTGCTCATGATGTGGACCCAATAGAGCTGGTTGTCTGGCTTCCTGCATTGTGCAGGAAGATGGAGATCCCATACTGCATTGTGAAAGGAAAAGCTCGTTTAGGCACTATAAGTGTCCCCACTATTTTCTCTTCCATGAAACCAGAATTGAGGGGTAGTGGACTAATCAATTAAGCCGTTCTCGACAGATTGTCCATCAGAAAACTGCGGCAGTTCTGTGCTTGACCACTGTCAAGAATGAAGACAAGTTGGAATTCAGCAAAATCTTGGAGGCTATAAAGGTTTGCAGATTATTAGCCTTTTTTCTAAGAGAGCTAATTAATAATTTTGACATTAGTGATTTTGTTTCGGTATCCTTGTTTGATTGCATTGCTTAGCCGAGGTGGTGGCTTAACCCCTCGCATATTTTGTTTGCTGAGTTGAGGTGGCGGCCTAGCCCCTCCAGTCTGTTAGTTTGTTGGTAGTTTGTTAGTCTGTTTATCATTACTCATTAGGATTGAAATATTGAATACTACGATATACAAACTTAAGAACATTAGAGGCACCGACGCACCGGAATGTGTGTTTTTTGGGAAGATTTTTTTTAGTAGAAAATCGGTTGCCTGTTGGTGATGTGTATACGAAAATCGATGGCACAATATGGCACGGCACGACACACGATTAAGGGCCAGCACGGCACGACACGAACCAACAAAAAAAGGCACAGCACGACCCGACAAAAAAAGGCACGGCACGACCCGCCCGTTTGATACCTCTACACCCGCTTTAATTAAGGCACGGCCCGACCCGACTCCCGCCACGAATTATAAAGGCATGGCACGATAGCACGACACGATCCGTTTTAAATAAGGCATGACCCAATCCGACACGAATTCTATCGGCAAGTCACGAAAGCACGGAACGACCCGATTTCAATAAGGCACGACCATGATCCGACACGATCAAATTAAGAAAATGGGCCGGCACGGCACGACCCGATTGCAATCGGCACGACACGAACAAGACCCGATTTAGTAAATGGACACGACACGGCACGACCCGATAAAGAAAATGACACGGTTGACACGGCACGGTATGACACGGACACGGAAGTGGACACGGTCTGATTCGACCCGACCCGACACGACACGGAAATTTTTTGACACGACACGACACGACCCACCCGTTTGACACCTCTATTTGGTACGTATGAATTGCATGCCTCTTTAAGCCATAAAGCTATAGGGACCGATCAGTCCCCTACTGAAATCGTATTGATGGTTGCGTCGGACCCGTCTCCGGCTACCGATCGGTCGGAGATAGCCAAACCGGTGGATAGGCCTCCCAAGTGGAGACACTTACACAATCATACCCCATACTCACTAGAAAGTTAGTCAACACCATTTCCGCTACGTTTAACAAAATTAAACTCACACACCCAAAAGTCACATGCCAATCGGGGACCAACATTGGACTATATTTTGCGGTTCCGAATCCCTCTCCGTTCCCAACTGTGCACTGGATTTATTCGCCTCTAGAAAATCGTTCGAGTCCTTGCACGCTTGGTTAACTTCCACCACATGATCGCACAATCGGCCGGAAAAATGTTCATTACACCACATGATCGCACAATCGGCCGGAAAAATGAGCATTATTTCTGTAGTTGGGAACTTGACAGTTATCGTTATTCACATCCATAGAAGAATTAAGAAGAAAATTAGTCAAGCTAAGACAAAGTAAATCACGATCCACATCTCTTGTATCTGTTACAGGATCTTGGGTAGAATTCAACCCCAAAAGCTAGACTCTTGATGTGACAGTACGCGCCCTCAGGCTTATATTCTTCATATTACTTTAATACTCAAGCGATGTGGAATTTCGCTTGACAGTATCTCGTGTAATTCCTCTTCTTCTCAGGGTGTATAGTCAGCTAACAAAAAAACCCAACAAAGTCTCACGCTATCGTGTTTTTTTTTTTCTTCTTTTTTTAATTCCTTCCGGTAAATAAGCGTTTTATGAAGAACAAAGAAAAAGTTTTAAAGTACGGAGTATTAGTCTAGTCTTATTTATTTCCAACAAAAACTCCGTTTAGTTGGCTTTTGTTTCAATTATCCTGTGCAACCATTTCATTTTCAATTAATTTAGAACCACATTTATTTTGCGCCTACTCCCCCATCGGAAAAAATGAAGAAGTGGAATATATACAAGAGAATCCTCGGCTTGGTTTCCCACGCGAGTTTCGAGCTCGAGCTACGATAGAAGATGGCGAGCCGAGCCCGAGCCCACCTATTTTTGTAAGTGAGTGAATGACAGCAAAGGGGTAGCAATTGAATGTAATCGAAGTACAGACAGAATACAATGTAATAGCGTCAGGGCCAGCTCTGATATTTCGGAGGCCTAAGACGATTCTCGAAAATGAGGCCCTTAATATCCTATCACTTAACGTGTAATTCCTTCTTCGTCAGTTCGTTAGGTTTGTTTGCAATGAGAATTATCGTTTAAAGAGAAAAGGATGTATCCATGTTAATGATACACTCATCACACCGAATAATTTTTCCAAAGATCAGCGATCCCGACATCCCGTGATCCAACTTTATTCTCGCTTTTTATATTTTACTCCTTTCCATTTTTATTGGCCCATTGGATCTTATGTAAAATATATTCATGGGTTAAAAAATGGGCCATATAGCAACACATATATATACTAAATACTAAAAACAAGTGAAGATTGAACATTTTTGGGGACTTAAGGCTTGCGCCTCATGGGCCTTGGCCCAGAGCCGGCCATGCTTGGAGCCTTGAAAGGAAGCCACTACAAAAGCTCCAAGAACGGCGAAGGAAGCTTCAAGCCCATATGGGTTGACAGGAAAAGAATTAAAAAACTTATCTCCCGTGGTTTCTCGGTAGCTCAAGAGTAGAATTAGTGTCAAGGCCACATGACATGCTTCACACCAAGACATGGAAATTTTTATGAAACTATCTCAAGTTCTCTAGAGCAACGTGGGAGCTCTAGAGAACTTCTAGAACCATCTCTTAGAACAATTTGGAGTGTTGTATACAACTCTAGACTTGGGTAAATATTTGCATAGAATTCTAGAGTAGAGTAGTTGAGAAATTTCAAGAGAATGTACTATGGACTTCTCGCTTCGTGTATAAATTGACAAGGATCTCATTTTCCTAAATTACTTAAAAGCTTTGAACTTTGCGTTCATACTGAAAAGCTCTTTTTCTCTTTACAAATTTTCATTCTCCTATTCTTCCATCCTTGGTTTACTTAGATGCCACACAAGTAGAAGTAATATCACCATTGATCATACCATCAATCCGAATCAATTCTAGATTCTACATAGTACTACAAACCCCATGTTTCAACGTGAAAGGAGTAGAACTTGAATTTGATGGTGGAAAGGAGGGGACATTGATCATGACAGTTGAATTATGCTAGTAAATGAGACCTTGTTTGTCTTTCTTATAGGATCGTGGTCAGTCAGACCCTGTCGACTTGTTCAATTTTACAATTGGACCAATCCACTAGTGCCAATCCAGATCCAGCTTGTGTTTGGGGGCGTGTGGGTAATTGACCTAAGGTACAAGCGATTATTTTGTAAAATTCTTTTTCCCTTCTTTGTAGCAATTTTTTATTAATCTGTTGGTATTATTGATCTCTTAGGTCCTCGTGGTGGAAACGGAAGATCTGAAGGGCACCATAGTGGTTAGGGCACCAGATGACTTCCAGTGTCAGAATGCACAATATATTGTTGGTTATGTCTATCTATACACGCGCAAATCCAGCCACATCGCAACATTGATGTTCACGTTACAACCTCCACTGGGCTAACATGCTCCGGTTTCAATCCGTCTCCTCGATCTAGGGTTTTCTTCACTCTTGCCCCCATTCGAGTACCTCCGAACAAAACTGTCGCCGTTGTTGTCGTTGGATGGCGATTAGGGCTTGGGAGTCGGGGTTGGTTCTCTTGCTGGTGTTCAGAAGGCTAGCGTTGGCCGAGCCCGTTAGGGTTCCGTTTGCTCCCGTTTGTGCTACGTAATCGATTGGGAAATCGGTGTTGCTGGGGCTTGGAGAATCTTCGTGGTGCTCGAGGAATGGATATGAATCTGTGTTTTAAAGATTGCATTTTTGTTTTTGATAGTTTAAGTGGTTAGCACTTTTTTTTTTCCCGGCAAACGAAACTTTTATAAAACTCGGTACATCAAGGGAGAATGCATATAAGCAAAAACTTGCGCAGCTGCAAAACAAAATAAAGGAGGAAACAGAACATGATCAATATTTTCGAAGAGCTAAGAAATGTGAACGGTTGCGAAATTGAACAAACCAGGCCGCCAAATGGATAAGAGGGAGATATAATGCGCATGGCGGCGCAGGAGCAAGTGCGAGTGTGAGAGCGTAAAAAACGTCTTTTAAAAACTTTCCAAATAATTCAAAATTCGTTAGTGTGAAAATTGCGAACTTGCGCAGAACGCGAGCCAACTAGTGTACCAATTACACTAGCGTAAAATTCGTTAGTCTTTTAAAGGATCATTGTGACTTTGAATGGAAGGATCCCTTGTCTCTTGCAAAAAATACTGCACTTTAATACGTGGACGAATGTGCAAAAAAGTAGAACTAGTGTACGCGTCGAAATATTAACTCTTCCCAACTACCACAACTATGCTCTCCACATCAGCAAGTCTAATAAATTTAGGGTTTTTTTTTTTTTTTTTCATTAGCCGTGAATCCCCATTACCCTTATTCATTATCCATCATATATTTTTACACTGTCCGGTACTAAATGCATAAATCTCACGTAGATGCGTGAGGAATAAAAGTGTTAGAATACTATACAACGGCGCTCAAGATTCACCAAAATACTCTAATAATACCTATGGATGAAGTGATTTCCCGAAAGCGTCGTGATTTCTTAAAAAATTACTCAAAGAAATATTAAAGTGATATTTTGATTTACTCTTTTATTTTTTTTCTTCGACTTCCTCGCCATTAAAAAGGGGTGTAGATAATTTTTGTAAGCTCTTCTCTCTCTCTCACACACACACACACACTAACTAAAATGCTATATATGCGTGTATGCATGTACCGTGACTGATCTCATAATCTCTCATTCTGCACTTGGGCTAACCGACCCCTCCAGAAGAACAGTGAAAACCAACCGAGAATTAGAAGTCCTTAACCATGAAGGCTATCTTCGATGTTTTGTTTATCAGCGGTAAGACCCAGTTTTTCTCGATCTTTTGCTAATTTGCTTCTTATCGATCAATGAAAATGAATACTTAGTTATTACCAGAAAAAAGGCAGCACTTTGGTTACTAGGTCGAGGTGCGTGTACATTTGTTGCGCGATATATATATGAATGATTTCTTGTTGTCACTGTTGTGAAATGGGAAAATGCCAATTGTTTACATATCTAGACTGAAGCAAGGTTGATAAAAGACTCAAGCTACTCGATCGAGTTTGAGCTCGTGTTTGCTCGTTACTTCTAGATTGGTTTGTTACACGAATAAACCAAGCTTGTACTTCAGCTTTCAAATCAGTCTTGAACAAGGTACTATTTGGCTCGTTCAGTTTACGATGTCTAAAAAAATTAAGCTACTTGAGATTGGCTCGTGATTGGCTCCATAAAAGTTCATTTGAGATCGATTTTCTTGACTTGCCTTCAATCTTGAACAATTCACTACTCGGCTTGTTTATCGACTCTAGATGGAAAACGATGAGCGCAGTGTTTTGTCTTCAAGGCGAATGAGTATAAACTTCTTTCAATGGTTATGATTCGGTTAGCTGTTCGATTTGTTGATAAATCAGTTGTCGAGCTATTCGATTGTGTTTCACATGGTTTTAAGAGTCAGGTCTCGTTGATCTTTATTGCAACTGTGATTGGTTTTGTTTTAGCAGCCTCTTGATAGATTATTGGATGTAATCAACGGGAATGAACTAATTTCAGACCATGATTCGGTAGTTTGAAGTTCTGTTTAGTTACTGGTGTATTGAACTGCACATAATTCAGCTATTTATTAGATTGGCCAAGTGCCAAATTTGTGTATTTTGTTTTGAACTCGTTAGGACTTGTAGATTAAAGCATCTTGTCACAAACTGCCATCGTATTAATCTTATGTTTGCATGGGTCTGCATGTTTAGAAGGTGAGATGCTTTTGTTTAAATTGTTTCCGTATGGCTTTTAGATAGTTGAGAATTTTGAGAGGCTTCAATTTTTTTCTCCAGTTGTAGGTATGTGTATACTTGGATCTGTCAGTTTCAGACCCATGTTCGATAGTCAATACTTTTTGCTGCATGGGAAATGATTTCAAGCTTGGTTTAGGTTGTAAGTAGGCACACTAATTCATTGGTACCTTAACTAGTTGTTTCTCTTCTTATTTATCAAAAGAACAAAAACTTTTTTTTTTTTTTCTCTTCTTTGTTGTGTAGTTACTTGTAGGGGGTAAGACTTTGTCAATTTGTTTAAGTAGTTTCTTCCATTGGCAATCATTACCCAAGTTTGAGTAAAAGAATCATTTAGTGTATGGAGAACTCCTGCGGGCAAACTCAAGCCTAAGCACAAATGTGGTTAGAAGGTTCATCAATGGCATTACAATTTGAAAGACGTAAATAGCCTTCAAAGATTTGAGCCTCCATTGATTTGAGTATAAAGTTGAGCAAAACTCTAGTTGGTATAAAGTATGAGTCAAGGAGTGGAGTGAGTTTTAAGGAGATTTTACTTAAATTTTGAGTTTGACTGTTTGAGTGGAAAAAAAGTTAAGGGTTTGAGATGCTTACAAAGGAAAATGCCTTTGCTTTGTTCTTTCCCTAAGATTTGATTCTTATGCTTGAAGTTTCTGATTGTGCAATGCATAAGCAAACAATTAGTGCTCTATTGTTTTGCGATCTTTTGCTATATCAACTTATCAAGGGACTTGACTTCAATAGATGGGGCACAACAAAAAGTCTTAATTAATTCTAGCCCAGGTTGTTTTCACAACTCTCCTCAATAGTCGTCAGCCCATATCTGTGTAGTTTATACCGCTTAAAAGTTCAAATTGAACTCAAATGATAATTGCTGAACAAGTACTCACATGGTGTATCTGTTTATTTGGTGAAGGATGGAGATAATTGCATGAGGGATAACCCTTTCTTTGAAAAGGCATTTTGAAGAAGCTTTCCCCGTTCTTCTGCTTCCTAGGGCAAACAATGAAACCAATGTGGTTTTGGGCCTTTCTAGTATGCGTGCTACTTAGTTTTGGGGAAACTCTATCAGCATCCACTTACTTGATTGGCCTTGGAAGTTATGACATAACAGGACCAGCTGCAGATGTGAATATGATGGGATATGCAAATACGGAACAAACTACTTCTGGACTTCACTTCAGGTTGCGAGCTCGTACATTTATTGTGGCAGAACCTCAAGGAAACCGTGTAGTATTTGTGAATCTTGATGCCTGCATGGGTTCACAGCTTGTTACGTTGAAAGTTCTCGAAAGGTTGAAATCAAGGTATGTAAATCTCATTGCGTCTTTGGTGACACCTTGATTTATTTATTTATTTATATATGTATAAGTAACAAATAGAAGGATATGCCCTTCAGGGTCTTCATATCATTTTTATGGCTGAAAGATCTTTTCAGTTGATCTATCTGATTTTCATAGTGATTCATCATTTTGAAATAGAAATAATCCGAGGTGTCAAATTGTTTCAGTTAGCTGGGTTCAAGTTTTTCATTTACTTGCAGAGTTGTCCGGGTATTATCTCTTATTGAGTGATCTTTTGTTACTTCCTTTTTGAAGGTACGGTGACTTGTATGGTGAACAGAATGTTGCTATCAGTGGCACTCACACTCATGCTGGGCCTGGTGGTTATCTCCAATATGTGGTATATCTTGTAACATCTCTTGGATTTGTACGCCAATCGTTTGACGTCATTGTTGATGGGATTGAGAAAAGCATCATAGAAGCTCACGACAATCTTCGCCCAGGGTCAATTTTTATAAATAAAGGTAAGTAAGTTTATTTATGATTCAAGTAATCTTTCATTTTCTTTTTCTATTCTATTGTGCATCCATCAATTTTTCCCCTTTTTTATCGTTGCTATGCTAATCCCTTATCCTGATTTCTCAGGAGAGCTCTTGGATGCTGGTGTAAACCGTAGCCCAAGTGCATATCTCAGCAATCCAGTGACTGAGCAGAGTAAATATAAGTACAATGTTGATAAAGAAATGACTCTTTTGAAATTTGTAGATGATGAGTGGGGCCCAATCGGTAGTTTCAATTGGTTTGCAACACATGGAACTTCTATGAGCCGTACAAATTCATTGATTAGTGGTGACAATAAAGGAGCTGCTGCCCGATTTATGGAGGATTGGTATGAGAAAAACACTTCTGAGAATGAACGTGGAAGTTCAAATACTGAGAAATTTGAAGCCATCAGGATCCCGCGCAGAGTGTCCAGCGTAATTCCTAACCTTCATGAATACCGTAAGTTAAACACCCTTTTTTTGTTGGAATTACATGGTTATTTTACTAGCTTTGGGGAGGAGGTTGATTTACATCTACGAAATTGTTTTTGGAATGACAAGGTCTGGTTAATGTACCTATATCCAAGCAACATTATCCAGACTGACAGTTCCAGCTATAACAGTTACTTTTTGTAACAACCTGTGCATATTCTATGCATTTCCCTTCTATTCACTAACCACCCTAGATTCTGGTTCCAACTTGAGAAGTACATATAGAAAGCATGAAATGAGTGAAAAATTGCATTACTTGGTTCTTTACTTAGATCTTGCCTTACAGGTAAAGAGTTGATGGAACTTGCATCATCCTTCCAGTCTTCTCCTGGAAAAGCCACAACAAAAATTTCAAGTGTTGCAAGAAGGGTCAGAAGAGCCCTTAGGCAAGCTGACAAGCCTCAATTTGTATCTGCGTTCTGTCAGTCAAATGTTGGTGATGTAAGCCCCAATGTACTTGGTGCATTTTGTTTAGACACTGGGGCACCATGTGATTTCAATCACAGTACCTGCAATGGGAAAAATGAATTGTGCTATGGCCGGGGTCCGGGGTACATACTATTGGAACCTTTTCAAGTTTCTTGAGAGTTGAGACATAGCACTTGTGTATTCGGTATTATGCAGACTTAAACATTTATACATCATTTATGTGGCAGGCACCCTGACGAATTTGAAAGTACACGTATCATAGGAGAAAGGCAATTCAAAAAAAATGTCCAACTTTTTAATACAGCATCTGAGCAATTAAAAGGGAAGGTCAGCTACAAACACGAACATGTAGACTTCTCTAACCTTGAGGTCACAATCCCCAAGGTAGGAGGGGGTTATGAAAAGGTGAAAACATGTCCTGCTGCAATGGGCTTTGCTTTTGCTGCAGGAACCACTGATGGACCTGGAGCTTTTGATTTCCAGCAAGGAGATGATAAGGTAAGTCAAGTTTCCAGTGCATAAGCAAACCTTTCAATTCAATCATAAACTCCGTAGTGTGTCAAACGTGTATGAATTCTGTTTTCTGGATATTGCTTCAGGGAAATGCCTTTTGGAGACTGGTGAGGGATGTACTAAAAAACCCAACCGAGGAACAGGTCAAGTGTCAGCATCCAAAGCCTATTCTGCTTGATACTGGTGAAATGAAGGAGCCATATGATTGGGCGGTGAGTTACGGCAACTCCTTTGTACTTGTAACGTTGTAATGTCCATAGAAGCTAAAGTTGGAAACTTCTAGTCTTGGGACTTCTCGAAGAATGGAGACGCGGAAGGAAGATTTTTTTATTTTTACTTGTTACACATGATTGTTTATGTGGTTATTTATATGGTTATTGTGCCGAGAAAGAAGCAAATCTATAATAATAACTTACAATTCGTATCTTTTTTAGGATATAATAATATGAACAAGGGTTTTATGATGTTAAATTTTTCTATAACTACTATCCA
The DNA here is from genome assembly GCA_025413875.1 of Rhododendron molle. Classification (NCBI taxonomy): domain Eukaryota; kingdom Viridiplantae; phylum Streptophyta; class Magnoliopsida; order Ericales; family Ericaceae; genus Rhododendron; species Rhododendron molle. The sequence goes on from CM046392.1 coordinate 47,197,558, forward strand.
TAGGTTTAGAATAATATAAACTAACCCAAAAGTAAGTTTTTAAAAATAAGAGTTGAACCTTGCCGTGTCCCATCTGTTCTAACTTGAGACACTTATATTCCAGTGTGTCCCGCATAAATTCCGCTTTGGCCCTATCTTGCCTGACAGCATTGGGGACCAGTTAGGCATGTCAGTGCTTCGTAGGTTTGAACTCTGAACTATTCCACGGTGAGCAATTTGGCCAAGCATTTGTTTCTACTAAATTGTGCACACCGATGCTCTAGACTATCAATGAAGGAAGCATGGTAATTTGCATAGAAATTGAATTGGGTTTCTAGGCCTACCCTCTCTGATGCCATTTGGCTTTCATTTGGGGGCATGGTTTCGCTGCAAAACAGGTATAGGGGGGGGCCACTGTTTCAGTGGTATTCTGAGAGCAGTCACTTTGTGCATATTGCCAAAGGTTAGGTCTGTCTCCAATCTTTCCCCGCCTATACCCCCAATGATGGGTTCTATTGTTGTTGTTGTATTTGTTTCTACTAAGAATCTAAGATAGGTTGATCGAAGTACTGACAAACATATTACAATGTTCTATTTTGCAGCCCTCGATACTTCCAGTTCAAATATTGCGTGTGGGACAACTTGTCATTCTCAGTGTACCTGGAGGTCAATCCAGTCCTCCTCTTGCTACTGACTTTGCCACTCTAATTCTTCTACATTTTAACGTTCCCACCACATTAGCAGCTTCATTACTGGAAATCGTGCATAAATAGAATCCTGTTGGTGTTCATTTTTCAATTTTCAGTACATTTACCGAGTTCAATCTGGTCTTTTGCATACTAATTGGTATTTACAAGTTCCCCTCGTTACCTTAATACATATTTACCTTGATTTGTTACGTCTGCCCCTTGCAGAGTTCACAACCATGGCTGGTAGACGCCTCCGAGAAGCTGTTAAGTTGGTTCTGACTTCTGGACGCAATGGTGAATTCAGCAGCAATGTCCATGTTGTCATTGCAGGACTTACAAATGCGTATTCACAGTATGTGACCACTTTTGAGGAGTATCAGGTGCAGCGCTATGAGGTCTGTTTTTTTCAAATTCTCCAAAACACCTTGCATGAACTTTTGCATCAGATGATAGAAGACAAGCAAGAGTATAAAATATGGAGTTTCGCAACAAAACCCACATGTGCATGTTTTGTCAGTTCAACCGCATGGTTTCAACTGACGCGTAAATCAAACCAAACTAGACTAAACCTTTTTGTCTTAATCAATTAGAGATAGATAAATCTTTTTTCAACATCCTCCTTTGTCAAATAGGCTATGCTCAGTTAAATTTACAAATGCATATCTTTATCACTTGCAACATCCACTGTAAGTTGAATTTGAAGTGAGTTGTGTCTGACCAAATCTTTTCTCAATAACAAGGATGTGTTTGATTTTCAGGGAGCATCTACTCTCTATGGTCCACACACACTTGATGCCTACATTCAGGAGTTCAGGAAACTGTCTATGGCTCTTATCAATGGTCAAGCTGTCGAAGCCGGCCCACAACCCCCAGATCTCCTTGACAAGCAAATCAGCTTACTTCCACCAGTAGTTGTCGACACAACCCCCTTAGGTGTGAACTTTGGCGATGTTAAAATCGATGTCCCTTCAAATTCCGCATTCAAGAGGGGAGACATGGTTACAGTCACTTTCTGGACTGGTTGCCCAAGAAACGACCTCATGACTGAGGGCACATTCGCATTGGTTGAAATTCTCCAAGGAAAAGAGGAATGGATTCCAGAATACGACGACGATGACTTCTGTTTGCGTTTTAAGTGGTCAAGGCCTGCTAAACTAAGTCCCATAAGCTATGCAACTATAGAATGGAGAATTCCAGCTCATGCAGTTTCGGGTGTGTATCGGATAAGGCATTTTGGTGCTTCTAAGGGTCTTCTTGGCTCAATCCAGCATTTCACAGGTTCGTCTAGTGCCTTTGTAGTAGCATAAGAAATGCAGTAGTGAATTCTTTTTCTTCTTTCTTTTTTTGAACTTCTGTTGTGTTAAAAGTGATGTTAGATGACTATGATTTTAGCATCAAAGAGGCAGTCTGAGTCAAGTTTGGTATTGGGAATGGAAAGGAAAATAGTGCAATGGAAAAGAGAACAATAATATACCCTTGTTGGGCTGAAACACTACATTTGTTATGTCTGTAGACCAAAAAGCTAAGACCCATAAAACCAATAAATTATTGGTATTATTGGTTACATAGATTGTCCTTGTTGTGACTTTCCTTGTGAGATCTGCCTAAAGGTGATTGACTAAATGAGTAAATCTGAAGCCTGAATCTGAAAATAAGGTCAAAGTGTGCCTAATTACGAATCTAGCTATGACTTTTGCCCTTTTGTGTCTGGTTGATATTCTACCAATCCTCGAACCAACTACCTGTGGGTACAATTGCCACTTAATAGCCAACATGCAAACAAGAGGATTGGTGACCTTTGTATCTTTGCACATGCTGCAGAGTTGGTCACATGAAACATAGAACATGAGACGTAGTGAAGTTGGGGACATTTCGGAATCATTTATTCGATGAGTGTTTAATTTGGATCGAACAAGTTTCAAACGAACACCGGATTTGTGATATTTTTTTATATGAATAGTCCAATTTAAGGGTCATATCTGATAAAATAAACGTGCTCTGGAAGTATTTATCAATGCGCATATACAGCTAGCAGCAGGGCAACAATAGATCATCTTCTTTTTGTTATCACAGGGCAATATCATATCAATGAAAGCTTATTTGAAATTCTCACTTTATGGCGCTTTTTGATACATGACATGACTTAGTACGGCATATGTCATTTTCACTAAGTAATTGGCAGATGTCATTTTCATAATTTTCATTACCGGCCACAACACTCTTGGACGGCCCGGATCCAAAAATTGGACCAAATTGGTCCGGAGCGACTGGACGAGATCCTTCCCCGAGGTACACCTAAATCATTCGTTGGAGTGACAATGTTTATGAAAAAAGTCTAGTAACACGACGTCCGTTTTACACCATGTCTATATGGCAGCATTCCATTGGTGAGTGAATGCAAAGACGAACACTTACGATTCACACACTCAGCGAACCAGACAATACCTCATCGAGATATTTTGGAACTTGTTGTGCTAACATGTTGCTTTACTAGATTTTTTTTCTTTATACATTTGTACCTTTTGCATTGTATTTTGGCATTAAGGGTGATTTGGATTAAAAATTGGAACAGTTACTTCTTTTTTTTGTCTTTTATTCAAAAAAAATTCGCATTCGTTGGTTTTGCATCAAACTTTTGTGACTTATTGATTCGTCTCAGTGAAAGGAATCAAAAAAGTAAAAAAATTTGGTCGAAACTCATAATTTTTTTAAAAAAGACAAAGATAAGTAAAAAAAAAGTTGTCTTATTGACTTATTTTTGCCTTTATTTAAAAAATTATGATTTCAATCAAAAAAATTTATTTTTCCGATTCCTCTTGTCGAGACAAATCAATAAGTCATAAAAGTTTGACACAAAACAAACAAATACAAAAAAAATTTAAATAAGGACAAAAAAATAAGTCACTCAATTTTGTAACATGAACTCTTCCGGTGTACTACATTACAAAATGAAAACGGTTTTACCAACCTCGGTCCGCTAGGCAGTGGATAATCTATACTTTAATGTCAAACAAAATTAGGCATTTCAATGTACTTTTCACAAACGGGTAAAAAAAATGTACTTTTCACAAATTAAGTATTGCAATTTTTTCCAAATATCTACATATCTTTCACTGATATCATATCAATGCACTTTTTGCACATTAACCGGTGTCACTGGGTTGATATTAGTATTTTTCAATTAAATAAAATAACTAAGGGTCTGGTTAATGGCGTCAGCCCGAATACGATACGATGTTAAGAGGTCGTGTTAGAGTCAACCTACATGAGACGTTTAAGGTTTTTTTTTTTGACAAAAAGTGAGGTATTGGATTGATAAAACTCAATGGCACTTACACAACGAAATTCATTACAGATAACTTGGACAAAACCAAACTAATCATCTAACTGATGCAAAACGAGAAAAAACGAGACAATTGATGTCTTTCATCCCCAGCCCAGGCATGACCTGACGCACCTTCTGCTGAGCGGAAAATTCATATATCCTATAACAGTCTCAAAAAGAGATATATTGTTAGCCAAGAAAAAAAGACAAGAAGAACCCAGACGATCAGATGAACTGCGACCAGAAGTGAGCACACTTATGAATTCTAGGAAACCACCAAAAGATGCATATTAATCTTCTTTAACCCGAACAGTAAACAAATCGCCCAAAGGCAAAGTTTATTACTGTCACAAGGAGAGACAAAACTCCCACATGGAGAGACAAAACTCCTCCAAATCTTGTTCTAAATCCAACCGCCAAAAAACCGTCGAATGAATCGCAACCCTCACTACCTCCACCACTGCTGCCACAAGGGCTCCGGCGACGGATACATGCAGACAAACGGCTCCGGTGACGGCAGAGCTCACCGAACAGAGAGGATCAAATCTGAGGGAGGAGAAAACGAAAAGAAAAAACTATAGGGAATAAATGGGAGAGTGGATGGAGGAGGAGGAGCCCGGGGGGAGGAGGGAGAGGGACGCCTCCCCCCCCCCCCCCCGGGCAGAAAAGCAAGGCGGCTATGACTTCTCAAAATTGCTTTAGAGCACTCAAAACCCTAAGAGAGGCGGCTGATTTGAGGTGATCTGGCCTTGTTCGGTTTGGAACTCCAAACCCAAAATTTTGGAAAAAGTAACTTTTCTACTTTTTCTCTCTCTAATTTTACAATCATTACTCTCATTTTTTACTCTATCTCTCTCTACTTTTTACCTCTCTCCACAATTATTACTCTCATTTCTCTCTCTACCTTTATTCAAAAACACTATTCAAAATCTACAACCGAACACGGGCTTAAAGTTAACATGTGCTTTTAACACGAATTCGAAAAAAACAAGAAATCGAAAAGACAATACACGATAGGATAGATGAGCTCCAACTTTTTCACTTATGTAGTGGCGTTAACATCATCAGCCCTTCCATCGCACTCCGACATTTCGAGGTGATTAATGTACTGACTGCGATTCCGAGAACGTGGTTTGTCGGGACTACAATGTCATGAATTTTCAAAGAGTTATAGTAGATGTTTTGTAAATTAGTAATGAAAGTTACATTTATGACATCAAGCAGGGCCATTAATTACGATTTTAGCAACCGAAGTTCCCAGGAGACAAGGGATTGAAAACTCTCTCCCTCTCTCACATGATTTTTGGGCGACCTATCCCATTATTTCTAAAGGGAAATGATTTTGCCACTCCCTTTTTTATTAACGCCACCTTCATACAAGTGTATTTTTTTGTGTAAAAAAAATATACGCACAGGGGAGTGGGGTTAACAAAAAAGGGAGTGGCAAAATCAGCAACATTTTTAAAACCAAACCAAAAAAGAAAGAGAAATCGTGCTAAGTGTAAATTGTTTTTCCCTTTTTAAACGTGGTGGTCGAGATCTGTGATCTAGGGGTTGGCTCCTTCGTGAGGTCTCTAATTTTCAAAAATAAAAATCAGATTTCAAATATAACAAAGGAAAAAAATATGTATAGTCGCCATCTCTTCCAAAGTTCCAATTCGGATCCATTGTTTAGTTCCCAATATTGTCAGATGAGCCCCCTGATCTCTCATTTGCTCACGGAGAAACAAACACAGTAGTAATATATAAGAAAAAGGTTCCCATAAGAAAAATATGTATCTATTGTAGAGCTTGTCGAGAGTTATAAGCACTTAAAAAAAAAAAAATGTCTTCATTGGATGTCGATCCATAAATTTTTGGAGCACATTTTTCTTGGGCAAAACGAACTCAGCAACACTGAATCGAATCCAATTCTATTCGGTTTTTCCAAGAAAAATGTGCTCCAAAAAAGATATGGATCGATTAACGTGCTCTACAAAGTGAACGATTTAGATAATCAAAAAAAAAGACCCCGCACAATCCTTAAAAAGTCGAACTGCATGCAGCAGTTGGATTTCCCCAACTGCCGAGAAGCCATCTCCAAATGGGATTATATAAAGCTGATTTATATATACTAGTGTTTGCCCGTGCCTACGGCACTATGCACCCCGGTAGTGCCGTAAACATGGGCATTTTGTAATATATGTTTGTTTTTTTATGCCAACGCCAGAAGCCGAGCAGTGGGTAAAAAAAACCGATGGCATTTTTGTAATATATTTGTAAGAGTGTGGGTATTTTCTTAAAAGAGTTGGGAGCATACATCAACCCTTGAATCAAATGAATCTCAACCCTTCTTTCAACTTGTGTTTGTGTGGTCTCCACACTCTTGTGTTTTATTAGGTAGATTTTAGTACTAAACAAATCAGAAAAGGCCAAAAATGGAAAACTACTCCCAAACAAATCAGTTGATTAAAATATACCCCACCAAAAAAAGAACGATTAAAATATGTAACTAGCTGTGGCCGGCGCAGGGAGAAATTATTCAATGCCCCTGGGGCAGGGGTGACGTGGTGCCCCTCGGCACGATCCGAGCCGTCCGTTCGGGTACCGAACGGATGAGATTAAAACACCCTCTCTCCTCCTTTCTCTCTCTGCTTTCTCTCACTAAATCCGAGCCGTTCGGGTACCGAACGGACGGCTCGGATGTGTTGTGGTACGGCCACGTGTTGCCCTTGGGGCAAGGAATAATTTCTCCGGCGCAGGAGTGGAGCCGTTCCCAGTCTCGGATTTATCTCAAGGGAATGTTTTTGGTCCGCAATAAATTTTGAGAAAAAATTTGTTGTTTGACAAGTCGCGAAGTTGTAAAAAAATATCAAATTATTTTCACTAACCAATAAATATAGACGGGTATGCGATCGAAAATTTGCTGAAAAACGTCAAGTGAAAGCCACTAACCAATGAGTTATTGCTAAATGTCAGGGTATTTCCACTGACCAATAACTTGTTGCTCGATGTAAATAACAAGCTAAAATGTCATAACTTGTTGCCCAAAATTGTTAGTGAAAACATGATCTTAATAATCGGTTTTCATTCGTATTGCAGTTCTAGCTGAAATGTTGTAGTGGGGTTTCAAATCAAGTTAATTGGACATCGATTAGTATACAATCGGAACAAAAACACAAATTATAATTGGATTCTGCGCACACTAGATTCGAACCCAGCAAATTCAGCTTTGAGTTTTTTTTTTTTTTTAGCTCGAATTGCATATTGGTATTCAATTAATATTGTTTTAAATCACAATTAAGCATAATGGGAGGGGCTTTGTACAATACATGAAAAAAAAAAAAAACATGAAAACTCTCCATGAATGTATCCTATTATTTTTCATAATATGAACCGATTATATTGAAATAAGTGCAGCAAAAGACCCAAAAAGACAAAAAAAAAAACTGCTAAAAAGTCTAATTCGTTGCTTAATACATAATGCAGATATGACGTATTAAATAAGATTTATCATAGTTTTATTTGATTATTCCAACAATAGAATTGATCGGACATCGATGTGTATTAATTAAATAGTAATATTTTATCTTTTAAACTATGAATTGTCAAACTTATACTCTGGTAGTTCATAGCTCTTTCAATAAAATATTATTTAATCAAAATTGTACCGTGGATTATGTTTTTTATAGATGAAGTACACGCCAACATTTACAAATTGAAGGGCTTGAATGATCGGAAGAAATCATAGTGAATCATATTTTGCGTAAAATTTGATACTGTTTAGATTAGGATTAACGAATAACAACAAATTTTTTTGCGTAAAATCAATAGTTCGCAGGTAAAAAATGAAGTAAAAAAATACTTCTCTAGCCTGACTATACGACTACACCCACAACTATGAAGTCTTTTTTTTATTTACTCCGGGGCTGTTTGAACAAATAAGCTACTGTGGCTTATTTTTTATTCTTATTCAAATTTTTTTCGCATTTTGTGGCTTATTGTCAATTTTTTGGGGTTATTGCTTCGTTATGACGAGAGGAATCTAAAAAGTAAAAAATTTTGATCGGATTCCAATTTTTTTTGAATAAAGACGAAAATGTGGCTTTCCCGCCAAATTTCGTCGAAATTCCAAAAAAATTAGAATCCGATCAAAATTTTTTACTTTTTAGATTCCTCACTTCATAACGAAGCAATAATCCCCAAAAAATTGAGAATAAGCCACAAAATGAGAAAAAAATTTGAATAAGGACAAAAAATAAGCCATAGTGGCTTATTTGTCCAAACAACATATACATCCCAGAGTTTGGTCATGTGGTCTTGGTCTGTTATTTAGAGCTTTGCTATTTTTTAAAGTCTCAGGTTTAATTTTTTTGTCAACAACTCTTGAGGCATGAGAACGATTGTGAGAGGTGTTGTAGGAAATTAGTTTGATGTATGTGCAAGCTGACCAATTTTCCTTTCCAACTCTTGAGGCATGGGAGCGGCTGTGAGAGAGGTTGTAGAGAATTAGTTCGAGGTATACACAAGCTGACCCGATACATTTTGTATTACCAAGAAAAAATAATGAAAGTCACGTTCCGCTAAATTTTTTATTTTTTAAGTACTTATATTTTCTATTTTACGAAATATATCATTTTCTCGTAATACATCATCTTTAATTTAAAAATAAATACTTATTTTTCTTAACGGAATGGCACGTCTATATACAACTATATACCTACAAAACAAAATGTGCGATCTTGGGAAAATCGCTTGTCGGTGCCGAGAAAGCACCCGATAATTTCCACGACAACATCCACTCATGAAACTGGTGTGACTCACCCCGTCGTCCCACACGACAGGTACATTCCCACAACCACCACCGCACCGCCGTCAACGTCCTCACAACAGTTCCCGTCGCGGCCCCCCCCCACTCTCTTTCTCTACCTCCTCTCTCTCTCTCTCTCCAAACCCTCTAACCCATCTCCAGATCCCCCAACCCCTTCCACACCCACTGCCCCAAAAAGGAGCCCTAAACACTCGATGAAATCCTCGAGCCGGTGGTCGACGATCGGGCTCGTGACGGCGTGGTACGCGTCCAACATCGGAGTCCTGCTCCTGAACAAGTACCTCCTCAGCAACTACGGCTTCAAGTACCCGATCTTCCTCACCATGTGCCACATGACCGCCTGCTCCCTGCTCTCCTACGTCGCCATCGTGTGGATGCGCCTGGTGCCGCTGCAGGCGATCCGGTCACGGGTCCAGTTCGCCAAGATCGCGACCCTCAGCCTCGTGTTCTGCACGTCCGTCGTCAGCGGGAACGTCTCGCTGAGGTACCTCCCCGTGTCGTTTAACCAGGCCGTGGGGGCCACAACGCCGTTCTTCACCGCGGTTTTCGCGTACCTGATGACGGTGAAGAGGGAGGCCTGGCTCACGTACTTGACGCTCTTGCCAGTTGTTACCGGGGTTGTTATTGCCAGTGGGGTAAACTCCTTTTCCTATATTTCAATTTTGCGTGTTGTGAATTGGGCTATTTTGGGTATTCTTCGAGCTTGGTTGTTGTTATTGGGGAAGAATTGGTGGTTGAAGTGGCAGAGATGCAGGATTCAAACTTAGCAAGGACCGAACCTTTTTTCTTTAAACTCAGTTGTTCAGGTCAGCATACACGAACCTTGACTAATCTTGAGGGACCAATCTCACCTCCCACTTGCAGGGGTCCCAATTAAAGCTAGAGCAAAGCTCTATATGGACTGTCCCCGAAGGAATTGATAGGTTTGGGAATTGATAGCACCTAAGAGGTTTCGAATTTGAGACCTTAGGAGGAAGCAAACCCCTAAATCTCAGGCCTTGACCACTAGGCCAATCCCTTGGGGAGCAGTGGGACACCACGCGAGCGTGAAAGCGTCTTTTAAAATATTCGAAGTACTAAAGTTTGCGAGATAGAGGATTGAGAATGTGAGTGCAAAGGATTTCGTGACTAATGCCCGAACCACATCATGGATGTACATTGATTTATGTACAGCATATTCCATAGGTGAATACGGGTACTTGTTAGGTTCGAGGACAAAACGAGATTCTGTTTTATATGTAGCCCCACTTAATTTACACACCATGGATGATAACTTTGAAATTTTACAGTGTTTATTCCACAAAAATATAGGAATTTGAAGATTTTGTTTTCACCCAAGGAACTTGCTGGGGCCAATCTCAAAGGACTTCTTCAAAAACAATCTGAAAAACTAGTAGAATTGGTGTAGTTATTTGGAGATGTCAAGGGGCACGGGCATCCCCGGCACGCCTTGTGTTTGTCCCTCGGTGGTTGGAATCTGTTTGAATCGCAGAGTTTATTCACTCTTCTTATGGAACCAACTCTTCTTGGGCAAAGAATTAATTGGGTTTTAATGGTTTTGAATGTGATACAGCTTGCATAACTAGTAAATTGGAGGGCTTCCTTCCTTGGTTGTAAGTTGTTTTTTGTGTTTTTTGATTCCGTAGTTCTTAAATCTGTGTTTTGCATATGATTTTCACTCCTTGGAAAAAGGTGCTTTTGTAATTCTCATGTTTGGTGTGAAACTGAAGAATAATGAACTATAAAGAAAATGTATTTGGGTTACCTCAAATTATTATTGCTTTCTGTCTATACTACTATTATCTTTATGGGAAATGGGGATTGTGTTGAGGTTTGGAAAACATCTTCAATTTATCAGTGTGGTATCCCTACCATCTTTGAAGGTTAGGACCTTTTTGTGGAAATGAGGTCTAAAAAGTTTTGGGCCGTGGCCAATAATGCATCTAAGAACCTCCTAGATGTATTGATATTGCACATGCTTCAAAATATTGATATGGCTCCTACGTATAGGTGTCCATGTTCGGTTGTACAGAAAAGCGATGGAAGCGGTTAGGACTTCAGTTAGGGGCCTAGAGCCTAAGAGCATGTGCATTGTAGTAGTATTGTGTTGTATGACGAAAAAGTCGGACCCTATTCTGTGTGGTAAGTGTTTGTAAATTTAGAGAGAGTAGATGGGTGCTGAATTGGATCTGTTGAAGTATATATTTTAAGTGGATATTTACAAAATACTTTCTCTCCCTCTCCCTCTCCCTCTCCAAAGTCCAAGCTGATCTAGGCAGTTGGCATTTGGTAAGCACCTTAACAAATGAATTCTGTTAGCTTGCTAAGAAAGACTTCGATTTCCTTGCTAACTTCTTGCTGTCAGCTAGTTTCTGATTTTGCATCACTCTTTCTAAAAGCTCTGATGTATATGCTCTAAGTTAGTCACCTATGTGTAGATCACAACTACAGGCTATAGCTCATTGATTTTAATCAACCTTCTGTTGAGAGAGGGAGAGGGAGAGGGAGAGAGGGAGAGAGGGAGGGAGAGAGGGAGCGAGAGAGGGGGAGAGAGGGAGAGGGAGAGGGAGAGGGAGAGGGAGAGAGAGAGAGAGAGAGAGAGAGAGAGAGAGAGAGAGAGAGAATCAAATCTCATTGAAAACTATAGTAATGTTTGCTCCAGTAGGGGCCGGAGCTTAGTTGTCACCTGTCATTTACCAATCCAACTTGTCTTCTACCAACTATCCATACGGGCTGGAGTGCGAGACCTTAGTTGCACAAAGTGGGAGCGGGAGCTCTGGAATATAGAAGCTCCCAGAGAGAGAGAGAGAGAGAGAGAGAGAGAGAGAGAGAGAGAATCAAATCTCATTGAAAACTATAGTAATGTTTGCTCCAGTAGGGGCCGGAGCTTAGTTGTCACCTGTCATTTACCAATCCAACTTGTCTTCTACCAACTATTCATACGGGCTGGAGTGCGAGACCTTAGTTGCACAAAGTGGGAGCGGGAGCTCTGGAATATAGAAGCTCCCAAGGTTGGGAGCGTGAAAGGAACGTTTACATAGATGACGACAATAATGTAGCATAGAATATACACTTCAAAAGTACCAATCATTTTAGGGAGTAAAAATATGTGCCAATTCCACTGTACTCCATAAGTGTAGGAATATGTGGTTTTCTTTTCAAGATATCATTACTTGGGCTAGATATATTAGTTCATCAAAGACCAATTAATAATGCCAAGAGATAAATCCCTGCTTTTCTATACAAGGATTGTACAAAAGCTTCCATCTTCGTCAGGAGCGTGCTGGAGCGGGCTCCCGTCAAGCTCCTTAGTTGGGAGTGCAAAGATTGCGCTCCTAAGGTGGGAGCAGCACCACTTTAGAAGCTCCCTGCAACTAAGGGCGAGACAGAGTACGCTGCCATGATTCACCCATTCCTATGGGTATTCCTTTAATATTTCTGACTCATAGGAGTATTTGTTGGATACTTCACCAAAGTGTTACCAGTTAGCGCATAAGTACTGTGACTAAGCGGTTGTAGCTCACTCGATATGATCGTACGAGATCACAGTTCACCCAAGAACTGTGAACAGGCATTGAGGATTGGATGTGTGGAAGAGAGCCACATTTATAGCTATTAGCTGGTCATCCTCGGTGAAGATGAATGCTTCCATAACAATGACTTTAAATGACAAGCATAGTCAATATGGGATTGTTGAGATTTTGAGTGTGGGTCATTCCTGTGTAAAACCGGTGATGAGATTTGAATTCATGTTTGCATAAGCAGGTTTGGACTGAGACACAATATCCAGTTCTTTGTTTCCCTTTTTTATTTCCTTCGAAACTGATGATATCATGAATAGACGATCTTGGAATGTTTCAAAAGGTATCGCTAATGTTGTCTTATTACCTCTGTGTTGTGTGTTGCAGGGTGAACCAAGTTTTCATCTATTTGGTTTTATAGTGTGCGTTGGTGCTACGGCTGCAAGGGCATTAAAGTCAGTGCTTCAAGGGATTTTGCTGTCCTCTGAAGGGTAAGGACTACTTTTGGTCTGTAGTTTTACCAAATTTTAGAGATCTTGGGGCCATTATTTATAGTACACAACTATCTATATACTTGTCTTACTAAAAACTCAGACTGTACGTATTGTTATTGTTCTCCAGGGAAAAGCTGAATTCTATGAACCTTCTGCTGTACATGGCACCAATGGCTGTGGTATTTTTACTTCCTGCAACACTGCTTATGGAGGAAAATGTGGTTGGGATCACGATAGCTCTTGCCAGAAATGATATCAAAATAATATGGTATCTACTATTCAATTCTGCCTTGGCATATTTTGTAAACTTGACCAATTTCTTGGTCACTAAAAGCACCAGCGCTTTGACTCTCCAGGTATGCCCCATTGTCCCAGAAAATCTTCTCTTGGGTTATAGTTTCATACTTTCATATTATGTGTATGTTGTGCGGTCATTTTAGTGAAATTCATAAAGGACATGGGACTTCATAAGCATGTTGATGACCTAAGCTAATTTAGTAACTTTGTGTTCGTCATTGTTACTTTATCAATCTATATGAGGACCACTTCTACTGTTCAGTGTTAATTTTCAAGTCTCTTATATAGCAAAGGCAAGGCGTAAGACTATGAATAATGGTTTACTGTTAAGTCATCCAAGGAATGGCAACGGGGTGGATATTAGGATATCCGTACTGGTGTACCCGATATCCGAAAATTCTAACGTACCTGAATCCGCCCAGATGCCCGTTGGAGATTTGGTAACCTATCCATAATGTACACAACAGGGTTCCCGGTACCGAACGGGTAACTGTATCATTGCCCAAAGCACTAAGATACCTTCTATCTGCCTCAGGCCATCAAATATTCCTCCTCATTCCAATTGTGTTTCCGCTTTACCGATGTGGGACTCATATTATCAAACCCCTTTTTTTATACTTTCCTCTCCAATGTTGAATGATGATTTCTCTGAAGGTGAACCATCAGTGTCTTCTCTCTTTTCTAAATTCTCTCTGTTTGTGGGACTTATATTTGAAATCGATTCCATTTTTTTCGCGATTGTCTCAAAACTGCTTATATCTCTTCAAATTAACTCAACAAAAAGACAGATTAAACCATAGAAACGGAATCAGTCCAACAAATTAGATTAAAAAAATGATACAAATTGAAACCAGCCCCTCTAGATCTCATTCTTTCCCCATTGACGCTGATTCTGCTCAGCTTCTTAAGCTTGTCCGTCGTTATAACACCTGTGATTTTGATTTGTATTTGAGCTCATAATCGTTAACGGAGAAAGTGCAGGTGCTGTTTACTACGCCTTTAATTTTGGGGGGAAATGGTTTTACAGAGATTCTACACAGAAACCCTATATCTGCGATCATCTTCTACTCATATTCTAGTCCAGTTTGGGTAACAGATAAAACCATAACGGAACCGATACCCAATTGGTTATCCATGGCCTCTACCATAACCATACGCACATGGGAAAAAAATTGGTTAGGGTTTGAGGAAAAGAGAGCGGTTCGGTTCGGGTACCCATCGGTTCGGTATATATTGCCATCCCTAAGTCATCCATTCAAAGTACCTTGATCAGTTATTCACCCTAGTGACCAGACAAGTTTTCATGTTAATCTGATGACGTTCTGTGTGCGCATTTGACCCATGATGTTCATCTCATGCATGGGATTATGATCTGTTGGTCTAGTCTTTGTGCTAGAACTAGCAAAATCTCCACATATAGTTGCTGTTGGTAGCTAGTTGAATGTTATAGGATGAACAGTTGATTTTACCCTCTTGTGCTGTAAATTTGTGTGATGCAGTTTAGACACCGTCACACCGCTACTAATATACCCCACAATGCAGAAAAAGAATTTCCTTATCCATTCCTATTTGATGACTGCGTTGCACTAAAATCAGTCTGGAAAGTAATAAAGGATCAAGAAAGAAATTAGTTAAATTGTAATTAGTACAGGAAAACCCAATCCCGCAACGGAAAAAAGGCCATATAAATATGAAATTCTAAGATTGAGCTTGTAACCTAAGACTGGTTAGTCAACATGTACTCTGAGAAATTGAGAATAACTTACAAAGAATGTGCTAGATTTGTCTTCAGAGGAATTCTCAATGCAAGTAGCTTTTATGTTATTTTGTTGATGTTAGTGATAGTTTCTATAGGTATCCACTCTATTACTAACAAATCAGCAAGGAGAACTGTAGGTTTAAAATAAAAACTTATTGTCAATATCTTACCTTTTCCTCTCTTTTTTTTCTTTTTCAAGTTTTTAATTGCTGTTAGCGCTTCAGTTTGGTCCTAATGTAATTATTTTAGGAGCTGCATGTGACATGTTCTTGAGTTACGACACAGAGTTGTGTTTTGCTTCGAAAAATCTTAAAATCTGTGTGTTGTTTGAAACAGTAGCAGGATTGTTGCCCTTTTTCTTCATGGCGAAACATTTTAGAGTTAGTTTCAAAATTTTAACTCCTGAGTCCTGACCTTCACAAACCAGATTTTTATTACTAGATTGACGGACCATACAAAAAAACTAAGGAAAAGCACTGAAAATTACCCATCTTCTATGCAGTGACTATATGATCTACACCCATACCGCTAGAAATAGCTAGATGGTTATATGCAAGCTCCTCAAATTCTGCTTCAATAAGGATTGTTGAGTTGGAAAATCGTTTTTCTCTCATGATTGTGTCAGAGTGCTTGCGAGAACTGACTGTGACACCTTTAAGTTATTGTCAAGGAAGTGCATGTAGTGACAATATTGGACATGGGTTATATAAGTCTACAAGGGTTTGAAAACCAGCCGTCAATAGAGGAAGTATTTGTGTCTGTAATCTGTATAGCAGGAATAGTGGATAATAGGAGAATCAGAGGTAAGTGAAAGGTGGGAGGCAGCTGATTGATGAGATCCAGTCAGCTGATTTTTTTTTTTTTTTTTAGATACGCTGATTGATAAGATCCTTAATCTTAGTAGATACTTGATTTAATTGGTTTCTAAATCAAGTATTTATAGGGTCTTATCCAACTTCCGGACGGATGGACATACTAGAGGATGTGCACACACGATGCTTGTGCTATGAACATCTCATGATTATATATATATATATATTTATATAAAGGAGTTGGACGGATATGACTTGATGTGGGAAGTGTTGAATTTTTTGCACACTTGATTGTTGTATGGTGTGAAGTAAAAGTAGGCTGAACTTGGTTAACGAGAAATGTTGAATTCAGTTTTGATGAGACAGAGAAACCACTTCTTGACTTTGAGAGTGAAATCGAGTTTACACCACTGGAGGTCCCTTTTTTCTTAACCTCAAATTTGTTCTTCCCCTCCACTCCACCTAAAAATGCGCAAGCGGACTGGGATGTGAACTTTTCTGTTCGCTCTTTGCCATTCGCATACTCGTTGATTCTTTTTCGTAACCAAACCTTTGCGACCTTTTTGGCTTATGCAGCTGGTGGGCTTCGTCCGATTTGTTTTGCTTTGCTTATAGTGTAGAAAAGTTGCATCATTGGTAGAAGTTGAACTTCAACATTTGTAGTTCCAATTTCCATATGCAATCTAGGATTTCTGGTTTAGTTGTGCTTGAATGAGGAAATGCCACTGAGTACCCATTTGTTTGACCAGATATAAGCATCGTATTTGGTATCTTTAACCTCGTCGCTATTAGTGGCGTTGTCAAACATACGGACAGTCTGTTCTATATTCTCCCACAAATGAGCATCTTTGCTGACATTTTACCTGTTGTTTGAACTCTTCGACTTGGATGTTAAACCAGTGAATGCTTTTTCCAGGTACTGGGAAATGCAAAAGGTGCTGTTGCCGTTGTTATCTCCATTCTAATATTCAAGAACCCCGTCTCAGTAACAGGGATGCTGGGCTACGCGCTTACAGTCATCGGAGTTATCCTATACAGTGAAGCAAAGAAGAGAAGCAAATGAGCCCCCGGACATTTTACATTATTTTTTCTCGTCACACGCCTTTCGAAAGCCATGCTCGTAATGCATGCTCGAGCTCAATCATTGTTTTGTTTTTTATCCGTTTCAGTTTGAAATGGAAAGGTGGGAGTTTCTGCCTGTTATATTGATGGACCGGTGCTTCAAAGTGGAGAAATATCCATGGAAAGAGCTTATAGGTCTTCCTCCTCCCAGGTGGGGTCAATTTCGGCCCTTATTTTTGGGTGGACTCGGGCTCAAACCTTATTTTTGGGTGGACTCGGACTCAAACCAAATTTCTCTGTCTCTCTCTCTGTCTCTCAAACTAGTGCCATTTTTCTTGTGAAATCATGGAAGGTAACAAGATATCTATAGAATTGCATTGCCATCAAAGATTGAATTATACTGTTGTAGAAACTATGTATACTGTTTATCATTGATTCAATGTACATGAGAAAAATGCTCCTTTCGTTCCCCCTTTTGTTCTATGGCATGGTAGTATTTGATCTTGGTTTTTGAATTTATATTTCTTTCTTGCCACAAAATCGGTAATACTAGTATAAGATAAACTGTGTTGATTTGCTGTCGCATATTTATCGCCGTTCTGCCTTCACTTGAACGAGTTAGATTTTTCCATAGACGCAAAACGGGACCTATTATGGTCTCATTATGTGTCGGATCAAACGAGAGGATCCTTTTAACTCCCCTTGACCTGCATTCATTTTTGCACTAGAAATAAAAATTGTGTCCTTTGAATTTTCTCAATGGCCTGCTTTGTTTTTTGCGAGGTGAAAGTGTGGAATCAGAATGTTATATATGGAACAACCTATCACGAACTTGATTTAAACTTTGTTACTTTGTCATCTAAAGAACAAAAATGCAAAACCATTAGTAACCTTATTGGTCCCCTGGTGCTATGGTGACAAGCTTCCCACATGGGAAAAATTACGCGTTGCAGGAGCGCTGCCATGTTGTATTCCACGGGTTTTTTCCACTACACCACCACTTGGTGGTCCACGGGCTTTTTTCATCACGCCAAGTGTGGTGGAAAAAGCCCGTGGAGCGCCACGTGGCGGCACTCCATGAGCACTGAATAATCACTCTCCGCATGGCTGATGGTGATGGCCCAGTTCTCTCCAAAGCATCCACTTTCACATATTGGTATACGATTGGGAACTGCCACTCCATTTGCTTCACTTTCTTTTATCCTACTGTGATTCCAATAAATTGTAGAAAGTATCCTACTGTGGTTCCATAAACCCTCTCTCTCTCTCTCTCTCTCTCCCCGTATAATAATCATCTATATCTATCTGCTTGTATAAAAACACATGCTTCTTCGCTACATAGATTCAGAGCATCATTCTTGAGTTTTTTTTTTTTTCCTTCTGTCTTCTGGGATAGTCTAATGGCGGATCACAATACGAAATCGAACATTTCCTTTGCCGGAACGTTCGCCAGTAGCGCGTTTGCTACTTCCTTCGCCGAGGTATCGTTTCTATTTGCTTATTTGCCCGTCTTTGTTTGTCCCCGATTTCTTGTGCTCTTATCATAATTCATAACTGTACCCTGGGCTCTGGAGTTTAGTTTCTTGAACGGTTTCATGAATTATAGTTTTTGAGGTCGGTCCGTCGGTGGATTAGGAGTGGTGATTGTATATGAATTTTGCCCCTCTAGTGGATGGAAGGAATAATTGGTCCCAGGATTAGTCTAGTCGAGGTGCGTGTAAGCTTGCCGAGACATTGAGTTACGAACTTATGAATAATATATATACATGTATGAGTTTCTTGCATTCACTAAGGGATTTTGCTGATCAAGGTCGGGGATTAGCGGTGACTTCGGATTGATTTGTGAATGATTGATTGTTTATGAAATTTGCCCCCGTTAGTTGATGGTAGGATTGGTCCCAAAATTAGTCGAGTTGAGGTGCGCGTAAGCTGACTGGGACACTTGAGTTATCAACAATATATATGTATGAAATTTCTTGCATATTCACCCACATGGCCTATTGTTCTTTGTGAAGGCATCCACTTTCATATATTGGTATACAATGCTGTGGGATCTTTCCTGCTCCAGTTGCTTCACTCTCTTTTATCCTAATAATGTTTTATAGTACTTGTGTGAATAGTAAGCACTTATGAATAAAATTGAAGATGTACTGTTACTGATAGAAGTTCGTATGCAAGTCATGATGTATTTATCCGTGTCTGTATTTTCTCCTTACGCCTATAAAAAAAGGATTCTATCTATTGTAATATCCAAGTCAGTTCAAAGTGGAAATTATTGGGTGGTACTGTTCATGAGTAGTGATGGGTAAAATAATAAAGTTTGTTTATAGTAGATGTGTGAAAACTAATGTAGTAAGTATTTGTGTGAATAGTACTATTTACACAAGTACTTACTACAATAATTTTCACACATGTACTATAAACAGTACTAATTCCAACAAAGTGTAGAAAGTATCCTACGCCATACACCACTCTACATTGGTTGAGAACATGAAATCAATGTTTTTTGAGGTTCGAAGTTAGACTAGCGTCTAGTACTGTGGCCTTGATCATGTACATGATTGGGTGGTCCTAGAGCACGTCACGCGACACCCCAACTCCCTTCACAATTGCACATAATTTGTTTGGGCTGAAATTCCACACGAATGTTTATTAAGAGAGATATTAGGACTCCTTGTGGCTCTGTCCCGGGCAACTACTGTAATAAGTATGAAATTTCTCAAACATCTTTATTTATGGCATGGAGATTATTTGGAACTGGTATAGAGTGGGTTTGCTAATCCACGTATACCATTTCGTACAATTAATATCACGTCTTGATCTTTATCCTGCCCTCCCCTCACAGTATAATCAAACGTGGGAGAAAATTACTTTTTTTTTTTTTTTTCCCGAAATGAAAAATATCTACCAAATCATCTCGACAAATTAAGAATTACAAGATCACCCTCTCCATTTATGTGATGAGTCTGATGACTAGGAACTAGGGGTGTAACCGGTTCGGTTCGGTTCAGGGGGGATTTTGACGAAACCGAATGAAACTGGTTCAGGGAGTAGAAGGAACCGAAACCGAGTTTTGATGGTCGGTTCGGTTCGATTCGCCAAAAATTTTAAAATTATTTTAAAAATATTTAATATATTTAAAATATATTTAATAAATTTTAAAAATATTTAATATATTTAAAATATATTTGATATATATATATTAAAATATATTAAAAAATATTTAATACATTTTAAAAATATTTAATATATATATATACATATATATTAAAAACCGGTTCGGTTCGCCAAAAATTTTCAAAAATCGAGAACCAAACCGGTTTCAAAACTGAACCGAGTTCAAGAACCGAACCGAACCGGATAATGAAAAAAACCGAAAAATGAACCGGTTCGGTTCGGTTCTTGAACTCGGTTCAATTCGGTCGGTTTTTTGTTCACCCCTACTAGGAACCGTCTCATTTGAGTCATTTTTCTCATGTTTTCTTCCCAAAATTTAGAGAGAGTTGCAGTCGATTTTATTATTAATCTTGACCTATATATGTACCATATTCCCAATATTTATTTTAAGTTTAAAAATTGCACATGTGGCCACGTTGGGTGTACCAATCCCATTTGTCCAAATGACTCCGATTCTTCCAACACCCAAAAAGGATAATATAGGAAATCTACCAATCGCAATCTCATTTCCAAATTTGCCCCTTCGGCGTGACGTGACGTGTCTCGCCACCATTCGATCAACTCCAGATATTGCAGCAACTGCAGAAGAAAACAAACCGTAGGTAATCCGAACCCACGGACGCAACCAACGAATAAATAAATGGCGGGTGACGACGATCGACCCAGCACGGAACGAATGCAAGACCCAATTGCGCCACCACCCTTTTCTACTTTGCTTTTCCCGAGATTCCATAAACCCCCTCTCTCTCTCTCTCTCTATACGTATAATAATCATCTATATCTATCTGCTTGTATAAGAAGACATGCTTCTTCGCTAACATAGAGTCCGAGCTTCGTTCTTGAGTTTTTTTTCCCCTCTCTCTCTCTCTTCTGGAATAGTCCAATGGCAGATCACAGTACGAAATCGAATATTTCCTTCGCAGGAACGTTCGCCAGTAGCGCATTTGCTGCTTGCTTCGCCGAGGTATCGTTTCTACTGCTTATTTGCCCGTCTTTGTTTGTCCCCGATTTCATGTACTCGTACACTCTGCGAATTTTTTTATACCTGTACCCTGGACTGTGATTCTGTGAAGTTTAATTTCTTGAACGGTTCCATGAGTTTTAGCTTTCAAGGTCGGTGAATTAGTGGTGATTTCAGAATGATTGTCTATGAATTTTGCCCCCGCTAGTGGTTGGTAGGATTGGTCCTAAGATGAATCTAGTCGAGGTGCGCGTAAGCTGGCCAGTACACCTAGTTATCAAATTATGTATATATGAATTTCTTGCATTCACACGTGGATTTTTGCTTATCAAGGTCGGGGGATTAGTGGTGATTTCGGTTTGATTTGTGTGTAATCGTTTTTTGTTTTGATTCCTACGTAATATAACGAGGTTACATAGGTACGGGTCGTTTATGTACGGGCTTGGTTTGTTTTGGGGTGGATATGAGTAGGTGGATAAAGAAGTAAAAGAGGACGGTGGCGTTTTCATAAATAAGAAGGCGGATATGAAAGCGCATATAATAACACTACCTCCCTCTATCTGGATATAATATCCAGGGAATATTGCATCTGTGGGATATTATATATGTGGTCTATATCTGGGTGACATACAATGGATATAATTTCTTCTGATATACTATCCGGTGTGATACATATCCCGATATCCGTATCCCATCGGCAAATGGGCCGGTAGGGTTTATCAAAAAGTAGGAATGGTTACGTACGTTGGATGAAGAATTTACGCGGCAGAACTACTGGGATGGTGAAGTTATCCAGTTAGTGTCTTCCAGTGGAACATAAATTGGTTTTAAGCCTCAATTCTATCAGACTGAGCTGGATGTAAGAGTTGTGATTTATGATTGGCATGGGATGACTTCTCATCTATTGTCTTTTCGTGCCAAAATGGGGTAGACTTCCGTCGAAGTCCAATATTAGGGAACCTACACATCCAGGTCCAGCCCAAGGGAACATAACTTCCCTACAAAGTCTTTTGGCTGTTTTATCTGATAATAATCCCATAGTTATCACGCTTTCACTATATAATTCTTGCAAAGGTCAGGGGCAAAACAGTCAACACAGGCCCAAAGAAAGACTTACACATCCATGAAAAACTGGAGTGTCCGCAAATACGGACCCGTTGGCAAATTTAAGAAAAAGTTTAGTTTCTACAAATTTGAAGGGAATATTGTTGAGAAAACTAAATTGGCTCTTACCAAGTACAGGTTTTAAGTTTAACCATGTGTTGTAAGTTAGTCATCCTGATTATGACAGTAAAGAATAATTGGTTCCTTAAATTAGGTCAACTTGGTTTAATATGTTTTCCTACTATTCTGATCCGCATACTTTTGACCTTGTGCAGCTGTGTACCATTCCATTGGACACTGCTAAGGTTAGGCTTCAGCTCCAAAAGAAAGCAGTTGCAGGGGATGCATTAACGTTACCAAAATATAAGGGAATGTTGGGTACAGTTGCCACTATTGCGAGAGAAGAAGGCCTAGCTTCTCTCTGGAAAGGCATTGTACCTGGATTACATCGTCAATGCCTATTTGGAGGTCTAAGAATTGGGATGTATGAACCTGTATGTTTCGTATATATTTCCTATGCTCGACCAAGTTGCTGATGCTCTTTGTACTGGCAAAGTCGCAGGTTTTTTCACATGATTTTTTGTATCAACAGGTTAAGGCCTTCTATGTGGGTGATAATTTTGTTGGGGATGTTCCTTTGTCCAAGAAAGTACTTGCTGCACTTACTACGGGTGAGAATATGTGGTATATGTTTTGCATTTGCATCTGTTTGCATGGTTATGTATGAAATTTGTGTAACTTGTGCTAGTTACCTCTTGTAGATGCGAGTAGAATTTAGATCATATGTGGGATGTTTTATTCTTGTACACCTTTTCTGCTTTTTAATATCAAGTGGATGCTTGTACTTCATATAGGTGCTCTTGCAATTACAATTGCAAACCCTACTGATCTCGTGAAAGTCAGACTCCAAGCTGAAGGAAAATTGCCTCCTGGTGTGCCAAGGCGGTATTCTGGTGCACTGAATGCTTATTCTACTATAGTGAGACAGGTCAAAATTTTCAATTCCACTCTACCACTCCCCTCTCCTCCCAAGAAAATCTTATGCCTATTAGTGTGGTGCTTAGGGATTAGTGTGGTGCTTTTACCTAATTTAAGGAATTTAGATTTGTAATGTAGGAAGGAGTTGGGGCTCTATGGACTGGGATTGGGCCTAACGTTGCCCGAAATGCAATTATAAATGCTGCTGAACTAGCTAGCTATGATCAAGTGAAGGAGGTAATGCACCCTGAGAAGTTCCAGTGTTTACTCCTTCTCTCCTTCTTTTTCTTTCTTTTTTTGTAATTATTATGTGCTTATAAGCTACGTTCTGAAGCCCACTTTTTCATCACCATGCAGACAATTCTAAAGATTCCTGGGTTCACAGATAATGTTGTTACTCAATTATTATCTGGTTTGGGTGCTGGCTTTTTCGCAGTCTGTATTGGCTCTCCAGTTGACGTGGTATGTTATTCTCAAGTTTCAACCACTTCTATTTCAGTATTTTTCTGGTTGCTGGAGGAGATCCTTTTGTTAGTCTGCTGATGTTTTAAGAACTTAGGGTGAGAAATAAATAAACTAGTGTTATTTTATTTTGTGTTATGTTCTTAACATCTTTTATAGAACCTGTACAGTTGCTAGTTTTTGAGAGGGAAGGTAAATAGTCATTAGTATGGTTTTTTGTCTCCTAGTTTTGGATGGCAAAGAGATTACACGACCTTAAATGACTCATGGATTGGTCAGTCATGCAAGTTGTCAGTTTTGCATAATTGCATGATAAATTGGAGGATTTGCCAGCTATAAGTCAGTGCACAGACATTAGCACTACGGTTTCAGATCATGATCAGAATCATCATTCGTGCTGGTGGATTTTGCATTATGTCAGTTTTTTAGTTTCAAGAGTTATCATATCACAATTCAAAACAAGTTAAAATTGAAATTGATAGTTTGTCTGATGGAATGGTCTTGCAATCATGTGGAACATTATGTATGTTTCATTACCTTAAATAGGTAATGTAGGCTATCTTCTCAAAATTTCCAAACTCCTCTGGTAGCTATTTGATGTTACTGAATGCGTTTAATTCTAGAACAGTAGAATGGAGGTTAGCTCAGATTTTACTTCCTTGAAAGTATACTTGGATTGAGACTAGGTCTTACTGCTGTGGCTTATGGAGGCAACTTCACACAATGTAATGGTGCAGGTTAAGTCGAGAATGATGGGGGATTCTTCTGCGTACAAAAATACGCTTGATTGTTTTGTGAAGACTTTGAAGAATGACGTAAGTTTGTCATTTTTTCACCATGTTTTACTGCATTTTCCCTGTCCCACAGTTCTCATCATTATGTATGGAAGAATGTTATCACGTGGGAAAATGTTCTGTTTTGGAAGATCTATTCTTCTTGTAATTTTCTTTTCTTGTGTAATAAAATGTTGAGAATGAGGATTTTATTTTATCTCAAAGTACACACTGGTTTAAGAAGTATTCTTATCACAATTAGATTGCCAGAAAAAGAATCGCTGCCTTTTGGCATCGCTGCATGCTTATCTAATAAAAGAGTATACATAATCTGCAGTTCAGTTTGTGCCCATCAACGTATATCCTCATGCATTAACAGATAGAGTGAGCTAATTTCCATATGTGGTTAATTATCATCCCTAGTTTCAGGCCTACTTTTTTTTTTTTTTGATCCGCCAAAACGCCCCTCGGGCGTTTCAGGCCTACTTTAACACCATAAAAAAGGCATACAAGAAACCCTATTTTAATATAGTGAAATGGCTATCTTCTGATTTTCTTTTAGTTAATAATCAAAATTGATGGGCTATTTTTACTCTTTTTATCCAGCATTTTATGATAATCTGTCTTGAAAGTGAAAAATGTTGATTCTCAACTGCGTCACCCTCATAACTTTCTCTGGTTTGCAGGGGCCTTTGGCTTTCTACAAGGGCTTTATCCCGAATTTTGGACGGTTAGGATCTTGGAATGTGATCATGTTTCTAACCTTGGAGCAGGTAAAACTACAAACTTAAGCGACCAAAGTGTTGTAGCTTGCTTCACTTCTGTTTGGCAGAAATTTTACTTGACTGTCAACTAAACTGTGTGGTTTTGGAAGTCAAAAGATTTCAGACAGGATAAATATACCACTTATGAATACTTGGAATCACAATTTCTTTCTTGTAAGACACTGAGATAACATTCATAGCCACATAGTTAATTTTTGACGTGTCCGCTTTTAGTATAGCCTGGTTCTTGATGTTATGCTGCTTCTCAATTTGTTCTTCTTTCTTGTGGCAGGCTAAGAAGTTCGTTAGAAGTATCGAGTCACCTTGAGATTAGAGGATAGACAACGAAGCCTTGTGAGGAAACATTTTCTAGGAGCATTTGCATCCAGAACCGCTGGATGTCAAAAGCAGAATAAGAACTCATCTGCCCCAGTGGTGGTTATTGAATCCATTTTCTCTTATAATAAAGGGGTCCTAGCAATAGGAAAGATTCTATCAGGCATCAGCTTGGATGATTTCATTTACTGTTCTTGTTATGGTAGGCCTTGAGCATGTTTTGTCACCTATGTTTTGTTCTTGTTATGGCCTTGAGCATGTTTTGTCCATCGGAGGCTGTATTCAACTTCCCTTCCCAAAGATGAAACCTTACACAATATAGTAGGGAAACTTTACGTCATGCTCCTAAGTGGTATGAGAGCATGATGCTCCTATCGAATATGGACTCTTAGATTGAAAAATATGTAAACCACGGCTGTTAGATCAAAACCACCCACCAAAAAGTAAGGTAGTTTTGCTAAAATCAAGATAGTTTTACTATTTTTTTACCAAAAATTGCAATATTACTTACGACAAAAATAGGGTTTATATACTATGTATTAAGGCAACACTTATTGTATTATATGGTTTGTATGGCTACTTACTACACTTATTTCTGAGATGTTTTGACAACCCATACAATCTAATGCATGAGAATAATGGCTTATTTACGTTTTTGGTCCCCAAAGTATTTCCGTCGTGTCACTTTGGTCCCCAATATTTCAATTGCTAACATTTCGTCCCCAAAGTATCAATTTTGTCTTTAAATGGTCCCTGCGGCTGACGCCGTTCATTCCCTCCGTCAAAACCAAGGGCAAACTTGGTATTTCATAACTTTCGGTTTGACTTGTTTTGGTTCGAATTGATTTTTCGACATCCTAAACCTTGTTTTTGACCCCCGTACTATTTTTCCTAAACTTCTAACACTCCAAAGATCATAACTTGTTAATTTCATATTTTTTTTATTTTATTATCTATTTATTAGATTTTTTGTTCGTTTTCAAGCAAAGTTTACAAACGAAAAATAGTTACGACCTTCCGAACAATATTTCTAACATCCAAACTATTTTTCCTAGACTCCTCGAATCTCAAGGATGATATGTTGTTAAAATAATATTTTTTTATTTAATTAACTATTTATTATTATTAACACATTGTTTTTAAATAAAAATACTTTACGACATTATAAAATATATTATTAATGCCCTATTAATTTTTTTAGATTCTTTACAGTCCAAATATGATACGTTGTTAATCTCAACATATTTTTAATTATTTAACTATTTATTATTTATTTATCCTTCTTTCATCAATTATCTTAATCCTTTTATTTAAAATAATCCACGGACCTCCAAACCTAACTTTTAGCACTCGAACTTGTTATAGAGGACCTTTAGGACTCTTATTAAGGTTACACGATAATTATTTTAATATTTTTATCTAATTAATGTATTTAATTAGTATTTAATCAATCTAATTACTTATTAATAATTAATAAAAGCCCTAAAAATTAATTCTAAATCTTTTATAAAAGTTCTTACTTTATTAATGATTTTGTGGTCATAAGATTAAGGGCAACGGCCCATTCATAAAATATTACGTGATTGCATTGTCTATTATTTTGTTTTGTTTATTATTGGATTAATTGTACGATGTACCATTATTTACTTTGAATGCTAGATTGGACCCTAGAGACATGGGGTGGTATGCAAATATAGTTCACATAGTCGATGCTAAGTTATTGGGAAATGGTAAAGTGTTGGAATTTTGAGATTGAATTATGATGGCTATGGCAAGGGTGACCTGTTGGGCCCTGTTGGGACCTGTTGTGACCTGTTGGACCCTGTGTTGAAATAGGCCCTGTGTTAAATTATTACTCCAATAAGTAATTAGATTGATTAAATACTAATTAAATACATTAATTAGATAAAAATATTAAAATAATAATCGTAACCTTAATAAGAGTCCTAAAGGTCCTCTATAACAAGTTCGAGTGCTAAAAATTAGGTTTGGAGGTCCGTGATTATTTTAAATAAAAGGATTAAGATAATTGACGAAAGAAGGATAAATAAATAATAAATAGTTAAATAATTAAAAATATGTTGAGATTAACAACGTATCATATTTGGACTGTAAAGAATCTAAAAAAATTAATAGGGCATTAATAATATATTTTATAATGTCGTAAAGTATTTTTACTTAAAAACAATGTGTTAATAATAATAAATAGTTAATTAAATAAAAAAATATTATTTTAACAACATATCATCCTTGAGATTCGAGGAGTCTAGGAAAAATAGTTTGGACGTTAGAAATATTGTTCGGAAGGTCGTAACTATTTTTCGTTTGTAAACTTTGCTTGAAAATGAACAAAAAATCTAATAAATAGATAATAAAATAAAAAAAATATGAAATTAACAAGTTATGATCTTTGGAGTGTTAGAAGTTTAGGAAAAATAGTACGGGGGTCAAAAACAAGGTTTAGGATGTCGAAAAATCAATTCGAACCAAAACAAGTCAAACCGCAAGTTATGAAATAGATAGTTTTACTATTTTTTTACCAAAAATCGCAATATTACTTACGACAAAAATAGGGTTTATATACTATGTATTAAGGCAACACTTATTGTATTATATGGTTTGTATGGCTACTTACTACACTTATTTCTGAGATGTTTTGACAACCCATACAATCTAATGTATGAGAATAATACATCCAAGACACTGTACTTTTTACCATACACACCTATTAACAGTACATACCAATAATACTACGTTCAACAGTACACACCAATAATACTACTTTTAACAGTATACACCAATAATTTCACCACCTCTTGAAAATGGAAGGAGCAAAACAAAGTAGCAAGAATTTTGCAGTCTTCTTTGACTTTCTTTCACTTCACTTATTCATAGGAACAATTGGGAGCATCATGCTCCCAAACCAGTAGGGAGCATCATAGCCCTTGCTTGTATCACCAGTCTTATTTTTGGTCCCTGAAGAAAACTACATGAAAATGACAAAAAGAAATAACAGGCAACGATGGGAGGACTGTAGAGTGTAGATTGACATGAATTGTGTTTTCAGCTTTCGAAAATACGAAACCTTGTTGGAGAAATGTTTCCAAAAATTTATGTCGTGATTTTCTTTTTGATAACAACTCAATTGTTAGAAAATGTGTAAGAGCAGTGACCATAAAAAGACCTTTCAATCTGCGGTAGGTTCCGAAGCCATAACTTTTATCGCGTCACCAAGAATTACTAGAATACAGTCAGATTTCACAGGAGGACAAATTATACATAAAGAATGTTATACTAGTACAAATTATACCCCCTCTTTATAGGGGATGTCCATTGCATTGCATGTTCCACTTACAAAAAAGAATTTCAGATATTGGTCGTCTGGATATGTCCTATGGAATTAAGAATTTGGGGACTTGGTAGTGTAGAGGTGACCGTTTTTTTTTTTTTTTTTTGACACATTCAATTCATTTCATAACAAAACCCAAAGGCAATACAGATTTCATCAAAATATACAAGAATGAGCCAAAACTATCTAGACTTCGACCCACGCACCTCCTGTAGAAACAAGACCGGCGAAATCGCCAGATGAGAACCAATCTAGATCTAGATAGTAGAGAATCCTAAACGGACCGACCCCAGCTCAAACCCGAGAAGCGCATATAAAATCTGGATGGCAAGAGCCGTTCACCGGAGCAGAAGTCGTTCACCGAAGCAGACCCCTTCACCGAAAAACACCCGCCGGACGAACTTCAAACCACCAACAACTGCAGAAACAAGGGCAAAGCCCTGGTCCTTATTCTCCCACCACCACACCCCACTGGATCTGGGGGAAACCCAGACCGGTAACACAGACCGGACTAGACCGGTAAACAAGCCGGACTGAAACTAGCCGGAAAAGAACGAAACAAACTAAAAAAAACACTAGAACTCCAAGCCCAACCGCACAGTGCCTTAAATTGTCCAAACGGGGATTGGACAACTTTATGATCTCTAGATTGTTCTTCTTCTTCTTCTTCTTCTTCTTCTTCTTCTTTTTTTTTTTTTTGAGAGTTCTGTCTCGGTTTTCAACTTACCCTTATTTACCTAATTATTAAATTTAAGAAATAAGCAAGAGAAATCAAATAAGACAGAATTGTTTGAGAATGCAATTTTGTCACCCGTCCAAAAACTTGGGTGAACATTATTCAGTTTTGTAGAGCTTGATTGTTTAAGCTAATTTTGTAAATAAATTATCTCAATCACAGTTCGTTGAATATTTGATCAAATAACTCTTGCTTTGATTCCAAATTTTAGACCCATAATTGAATATTTTTGATCAAGTACTTATCTATATCATTGGACTTTATTTTTGTGAGAAAAGAAAGTAACTAGAAAATCAAACCCTACGAAATGAACAATTCCAATTATTAAAATGGAGCTCGGTATTGGCACCACACAAAGTGAGTAATGTTCACCCACTGTTTGAGGGACCAGGGGGTGTGCCGTGTGCACATCCGGACCGTTGTTTATTGATCTCGGTAATCAACGGTCCGAATTGCACACTGCTGTGCGTAATCTCAACCGTTGATTGCTGAGATCAACGGTCCAGAGGTGCACAAAAGCACCATTCCCCCAATTCCGGACTAGAACAAAATTGTAAGTAGCTTATACTTTACTTATTTGCGTTCTATCGTTGGTGATGGTAAACTAACTTATCTATTTAGGGGGTAATGCTTTTTGAATAAATCAACAAGATTTGATTCATATTATTTCACTTTTATGATTACCCTAGTAAGGATGTCTCTGAAAATTGAAATATTTCGGCAAAAACTTAGGGTATTTACTAAAAAACAATAAATAAGCAATTAACTTAAAAAAAACAATAAATCCTCAAATTAAACATGACCCAAACTTATTTGGACCCAGACCCGCGGCCCGGTACCAAACGGCAGAGAACAAAATCCCTCCCTCCCCCCCCCGGACGCCCAAATTAACCAACACTCGTCGCCGTCCCTCTCGGAGCGAAAACCACCGGCTGCGGCGGACTATCGGAGATTCGCTCAGGTTCAGAATTCGATACAAATCTCACTTTTCTGAAGGTATCTTCCAATCGGAACAGCAATATATGTAGGTAATGCACTAGCAATATATGTGTTAAGAGTATCTTGACACATGTATCGATGTTCTCGTTTATTCGATAGATTGTTACGGTATTGCGATGTGAATACTCGTAGGGCTTTCTAAAAGTTTTCGTTCTTAGCCTCGTGCTTCTCCAGGTATCGGAGTCTTTTGTTCAATTAATTTTTAGTTGTGGAAGAGATATCTGTGTCTCGATTGGTGTTCATCTTTGTTTCTATTGGTTTCTGTTAGAATACCTAACTTTAAGAAACGTGTGTGTGTGTGCCAGTTCTTGTCTTTATTGTGGTGGGATGATTTTAGCGTTTGAATTCGATTGATGTGGGACTAGTGTAAAGTTTTTTTTTGATAACCACAAGTCCGGGCCCGCTTATGCAAAGTTCGACTAATGTTGAGGGACCAGAAATCCATCGTCCACTAGCAGAGGCCCACTTGAAGCCGGAGCAAATGCTCCTTGTGGACCGGCCCCAAAGGGGTTTTGAACCAGTCCTTAGGAGAGAGCAAAGCCTTGACCACTAGGCCAACCCCTTGGGGTTGACTAGTAGTTCTCAGCACTGTTAATTCAATAAGATCCCTTCAGAATTCGGATCACCTTGTTCAGTACACATGATTCGTTGTTGCTGCACGTCAACATTGCTTCTCAACTTTCTAATGATTGTTTTGAGTTTTGGGTCATCTTGTTATTTGGGGTGGGGACTGTTTGTTGTCTTTTCAGTGACACTGGATGTTTGGGTAGAGTTCTGGGTAATTTGGCTGCTTAGTTTGAATCTAAAGGTTATTTCCAATTTTCTGGGTCCTTAACTCTTGTAAGTATGTTTGAGAGTGTCTCTAGAGCATCTATGTCCTTTGACAGATTGTTATATAAATAAAGTCTGAATGTTGTTTTGTGTGTTTACATTTATCTTTTTCTTTATTCTAAAAATTTGTTTGTAAAACATTTTAAGAAGGGCTATTAGCCACACAAGCATGGTGGTATGATCAAAGTCATGATTTGGTTAGGTGACAAAAAACTAGTTTTGCGGGGTTTGGGTTACTACACAGCCTTTCAGACTATATCACTAATTCTTTAGGTAGTGAGTGGGGTTGGGGGTTCTCGTGATTACCACAGATTGCAGCATTCAGATTGCCACCAGCTGCCAGCATCAGGAAGGTGCTTTCTAGGATTCAGTCATGACCAGATAAGCTACTCTGAGTAGATCAAAATTGATCAGTGTCCAAGTGTAAGGGAGTTCCACCTTTATTATGCTGCCTAAGAAGACCAGGAAGGAGATATATGAGTATCCTTGGAGCTTTCTTGTGGGGAGGAACTGTCTAAATAGTAAATATTTCAAGGGAAAAAATATGCTGCTATTCTGTTTGTGTCCGTAAAAAAAGAACCACGGTTCGGTTTTAAGAAGTTGCCGACGTGGAATAAGGCTTCAATGTTGATGCATCTTTGGCCATATGTAAGAAACCTGGTCCTTTGTGTATCAAATGGGTCCATAACCTTGTGGCGAAGTTGCCACCATTTTCTTCTTGGCCTTTGAGGAAGATCTTTAAGTTGAGATCACAGGCCGGGAGTTCTTTAAGAACATTGTTGGAAATGGGCAGGGGACTTTTCTAGGGTTAGGCAATTGGCACCCCGTAGGACCCATGTACAAAACTTACGGAGAAAGGGTGATTTCCAACTAGGGATGGCAATGGTGCGGTTCGGTTATTGGCAAAACCAAAACATATACGTAAAACCAAAATTGGCGGTTTTCTTTTTTTCGGTAAACAAACGGCGGTTTTCCTTTTATCTAAACCATAAAAAAGTGGGGATTGGGATGTGCATACCAATATGATGTGTTTTGGTGCCCTGGACAGCGGACGTTCCCTGTGAATTCGCTCCAGTGAATCCAAAACGCAAAGCGCGTCGCCATCTGCCACCTAACGTAATGGATTAGGTTATTTGGGTTCAGTATGAAATTCCTTTCTGCTCTAGTCGCAAGTGTGGGTTGTTGGGTTTTGAAGTGTGTTTTCTGCTATGTTAGGGTGAGTACTGGTGTGGATGCTTTACAGTTCCTCTGCTATGAATAGTATGAAAATTGCTATTCACGTGCTTTGGAGGATCAATTCCAAACAATGTCCAACTAGGAGACACATGCTGTAGTTGTGTAGTTGGCGATATAGTTGGTTTTAATTTTCAAGAAATTATATATCTTTGATTAAATGTCTTGTGTTTTTAGCCTTTAGCACTACCTCATTAGATTTTTTTCCCCGGTTAGCAGAGTGAAAAAGGGGAATCAGTTCTATGAAGATGCTTCAGATCCGGCTTAGAAGTGTTCAATCCGTAGAAGGGGCCTCTGGGGGAAAGAACGTGCCAGTGGAAACTGTGACAGTTACATGTCCTGACCACCTAATCCTTGCAGATCTTCCTGTAGCGAAGGGCCTTGGCTCAGCGACTGCTACATCACTTGTAAAGACTGTTGGTCGCAGGTCCCGTCGCCAGCTTGGCGAGCGAGTTCATTTTTGTGTCCGCTGTGATTTTCCTATTGCTATATATGGACGCCTGGTAGGTCAATTAACTCTTTCACTACCTGGCTTAAGCATGATTCTTTTTTTATTTTGTTCTCCTCAGGCTATTTTTTTTTTTTTAAATTTTGCATTTTGGAGTAAGTTGAATAGTTTTAAGGTGAGCTCCATTTTTCAACAAGATTGCTGTGACATTTGGAATTGGAGTGGTAAAAGAAAATACTTTTGTCCTTAAGTATCTCCCTTCGTAAGGATAATCTTGAACATGCGGCTTCTCTAGATCTTGATCTTGTGAAACTGGAAACTCAAAATTGTATTTGAGTTTAGCTGTACCTTCATGACCATCCGCAATTATACAATGCTATACAAACGATTTTTTAACAGGCTCAACATACAAATGATATTTCAACCTTGTAGTGAACTAGTGAGGAACTGTGTCTCACTGATTCATGCATTAGCAGTTGTATGTTCTTTTTCTCGATGATAAATGGATTAACCTAGTTTATGTTCTTGCAGAGCCCTTGTGACCATGCCTTCTGTCTCGATTGTGCAAGGAGTGATTCCATCTGCTATCTGTAAGGCCATGCCCAGTATCTTCTTTCTTGTTGTCATCTATGTTTTGTTATTGATGGAGAAACATTCATTCCAAATGCAAGAGTTCTTTGTTGTCATTTGTGTGTTTTATTCTTGATGAGGATAATTGTTTTGAGAATCATTCCTTCCAGATGCAAGATTTCTTATATTCCTTGCACAATTGCTTCCTTAATGATTTGTCTGCAGTTTATGAATTTAGGTTCTCTGCTTAATGAAACCATCAATAGTTATGATTTTTCATTTGAACTCCTTGCAAAGAGATTGGTGAGTAATCTAACCAAGTGCATTTTGTGCTTCCGGTTACACAGCTGTGACGAACGCATCCAAAAGATTCAGACTATCAAAATGATGGATGGCATCTTCATCTGTGCTGCTCCTCATTGTCTCAAGTCCTTCCTAAAGAAAACCGAATTCGAATCTCACATTCATGGGACCCACGCCGACCTTCTCCAGCGCAACATAGAGAAAGAAGATGGAGGAAATGATTCGGAAGCCGCCAGTGCCAGACAGCCTACACCCTCTGAGTCCACTGCCCGAGCGCCCCCAAGGCAAGTATTCTCTCCTAGGGACCCACAACCTAGGGAGCCACCACTACCCAGGCCAATCATGCAACCAAAGCAGCAGACCTCATCATTTTTCGGTCAAGTTCAAAATCAGTCAGAAACCCCTTTCCCTGATTACCCTCCGATGCATGGCCATCCGCCACCTACTTTTGCAGTGCCAATTAATTCAAATCCGGTTGTGGGTCCCCCTCCATTTGGTTACTCTCCTTTTCCACCCGAAGGAGGTCTTCAATTTTACGGTAGTCCCTACGAGATTGCACGGCCAGATTCAGCACCAGAAGTAGGAGCAGAACAGGGGTCGCTTTTGGGTTTCCCACCGGGTCAAGCTGTAGGAGCAAATTTCTCTGATGGTTTTCCACGGCCATGGATTATGGGACCTACAGGTCAAGGAATGGTGGATGGTTTTCAAGTAAGGCCTGTGTTCTTTCCGGGGGATTATGGGCCGAATATGGGAGTTTTGGCTTCAAATATGGTTCCACCTTCTTCGACGAATAAGGTGGTGGAACAGGTCCAGGGTGGAAGTGGTGTGGACCCAAGGGATGGGAAAGGTATATTAGCACCACAGCCTTTGCCATTTCCTCCACTGCCTCCACCGCCAGGTCCACATCATTTATTGCAACCCAATCGAGATAAGTCGTACTCGGATCATGACATGGGCCGCGATGGGAGAGAGTTTGGGTGGCAGCATGAGTTGCATGAGAACTTTGGAAGTGGCCAGGATTAGTGATTCAATTGTCTTCTCTTTGCTCTACTGTTTCGTCTTGGTCTTGAACTTATGATGGATTTTATATTCGTTTAAATGGTCTGTATAACTTTTATAGACTTTTATATAGCACTTTCCTTCTGTTTTGGCTAGTTTGCTGTTGCTTGAGTACCAAATACCCTAGAAGCAACAAACTGAAGTTTTATAGTTCATGGTTTCTATGGGCTATGTTCGCCCGGGGGAGAGAGATCCAGCTTCAAGAGCTAATGAATGGTCCTAACATGCACAAACGTATCACTCCAGGAATTTCAATTGCACAATTGTTCACCATGGTAAGAATGCTTTTTTTAATTTTGAACGGCAAAAAAGAATTTATTAAATAAATGTAGGAGGTACAATGATTAAAAGAAGTAAAGCAAAAGGCGTCACAACGAGGGCGCAACATCCTAATGAGGTTGGTACTCTACCCCCAACAATTACTTGCCACAAAAGCCCCAAGGAAAGAGAAGACAAGGAGTCAACTGAGAAGAAATAAAAGAGACAGCTGATACAAGTAACCAAAATAAACAAGAAAACAGAAAACAAGAAATCAACTGAGACAAAAATAAAAGAGACAGCTGATACAAGTAACCAAAATAAAACACATTCGACAATTCCCAGCTAATATCCCAAAACCGCCTCCATTTGGTAGATGGTCCTTGAAGCCGCACTTCCACTATGAATAACTAACTCAGAGGAGACACAAGCATTCAGCTTCCTCTTCGACGGCACTGATCGCCTTCTTTAATGCTTGGTTTTTCAACCGGGCTCGGCGAAGGAGAAAGAAGGAATGTGCAACAGCAGAGCCAGATAATTAGAACAAAATTCAGTAGAGAACCAGATCAGTCTTCAGAACAGTCCAGTCCAAGAATCAGCATTTGTAGAACCAAAAAGCAGACTAGAATAGTAGCAGCACCCCAGAAAGTAGCTGCAGTAGCATAAGAGAAGCAGACCAGTAGCAGCAGCACATCATTTTGGGGATCAACTGGTGAAAGTTCCGAGGAGGATCTCTGATGATGTAGAGGGATAACTCTGAGAGATCCATATTCCATCGAAAACGAACCCTTAAAGTTCTTAGGGTGTCAAGATGTTCCTACAACTTCAGACAGTGTTAAGATGAAGAGTCTCTCCACTAAAGAGAGCAGATTTCAAGATAACACCCAAACAAAAAGGAGAGTGGTTCAATGAAATGCAAATACCTAATAGAAGTGCAACGCAAACCATAAGAATTTCAATCAATAAGAAACTTATAAACTTCACATAAGCATTCCTGCCACTTCAAATTCTTACCCAGATAACATCCCTGAAGCTGGACTGGAAGTGGTGCCACAAATTCTCAGTTAAAATGCCAAATCATCCTCATCCACTGAGTAAAATGAGGGAAATACTTCAGATCATGAGGAATTATGGTGTGAGAAGAAGATGCGTGAATCACAAACACATTTACTATTCAGTGTGGCTTGTGGCCGCATTATTCGGAAAGTGCAAAATAGAATCACGCTTCCATTTTAAACTTTTGCAATGACACCGTTTGGATGAATGCGAACTCGCATTTCTGAAACACGAATGAGAAAAGCGTGAACTTTGGCCGCAAACTTTAACTCTTGGCCGCGCGCTTTTTCTCCTGGACTTGCTTATGGCCGCTAACTTTTGCAAGATTAATGATAACTCGCATCCCTGAAACACGAGTTCTGCTTTGGAAGCAAATCACGAACTGGTTCAATGGCGTCAATCAACTTCGGCCCCGTGGGCTAAAACTGGTTCAATAGAAAGACTCAGAAACCCTTTTCCCACCCATTACATTCTCTCTCAATCACCCAATCAATCGATGTTCCATGGTGCCATTTTTCGGAGTGTTTATTTTCCCTTAAGATTTAACTGTTAGGGGTCAATTTGAATTAGGCTATAAATTTGTGTGTTCCTAATCTTGAGTGAAGTATCTGGTCACTATTAGGAACGATATACCTCCGGTATGAATTACTTCAGGTATATATATCCATGAAGGTTTTAGGAAGTCTTTTTTAAAGTTCAGCATTCCTTCTTCTTACGTAGCGAGCATATTTTTGTGTCACCAAACCAATAAGACAAAAAGGCATCAGAGGTAATTTGGTCGGTCGATGGTGTGAGCAAGGGGATTCAAGTCAAGGTAGGTTTATCCAAAGAGCACAGATACACATATGGACACAGGATACGGGACATGAAAACTTGAATTTAATATAAATAGGGATAACAGTATACAGACACGAATCCACGACTAAGGACATGCAAACTAATAGTATCTTTAAAATTCTCATTGTTCCTTTTTCAAGTATATTATTGTTCTTTTTTCAAATAAATTACAAGTCAAATGTGACACGTCTCATTTGTGAAGGGTGCAACACGGATACGACAAGTAGTTAGGAGTGTTAGTGCTTCATAGGGCTTATCTATGACCGAGGTCGGTTGACATGGGGTGGCCAGGACAAGGAATAGCCAATTACAGTTTAGAGTTAATGGAAAAAGCAAAAAACTGAATATATTCAATTATGTTGTCACACTCCCATGGCGGTATGCTTTTGGTTGAGCATAGCTGAATCACAACTTTGCTTTCACTCTCGATCACCGCATCAGAGAGGTGGTTTGATTCCAGCAGATAACAGTTAATCGAACAGCTAGAGCTTCTCCTTGTATCACTGAAGATGCAAAGACTGTAGACTGTAGTTGACCTCCCATCCAAAATTCCACGGTAGAATTTCTACCTATGTGACACCTTAGCAACACTGCTATAGCAGCCTTTGAAATAATCCAAAGCTGGCCTTGGCGCTAATCTTTCGTTGTAGCATCTGAACAGTGCTCTGAGCATCTCCTTCCAGAATATACTCCATCCTGCCATAGTTCTTTGCCATCAAAACAGCAAATCGAAATCCAAAAGCTTCAACTGTGTCTGCTGCTGACACCCTGGGCTGGTTTATTAGACTGAATCATCGCTTGGTTTTTCGGCTTCATTGTTCCTTCAAATGCACCCAACAGGACTTATCGAATAGCCAACGCATTCGCTATGATCTTTGTGAATACAATGATCTTTGTTTCTTCTAACCAAGTTTTCTTGAACAACCAACCATTACGACCTTTCCAAACATTCCAGCAGATTATGGCAAACAAGCCCAACATCTTCTCTTTCTCCTCTCCACAATTTCTGGATCGCAAGTGATTCCAAAGCTCCCCTAACTGGGTTTTCACCATGAGTTAATCAGGCTTAAATAATAAAATGGGAACCTCAACCAAACTTTAACTGCTCTATCACAGTACAACAACATATGTGACAGTCTCAGGATGTATACCACACACCAAACACATATTATCAACTGACTTAGTTTTTGACTCATTTGGTAAATTGGACATACCATTTTATATATATATAAAAAGAAGCACTTATAGAGTCAAACTACTTGGGTTGGAAAGTAGACTCAATAAGGTTTTTAACGGTTCTAACCGTGCAAAAAATGGAGTTCGAGAGTATCCGGGACAAACCCGCAAAGTTTGAGGAAATTGTTGTGCTTTGTGCGCCCCAGGAGCAATTCTATGCGCCCCAGGTGCATCATCCAAATTTCAGAAACCGACCAAACTTTGCGGTATTGGCAAGGACACTACCGAACTCCTATTCACACGTGGTTTGAAATGTTAAAAAGCTCGTCTAGCCTACTTTCTAATTAAATTAGTTTGATCCCCCAATTATTTGTATATCATGAGCTACGAAAATTTTACTGTCAAGAAGCCGAATTTTTTTTTTTTTTCGAAAATGCTTGAATCACCCAAACTTTAAACCGGATTGAAACTATTTTATATCGATATAGAGGATAATCAAAGTAAAAAAAGATGATGGAATTAAACCACAAAAGTAATAGATCTTAGGTTACGAATAGTTGGTCGAAAGTAGGCAAAAAAAAAATCGTCGGAACCACTTCGGCTAAAACACGTTTCCGTGCCCTTCCACTCATTCTACGTTACATTCGGTACTCGCATTCCTTATTTTAAGGTATTAGTTCATTTCTTAGGAGTTCTAGAGAGTTCATAAGGCTTTCCGCACTTCATCGAAGCATACAAAACTGCTTAATCGGCAACATTCGCCTAAGATGTAGTGGTCCACTTACTACCCAATTTCGTGAACTAAACACTATTATTTTGATGGTTGGATTTCACCATCTTTTAGAAAATTTAAAGTTCACTTTATCGATATGTAAGAGGTCTTTATTCGATTTAAAATGAGGAAGATTCAACCATTTTACCGAAATGATTTAGTTTTTTGACTCATTGGGGGTAAATTGGACATACCATTTATATAAAAAAAGAAGCACTTATAGAGTCAAACTACTTGGGTTGGAAAGTAGACTCAATAAGGTTTTTAACGGTTCTAACCGTGCAAAAAATGGAGTTCGAGTGTATCCGGGAAAAACCCGCAAAGTTTGTGGAAATTGTGGTGCTTTGTGCGCCCCAGGAGCAATACTATGCGCCCCAGGTGCATCATCCAAATTTCAGAAACCGACCAAACTTTGCGGTATCGGCACGGACACACCCGAACTCCGATTCACACGTGGTTTGAAATGTTAAAAAGCTCGTCTAACCTACTTTCTAATTAAATTAGTTTGATCCCCCAATTATTTGTAAATCATGAGCTACGACAATTTTACTGTCAAGAAGCCGAAAAAAAAATATTTTTCGAAAATGCTTGAATCACCCTAACTTTAAACCGGATTGAAACTATTTTATATCGATACAGAGGATAATCAAAGTACAAAAAGATGTTGGAATTAATCCACAAAAGTAATAGATCTTAGGTTACGAATAGTTGGTCGAAAGTAGGCCAATTCAAAAATCGTCGGAACCACTTCGGCTAAAACACGTTTCCGTGCCCTTCCACTCATTCTACGTTACATTCGGTACTCGCATTCCTTATTTTAAGGTATTAGTTCATTTCTTAGGAGTTCTAGAGAGTTCATAAGGCTTTCCGCACTTCATCGAAGCATACAAAACTGCTTAATCAGCAACATTCGCCTAAGATGTAGTGGTCCACTTACTACCCAATTTCGTGAACTAAACACTATTATTTTGGTGGTTGGATTTCACCATCTTATAGAAAATTTAAAGTTCACTTTATCGATATGTAAGAGGTCTTTATTCGATTTAAAATGAGGAAGATTCAACCATTTTACCGAAATGATTTAGTTTTTGACTCATTGGGGGTAAATTGGACAAACCATTTATATAAAAAAAGAAGCACTTATTGAGTCAAACTACTTGGGTTGGAAAGTAGACTCAATAAGGTTTTTAACGGTTCTAACCGTGCAAAAAATGGAGTTCAAGAGTATCCGTGAAAAAACCCGCAAAGTTTGTGGAAATTGTGGTGCTTTGTGCGCCCCAGGAGCAATTCTATGCGCCCCAGGTGCATCATCCAAATTTCAGAAACCAACCAAACTTTGCGGTATCGGCACGGACACTCCCGAACTCCGATTCACACGTGGTTTGAAATGTTAAAAAGCTCGTCTAGCCTACTTTCTAATTAAATTAGTTTGATCCCCCAATTATTTGTAAATCATGAGCTACGACAATTTTACTGTCCAGAAGCCGAAAAAAAAATATTTTTCGAAAATGCTTGAATCACCCTAACTTTAAACCGGATTGAAACTATTTTATATCGATATAGAGGATAATCAAAGTAAGAAAAGATGACGGAATTAAACCACAGAAGTAATAGATCTTAGGTTACGAATAGTTGGCCGAAAGTAGGCCAATTCAAAAATCGTCGGAACCACTTCGGCTAAAACACGTTTCCGTGCCCTTCCACTCATTCTACGTTACATTCGGTACTCGCATTCCTTATTTTAAGGTATTAGTTCATTTCTTAGGAGTTCTAGAGAGTTCATAAGGCTTTCCGCACTTCATCGAAGCATACAAAACTGCTTAATCAGCAACATTCGCCTAAGATGTAGTGGTCCACTTACTACCCAATTTCGTGAACTAAACACTATTATTTTGATGGTTGGATTTCACCATCTTTTAGAAAATTTAAAGTTTACTTTATCGATATGTAAGAGGTCTTTATTCGATTTAAAATGAGGAAGATTCAACCATTTTACCGAAATGATTTAGTTTTTTGACTCTTTGGGGGTAAATTGGACATACCATTTCTATAAAAAAAGAAGCTCTTATGGAGTCAAACTACTTGGGTTGGAAAGTAGAGTCAATAAGGTTTTTAACGGTTCTAACCGTGCAAAAAATGGAGTTCGAGTGTATCCGGGAAAAACCCGCAAAGTTTGTGGAAATTGTGGTGCTTTGTGCGCCCCAGGAGCAATACTATGCGCCCCCGGTGCATCATCCAAATTTCAGAAACCGACCAAACTTTGCGGTATCGGCACGGACACACCCGAACTCCGATTCACACGTGGTTTGAAATGTTAAAAAGCTCGTCTAACCTACTTTCTAATTAAATTAGTTTGATCCCCCAATTATTTGTAAATCATGAGCTACGACAATTTTACTGTCAAGAAGCCGAAAAAAAAATATTTTTCGAAAATGCTTGAATCACCCTAACTTTAGACCGGATTGAACTATTTTATATCGATACAGAGGATAATCAAAGTACAAAAAGATGTTAGAATTAATCCACAAAAGTAATAGATCTTAGGTTACGAATAGTTGGTCGAAAGTAGGCCAATTCAAAAATCGTCGGAACCACTTCGGCTAAAACACGTTTCTGTGCCCTTCCACTCATTCTACGTTACATTCGGTACTCGCATTCCTCATTTTAAGGTATTAGTTCATTTCTTATGAGTTCTAGAGAGTTTATAAGGCTTTCCGCACTTCATCGAAGCATACAAAACTGCTTAATGAGCAACATTCGCCTAAGATGTAGTGGTCCACTTACTACCCAATTTCGTGAACTAAACACTATTATTTTGATGGTTGGATTTCACCATCTTATAGAAAATTTAAAGTTCACTTTATCGATATGTACGAGGTCTTTATTCGATTTAAAATGAGGAAGATTCAACCATTTTACCGAAATGATTTAGTTTTTGACTCATTGGGGGTAAATTGGACATACCATTTATATAAAAAAAGAAGCACTTATTGAGTCAAACTACTTGGGGTGGAAAGTAGACTCAATAAGATTTTTAACGGTTCTAACCGTGCAAAAAAAAGGAGTTCGAGAGTATCTGGGAAAAACCCGCAAAGTTTGAGGAAATTGTGGTGCTTTGTGCGCCGCAGAAGCAATTCTATGCCCCCCAGGCGCATTTCATTGCGCCCCAGGTGCATCATCCAAATTTCAGAAACCGACCAAACTTTGAGGTATTGGCACGGACACTCCCGAACTCCGATTCACACGTGGTTTGAAATGTTAAAAAGCTCGTCTAGCCTACTTTCTAATTAAATTAGTTTGATCCCCCAATTATTTGTAAATCATGAGCTACGACAATTTAACTGTCAAGAAGCCGAAAAAAAAATATTTTTCGAAAATGCTTGAATCACCCTAACTTTAAACCCGATTGAAACTATTTTATGTCCATACAGCGGATAATAAAAGTACAAAAAGGTGATGGAATTAAACCACAAAAGTAATAGATCTAAGGTTACGAATAGTTGGACGAAAGTAGGCCAATTCAAATATCGTCGGAACCACTTCGGCTAAAACACGTTTCCGTGCCCTTCCACTCATTCTACTTACATTCGGTACTCGCATTCCTTATTTTAAGGTATTAGTTCATTTCTTAGGAGTTCTAGAGAGTTCATAAGGCTTTCCGCACTTTATCGAAGCATACAAAACTGCTTAATAAGCAACATTCGCCTAAGACGTAGTGGTCCACTTACTTCCCAATTTCGTGAACTAAACACTATTATTTTGATGGTTGGATTTCACCATCTTATAGAAAATTTAAAGTTCACTTTATCGATATGTAAGAAGTCTTTATTCGATTTAAAATGAGGACGATTCAACCATTTTACCGAAATGATTTAGTTTTTGACTCATTGGGGGCAAATTGGACATACCATTTATATAAAAAAAGAAGCACTTATTGAGTCAAACTACTGGGGTTTGAAAGTAGACTCAATAAGATTTTTAAAGGTTCTAGCCGTGCAAAAAATAGAGTTCGAGAGTATCCGGGAAAACCCCGCAAAGTTTGAGGAAATTTTGGTGCTTTGTGCGCCCCAGTAGCAATTCTATGCGCCCCAGGCACTTTTCATTGCGCCCCGGGTGCATCATCCAAATTTCAGAAGCCGGCCAAACTTTGCGGTATTGGCACGGACACTCCAGAACTCCGATTCACACGTGGTTTGAAATGTTAAAAAGCTCGTCTAGCCTACTTTCTAATTAAATTAGTTTGATCCCCCAATTATTTGTAAATCATGGGCTACGACAATTTTACTGTCAAGAAGCCGAAAAAAAAATATTTTTCGAAAATGCTTGAATCACCCTAACTTTAAACCGGATTGAAACTATTTTATGTCCATACAGTGGATAATAAAAGTACAAAAAGATGATAGAATTAAACCACAAAAGTAATAGATCTAAGGTTACGAATAGTTGGTTGAAAGTAGGCCAATTTAAATATCGTCTGAACCACTTCGGCTAAAACACGTTTCCGTGCCCTTCCGCTCATTCTACGTTACATTCGGTACTCGCATTCCTTATTTTAAGGTATTAGTTCATTTCTTAGGAGTTCTAGAGAGTTCATAAGGCTTTCCGCACTTCATCGAAGCATACAAAACTGCTTAATCAGCAACATTCGCCTAAGATGTAGTGGTCCACTTACTACCGAATTTCGTGAACTAAACACTATTATTTTGATGGTTGGATTTCACCATCTTTTAGAAAATTTAAAGTTCACTTTATCGATATGTAAGATGTCTTTATTCGATTTAAAATGAGGAAGATTCAACCATTTTATCGAAATGATTTAGTTTTTGACTCATTGGGGGTAAATTGGAGATACCATTTATATAAAAAATAAGCACTTATAGAGTCAAACTACTTGGGTTGGAAAGTAGACTCAATAAGGTTTTTTAACGGTTTTAACTGTGCAAAAAATGGAGTTCGAGAGTATCCGGGACAATCTTGCAAAGTTTGAGGAAATTGTGGTGCTTTGTGCGCCCCAGGAGCAATTCTATGCGTCCCACGCGCAATTCATTGCGCCCCAGGCACATCATCCAAATTTTAGAAACCGACCAAACTTTGCGGTATTGGCACGGACACTCCCGAACTCTGATTCACACGTGGTTTGAAATGTTAAAAAGCTCGTCTAGCCTACTTTATAATTAAATTATTTTGATCCCCCAATTATTTGTAAATCATGAGCTAGGACAATTTTACTGTCAAGAAGCCGAAATAAAAATATTTTTCGAAAA
Organism: Rhododendron molle; assembly: GCA_025413875.1. Lineage (NCBI taxonomy): Eukaryota > Viridiplantae > Streptophyta > Magnoliopsida > Ericales > Ericaceae > Rhododendron > Rhododendron molle. The sequence goes on from CM046392.1 coordinate 47,241,752, forward strand.
TGCTTGAATCACCCTAACTTTAAACCGGATTGAAACTATTTTATATCGATACAGAGGATAATCAAAGTACAAAAAGATGATGGAATTAAACCACAAAAGTAATAGAACTTAGATTACGAATAGTTGGTCGAAAGTAGGCCAATTCAAATATCGTCGGAACCACTTCGGGTAAAACGCGTTTCCGTGCCCTTCCACTTATTCTACGTTACATTCGGTACTCGCATTCCTTATTTTAAGGTATTAGTTCATTTCTTAGGAGTTCTAGAGAGTTCATAAGGCTTTCCGCACTTCTTCGAAGCATACAAAACTGCTTAATCAGCAACATTCGCCTAAGATGTAGTGGTCCACTTACTACCCAATTTCGTGAACTAAACACTATTATTTTGATGGTTGGAATTCACCATCTTTTAGAAAATTTAAAGTTCACTTTATCGATATGTAAGACGTCTTTATTCGATTTAAAATGAGGAAGATTCAACCATTTTACCGAAATGATTTAGTTTTTGACTCATTGAGGGTAAATTGCACATACCATTTATATATATAAAAAAAAGCACTAATAGAGTCAAACTACTTGCGTTGGAAAGTAGACTCAATAAGGTTTTTAACGGCTCTAACCGTGTAAAAAATGGAGTTCGAGAGTATCCGGGACAAACTCGCAAAGTTTGAGGAAATTGTGGTGCTTTGTGCCCCCTAGGTGCAATTCTATGCGCCCCAGGCGCATTTCATTGCGCCCGAGGTGCATCATCCAAATTTCAGAAACCGACCAAACTTTGCGGTATTGGCACGGACACTCTCGAACTCTGATTCACACGTGGTTTGAAATGTTAAAAAGCTTGTCTAGCCAACTTTCTAATTAAATTAGTTTGATCCCCCAATTTTTTTTAAATCATGAGCTACGACAGTTTTACTGTCAAGAAGCCGAAATTTTTTTTTTTTTTCAAAAATGCTTGAATCACCCTAACTTTAAACCGGATTGAAACTATTTTATATCGATACAGAGGATAATAAACGTAGAAAAATATGATGGAATTAAACCACAAAAGTAATAGATCTTAGGTTACGAATAGTTGGTCGAAAGTAGGCCAATTCTAATATCGTCGGAACCACTTCGGCTAAAACACGTTTCCGTGCCTTTCCACTCAGTCTACGTTACATTCGGTACTTGCATTCCTTATTTTAAGGTATTAGTTCATTTCTTAGGAGTTCTAGAGAGTTCATAAGGCTTTCAGCACTTCATCGAAGCATACAAAACTGCTTAATCAGCAAAATTCGAGTAAGACGTAGTGGTCCACTTACCACCCAATTTTGTGAACTAAGCACTATTATTTTGATGGTTGGATTTCACCATCTTTTAGAAAATTTAAAGTTCACTTTATCGATATGTAAGAGGTCTTTATTCGATTTAAAATGAGGAAGATTCAACTATTTTACCGAAATGAATTAGTTTTGTCTCATTGAGGGTAAATTGGACATACCATTTCTATAAAAAAAGAAGCACTTATAGAGTCAAACTACTTGAGTTGGAAAGTAGACTCAATAAGGTTTTTAACGGTTCTAATCATGCAAAAACTTGAGTTCGAAAGTATCCGGGACAAACCTCAAATTTTGGTGAAATTGTGGAGCTTTGTGCGCCCCAAGAGCAATTCTATGCGCCCCAGGCGCATTTCATTGCTCCAAAGGCGCATCATCCAATTTTCAGAAACTGACCAAACTTTGCGGTCTTGGATTGACACTCCCGAACTCCGATTCACACGTGGTTTGAAATGTTAAAAAGCTCGTCTAGCCTACTTCCTAATCATATTAGTTTGACACCACAATTATTTGTAAATCAAGGGGTATGACGATTTTTGTTTCAAAATTGTGAAAAAAAATATTTTTCAAATATTCTTAAATCACCCTAACTTTAAACCGGATTGAAACCTATTTTATATCGATACAGAGGATAATCAAAGTATTAAAAGATGATGGAATTGAATCATAAAAGTAATAGATCAAAGGTTACGAATAGTTGGTTGAAAGTAGGCCAGTACAAATATCGTCGGAGCCACTTTGGCTAAAACATGTTTCTGTGCCCTTCCACTCATTCTATGTTCCATTTGGTACTCGCATTCCTTGTTTTAAGGTATTAGTTCATTTAAGTTCTAGAGAGTTCATAAGGCTTTTTGCACTTCATCGAAGCATACAAAACTGCTTAATCATCAACATTCGCCTAAGATGTTGTGGTCCAATTACTACCCAATTTCGTGAACTAAACACTATTATTTTGATGGTTGGATTCCACCATCTTTTAGAAAATTTAAAGTTCACTTTATCGAAGAGTAAGAGGTCTTTATTCGATTTAAAATGAGGAAGATGTTATCGTTTTACCAAAATGATTTATTTGACTCATTGTGGGAAGATTGGATATGCCGTTTTATATGAAAAAAAAAACATTTATAGATTCAAACTAATTGGGTTCTAAAGTAGAGTCGATAATGTTTTTAACGGTTCTAACCTTACAAAAAATGGAGTTCGAGAGTATCCAGGACAAAGCCACAAAGTTTGAGGAAATGTGGAGCTTTGTGCGCCCCAGGCGCATTTCCTTGCTCCCCAGGCGCATCATCCAAATTACAGAAACCGACCAAACTTTGTGGTCTTGGCACGGATACTCCCGAAGTCCAATTCAGACGTGGTTTGAAATGTTAAAAAGCTCGTCTAGTCTACTCTCTAATTAAATTACCTTGACACCCCAATTATTTGTAAATCAAGTGGTACGACGATTTTACTGTCAAGAAGGCGAAAATAAAATATTTTTCGAAAATCCTTGAATCACCCTTACTTTAAACCGGATTAATACTTATTTTATATCGATACAGAGGATAATCAAAGTACTAAAAGATGATGGAATTGAACCATAAAAGTAATATATCTTATGTTACGAATAGTTCGTAGAAAGTAGACCCGTTCAAATATCGTCGGAGCCACTTCGACTAAAACATGTTTTCGTGCCCTTCCACTCATTCTATGTTTTATTCGGCACTCGCATTCCTTTTTTTATGGCATTAGTTCATTTCTTAGGAGTTCTAGAGAGTTCATACGGCTTTCCGCACTTCATCGAAGCATACAAAACTGCTTAATCATCAAAATTCGCCTAAGATTTAGTGGACCACTTAATACCCAATTTTCGTGAACTAAACACCATGATATTGATGGTTGGGTTCCACCATCTTTTAGTAAATTCAAAATTTTCTTTAACGATATGTAATAGGTCTTTATTTGATTTAAAATGAGGAAGATGCAACCGTTTTACCAAAATGATTTAGTTTTTGACTCATTGAGGGTAAATTGGACATACCATTTTATATATATATAAAAACATTTATAGATTCAAACTACTTGGGTTGGAAAGTAGACTCAATAAGGTTTTTAACGGGTCTAACCTTGCACAAAATGGAGTTCGAGAGTATAAAGGACAAACCCACAAAGTTTGAGGAAATTGTGGAGCATTGTGCACCCCAGGATCAATTCTATGTGCCCCAGGCGCATTGCATTGCTCCCCAAGCGCATCATCAAAATTACAGAAATCGACGAAACTTTGCGGTCTTGGCACGGACACTCCCGAACTCCGATTCGCACATGGGTTGAAATGTTAAAAAGCTCGTCTACCCTACTTTCTAATTAAATTAGTTTGACACCCCATTTATTTGTAAATCACATTTCTGAGTAAAACACATTTCTGTTCCCTTCCACTCATTCTATATCCCATTCGGTACTCGCATTCCTTGTTTTAAGGTATTAGTTCCTTAGAAGTTCTAGGGAGGTCATAAGGCTTTCTGCACTTCATCGAAGCATACCTTAGTTGCCTCGCTCCAGGTCGAGCCGAGCCTCAAAGGAGTTATCATGTGAGATGTGGCTGAGCCTAGTTGCCTAGCTCAGGGCCGAGCTGAGCCTCGAGGGAGTTTTCATGGGAAACCTGGTCGATCCTAGTCGCCTAGCTCCGGGCCAAGCTGAGCCTCTAGGGAGTCGAAGGGAGATATGGCCGAGCCTAGTTTCCTACCTTCGGGACAAGTCGAGCCTCGAGGTAGCTATCATCGGAAACATGGCCGAGCCTAGTCACGTAGCTCCGGGCCTCGCCTCACCTCGAGGTAGTTGTCATGGGAAACATGGTCGAGCCTGGTCACCTACCTCCGTGCCAATCCTCGCCTGATTGAGATATCATGGGAGATGTGACCGAGCCCAGTTGCCTAGCTCCGAGCTGAGCCGAGCCTCGAGGGATTTGTCACGGGAAACATGGCCAAGCCTTGTGGCCTATGTCCGAGCCGAGCCGAACGTCGAGGGAGTTGGAGGGAGATATGGCAGAGCCTAGTTGCCTAAGTTCGGGCAGAGAAGAGCCTCAATGGAGCTATCATTGGAAACATGGTCGAGCCTAGTTGCTTAGCTCCGGGCAGCGCCGAGCCTCGAGGGAGCTGTCTTGGGAAATGAGGCCGAGCCCAGTGGCCTAGCTCCGGGCCGAGCCGAGCCTCGAGGGAGTTGTCATGGGAAACATGGCCGAGCCTAGTCGCCTAGCTCCGTGCCAATCCTCTCCTTGATGGAGATATCATGGGAGATATGATCGAGCCTAGTTGCCTAGCTTCGAATTGAGCAGAGCCTCGAGGGATTTGTCATGGGAAACATGGCCAAGCCTTATGGCCCTGCTCCAGACCGAGCCGAACCTCGAGGGAGTTGGAGGGAGATATGGTTGAGCATAGTTGCCTAGGTCTGGGTAGAACCTAGCCTTGATGGAGCTGTCATCGAAAACATGGGCGAGCCTAGTCGCGTAGCTCCGGGCCGTGCCGAGCCTTGAGGGAGCTATCTTTGAAGATGAGGCTGAGCCTAGTGGCCTAGCTCCGGGTTGAGCCCAATCGAGCCTCGAGGTAGTTGTCATGGGAAACATGGCCGAGCCTAGTCGTCTAGCTCCGTGCCGATCCTCGCCTTGATGGAGGTATCATGGGAGATGTGATCGAGCCTAGTTCCCTAGCTCCGAGCTGAACCGAACCTCGAGGGATTTGTCATGGGAAACACGGCATAGCCTTGTGGCCTAGCTCCAGGCGGAGCCGAACCTCGAGAGAGTTGGAGGGAGATATGGTTGAGCCTAGGTTCCTAGGTCCGGGCAGAGTTGAGCCTCAAAGGAGCTGTCATCGGAAACATGGCCAAGCCTAGTCGCGTAGCTCTGGGCCGTGCCGAGCCTCGAGGGAGCTAACTTAAAAGATGAGGCCGAGCCTAGTAGCCAAGCTCCGGGCCAAGCCGAGCCTCGAGGGAGCTGTCATCGGAAACCTGGCCAAGCCTAGTCGCGTTGCTCAGTGCCAAGCCTTGCCTCGAGGGAGCTTTCACGGGGGATATGACCGAGCCTAGTAGCCTAGCTCTGGGATTAGCCGAGCCTCAAGGGATTTGTCATGGGAAACGTGGCCGAGCCTTGTGGCCTAGCTCCGAGCCGAGCCGAGCCGAACCTCGAGGGAGTTGAAGGGAGATATAGCCGAGCCTAGTTGCCTAGCTCCGGGTGGAGGCAAGCCTCGAGGGAGCTGTCATCGGAAACATGGCTGAGCCTAGTCGCCTAGTTTCGGGACGAGCTGAGCCGAGCCTCGAGGGAGCTGTCATGGGAGATGTGGCCGAGCAAAATTGCCTAGTTCTGGGTCGAGCCGAGCCTCGAGGGTGTTGTCATGGGAAACTTGGCCCAGCCTCATGGCCAAGCTGAACCTCGAAGGAGTTAGTAGAAGACACGGCTGAGCCTCGTGCATGAGCACTCCTGTTTTTGGTTCATGGATTTACTGTCGAGTCTAGTGTGTGTTTGTCTTGTCTTAGAGTCTTTTGTTTCTGAGTCTTGGGCCTATGTCTGTTTGTTGCGTCTTGTGCCTTACATCTGGTGGAGTCTTGTCCTGTCTGTCTCTGTTTCAGTTTCAGTTGTTGCTCAACTCTATTACCTATGGCTTTTTGCACAAGAATATGGATGTCTTACCTTGCAAAAAATGGAGTTCGAGAGTATCCGGGACAAACCCTCAAAATTTGAGGAAATTGGGGTGCTTTGTGAGCCCTAGGAACAATTCTATGAGCCCCAGGCGCATTTCATTGCTCCCCAGGCGCATCATAAAAATTTCAAAAACCGACCAAACTTTGTGGTATTGGCACGGGCACTCCCGAACTTCGATTCGTTGAAATGTTAAAAAGCTCGTCTAACCAACTTTCAAATAAAATTAGTTTGACACCCCAATTATTTGTAAATCAAGAGGTATGACAATTTTACCGTCAAGAAGGCGAATTTTTTTTTTCAAAAATCCTTACATACATACATACATACATACATACATATACATATACATATATATATATATATTTATATATAAAGCATTTATAGAGTCAAACTACTTGAGTTGGAAAGTAGACTCAATAAGATTTTTAACGGTTCTAATCATGCAAAAAATTGAGTTCAAAAGTATCTGGGACAAACCCTCAAATTTTGATGAAATTGTGGAGCTTTGTGCGCCCCAAGAGCAATTCTATGCGCCCCAGTCGCATTTCATTGCTCCCCAGCCGCATCATCCAAATTTCAGAAACCGACCAAACTTTGCGGTCTTGGCACGGACACTCCCGAACTCCGATTCACACGTGGTTTGAAATGTTAAAAAGCTCGTCTTGCCTACTATCTAATTATATTAGTTTGACACCACAATTATTTGTAAATCAAGAGGTATGACGATTTTAGTATCAAAAAGGAGAAAAAAAATATTTTTCAAAAATTCTTTAATCACCCTAACTTTAAACCGGATTGAAACCTATTTTATATCGATACAGAGGATAATCAAAGTACTAAAAGATTATGGAATTGAATCACAAAAGTAATAGATTATAGTTTACGAACAGTTGGTCGAAAGTAGGCCAGTTCAAATATCGTCGGAGCCACTTCGGCTAAAACATGTTTTTGTGCGCTTCCACTCATTCTATGTTCCATTCGGTACTCGCATTCCTTGTTTTAAGGTATTAGTTCATTTGAGTTCTAGAGAGTTCATAAGACTTTTTGCACTTCATCGAAGCATACAAAACTGCTTAATCATCAACATTCGCCTAAGATATAGTGGTCCAATTACTTCCCAATTTTGTGAACTAAACACTATTATTTTGATGGTTGGATTCCACCATCTTTTAGAAAATTTAAAGTTCACTTTATCGAAAAGTAAGAGGTCATTATTCGATTTAATATGAGGAAGATATAATCGTTGTACCGAAATGATTTATTTGACTCATTGTGGGAAGATTGGATATGCCGTTTTATATGAAAAAAAAAAACATTTATAGATTCAAACTAATTGGGTTCGAAAGTAGAGTCGATACGGTTTTTAACGGTTCTAACTTTGCAAAAAATGGAGTCCGAGAGTATCCGGGGCAAAGCCACAAAGTTTGAGGAAATGTGGAGCTTTGTGCGCCCCAGGCGCATTTCCTTGCTCCCCAGGCGCATCATCCAAATTACAGAAACCAACCAGACTTTGCGGTCTTGGCACGGACACTCCCGAAGTCTGATTCACACGTGGTTTGAAATATTAAAAAGCTCATCTAGCCTACTTTCTAATTAAATTAGTTTGACACCCCAATTATTTGTAAATGAAGAGGTACGACGATTTTACTGTCAAGAAAGCGAAAATAAAATATTTTTCGAAAATCCTTGAATCACCCTTACTTTAAACCGGATTAAAACCTATTTTATATCGACACAGAGGATAATCAAAGTACTAAAATATGATGGAATTGAACCATAAAAGTAATATATCTTATGTTACGAATAGTTGGTAGAAAGTAGTCCCGTTCAAATATCGTCGGAGCCACTTCGGCTAAAACATGTTTTCGTGCCCTTCCACTCATTCTATGTTTTATTCGGCACTCGCATTCCTTTTTTTATGGTATTAGTTCATTTCTTAGGAGTTCTAGAGAGTTCATACGGCTTTCCGCACTTCATCGAAGCATAGAAAACTGCTTAATCATCAAAATTCGCCTAAGATTTAGTGGTCCACTTAATTCCCATTTTTCATGAACTAAACACTATGATATTGATGGTTGGGTTCCACCATCTTTTAGTAAATTCAAAATTCTCTTTAACGATATGTAATAGGTCTTTATTCGATTTAAAATGAGGAAGATGCAACCGTTTTACCAAAATGATTTAGTTTTTGACTCATTGAGGGTAAATTGGACATACCATTTTATACATATAAAAAACCATTTATAGATTCAAACTACTTGGGTTGGAAAGTAGACTCAATAAGGTTTTTAACGGGTCTAACCTTGCACAAAATGGAGTTCGAGAGTATCCAGGACAAACCCACAAAATTTGAGAAAATTGTGGAGCATTGTGCACCCCAGGATCAATTCTATGTGCCCCAGGCGCATTGCATTGCTCCCCAGGCACATCATCAGAATTACAGAAATCGAGCAAACTTTGCGGTCTTGGCACGGACACTCCCGAACTCCGATTCGCACATGGGTTGAAATGTTAAAAAGCTCGTCTACCCTACTATCTAATTAAATTAGTTTGACACCCCACTTATTGGTAAATCACGTTTCTGAGTAAAACACGTTTCTGTGCCCTTCCACTCATTCTATGTTCCATTCGGTAATCGCATTCCTTGTTTTAAGGTATTAGTTCCTTTCTTAGAAGTTCTAGGGAGGTCATAAGCCTTTCTGCACTTCATCGAAGCATACCTTAGTTGCTTAGCTACGGGCCGAGCCGAGCCTCGAAAGAGTTATCATGGGAGATGTAGCTGAGCCTAGTTGCCTAGCTCAGGGCCGAGCCGAGCCGAGCCTCGAGGGAGTTTTCATGGGAAACTTGGCCGATCCTAGTCGCCTAGCTCCGGGCCAAGCCGAGCCTCTAGGGAGTTGGAGGGAGATATGGCCGAGCCTAGTTTCCTACCTCCGGGCCAAGTCGAGCCTCGAGGTAGCTATCATCGGAAACATGGCCGAGCATAGTCACGTAGCTCCGAGCCGAGCCGAGCCTCGAGGGAGTTGTCTTGGGAGATGAGGCCAAGCCTAGTGGCCTAGCTCCGGGCCTCGCCTCGCCTTGAGGTAGTTGTCATGGGAAACATGGTCGAGCCTGGTCACCTAGCTCCGTGCCAATCCTCACCTTGATTGAGATATCATGGGAGATGTGACCGAGCCGAGTTGCCTAGCTCCGAGCTGAGCTGAGCCTCGAGGGATTTGTCATGGGAAATATGACCAAGCCTTGTGGCTTAGCTCCGGGCCGAGCCAAACCTCGAGGGAGTTGGAGAGAGATATGGCTGAGCCTAGTTGCCTAGGTCCGGGCAGAGCCGAGCCTCAATGGAGCTGTCATCGGAAATATGGCCAAGCCTAATCGCGTAGCTCCAGGCCGCACTGAGCCTCGAAGGAGCTATCTTGGGAGATGAGGCCGAGCCTAATGGCCTAGCTCCGGGCCGAGCCAAGCCTCGAGGGAGTTCCCATGGGAAACATGGCCGAGCCTAGTCGCCTAGCTCCGTGCCAATCCTAGCCTTGATGGAGATATCATGGGAGATGTGACCGAGCCTAGTTGCTTAGCTCCGAGCTGATCCGAGCCTCGAGGGATTTGTCATGGGAAACATGGCCAAGCCTTGTGGCGTAGCTTCAGGTCGAGCGAAACCTCGAGGGAGTTGGGGGGAGATATGGTTGAGCCTGGTTGCCTAGGTCCGGGCAGAGCCGAGCCTCGATGGAGCTGTTATCGGAAACATGGCCGAGCCTAGTCACGTAGCTTCGGGCCGTGCCGAGCCTCGAGGGAGCTATCTTGGGAGATGAGGCCGAGCCTAGTGGCCTAGCTCCGGGCCTCGCTTCGCCTCGAGGAAGTTGTCATGGAAGACATGGCCGAGCCATGTGGCCTCACTTCGGGCCGAGCTGAACCTCGAGGGTGTTGGAGGGAGATATGGATGAGCCTAGTTGCCTAGCTCCGGGCCAAGCCGAGCTTCGAGGGAGCTGTCATCGGAAACATGGCCAAGCCTAGTCGCCCAGCTCTGTGCCAAGCCTCGCCTCGAGGGAGCTATCATGGGGGATGTGACAGAGCCTAGTTGCTTAGCTCCGAGTTGAGCCGAGCCTCAAGGGATTTGTCATGAGAAACATGGCCGAGCCTTGCGGCATATCTCCAGGCCGAGCCGAACCTCGAGGGAGTTGGAGGGAGATATGGCCGAGCCTAGTTGCCTAGCTTCGGGCTGAGCTGAGCCTCAAGGGATTTGTCATGGGAAACATGGCCGAGCCTTGTGGCCTAGCTTCGGGCCGAGCAGAACCTCGAGGGAGTTGGAGGGAGATATGGCCGAGCTTAGTTCCCTAGCTCCGGGTAGAGCCGAGCCTCGAGGGAGCTGTCATCGGAAACATGGCTGAGGCTAGTCGCCTAGCTCCGGGCCGAGCCGAGCCTCAAGGGAGCTGTCATGGGAGATGTGGCCCAGCAAAATTGCCTAGTTCCGGGCCAAGCCGAGCCTCAAGGGTGTTGTCATGGAAAACTTGGCCGAGCCTCGTGGCAATGCTGAACCTCGAAGGAGTTAGTAGGAGACACGGCTGAGCCTCGTGGATGAGCACTTCTGTTTTTGGTTCATGGATTTACTGTCGAGTCTAGTGTGTGTTTGTCTTGTGTTAGAGTCTTTTGTTTCCGAGTCTTGGGCCTGTGTCTGTTTGTTGTGTCTTGTGCCTTACATCTAGTGGAGTCTTGTCCTGTCTGTCTCTGCTTGAGTTGTCGCTCAACTCTATTACCTATGGCTTTTTGCACAAGGATATGGATGTCTTACCTTGCAAAAAATGGAGTTTGAGAGTATCCGGGACAAACCCTCAAAGTTTGAGGAAATTGGGGTGCTTTGTGAGCCCTAGGAGCAATTCTATGAGCCCCAGGCGCATTTCATTGCTCCCCAGGCGCATCGTAAAAATTCAAAAAATCGACCAAACTTTGCGGTATTGGCACGGACACTCCCGAACTCCGATTCGTTGAAATGTTAAAAAGCTAGTCTAACCTACTTTCAAATAAAATTAGTTTGACACCCCAATTATTTGTAAATCAAGAGGTAAGACGATTTTACCATCAAGAAGGCGGAGTTTTTTTTTTTCAAAAATCCTTGAATCACCCTAACTTTAAACCGGATTGAAACCTATTTTATATCAATACAGAGGATAATCAAAGTACTAAAAGATGATGGAATTGAACCATAAAAGTAATAGATCTTAGGTTACGAATAGTTGGTCGAAAGTAGGCCGGTTTAAATATCATCGGAGCTACATCGGCTAAAACACGTTTCCGTGTCCTTCCATTCATTTTACGTTCCATTCGGTACTCGCATTCCTTGTTTTAAGGTATTAGTTCATTTCTTAGGAGTTCTAGAGAGTTCATAAGGCTTTCCGCACTTCATCGAAGCATACAAAACTGCTTAATCATCAACATTCGCCTAAGATGTAGTGGTCCACTTACTACCCAATTTTGTGAACTAAACACTATTATTTTGATGGTTGGATTCCACCATCTTTTAGTAGATTGAAAGTTCTCTTTATCGATATGTAAGAGGTCTTTATTCGATTTACAATGAGGAAGATGCAACCGTTTTACCGAAATGATTTTGTTTTTGACTCATTGAGGGTAAATTGGACATACCATTTTATATATATGTATCTATATATATATATATATTTATATATAAAGCATTTATAGAGTCAAACTACTTGAGTTGGAAAGTAGACTCAATAAGGTTTTTAACGATTCTAATCATGCAAAAAATTGAGTTCGAGAGTATCCGGGACAAACCCTCAAATTTTGATGGCTTTGTGCGCCCCAGGAGCAATTCTATGCGCCCCAGTCGCTTTCCATTGCTCCCCAGCCGCATCATCCAAATTTCAGAAACCGACCAAACTTTGCGGTCTTGGCACAGACACTCCCGAGCTCCGATTCACACGTGGTTTGAAATGTTAAAAAGCTCGTCTTGCCTACTTTCTAATTATATTAGTTTGACACCACAATTATTTGTAAATCAAGAGGTATGACGATATTAGTTTCAAAAAGGTGAAAAAAAATATTTTTCGAAAAATTTTAAATCACCTTAACTTTAAACCGGATTGAAAACTATTTTATATCGATACAGAGGATAATCAAAGTACTAAAAGATTATGGAATTGAACCATAAAAGTAATAGATCATAGGTTACGAATAGTTGGTCGAAAGTAGTCCAGTTCAAATATCGTCGGAGCCACTTCGGCTAAAACATGTTTCTCTGCCCTTCCACTCATTCTATGTTCCATTCGGTACTCGCATTCCTTGTTTTAAGGTATTAGTTCATTTGAGTTCTAGAGAGTTCATAAGGTTTTTCGCAGTTCATCGAAGCGTACAAAACTGCTTAATCATCAGCATTCACCTAAGATGTAGTGGTCCAAATTCAAGGATTTTCGAAAAATATTTTTTTCGCCTTCTTGACAGTAAAATCGTCGTACGTCTTGATTTATAAATAATTGGGGTGTCAAACTAATTTAATTAGAAAGTAGGCTAGACGAGCTTTTTAGTATTTCAAACCACGTGTGAATCGGATTTCGGAAGTGTCCGTGCCAAGACCGCAAAGTTTGGTCGGTTTCTGTAATTTGGATGATGCGCCTGGGGAGCAAGGAAATGCGCCTGGGGCGCACAAAGCTCCACATTTCCTCAAACTTTGTGGCTTTGTCCCGGATACTCTCGAACTCCATTTTTTGCAAGGTTAGAACCGTTGAAAACCTTATTGACTCTACTTTCGAACCCAATTAGTTGGAATCTATAAATGTTTTTTTTTTCCATATAAAACGGCATATCCAATCTTCCCACAATGAGTCAAATAAATCATTTCGGTAAAACGATTACATCTTCCTCATATTAAATCGAATAAAGACCTCTTACTTTTCGATAAAGTGAACTTTAAATTTTCTAAAAGATGGTGGAATCCAACCATCAAAATAATAGTCACTGGCCATGATCTTTTCTTTCTTGGCCGCTTAAAATTACACTTGGCTGCTAAACATTGCTCTTGGACGCTTAAAATTGCACTTGGCCGTGAGGCATTGCCTTCTTCCCTTGGCTGCTTAAAATTACATTTGGCCACTTACAATTGCTCTTGGACGCTTAAAATGGCACTTTGCTGCGAGAAATAGCTCCTAGTCCTATTATATTCCATGGCCGCTTAAAATTACAATTGAACACTAAACATTGCTCTTGGACGCTTAAAATTGCACTTGGCCGTGAAAAATTGCTCCTAGTTCTATTTTATTATTTGGCCGCTTAAAAATTACACTTGGATGCTGAAAATTGCAGTTGGACGTTTAAAATTGCACTTGGCCGGGACAAATTTCTCCTAGTCCAATTTTTTTCTTTGGCCGCTTCAAATTACACTTGGCCGTCTAAAATTGCAGTTGGCCGCTTTAAATTGCACTTGGCCGTAAGAAATTGCTCCTAGTCCTATTTTCTTCCTTGGCCGCTTAAAATTACACTTGGACGCTTAAAATTGTAGTTGGGCGCCTAAAATTGCACTTGGCCGCCTAAAATTGCAATTGGCCTCCCAAAATTGCACTTGCCGCGACAAATTACTCCTAGTCATATTTTCTTCTGTGGCCGCTTAAAATTACGTTTGGCCGCTAAATATTGCTCTTAAATGATTAAAATTGCACTTGGCAACGAGAAATTGTTTCTAGTCCTATTTTATAAGGAAAGCGTGTTTGTCAACCACGCATTCTGATCCACCGGCCGTGATCTTTTGTTCCCCGACCGCGGGTAATTTCACTCGACGCTAAAACCTGCTCTTGGCCACTAATGATTGCTCTTGGCCTCGGAAAATTGCTCCTTGTCCCATATTTTGAGAAAAGCGTGTTTATCAATGACGCCCTCCCCAATAGCCACAAAATCAGTACTTCCTGGCCGCAAGCTATGTTCCTTATTGTACTCCCTCTATTCCACTTTAAATGTTTCCTATGGCAAATCCGTGCATTTTAAACCCCAAAAAATATATTTTTTACACCAAATTAATGTATTCATTAAATTTGGGTATTAATTTAATTTGGTGTAAATAAATTTTTTTTTCGGAGTTCAAAAATGCACGAATTCTCGTAAGGAACATTTAAATTGGGATGGTGAAAGAATTTTTTTTTCCGGAGTTCGAAAATGCACAAATTCTCTTAAGGGACATTTAAATAGGGATGGTGGAAGTATATGTTTCTTGACATAATTTTTCATTTCTTCGGTGTTTTTCTCCCCAAAATTTCCCTTTTCTTCTCAAAGAAATAACATTCTCTGTTACTACATCCATCCCATGTAATAGTCTTTTTCGAAAGTTCGTACTATTTTTCAAGTTGCTTACATCTTTTCATTCATAATGTTATATGTGATTTTAAAAATTTTATCTAATAAACTAATTGAGATCTACATCAAATAATATCCATATTTGATGTAAAATTTATTAGCAATTTAAAAGTAGGTAAATGATTTTCACACTCCTTTTTTTTTTTATGATTGCACTTCATCCCTTGTTCTTTTAGTGCAACTTTTGTGTATAATTTTTTGCTCTAAGCCAAAAAAGGGTGTGTGCATTTATAATTTAAAAAAAAAGGTCTTTTTTTTTTATTTATATAAATGCATTCCATTCCTTGTCTTTCAGTGCAAACTTTATGTGTAATTTGTTACTCCCTCCGTCCCTTTTTAAGTGTCCTACTTCGTAACTCCAACTTATTAAAAAGACATCATCATTATACCTTTCACATCAACTTTTTCCTCCACTTTCCTTACTTACCCATAATCATTATTCTTTTACTCACTTACTTTTTAAAAGGAATCTACTTTTAGGGACAAAATAGACAATTCACCAACTTTTACCCCACTAACTTTACAAAATGGACACTTATTAAGGGACAGCCCAAAATGGAATACTGGACAATAAAAAAGGGACGGAGGGAGTACTAAACAACAAAAAATGGAGTACATTTTGATATATAAAAAAAAGAGAGAGAGAGAATGAAAATCATTCCCCTAAAAATATAACCCATTTGAAAAACATAAAATTTATTACCATTCAATGGGGACGGATGGAGGATTTAACACTAGTGATAGAGCCGACTTGTCTATTAGGCCAATGACGAATATGAGATTTAGGCCTCGGATTTAAGAATGACCTGTTTTTTTGTTTTTTGAATACTCTATATATTTATTTGGAAAAATTAATCTATTTTTATATTGTTTTTAAAAGAGTTCTACATTAGCTTTCCAAAGGTTCTGCACTGGGTAGCCAAACCTGATATGCAACATTGGCGAAGTTATTTTTGGTGTCAAATTTGGCATAAGTTTTGCTTTGATAAACCTTTGTCAAATGCACTACACTTTCGGGTAATTTCAATTTTACACCTAATTTATAGAAGTCAAGGCAAATTGTATCCCAAAAATTAATGGTTCTCGTAAAAGATTCTCTTAAATTAATGGTTTTACAAAATGACTTATCTACTCATATATCCAAGCAAATTTTATGTTTTAAGTTCATTTTTATTAATCATTTGTTGTATGTTTAATGGTGTCCCCGCACCGACAAGATAAAGGGCACCTCCATACAAGAAATGGTTAATGAAATCCTACTCACACCGCTTCAATGTTTTCTCAATTACATAGTCATAGTGCTTGTAGTCATCAGATAGTTCAAATTTTTTGATAAGTACACAACCGTATCGATTCCAACAGAATAACTGCATAACATATACAACTTTTCCAACAACAAATGAACCAACTTTGGTAGTATTGGCCAATCTACCGTAGTATTGTCCAAACTACCCTAACACATAGCATTTTCTTTTTATTTCCAATTTCCTGCTATATTCTCACACTAAACAAACAAAAAAACAATGCCCAGTCTTCACATAAGTTATCGAGTAACTGTCAAAAAGTAGGTAGGTAGAAAGAATATGTGTACCAATATTGGTGTCTCTAAAGCTTTTGAGAAATCGAAGAGGATCGAACCACGGGAGACCACAGTGACGGGGCTCTCTTCTACCACTGCTTAACGATATCAAAAGCATCGAATTTGTTAGTCCCAATGCAATTCAAGCCCTTGCAGAGCTCCTTGATCGGTTCGGAGTATTCTGCGGGGTTGAAGTCGAGCTGGTTTTGATGGTGTTGGAGAGAGAGAAAGAGAGATTGAGTGTGATTGCGTTTCGAGTCTCTCACAGTGCCGTGGGAGGACGAAGGTGGATGCTGAACTGAACACGTACTTTTTTTACTTAGTTTACGACGAAAGCGTGTTTGTTAACCACGCAATTTAATCCACTGGCCATGGTCTTTTCTTCCTTGGCCGCTTAAAATAACACTTGGCTGCTAAACATTGCTTTGGGACGCTTAAAATTGCACTTGGCCGTGAGGAATTGCCTTCTTCCCTTGGCCGCTTAAAATTATATTTGGCCTCTTATAATTGCTCTTGGACGCTTAAAATTGCACTTGGCCGCGAGAAATTGCTCCTATTCCTATTTTATTCCTTGGCCGCTTAAAATAACAATTGAACGCTAAAAATTGCACTTGGCCACGAGAAATTGCTCCTAGTCCTATTTTATTATTTGGCTGCTTAAAATTACACTTGGACGCTTAAAATTGCAGTTGGACGCCTAAAACTGCACTTGGCCACGACAAATTGCTCCTAGTACTATTTTTTTCTTTGGCCGCTTAAAATTACACTTGGCCGCTTACATTGCAGTTGGTCGCCTAATATTGCACTTGGCCGTGAGAAATTGCTCCTAAAAGATTGTGGGATTGAATCGCATGAATAATACAATTTGATTTCTAAAAAATTGGTCGATATTATATCAACTCAAAGATCGTCTGAGCCACTAAACACATAGATGGGGTTCGACGCTCCCACCAAATGCAACTGAAAAAGCCACATAGAGAGAAGAAGGCATTGTCCATATAAAAAATCCTATCCTTCCAGACATTTTGGGTTTAGAAAGCAGCTCTGTATGTTGACAAAAAAACGTTCATCAGGTCGTCAAATAACTTATAAAGCGAAAATTATTGAATCAGACAACCATTAAACCAGAACGAAACATACTTCGTATTGATAGAAATGGTATTCAAAGAAGTAAAACATGGTGTCATCGTATCATAAAAGTAATTTTTTTTGTAAATGAAAAATTAGCTGATATTAGACCAACTCAAAGATCGTCGAACCCACTAAATGCATAGAAACGGTCCAATGCTCGCACCAAATGCACGACGAAACTGGGAAAATCGAATGCAAACTAGAAGCTCTGTCCATATAAATAAATCTATATATCACTACTCTTGTTCTCCTTTTGACTTTCCGGGAAAAAACTTGCATCTCCCTCATTTTGTTTGATTTGTTTTCAACTAAGGTCACAAATTCGTTGTGTTGGCACTGATCAAAGTCGCACTTGAAATGTGATGGCTGTGGATTGAAAACATCAGGAATATTGTCAATCGTAACTCTCAATTTACATTGAATTAGTAATGTCGGTTGAATAATTAACGTCAATTGTAAAGGTGAAGTAAATATGGGTTCGAATGTTGGTGTGGAGGCCTGTATTTATGCGATCCAAAAATGATGGTGATGTGGAAGTGTAGTAGTCATGGTCATCTTGCATGGGGTGTTGCGATCGTCGTAGCAGTGAAGTCGTGGCCGCGCATGTTTCAGATAGTGGTTAATGAAAACAGAGGTGGGAGGGTTCAGATGCAGTGCCAGCGGAGAAAGCATAGTTGAGGTGCAGTGGTTGTGATGGCGAATGGATGTTGGTGTAGGTGCTAACGGGATGGAGGCGGAGGCGTTGTATTATGGTGACAATGTTGGTGGTGGAATAGTGGTAGTACTACGATGAGGTTTGTAGTATTCTTACTACCCAATTTTCGTAATACAAAAAAAATATTGTTATGATTGGATTTCACCAACTTTTAGTACTTTCAAAATCCTCGTTATCGATGTAATATACGTCTTTATCCAATTAAAAATGAGGGAGATGCGAGTTCTTTTCCGAACTAATTTACTTTTCAACTCTCTGAGGGTAAATTGGTCATATTTTTTAATGTACAAACTTTTGAAGATTTAAACTACTCGGCTTAGAAATTACACTTAACAATCTTTACAATGGTACAGACCTTGCGAAAATCGGAGTTCGGGAGTATCCGGAATAAACACGCAAAGTTTGAACAATTTTCGAGCTTCAATGCGCCTCCGGCAAAAATGCATGCGCCCCAGGCGCATTCTATTGCGCCCAGGCGTGACCTCGCAATTTCAGAACTAACTCGACTTTGAAGCCTTGTCACGGGCACTCCCGAACTCCGATTTGCACGTGGTTTGAACCGTTGGAAAGCTTGTCTATCCTACTTTCTAATTGAGCAAATTAGTTTGACTCCAAAATTGCTTATACGTCAAAATATATGATAATTTTACCCTCAAAATGTCGGGAAAAAACTTATTCAGGGAAAATCTTTGAATCACACCGACATTGAACCAAAATGAAACCTACTTATATTGATGGACAGGATATTCAAAGTACTAAAGGATTGTGGGATTGAATCACATGAACAATATATTTGTATTTTTAAAAATTTGGTCGATATTATATCAACTCAAAGATCGTTTGAGCCACTAAAAAGATAGAAGTGGTCCGACGCTCCCACCAAATGCAACTGGAAACGCCAAATGGAGAGAAAAAGGCTCTGTCCAAATAACAAATCCTATCCCTACAGACATTTTCGGTTTAGAAAGCAGCTCAATATTTTTACAAAAAAACATTCATCAGGTCGTCAAATAACTTATATCGGGAAAATTATTGAATCACAACAACGTTGAACCAGAACGAAACATACTCTACTGCTTGACCTGTCGGGTGAACTAAAATAAAGACACGTCCCAAGCGTAGGACTCTCGACCGGTGTAGCACAATATCCGGAAGTACCGGAGTCGAACCACAGAGACAGACGGACGGTATTTGACTCAAAAGTGTTGAATTCTAGTTTAACTTGGCTCTTAGGTAGCCACCCCTTGTTCAATTAGGTTGATTTACTAACTACTAAATTACCAAACTAAATTAATTAAAAATGAATTTAAAAAGGAGAGTACAGCCGTGGGAACTCGACGTCCGCAACTAGCCTAACCAATGTTTACTCGGGCCACAATTATTCACTTTGTTGATTTTAGAATAGGAAAAAAAGATCCCTAACAAATGCGCACCACCTGTCACCAGTTTCCGTGCGAATTCTGGCGATGCCTGGGTTTTGTTTGTTAGAAGAGTTTTCTTTTTCTAAAATTGCTTAAAGATTAAATTAATTCGAACCCGAGGTGAAAACATTAATTAAACTAGCCACGAGACGCCTTCGCCCCGTGGCCGCACTCTACAAAATTACTCACACATTATTAAGCAATAAACAAAAGAAACCCTAAATTGAAACATACTTTTATTGCTCGGAATATAAAATAAACACAAGATCTAAGTTTAACAAGAACCAATGAATAACTTCTATAAAGAACATAAATTAATACGAGTTATTGGAGTGCGAATAATTAAACAAAACTTGAAATAACTTGAAAGGAGCAAAAACCCTCGTGGACAGAAGAACGGCAGAGGCTGTGCGTGCGACTGTTTCGTCCGTCGGAAATCGTCCAGGAGCGCAGCCCCTTTTTTTTTCCTTTTTCCTCCGTACGTCAAAACCTCAAGCGCAGCTTTTCTTCTTTTTTCCAAAAAGTTCCCGCAGTCAGTAGGTATAGGATTGGTTTTATAGGGATTCATGGCAGTAATCACATAGTGGTCCCTTGGGTTTTGTCTAATATTAAATTAACCATTCAAAATTCCAAAGCACTCCACACTTTGACCCAAAATTTTTGCTAACTTCCGTCTTTACCCAAAATCTTGGAAACCGAGCTCGAGCAACCTATAAACATAAAAACACATAATAAAAAAATCAACTAACAAAAATAAAGGACTAATAAATATAGATTGGAGGGCCAAAATATACATATTTTGGCTCTTATCACGCCCCCCAACTTATACTTTGCTAGTCCTCGAGCAAAGAAAATAAAATGCAACTAAAGAAAACAAATTTAAACCGATAGTTCTTTTAAACCCCCAGGCGGCCCCGGTAGGACGAGTGAAGTCTCGTGAGGGTTTTCAGCAGTGATCACCCACAAAACACCATGAATCCTTTCCACATGAAACCCAAAAAACTGTAAGACAGCTCAATGATAGCTCAAGCAAAGAATATGAAGCCATCGCAATGAGATAACGGGCATAAGCAGTTCTAGATACTATGAAGTCATAAAAATGAGTCATGGCACCTAAACTCAGCGTGTGTGAACAAGGGCTTCAGTCACAAGTGAAAAATAACCAAAAGTTCTCTCCGGACCGAGTCTCGACTTCAAGTCTCACCGTGTCATGCACTCAACAAATGAAATCACTCGAAACAGGGTGCATATTAGATACTCTTAATATGTGCAGGAGGAAGTTATGTACATGAAAGCAAAGTATCCTGCACAAGTTGACACGAAAAGAAAGCTTTATATGGTGGACACACGATCTCATGAACGGAATACCAAGTGTTGGAAACTCTCTCTATCCATCAATTCACAACCCATTGCCCCTAGGATCAAATAGGACTTCAATTCCGGTGATAACATCAAGTAAGGGAATGTATTTCAAGGTTAGGGTAAACATTCAAGTGTCCGAGAATAGGCTAACAACAATTCACATAGGGCAAATAAAATGATGTGTGCCCTCTTTTTTTTTTTTTAAATTTTCTTTCTTTTCAACTCCACCACATCTCTCTTTCCTACTTTTAACACAATCTCTACATTAAGAACATGTGTTTCTCCTTTCCACAATAATTCAGTGTCTTCCCTTTTTGCTTTTTTTTTTTGTTTTCTTTTTCTACGGGAACGATCATCAATCAATAAAACTCAATTATCATTACATTTACTCTCTCTCTCTCCCAAAAAATATACCTCCACATAATTACTAAGCCTTCTCAAGACACAATATAGATGGTGGAGCTCAAAAAGAAAAGGGTATCATGCGAGAGGCTCAAATGGGTTCACAAGAGATAAATGTATGCAAGAAAGAAACGAACCGGCTCAAAATAACAAAGATGGCCTATAATCCTCTCCAAGAGGCAACCCAACCATGCAACTTTCCATACCCAAGAGATAAGCAGGAAATTTAAAACATTCCCAACACTTGACAACAAAAATAATGAGACACACAACGAATTTGCTCTTCCGTGACAAACAAGAGTTTATTTGACACCACTCCAAGAAAAAAAAATAGGCTCTAAACTCACATGGGCATAAGTCTCCACTAAAGAAGCCATCGAAAACATTTAAGCCATAACTCATTAGCAACCAAAGCCCAAATAGACGTGAAATGCAGATGTGCTAAAAATAAATGCCATGACAAATTCTTCGTGACAAGCTAGCAAAAAGAACTACAATGCCATCACTAATTAAAAAAAATGACTATCACATCTCAAACTCTATCAATCACGAGCCAATCTCAACAGCCTTCAAGTCTCATGTAAAAAAAATCCACCATTGATTTTAACTATGCAAAATGAAACAAAACAAGTACGAAGTACACCCTCCCCCCAACTTAGAGCATGCTATGTCCCCAGAGCATGAAGACAAAGAAAAATAAAAACAAAGAGAAGGAAAGAGTGAACCTGGGGTGGCAGCCAACCACCATGACCTCGGCCGATGTTTGAGGATTTTGTCGCCTATGCATTCCTCGTCATTGCAGCTGCTCCAGAGCTTGCTCCTTCGGCCCAAAGAATAGGACCACAGCTAGTCACACAAGGCCGCGCTGGGGGCTTCGGGCTTACAACCGCCACACGTAATGGCACTCATGACTTAGAGCTCCTGAATGCCTCCATCACCCCAGCGGTGAGGCCTAATCTACCAAGGCTGGTGTGGTAGCACGCGTACCCTGCCAAAAGACTGAAACCACAACTACCGAAAATATGCAAATGGCATTAGTCCTGCCCGGCATGTGTTATCCGGGCCGCAAACAAACAAAATAATAACAATAATAATAAATAAAGAACAGAAAAGAACACCACCAGACATTCACGCAGTCTCACGTGTCATACTTTTCTCCCCGTGTCAAGCGGATGAGCAAGATACGGGTGGCTATACAAGACCGTTGAAAATGTGTTATGCTAGCGCCC
Source organism: Rhododendron molle (assembly GCA_025413875.1). NCBI lineage: Eukaryota > Viridiplantae > Streptophyta > Magnoliopsida > Ericales > Ericaceae > Rhododendron > Rhododendron molle. Next base: position 47,263,920 of record CM046392.1, read on the forward strand.
GTAATAAAATTTATCGCTCGACCTCGCCAAACAATCAAGTCCAGCGTCCCCTACGATCTAAACAAAGTAAGACAAGATACCACCTAGAGTATAAACTAGGCAATGACTAACCTCACCCACAGACCTAAGTTGCCACTGATAGGGGCATATTCAGAGAGCATGGATCGTTACCGATAAACTATTACCAAGAAAAGCTAATGAAAGCCCTTTGTCCACTAACATAGGTGAAATCTTTTTATGTGAAAAAATCCCAAAACTTTATGCAAATATGCAACACTTTAAACTAACAAACATGCAAACTAACGAACTTGCTTAAACGAAACCAATATGCAAAGCTAAACAAAACATGATAAAGCAAGAAAAGAAAAACAAATATGTACAATATTTACAAGTTTTGCCCTTCGAACCGGAGCTGGGCACACGATCCTTATTTTAATAGCGGCGTGCGAAGCTATAAACCCAAGTCAATGATGGGTACCCCTATCGCTAGGAGCCGGGTCCACACTCAACTAAGAGCAGAGTACGCGTGAGCTACCCGTCGAAACATGGCTGAAAAAGCCTACTCAACTGGAACGTCCTGATAAACAGGATCAATCAACTCCTCATCAGGTTCACCTACTTCTAGGAATTCCAAATAGGGTTTAAGACGCTGCCCATTAACTTTAAACACATTATCATCCTTAGGATCGCGGACATCGACTGAACCATTTGGGTATACCTGAACCACTACATAGGGACCTTCCCAACGTGACCTCAACTTCCCTGGAAACAGATGGAGACGCGAATTATAGAGCAACACTTTCTGACCAATCCTCAAGGTTTTGCGTTGAATATTCCTATCATGGTACGCCTTAACCTTAGCCTTATAAATGCTAGCGTTCTCATATGCGTCATTCCTAAGCTCCTCAAGTTCACACAACTGCAATTTCCTATGCTCACCCGCCTCACTCAAACTAGAATTTACTTTCTTAATGGCCCAATAGGCCTTCTTCTCTAACTCAACTGGCAGGTGGCAGGCCTTACCGTAAACTAGCCGATAGGGTGAAGCACCCAATACGGTCTTGTAAGCTGTGCGATAGGCCCACAACGCATTATTCAATCTGGTGGACCAATCTTTCCTAGTCACACCCACAGTCTTCTCTAAAATTCTCTTAATCTCTCTGTTAGCTAACTCGGCCTGCCCATTAGTCTGGGGGTGGTACGAAGTGGACACCTTATGAGTGACTTTAAACTCCCCCATCAATTTCGCAAATGACCGACTCGTGAAGTGCGTGCCCTGATCCGAGATAATGGCGCGTGGCACGCCAAACCTCGACAAGATATTAGCCTTAAGAAACTCTAGCACGACTTTAGACTCCATAGACTTAGTGGGAATTGCTTCAACCCACTTTGACACATAATCTATTGCTAACAGAATGTACTCGAAACCATGAGACTTAGGAAATGGACCCATAAAATCGATGCCCCAGCAATCGAACACCTCTAACACAAGAATGGGCCGGAGGGGCATCTCCTGACGTGAAGACAGTTTGCCAAGCCATTGGCAACGGTCACATGACCTACAGAACGCATGCACATACTTAAACATATCGGGCCACCAGAACCCGCACTGCATAATCTTGGCGGTGGTCTTCTTCGCAGAGAAGTGACCCCCACACGCCTCCCCATGACAAAACTCTATGACCCCCTGCTGATCAGACTCGGGGACACATCTACGCACAATTTGGTCCGCACAGTACTTGAACAAATATGGGTCATCGAAGATGTACTGGCGGACATTCCGTAAGAAACGCTGCTTCTCCTGGGTTGACCAAGGGGAAGGAATCTGTCCAGTTACCAAATAATTGGCAATATCAGCATACCATGGCCACTCGTTAGCAGTGAACAACTGCTCGTTCGGAAAAGAATCTCTAATGGGAAGATTCAAGGTGGGATCCTCGAACTCCAAACGAGACAGATGATCAGCTACTACGTTCTCTACCCCCTTCTTATCCTTAATGATGAGGTGGAATTCTTGCAGCAAAAGAATCCACCGAATAAGGCGAGCTTTCGCATCCTGTTTGGTCATTAAGTACTTCAGGGCCGCATGATCGGTGAACACCGTAATCTGCGAACCCACCAGATAGGATCGAAACTTATCTAAGGCAAACACCACCGCTAACAACTCTTTCTCAGTTGTGGTGTAATTCATTTGTGCCTCATTGAGCGTCTTGCTCGCATAGTAAATCACAAACGGGTCCTTCCCTCTCCTCTGTCCTAACACTGCTCCGACTGCATAGTCAGAAGCATCACACATTAGTTCAAACGGAAGACTCTAGTCAGGAGACTGCACAATGGGCGGAGTGGTGAGACTCCGCTTCAGCCTTTGGAACGCCTCCTCACACGCATCGGACCACACAAAAGGTGCGTCCTTCGCTAACAACTGACACAACGGACGGGAGATAGCACTGAAATCCTTAATGAACCGCCGGTAAAAACCAGCGTGTCCAAGAAATGAACGCACATCCCTGACAGACTTTGGAGTAGAAAGCTTACGAATCAAGTCTATCTTAGCTTTGTCCACTGCGATACCCTTAGAGGACACGATATGTCCCAACACAATCCCCTGGGTCACCATGAAGTGACATTTTTCCCAATTGAGCACTAAGTGCTTCTCCTCACATCTCTGTAACACTTTACCTAAATTATTGAGACATCCATCAAATGAATCCCCGAAGACCGAGAAATCGTCCATGAATACCTCTACAATTCTTTCCACCATGTCGCTAAAGATTCCCATCATGCACCGGGAAAAAGTACCAGGCGCATTGCACAACCCAAAGGGCATGCGATGGTAAGCATAAGTACCATACGGACACGTGAAAGTGGTCTTCCCCTGGTCCTCTAATGCGACCTCTATCTGATTGTACCCCGAATACCCATCCAGGAAACAATAAAAAGCCTTACCAGCTACCCTCTCTAGAATTTGGTCAATGAAAGGGAGAGGGAAGTGATCTTTCCGGGTGCTCGCATTGAGCTTCCGATAATCTATGCAAACTCTCCATCCTGTGGGAATCCGGGTTGGCACCGACTCACCTCGCTCATTTGTCACTACTGTTACCCCAGCCTTCTTAGGCACTACCTGTGGGCACACGCCCCTGAAAATCCCTGCATTTTCCGTATGCGGGGGGATAGGTTTGCGCCCTTTTTGTTTGAAAGCATGACGAAATGCTGTTTTGAGAGAGTCGCCACCCGGGTTTCGCGGAAATCACCCAAGAAACCGATTTTTAAAAAAAAGAACGCTTTTGTTCACGTTTGTTTGATTTGAAAAGGTTTGTAGACTGGTCCGTCGTCACCTTCGATATCTGAGGTTCGGGAGCCACATTACGAGAGGGGAAGGGTTTTATGGCACCCCTCTCGCCCAATCCGGAGACCGGTCTCTACTTAGGCATTTTATAAAACATTTGCATTTTTCTCTCTTTTAATCATTTATTCAGCCAATTAGGGCGGGGGAACAGTTAATGGGGATTAACAAATGGCGAGTTGCATTTACATGGCACGATGTAATGTATGGGCTATGAATAATGTAATAGATTGAGAACAAGCGCTTCTGTGAGCATTTTGGGCGAACTAGGACACACTGACCAGCAGTGATACACGCAGAGGTGACTCGCTTTGCATTGGCTGTGCCATCGCACACAGAGATCACATGCGGCGCCACCATAGATCAAGCGCGCCGGTGCGCCCAAACTCACAACTTCTGAACTCACCCTCTGGGCTCCGGAATGGACCAGTGCACACCTGTGACAAACCACGCAGCTTGATATAGCAGCATATTTATTGTTACAGAACACAACAACAAATCAAACAGACATAAATGGATTGAAAACCCCATAAACAGGGTGGGGAATCAAACAGAGGCCGAATCTGAAGCTAGGAAGTGGCCGCCCATCGAGCTCGTGAACATCAAGGCGCACGCCGGCCAAGGATGACCGTGGCGCCACTTGCCCTTTTGGTCCAGTGTGTTTGGCTTTACTTCATCTGGTTCTCGGAACAGACCGTAAGGATCCTGCAGGCCTTACTACGCAGCTTGAAGCGCATAACCAACTAACTACGCTTCTAAGATAGAAAATCAGAACTGCTTTTAGCATGCTAAAAGGTGATCGAAACGAAAAGAAAGTAAAACATGGATGATCGGTGGTCCCCACACCGCCCCGCCATACGGCCATGATCGGCAGACGGCTGTAGTGGGTGGCGTGCGCCATCGATCCTATCACGACCTTGCTTATTTGTTAGTTTTGAGATCGTGTGGTATCTATTACCACTGGGCTCTACTAACTCCTCGTGTCTAAATAAATTCGAGAATAAAAGGTGGTATACCTTTGGTTTGAGGTTGATGGATGGTTTGAGCCTTGAGATGGATGGATGGATGGATGGTAGGTGAAGATGGAAATGTAGGTTGTGTGATCGATCTCCCTTGCTATGTCTTTCACTAGATGAAAGAAAACAAGGAAAATAAGAGAGAGAGTAAGAGGGATCTTTTAGAGCTATTGATGTGTAACCCCTTGCAAATAATTGCAAGGGAATATATATAGGCCAAGGAGCTGGCGGGCACAAGGGGTTGTTTGGCCTTCAAGAAAGAGGGAGCCTCCATGCATTAAATGCATGAGACTAGTTGATGGAAGGTGTAGAGAGAGGGGAGACCGCTCGATGAAACAATCATCGTGAGATCGTGGCTCACGCCAGACGGCCAAAAGTCCTGCAAGTGGTCCCAAAAAGGTGATTTGACCGGGAGAAGTGGCGGCGCCACATGTGGAGGGCGCGCCATCGAAAATGGCTCATGCTCGATGATCGACACGCGGCACCGCACCGGCGGCGCCGCTTGATCATCGCCGCGTCTGAAGGTGGTTTCTTTGAGGCCATTTAGTTCTCGCTCAAGGGTTTGAAGAAGGACTTGAAAGGGTTTGAACGAAGTTCTAACGCCGAGCTCAAACACACCATCGACTTTGGATATTCTCGACCATTAGTCATCATCGGGGGAGCAAAGGCTGCATATAAACTAGTCTAGACAGTCCAGAATAGGGTGTCTACACTACCTGAACTGGACTCACCCACTCACTATGGGCAATTGGGTAAATAATACCTGAATCTAAAAGCTTCAAAACCTCAGCCCGAACCACCTCTTTCATGTGGGGGTTCAGGCGTCGCTGAGGCTGCCTAAAAGGCTTCACACTATCCTCAAGATCAATTCGGTGTGTACACACCGTTGGGCTGATACCGTGCAAATCAGCTATGGTCCAGCCAATCGCGCCTATATGCTCTCTCAATAACTCAAGCAACTTCCTCTCTTGACTCTCCTCAAGGGATGAGGAGATCACAACCGGATACGTATCACTGCCCTTTAAAAAGGCATACTTTAGTGTGTCCGGCAGAGGCTTTAACTCTGGTTTAGGCGGCTGAAACAAAGATGGAAGAACCTTGGGCGGAGGGTCCCCCAGAGGCTCGAACATTGGGTCATAAGAGACCCCACATACTTCCTCTACTGAATCCTCGACATTCAACATCTCTAATAAACTTCCTACCTCTGGAGAATCTAGAATTGACGCCTCCTCGGCGGTAAGAGCAATCTCCAGAGGATCCTTATACAAAACTGTGTCAATATGTTCCTGAACTAACGCATTAATCAGACTCACCTCTTCTACTTCCTCATCGTCCTCCTCAAGGGTGTTAACACTATAAACATCTACTTCCATCATCTCCTCGCCAACAGACAGCTGGACTCTGCCAGTTTGCAATTCATGACGGCATTGGAAGTAGCTAGGAAAGGACGACCTAGAATGATGGGGGTCTTCTCTAAAATCTCATTTTGGCAAGTGTCCAGAACAATGAAATCTGCAAGAAAATGGAACTCACCTACCCTAACCATCACATCCTCTACCACACCCTTGGGTACTCTCACACTCCTGTCTGCCAACTGCAGCGTTACCGGAGTAGCTCTCAGATCGCCTAGACCTAACCTCAAATATACTGAATAGGGGAGCAAGTTGACACTCGCTCCTAAATCCAGCAATGCCTTATCGAATGTCTGGCCTGCTATATCTATGGGAATGGTGGGACACCCAGGATCCTTGCACTTTGCAGGAATCGCAGTCTGAAGGATGGAGCTCACCTGCTCAGTCAAGACTATATTATTGTGGCTCTTGTGCTTTTTCGTGCAAAGGTCTTTCAATACCTTCGCGCACTGGGGAAAAGACTCGATTGCATCCATCAAAGAGATAGGAAATTGCACTTTCTTAAAAAGTTCTACCATTTTATGGTTCATGTTCTGCTTAGGTTTCACTGCCAACCTTTGGGGAAACGGAGCTACTGGCACAGCTTGCGGTGTTGGAGTCGTGGGGGCTGCAGCTGCAGGCACCACCACCTCAGGTGACTCCTCATCATCATCCACCTCTTTCCTAGGAACATCAACTATATCAGGAGTGGCTCTTGGTGTAACAACCGGCTCCGGAGGTGGAGCTGGTTGCTGTTTAATTGGTATAGATTTATCGATCTCCTTCCCACTCCTTAGAGTGGTAACCGACTTTGCCTCCTCCTGATTAGGACCTGAAGAATTTCCCAAGTAATGGGCACCTGCTGTACTCTGGGCTGGAAACTTACCCTTTTCCTGCTGCAGTTGACCGATAACCGCAGTGAGTTGTGACATTTGGGTTGTTAGAGCCCCAATCTGCTGCCTAGTTTCTGTCTGAAATGTCATCTGTGACTGCATCAGTGAATTAACATTATCCTCTAATTTATGCTCACGCGCAGTCACCTGTGAATAACCTCAACAAGATACCTCAAAGATAGACTCCGGTGAAAAGGATGAGCCTACAGCTGCCGGATCCACACCCCAAAAACTTCCTACGAACCATCTGGTTAGGAGACCAAAACGCCGCCTTCGCAACCATCCGAGGACAACCATAGCCACCTAAAGTCGGCGATCCACACATCAGTCGTTATAAGGATCCCAAGCCCTAACTGCATTAACCTCTTCTTGACTGAACTGGCTCGCCCCCTTGGCGGCTATAAACCCTGGACAAACAGTTGCGGTGTGCCCTTTACATTCACACCACACGCAAACTTCCTCAACTGACACCTCACTAACTGAACGGACCTGCCTCACCTCTAGGTCCTCTAATCTCTGCGCCATCTTCTCAACCTGAGCCTGAAGGTGCTGGTCACGAATTGTAACCGGGACAATGTTGGACCCAAAAGGTCCGAATCGCTCAAAGTCGGATGGTTCTAAAGCCCTCTGCCTATCAGCTAAGTCATCTAAGAAATCCCAAGCCTGATCCGCTGTTTTGGACAAGAAATCGTCCCCTTTGCAAGAGTATTCTATGTGCTGGACTGTCTCAGCATTGAGACCCAGATGGAAGAATCCGATTAACTGAATTCTCTCAAAGCCATGGTGTGGTAACCTCAGGAGCAGTTCCTTAAAGCGCTCCCATGCCTTGAGAAATGACTCATCTCTCTCCTGTCTAAAACCTTGGATTTGACGCCTAAAACTCTTAGTCTTAGCCTCAGTAAAGTACTTCCTATAAAAGGCGTCACGCACTTGTGCCCAAGTGGTGAAAGATTGAGACTTCTGCATTCTAAACCACATAAGCGCACCATCCCTCAATGTCGCCTCAAACAGCTTGAGGCACGCGTTCTCATATTGGGTATTAGACGCAAGGTTGCGCACTAACCCCTCGAATGTCCGCACATGCTCGTACGGATCATCGCTCTCTTTCCCATAGAAGGTAGGAAGGTTATTAAGGACACCAGGCTTAACTGTAAAGGCATTACGTGCCTCTTGAGTCTCCTGAGGGAACACAATGGGTCCGAGAGGAGTGGTCCTCTCAGGATGCATATGCTGCCTCAAGGACTGCGGATTAGCTAACTGCCTATCTCCCATCTCAGATGATTCTGGTTCTGACCCTAACACTGACTCTGGAACTGACTCTAACTCTGGCTGGAAAAGCGGATTGCTAACACTAACTGACTCAAAAGGTAAATCTATATAGAGACTACTAATGGGAATAGACTCTGACTGATGCTCAGCAAAGTCTGACTCGAAACTAGAAGTAGAAGAACTAGAAAACACAGGCTGACTCGACTCCAGATCTTTTCGAACTAAACGTCGTGTCGGGTCGCGATAATAAAGAGGGTCCTGTTTAGGGGACACCTTCTTATTTCTACCTATGATGACTCAACTAAATAAAAACTCACACTCTTAAACACGCATCGCCGTCCCCGGCAACGGCGCCAAAAATGCTTGACCTGTCGGGTGAACTAAAATAAAGACGCGTCCCAAGCGTAGGACTCTCGACCGGTGTAGCACAATATCCGGAAGTACCGGAGTCGAACCACAGAGACAGACGGACGGTGTTTGACTCAAAAGTGTTGAATTCTAGTTTAACTTGGCTCTTAGGTAGCCACCCCTTGTTCAATTAGGTTGATTTACTAACTACTAAATTACCAAACTAAATTAATTAAAAATGAATTTAAAAAGGAGAGTACAGCCGTGGGAACTCGACGTCCGCAACTAGCCTAACCAATGTTTACTCGGGCCACAATTATTCACTTTGTTGATTTTAGAATAGGAAAAAAAGATCCCTAACAAATGCGCACCACCTGTCACCAGTTTCCGTGCGCATTCGAATTCTGGCGATGCCTGGGTTTTGTTTGTTAGAAGAGTTTTCTTTTTCTAAAATTGCTTAAAGATTAAATTAATTCGAACCCGAGGTGAAAACATTAATTAAACTAGCCACGAGACGCCTTCGCCCCGTGGCCGCACTCTACAAAATTACTCACACATTATTAAGCAATAAACAAAAGAAACCCTAAATTGAAACATACTTTTATTGCTCGGAATATAAAATAAACACAAGATCTAAGTTTAACAAGAACCAATGAATAACTTCTATAAAGAACATAAATTAATACGAGTTATTGGAGTGCGAATAATTAAACAAAACTTGAAATAACTTGAAAGGAGCAAAAACCCTCGTGGACAGAAGAACGGCAGAGGCTGTGCGTGCGACTGTTTCGTCCGTCGGAAATCGTCCAGGAGCGCAGCCCCTTTTTTTTTCCTTTTTCCTCCGTACGTCAAAACCTCAAGCGCAGCTTTTCTTCTTTTTTCCAAAAAGTTCCCGCAGTCAGTAGGTATAGGATTGGTTTTATAGGGATTCATGGCAGTAATCACATAGTGGTCCCTTGGGTTTTGTTTAATATTAAATTAACCATTCAAAATTCCAAAGCACTCCACACTTTGACCCAAAATTTTTGCTAACTTCCGTCTTTGCCCAAAATCTTGGAAACCGAGCTCGAGCAACCTATAAACATAAAAGCACATAATAAAAAAATCAACTAACAAAAATAAAGGACTAATAAATATAGATTGGAGGGCCAAAATATACATATTTTGGCTCTTATCATCTACATTGATAGAAAGGGTATTCAAAGAAGTAAAACATGGTGTGATCGTATCATAAAAGTAATTTTTTTTTGGTAAATGAAAAATTAGCTGATATTAGACCAACTCAAAGATCGTCGAACCCACTAAATGCGTAGAAATGGTCCATTGCTCGCACCAAATGCACGACGCAACTGTGAAAATCGAATGCAGACTAGAAGCTCCGTCCATATAACTAACTCTATATATCACTACTCTTATTCTCCTTTTGACTTTCCGGGGAAAAACTCGCATCTCCCTCATTTTGTTCGATTTGTTTCCAACTAAGTTCACAAATTCGTTGTATTGGTGCTGATCAAAGTCACACTTGAAATGTGGTGGCTGTGGATTGAAAAAATCAGGAATATTGTCAATCGTAACTCTCAATTTACATTGAATTAGTAATGCCGGTTTGATAATTAATGTCAATTGAAAAGGTGAAGTAAATATGGGTTCCAATGTTGGCGTGGAGGCCTGTGGTTATGTGATCCTAAAATGATGGTGATGTGGAAGTGTAGTAGTCATGGTCATCTTGCATGGGGTGGTGTGATCGTTGAAGCAGTAAAGTCGTGGCCGCGCGTGTTTGAGACCGTGGTTAAATGAAAACAGAGGTGGGAGGGTTCAGATGCAGTGCCAGTGGAGGAAGCAGAGTTGAGGTGCAGTGGTTGTGATGGCGAATGGATGTTGGTGTAGGTGCTAAAGGCATGGAGGCGGAGGCGTTGTATTATGGTGACAATGTTGGTGGTGGAATAGTGGCAGTACTATGATGAGGTTTGTAGTATTCTTACTACCCAATTTTCATAATATATATATATATATATTCTTATGATTGGATTTCACCAACTTTTCGTACTTTGAAAATCCTCGTTATCAATATAATATAGGTCTTTATCCAATTAAAAATGAGGGAGATGCGAGTTCTTTTCCGAAATAATTTACTTTTCAACTCTTTGAGGGTAAATTAGTCATATTTTTTAATGTTCAAACTGTTAAAGATTTAAACTACTTGGGTTAGAAATTACACTTAACAAGCTTACAACAGTACAGAGCTTGCGAAAATCAGAGTTCGGGAGTAGCCGGAATAAACACGCAAAGTTGGAACAATTTTCGAGCTTTAATGCGCCTCAGGCAGAAAGCCTTGCGCCCCAGGCGCATTCTATTGCCCCAAGCGGGACCATGCAATTTCAAAACTAACCCAACTTTGAAGCCTTGTCACGGGCACTCCCGAAACTCCAATTTGCACGTGGTTTGAACCGATTGAAAGCTTGTCTATTCTACTTTCTAATTGAGCAAATTAGTTTGACTCCCAAATTGCTTATATGTCAAAATATATGATAATTTTACCCACAAAATGTCGGGAAAAAAACTTAATCAGGGAAAATCTTTGAATCACACCGACACTGAACCAGAATGAAACCTACTTATAGTGATGAACAGGGTATTCAAAGTACTAAAGATTTTGGGATTGAATCACATGAATAATATATTTTGATTTCTTAAAAATTGGTCGATATTATATCAACTCAAAGATCGTTTGAGCAACTAAACATATAGAAGTGGTCTGACGCTCCCACCAAATGCAACTGGAAAAGCCAAATGGAGAGAAGAAGGCACTGTCCACATAACAAATCGTATCCCTACAGACATTTTGGGTTTGGAAAGCAGCTCTATATGTTGACAAAAAAACATTCATCAGGTCGTCAAATAACTTATATAGGGAAAATTATTAAATCACACCAACATTGGACCAGAACGAAACATACCTTATATTGTTAGAAAGGGTATTCAAAGAAGTAAAACATGGTGTGATCATATCATCAAAGTAATTTTTTTTCTAAATGAAAAATTAGCTGATACTAGACCAACTCAAAGATCGTCGAACCAACTAAATGCATAGAAATGGTCCAATGCTCGCACCAAATGCACGTTGCAACTGGGAAAATCGAATGCAGACTAGAAACTCTGTCCATATAACTAACTCTATATATCACTACTCTCGTTCTCCTTTTGACTTTCCGGAAAAAAACTCGCATCCCCCTCATTTTGTTCGATTTGTTTCCAACTAAGGTCTCAAATTCGTTGTGTTGGCGCTGATCAAAGTCACACTTCAAATGTGGTGGCTGTGGATTGAAAACATTAGGAATATTCTTAATCGTAACTCTCAATTTACGTTGAATTAGTAATGCCGGTTGAATAATTAATGTCAACTGTAAAGGTGAAGTAAATAAGGGTTCCAATGTTGGCATGGAGGCCTGAGGTTCTGTGATCCTAAAATAATGGTGATGTGGAAGTGTAGTAGTCATGATCATCTTGGATGGGGTTGTGATTGTCGTAGCAGTGAAGTCGTGGCCGCGTGTGTTTGTGACAGTGGTTAAATGAATATAGAGGTGGGAGGGTTCAGATGCAGTGCCAGTGGAGGAAGCAGAATTGAGGTGCAGTAATTGTGATGGCCAAGGGATGCTGGGATAGGTGCTAAATGGATGGAGGCAGAGGCGTTTTATTATGGTGACAATGTTGGTGGTGGAACAGTGGTAGTACTACGATAAGGTTTGTAGTATTCTTACTACCCAATTTTCATAAAACAAAAATATATATTTTTTATGACTGGATTTCACCAACTTTTAGTACTTTCAGAATCGTCGTTATCGATATAATAAAGGCCTTTATCGAACTACAAATGAGGGAGATGCGAGTTCTTTTCCGAAATAATTTACTTTTCAACTCTCTGAGGGTAAATTTGTCATATTTTTTAATGTACAAACTGTTTAAGATTTAAACTACTTGGGTTAGACATGACACTTAACAAGCTTTACAACAGTACAGACCTTGCGAAAATCAGAGTTCGTGAGTAGCCGAAATAAACACGCAAAGTTGGAACAATTTTCGAGCTTTAATGCGCCTCAGGCAGAAAGCCTTGCGCCCCAGGCGCATTCTATTGCGCCCAGGCGGGACCATGCAATTTCAAAACTAACCCAACTTTGAAGCCTTGTCACGGGCACTCTCGAAACTCCAATTTGCACGTGGTTTGAACCGGTTGAAAGCTTGTCTATCCTACTTTCTAATTCAGCAAATTAGTTTGACTCCCAAATTGCTTATATGTCAAAATATAAGATAATTTTACCCTCAAAATGTCGAGAAAAAAACTTAATCAGGCAAAATCTTTGAATCACACCGACATTGAACCAGAATGAAACCTACTTATAGTGATGAAGATGGTATTCAAAGTACTAAAGATTTTGGGATTGAATCACATGAATATTATATTTTGATTTCTTAAAAATTGGTCGATATTATATCAACTCAAAGATCGTTTGAGCCACTAAACACATAGAAGTGGTCCGACGCTCCCACCAAATGCAACTGGAAAAGCCAAACGGAGAGAAGAAGGCTCTGTCCACATAACAAATCCTATCCCTACAGACAATTTGGGTTTGGAAAGCAGCTCTATATGTGGACAAAAAAACATTCATCAGGTCTTCAAATAACTTATATAGGGAAAATTATTAAATCACACCAACATTGGACCAGAACGAAACATACCTTATATAGTTAGAAAGGGTATTCAAAGGAGTAAAACATGGTGTGATCGAATCATCAAAATAACTTTTTTTCTAAATGAAAAATTAGCTGATACTAGACCAACTCAAAGATCGTCGAACCAACTAAATGCATAGAAAGGGTCCAATGCTCGCACCAAATGCACGACGCAACTGGGAAAATCGAATGCATACTAGAAACTCTGTCCATATAACTAACTCTATATATCATTACTCTCGTTCTCCTTTTGACTTTCCCGAAAAAAACTCGCATCCCCCTCATTTTGTTCGATTTGTTTCCAACTAAGGTCACAAATTCGTTGTGTTGGTGCTGATCAAAGTCACACTTCAAATGTGGTGGCTGTGGATTGAAAACATTAGGAATATTCTCAATCGTAACTCTCAATTTACGTTGAATTAGTAATGCCGGTTGAATAATTAATGTCAACTGTAAAGGTGAAGTAAATAAGGGTTCCAATGTTGGCGTGGAGGCCTGAGGTTCTGTGATCCTAAAATGATGGTGATGTGGAAGTGTAGTAGTCATGATCATCTTGGATGGGGTGGTGATTGTCGTAGCAGTGAAGTCGTGGTCGCGCGTGTTTGTGACAGTGGTTAAATGAAAACAGAGGGGGGAGGGTTCAGATGCAGTGCCAGTGGAGGAAGCAGAGTTGAGGTGCAGTAATTGTGATGGCGAAGGGATGCTGGGTTAGGTGTTAAATGGATGGAGGCGGAGGCGTTTTATTATGGTAACAATGTTGGTGGTGGAACAGTGGTAGTACTACGATAAGGTTTGTAGTATTCTTACTACCCAATTTTTATAAAACAAAAATATATATTTTTTATGACTGGATTTCACCAACTTTTAGTACTTTCAGAATCCTCGTTTTCGATATAATATAGGTCTTTATCGAACTACAAACGAGGGAGATGCGAGTTCTTTTCCGAAATAATTTACTTTTCAACTCTCTGAGGGTAAATTTGTCATATTTTTTAATGTACAAACTGTTTAAGATTTAAACTATTTGGGTTAGAAATTACACTTAACAAGCTTTACAACGGTACAGACTTTGCAAAAATCAGAGTTCGGGAGTATCCGGAATAAACACGCAAAGTTTGAACAATTTTCGAGCATCAATGCACCTCAGGCGCATTCTGCCGTGCCCAGGCGCGACCTCGCAATTTCAAAACTAACCCGACTTTGAAGCCTTGTCACGGGAACTCCCGAGCTCCGATTCGCACGTGGTTTGAACCAATGGAAAGCTTGTCTATCCTACATTCTAATTGAGCAAATTAGTTTGACTCCCAAATTGCTTATACGTTAAAATATATAGGATAATATAACCCTCAAAATGTCGGAAAAAAACTTATTCAGGGAAAATCTTTGAATCACATCGACATTGAACCAGAATGAAACCTACTTACATTGATGGACAGGGTATTCAAAGTACTAAAAGATTGTGGGATTGAATCACATGAATAATATATTTTGATTTCCAAAAAATTGGTCGATATTATGTCAACTCAAAGATCGTCTGAGCCACTAAACACATAGAAGTTGTCCGACGCTCCCACCAAATGCCACTGGAAAACCCAAATGGAGAGAAGAAGGCTCTGTCCATATAACAAATCCTATCCCTACAGACTTTTTGGGTTTGGAAAGCAGCTCTATAAGTTGACAAAAGAACATTCATTCGGTTGTCAAATAACTTATATAGGGAAAATTATTGAATCACACCAACATTGAACCAGAACGAAACATTCTTTATATTGATAGAAAAGGTATTCAAAGAAGTAAAACATGGTGTGAGCGTATCATAAAAGTAATTTTTTTTTGTAAATGAAAAATTAGTTGATATTAGACCAACTCAAAGATCGTCGAACCAACTAAATGCATAAAAATGGTCCAATGCTCGCATCAAATGCACGACGCGACTGGGAAAAATCGAATGCTGACTAGAAGCTCTGTCCATATAACTAACTCTATATATCACTACTTTTGCTCCTTTTGACTTTCCGGGAAAAAAGTCGCATCTCCCTCATTTTGTTCGATTTGTTTCCAACTAAGGTCTCAAATTCGTTGTGCTGGCGCTGATCAAAGTCACACTTGAAATGTGGTGGCTGTGGATTGAAAACCTCAGGAATATTCTCAATCGTAACTCTCAATTTACGTTGAATTAGTAACGCCGGTAGAATAATTAATGTCAACTGTAAAGGTGAAGTAAATAAGCGTTCCAATGTTGGCGTGGAGGCATGTGGTTATGTGATCCTAAAATGACGGTGATGTGGAAGTGTAGTAGTCATGATCATCTTGCAAGGGGTGGTGTGATCGTCGTAGCAGTAAAGTCGTGGCCGCGCGAGTTTGTGACAGTGGTTAAATGAAAACAGAGGTCGGAGGGTTCAGATGCAATGCCAGTGGAGGAAGCAGAGTTGAGGTGCAGTGGTCGTGAAGGCGAAGGGATGTTGGTGTAGGTGCTAAAGGGATGGAGTCGGAAGTGTTGTATTATGGTGACAATGTTGGTGGTGGAATATTGGTAGTACTACGATGAAGTTTGTAGTATTCTTACCACCCAATTTTCATAAAACAAAAAAAAATATTGTTCTGATTGGATTTCACCAACTTTTAGTACTTTCAAAATCCTCATTATCGATATAATATAGGTCTTTATCCAATTAAAAATGAGGGAGATGCGAGTTCTTTTCCGAAATAATTTACTTTTCAACTCTCTGAGGGTAAATTGGTCATATTTTTTAATGTACAGACTCTTTAAGATTTAAACTACTTGGGTTAGAAATTACACTTAACACGCTTTACAACGGTACAGACCTTGCAAAAATCGGACTTCGGGGGTATCCGGAATAAACACGCAAAGTTTGAACAATTTTCGAGCGTCAATACGCCTATGGTGGAAAGTCATGCGCCCCAGGCGCAATCCAATGCGCCCAGGCGCGACCTTGCAATTTCAAAAGTAACACAACTTTGAAGCCTTGTCACGAGCACTCCCAAACTCCTATTTGCACGTGGTTTGAACTGTTGGAAAGCTTGTCTAACCTACTTTCTAATTGAGCATGTTAGTTTGACTCCCAAATTGCTTATACGTCAAAATATATGATAATTTTACCCTCAAAATGTCGGAAAAAAACTTATTCAGGGAAAATCTTTGAATCACGCCGACATTGAACCAGAATGAAACCTACTTATATTGATGGATAGGGTATTCAAAGTACTAAAAGATTGTGGGATTGAATCACATGAATAATATATTTTCATTTTTAAAAAATTGATCGTTTTTATATCAACTCAAAGATCGTCTAAGCCAGTAAACACATAGAAGTGGTCTGACGCTCCCACCAAATGCAACTGGAAAAGCCAAATGGAGAGAAGAAGGCTCTGTCCATATAACAAATCCTATCCCTACAGACATTTTGGGTTTGGAAAGCAGCTCGATATGTTGACAAAAAAACATTCATCAGGTCGTCAAATAACTTATATAGGGAAAATTATTGAATCACATCAACATTGAACCAGAACGAAACGTACTTTATATTGATAGAAAGGGTATTCAAAGAAGTAAAACATGGTGTGATCGTATCATAAAAGTAATTTTTTTTGTAAATGAAAAATTAGCTGATACTAGAGCAACTCAAAGATCGTCAAACCCACTAAATGCATAGAAATGGTCCAATGCTCGCACCAAATGCATGACCGAACTGGGAAAATCGAATGCAGACTTGAAGCTCTGTCCATATAACTAACTCTATATATCACTACTCTTGTTCTCCTTTTGACTTTCCGGAAAAAAACTCGCTTCTCCCTCATTTTGTTCGATTTGTTTCCAACTAAGGTCTCAAATTCGTTGTGTTGGCACTGATCATAGTCACACTTGAAATGTGGTGGCTGTGGATTGAAAACATCAGGAATATTCTCAATCGTAACTCTCAATTTACGTTTAATTAGTAATGCTGGTTGAATAATTAATGTCAATTGTGAAGGTGAAGAGAATAAGGGTTCCAACGTTGGCGTGGAGGCCTGTGGTTATGTGATCCTAAAATGATGGTGATGTGGAAGTGTAGTAGTCATGTTCATCTTGCATGGGGTGGTGTGATCGTCGTAGCAGTGAAGTCATGGCCGCACTTGTTTGTTACAGTGGTTAAATGAAAACAGAGGTGTAGGGGTTCAGATGCAGTGCCAGTGGAAGAAGCAGAGGTTAGGTGCAGTGGTTGTGATGGCGAAGGGATGTTGGTGTAGGTGCTTAAGGGATGGAGGCAGAGGCGTTGTATTATGGTGAGTTGTATTATGGTGACAATGTTGGTGGTGGAATTGTGGTAGTACTACGATGAGGTTTGTTGTATTCTTACAAACCAATTTTCATAAAACAAAAAAAAATATTGGTATGATTGGATTTCACCAACTTTTAGTACTTTGAAAATCCTCGTTATCGATAAAATATACGCCTTTATCCAATTAAAAATGGGGGAGATGCGAGTTCTTTTACGAAATAATTTACTTCTCAACTCTCCGAGGGTAAATTGGCCTTATTTTTTAATTTTACAAACTGTTTAAGATTTAAACTACTTGGGTTTGAAATTACACTCAACAAGCTTTACAACGGTACAGACCTTGCCAAAATTGGAGTTCGGGAGTATCCGGAATAAACACGCAAAGTTTGAACAATTTTCGAGCTTCAATGCGCCTCGGGCAGAGAGGCATGCGTCCCAGGCGCGACCTTGCAATTTCAAAACTAACCCAACTTTGCTCTTGTTCTCCTTTTGACTTTAGGGAAAAAACTCGCATCTCCCTCATTTTGTTCGATTTGTTTCCAACTAAGGTCTCAAAGTCGTTGTGTTCGCGCTAATCAAAGACGCACTTGAAATGTGGTGGGTGTGGATTGAAAACATTAGGAATATTCTCAATCGTAACTCTCAATTTACGTTAAATTAGTAATGCCGGTTGAATAATTAATGTCAATTCTAAAGGTGAAGTAAATAAGGGTTCCAATGTTGGCATGGAGGCCTGTGGTTATGTGATCCTAAAATGACAGTGATGTGGAAGTGTAGTAGTCATGGTCATCATGCATGGGGTAGTGTGATCATCGTAGCAGTGAAGTCGTGGCCGCGCATGTTTGAGACAGTGGTTAAATGAAAAAAGAGGTGGGAGGGTTCAGATGCAGTGCCGGTGAGGAAGCAGATTTGAGGTGCAATGGTTATGATGGCGAATGGATGTTGGTGTCGGTGCTAAAGGGATGGAGGCTGAGGCGTTGTATTATGATGACAATGTTGGTGGTGGACTAGTGGTAGTACTACGATGAGGTTTGAACCCAATTTTCATATAACTAACTCTATATATCACTACTCTTGTTCTCCTTTTGACTTTCCGGAAAAAAACTCGCTTCTCCCTCATTTTGTTCGATTTGTTTCCAACTAAGGTCTCAAATTCGTTGTGTTGGCACTGATCATAGTCACACTTGAAATGTGGTGGCTGTGGATTGAAAACATCAGGAATATTCTCAATCGTAACTCTCAATTTACGTTGAATTAGTAATGCTGGTTGAATAATTAATGTCAATTGTGAAGGTGAAGAGAATAAGGGTTCCAACGTTGGCGTGGAGGCCTGTGGTTATGTGATCCTAAAATGATGGTGATGTGGAAGTGTAGTAGTCATGGTCATCTTGCATGGGGTGGTGTGATCGTCGTAGCAGTGAAGTCATGGCCGCACTTGTTTGTTACAGTGGTTAAATGAAAACAGAGGTGTAGGGGTTCAGATGCAGTGCCAGTGGAGGAAGCAGAGGTTAGGTGCAGTGGTTGTGATGGCGAAGGGATGTTGGTGTAGGTGCTAAAGGGATGGAGGCAGAGGCGTTGTATTATGGTGACAATGTTGGTGGTGGAATTGTGGTAGTACTACGATGAGGTTTGTTGTATTCTTACAACCCAATTTTCATAAAACAAAAAAAAAATATTGGTATGGTTGGATTTCACCAACTTTTAGTACTTTGAAAATCCTCGTTATCGATAAAATATACGCCTTTATCCAATTAAAAATGGGGGAGATGCGAGTTCTTTTACGAAATAATTTACTTCTCAACTCTCCGAGGGTAAATTGGTCTTATTTTTTAATTTTACAAACTGTTTAAGATTTAAACTACTTGGGTTTGAAATTACACTCAACAAGCTTTACAACGGTACAGACCTTGCCAAAATTGGAGTTTGGGAGTATCCAGAATAAACGCGCAAAGTTTGAACAATTTTCGAGCTTCAATGCGCCTCGGGCAGAGAGGCATGTGCCCCAGGCGCATTCTATTGCGCCCAGGCGCGACCTTGCAATTTCAAAACTAACCCAACTTTGCTCTTGTTCTCCTTTTGACTTTAGGGAAAAAACTCACATCTCCCTCATTTTGTTCGATTTGTTTCCAACTAAGGTCTCAAATTCGTTGTGTTCGCGTTGATCAAAGACGCACTTGAAATGTGGTGGGTGTGGTTTGAAAACATCAGGACTATTCTCAATCTTAACTCTCAATTTACGTTAAATTAGTAATGCCGGTTGAATAATTAATGTCAATTCTAAAGGTGAAGTAAATAAGGGTTCCAATGTTGGCCTGGAGGCCTGTGGTTATGTGATCTTAAAATGACAGTGACGTGGAAGTGTAGTAGTCATGGTCATCATGCATGGGGTAGTGTGATCATCGTAGCAGTGAAGTCGTGGCCGCGCATGTTTGAGACAGTGGTTAAATGAAAAAAGAGGTGGGAGGGTTCAGATGCAGTGCCGGGGAGGAAGCAGATTTGAGGTGCAATGGTTATGATGGCGAATGAATGTTGGTGTCGGTGCTAAAGGGATGGAGGCTGAGGCGTTGTATTATGATGACAATGTTGGTGGTGGACTAGTGGTAGTACTACGATGAGATTTGAACCCAATTTTCATAAAACCAAAAAAATGTATTGTTATGATTGGATTTCACCAACTTTTAGTACTTTCAAAATCCTCGTTATCGATATAATATAGGTCTTTGTCCAATTAAAAATGAGGGAGATGCGAGTTCTTTTCCGATATAATTTACTTTTCAACTCTCTGAGGGTAAATTGGTCATATTTTTTAATGTACAAACTGTTTAAGATTTAAACTACTCAAGCTAGAAATTACACTTAACACGCTTTACAACGGTACACACCTTGCGAAAATCGGAGTTTGGGAGTATCCGGAATAAACACGCAAAGTTTGAACAATATTCGAGCTGCAATGCGCCTCAGGCGGAAAGGCATACGCCCTAGCCGCATTCCATTGCGCCCAGGCGCTACCTTGCAATTTCAAAACTAACCCGACTTTTAAGCCTTGTCACGGGCACTCCCAAACTCCGATTCGCACGTGGTTTGAACCGTTGGAAAGCTTGTCAATCCTACTTTCTAATTGAGCAAATTAGTTTGACTCCCAAATTGCTTACATGTCAAAATATATGATAATTTTACCCTCAAAATGTCCGAAAAAAACTTATTCAGGGAAAATCTTTGAATCACACCAACATTGAACTAGAATGAAACCTACTTATATTGATGGACAGGGTATTCAAAGTACTAAAAGATTGTGAGATTGAATCACATGAATAATATATTTTGATTTCTAAAAAATTGGTCGATATTATATTAACTCAAAGATCGTCTGAACCTCTAAACACATAGAAGTTGTCCGACGCTCCCACCAAATGGAACTGGAAAAGCCAAATGGAGAGAAGAAGGCTCTGTCCATATAACAAATCCTATCCCTACAGACAATTTGGGTTTGGAAAGCAGCTCTATATTTTCACAAAAAAACATTCATCAGGTCGTCAAATAACTTATATTGGGAAAATTATTGAATCACACTAACATTGAACCAGAATGAAACATACTCTATATTGATAGAAAGGGTATTCAAAGAAGTAAAACATGGTGTGATCGTATCATAAAAATAATTTTTTTTTTTGTAAATGAAAAATTAGCTGATATTAGACAAACTCAAAGATCGTCGAACCCACTAAATGCATAGAAATGGTCCAATGCTCGCACCAAATGCAGGACGCAACTGTGAAAATCGAATGCAGACTAGAAGCTCTGGCCATATAACTTACTCTATATATCACTACTCTTGTTCTCCTTTTGACTTTCCGGGAAAAAACTCGCATCTCCCTCATTTTGTTCGATTTGTGTAGACACTCCAATTTGTCCTAACGATTATTTCAGGTCCCACCTTGGGGACCATCCCGATGATGAAATGGATACAGTGATTGCTGATTGACTTCTTGAGAACCTTAGGACTTTCGGTAAGAACTTTGAGCCACTTAGAGGACCCAATTCCGAGCCAATTAGCCGTTCAGTTAGAAATACAGAATCCTAGGAGAATCCATCTGCCGGCCGTAACATTGATCTCACGGCCTTACTTTGGTAAGTTTTTCACACTTAGAGTCTTTAGAGTCTTAAAATCCAAAAAATTGAAAATTTTGAAAAATCTAAAACAAAGTGGGACCCCTTTTTGCTGCGATTTGGCACTTGTTGTGATTAGTTGTTGGAAAATTAAGTTGAGGTGTGTTGCCTACCATCGTGATATCTGTTTTTGGCTTGGTAGTTCTACTTGCTAGCTTATCTTAAGAAGTTGATCATGGCACTCTTGTATAGCACTATTTCACGTCACGTTTATTTTGGCCTTGACCACTTGTGAGCTGTGACTTAACCAGTCTTGATGGCTAGATTAGTGGAGACTTATGCCCTAGTGAGCTTTTGGGCCCTATCTTTTATTGGAGTGGTGTCACTTTAACTCTTAGTTTGTCATGGAAAGATTCTATTTGTTGTGGTCTCATTATTCTTGATTGTTGAATGTTGGAACTTGACTGCATAATAATATCTCTTGGATTTTGGTTAGTCATACGGATGTTACACCCCTGGGAGAGGATTATGGGCATTTTCTTGATACTCGAGCAGGTTCGTTCCTTTGTTTTTTCCATTTATCCCTTGTGAGCCACTTTGAGCCTCATATATTTAGCCTTTTCTTGGTTAGCTCCACCTTCCATATTGTTTTAGAGAAAGGCAAAAGTGTAAAGGTGCAATTTTTGGATGGATTGTGAACTTTTGTGCTTGAATTGGTGGTGCTCCTTTAAAAAAAAAAGAAAACAGAATAGAAAAAAAATAAGAGAAAGAGAAAATAAAAGGGGCGCCGATATAGATGAAAAGGAGGAATCGTGCTTTATTGCTGGGAAATGTTAAAAGGTTAGAAGGAGAGATAAGGTGAAATTGAAAAGAAGAAAAAAATTAAGAAAAAAAAAGAAAAGAGGGCACACGCATCGTTATATTTGCCCTATGTGAGTTGTGGTTAGCCTATTCTCGGACAATTAAATGTTTTACCCTAACCTTGAAATACTTTCCCTACCCTAACGTCATCACCGGAATTAAAGTCCTATTTGATCCTAGGGATGATGGGAAGTGGATTGATGGATGTGAGAGAGAGTTCCAATACTTGGTATTCTATTCATGAGACCGAGTGTTCACCATACAAAGCGTTCGTTTCGTGTCTTATGTGCGAGGTACTCTGCTTTTAGTTTACATAACTTCTAACCGCACACTTGAGAGTTCATAATGCACCTTGTTTTCAGTGATTTTATTTGTGAGTGCAAGACACAGTGAGGATTGAAGTCGAGACTCGGTCTGGAGAGAGCGGTTAGTCATTGCACACTTTTGGTTGAGGCCTATTTCACACACACATGCTAAGCCGAGATGCCATGGTTTATTTCTTGACTTGATAGCGTTTGGAACTATTTGCGCCATCTTATAACTTTGTGGTAACTGCGAATTCTTTGCCTGATGGACCAATGAGTTGTATGACAAGTTTTGAATTCCATAGAAAAGGTTCAATGTGTTTTGTGGGTGATCACTGCTGAAAACCCTCACGAGACTTCACTCGTCCTACCGGGGCCGCCTGGGGGTTTAAAGGAACTATCAATTTTAATTTTTTTTCTTTAGTTCCATTTTGTTTTCTTTGCTCGGGGCTAGCAAAATATAAGTTGGGGGGTGATTTTAAGACTCTAAAGACTCTAAGTGTGAAAAACTTACCAAAGTAATCCCTCCCCCCAACTTGAACCATTCGATGTCCTCATTGAATGCAAAAGAATAAAAATGCAGGACATAAAAGCAAATGAAGGGAAAGGTATCACCTCGGAAGGGAGAACTACGCAAGAAATAAGATAGCGGGAAGAAGACCCCCCAACTTGAATGAAAGCATCCTGCAATGTTAGTCCTCACAACAAAAACGAAAAAAATAATAATAATAACTACCTAAAAATAAATAAATAAATAAATAAAATAACAAAAAAAAATAACAAAAAAAATATATACATAAAGGTAATGACATTCACTCCCATCACGAAAAATCCAAACATTTATCATATTACGAAGAGCAATCAAAATCAACATCTCACCACATTTCAAGCACTCCGTTAAAAATTGTACGCGACCATGCCACAAAATCAAATACTTAGAATATCTTAATTGCCTTTGTCGTGTTTGAATTTTAAATTTCACCAATCGCATATTCCGAACCAAATTAACTTTCAAGTTGTTGATGAATTTTAATAAAAATGGATAGTAAACCATATTAAAATTATCAACACCAAGAAAATCAATTTGCTCTAACTTAACAATCTTTTGCAATGGTGGATGCTCAATAGGAGTGATGACATCAATATCTATGGCCGGAGATACTTGATCATCAAAAACAAGTGGACTTTGCACAATTATTGGCAACGACTCCTCAAGAGTCGCGTCATAAAAATCCATCTTAAGTGTACTAGAATGCTCACGAGAAGACTGTTGCACTTCAGGTGAACTAACTATTTCGTTAGTTACAAGTGGCTCTGTTGTTTCATCTTCCAATGCACAAGAATTAATCACATGAAAATTTTCAACTTGATTGCAAGAAAAAGAATCAGCTAATTGATCAAAATAAGGTGGCTCTATTTCCTCTTTTCCCCTCCCATCAGAATTGGTATCCTCAGAACTATCAGTCAACTCATAAAATTGGAGCTTTTGGGTTAATTCATCTATGTAATCCTAAGCATCTTCAGGGCTTTTATCTAGGAATTCATCAGTGGACCTAAAATCCACCTGACATGGCTTAGAATTTAAACCACAGCAGAATATAACCAGAAGACTACCAAGCTCACAATTAAAACTCGACCAAAAGAATACGAAAGATTTAAATCGGTCCCAACACTGTGACAAAGACTCATCATCTTGTTGAGAGAAATGTGATAGTTCTTGTAAAAGCATATGAGTCTCATATGAGGGATTGAAAGTTTTGAAAAATTGTATTACAATCTCATCCCATGTCAATCTTGTACTCAAACAATTAAACCAATCTCGAGCACTACCATGCAAAGATGTTGGGAATACACGTAAAAGAGCCACTTTATCGCTAGCAAAAGCTTTCTCAAGGTCATGAACATGCGAAAAAGGATTCTCTGAGGCCAAACCATAAAATATAGGAAGTGACACTGAACAATCAAATTGTCTTGTATAACCTCCATACCACCTTTCAAAATTGGCCATTTTTTTTAACAATAATAATAATAATAAATAAAAAAACAAGCTAGAGGTGATTGCTTTCCTACGATGGAAGATTGCCTACCTCTACCTATTCTGACTCAAAATAAAAAACTAAAAGGAAAACAAATAAAATAATAATAATAACTACCCGAATCCTTAACACACGTTACCGTCCCCGGCAACGGCGCAAAAAATGCTTGACCGATTTCCAAGTCCTAAATTAATGGGTTGCCCCAAGCGTAGGGCGGAGACCGTCGTAGCACAATATCCAGTAAGACCGGAGTTGAATCCACAGAGACAAAAACGTGAGCTGACTAAAAACTCGGGTTGTTAAAGATTTAAATGGGCTCTTAGGTAGCCACCCCTTGTCGATTTGATTTAGAGATTAACTAAAACTAAGAAATTGTTTGACTTTTTAAATAATTAAAAGGAGGTACGGTCGTAGGGTTCATAACACTCGTAACCAGTCCGGAGTAACCTGCTCTGTTTGGAGTTCTTAAAAACGTTAATTTTTAGATTGAAAGAGATACCCCGCAAGATGCGAGACCCTATGGTCGCTGTATACCCATGCGCAGCGGAGAACGAGTTTTGGACCCCCATTCCCTCGTTCACATGGGCTCCGACGATGCCTGGATTCGTCTCACGAATGTTCTCAATTAACCTAAAATTGCTTTTTTCATTGTTTGAAAATAGGAGCAGTACCCGGACTGGCCACGGTATACTAATTACCCCGCGACCCTACCTAAATGATTACTCAATAATCATTATGCAAGAAATAGAAGAAACCCTAATTTGATTCATGCTTCTAGCAGTGGAGAAAGAAAATAAACACAGGATCTAAATCAAACAAGAACCAACGAATAACTTTTATAAAGAACTGAAATTAAAACGAGGTATCGGAATGCGAGTAGTTGAACAAAGCTTCAAAAAGAAAGAACTCAGAAGAAAACTAACGATATGCGGAACAAAAGAATCGATAGTCTGACGGCAGCCCCGTTTCTCCTTTTCGTCCATGGAAAAAAAACCTTCCGCATGAGACTGCTTTATCTTCCTTTTATAAGGTACAGAAGCCCAGTACTTAATAAAGCCCTATTTTCCTTCTTTTAAATTCTCAGCCGTGTAATTCCCAATTGTTGAAACATTGGGCCCTCCTTGGTCACAATTACTTATGAGGCCCATTAGAAGACAAGTCTCCAATCATAGATTAATTAAGTTAAGCACCGAACTCTCGACTCCAAATTTCAATTCGGGCACTCCACTTGATTGAATCCAAACGAAACAATTTTGAACACTGTTTAATATTTCGACTTTGCGCTTTTTGTATCGAATTGCCCAAATACCTACAACACAAAAATTATGTATTAAAACTTCAAATAATAATATAAAAATAGACTTAGCAAGGATAAATTAAGGGGCGCGTATGTGAACATTTATGCACCTATCACCTTTACATCATTTCCTCACCCGAGCAACTTGTTGCTTGAAAATGTCCCTGAGAGATCCATCCCATGGCCGCAAGATCAATCCTTCGGCCGCCATATCCTTTCCTCGGCCGCCAGATCATCCTTTTTCCAAACTCTGGAACATTCTGTCGATTGTTTGATCCGATTACACTACCTTTCCGATGCGTTCGGGCCACGTTCTGAGATCACAACAAAGAGTTCGAATTGCATTGCAATTGCAATCGTGCGTTTTGATTGGACCGAGTGAGTCATCAATTGCCTATATAAAGGGGCCTTTGGACTCTGAAAATACAACACAAAATTCATCAGATTCATACCCTCTCTAGCCATAATACTCTGCAGCATTACTCTCTCAAACCCCCTCTGCAAAAGCCCAAACCTCCCGAAGGCAGTCATCAATCCAACGATCAAACCCCGAAGTCTTAAACCCTAACCCTAGGGTTTTTCAAGAAGCAATCAATCAATCCCGATCAAATCCGAAGCAATCAAGCTACTGAGGGATCAAGGTGGTGAGGCCCAGGGGCCTCTGGTTCGGTTTATTTATCTTTTTTATACCTAATCGCAGCGTTTTGATAGTCTGCTAACTTTTCTGTCTGGTGTGAGGAAGAACATCAGCCGGGGCTTCGATCCCTCGGCCGATACATCCAAACCAGGAGGATCCCTCGGCCGTGACATCCATTCACTGGCCGCGAGATCCATCTCCCTGGGACAATATGCTTTGTTTTCTGCTTTCTGATGCATGATTTACTTATCGTCTCGGCTCACCTTATTTACTGTTTAAAGGCATAAAAACAGATTATGTGTTGGAATTAAATAAAGCATCTATATGTCTTATGTTGAAACGATTATGGGCTTGCCTCGCGACTAGGCAGAGAGGGGTGCCTAACACCTTCCCCTTACTGTACCTTTGACTTCCGTATCCAGAATCTCAATCTATTTTCCTAGTTTTAATAAATTGGGTGGTGACTCTGTTTTGATGATAACCGCTATCATGTGGTGATGTTCCTAGCCATGGGAATAACCATGATCTTGGTTTACGAAGCAAGCAACCAAACGAGCAAACAAATGATCAATATATATGGCGATGCCCCGTTTGAGAGGTGTCTACAGTTTGTTTCCAACTAAGCCCACAAATTCGTTGTGTTGGCGCTGATCAAAGTCGCACTTGAAATGTGGTGGCTGTGGATTGAAAACATCAGGAATATTGTCAATCGTAACTCTCAATTTACGTTGAATTAGTAATGCCGGTTGAATAATTAATGTCAATTGTAAAGGTGAAGTAAATAAGGGTTCCAATGTTGGCGTGGAGGCATGTGGTTATGTGATCCTAAAATGATGGTGATGTGGAAGTGTAGTAGTCATGGTCATCTTGCATGGGGTGGTGTGATCGTCGTAGCAGTGAAGTCGTGGCCGCACGTGTTTGGAACAGTGGTTAAATGAAAACAAAGGTGGGAGGGTTCAGATGCAGTGCCAGTGGAGGAAGCAAAGTTGAGGTGCAGTGGTAGTGAGGGCGAATGGATATTGGTGTAGATGCTAAAGATATGGAGGCGGAAGCATTGTATTATGGTGACAATGTTGGTGGTGGAATAGTGGTAGTACTATGATGAGGTTTGTAGTATTCTTACTACACAATTTTCGTACAAAAAAAAAAAATTTGTAATGATTGGATTTCACCAACTTTTAGTACTTTCAAAATCTTCGTTATCGATATAATATAGGTCTTTATCCAATTAAAAATGAGAGAGATGCGAGTTCTTTTCCTAAATAATTTACTTTTCAAATCTTTGAGGGTAAATTTGACATATTTTTTAATGTACAAGCTGTTTAAGATTTAAACTACTCGGGTTAGAAATTACACTTAACAAGCTTTACAACTACAGACCTTGCGAAAATCGGAGTTCGGGAGTATCCGGAATAAACATGCAAAGTTTGAACAATTTTCGAGCTTCAATGCGCCTCAGGCAGAGAGGCATGCGCCCCAGGCGCATTCTATTGCGCCCAAGCGCGACCTTGCAATTTCAAAAGTAACCCGACTTTGAAGCCTTCTTACGGGCACTCCCGAATTCCGATTCACACGTGGTTTGAACCATTGGAAAGCTTGTCTATCCTACTTTCTAGTTGAGCAAATTAGTTTGACTCCCAAATTGCATATAAATCAAAATATATGAAAATTTTACCCTCAAAATGTCGGAAAAAAACTTATTCTGGGAAAATCTTCGAATCACACCGACATTGAACTAGAATGAAACCTACTTATATTGATGGACAGGGTATTCAAAAAACTAAAAGATTGGGGGATTGAATCACACGAATAATATATTTTGTTTTCTAAAAAATAGGTCGATATTATATCATTTCAAATATCGTCTGAGCCACTAAACACATAGAAGTGGTCCGACGCTCCCACCAAATGGAACTTGAAAAGCCAAATGGAGAGAAGAAGGCTCTGTCCATAAAACAAATCCTATCCCTACAGACATTTTGGGTTTGGAAAGCAGCTCTATATTTTCACAAAAAAAACATTCATCAGGTCGTCAAATAACTTATATCGGGAAAGTTATTGAATCACACCAACATTGAACCATAACGAAACATACTCTATATTGATAGAAAGGGTATTGTCACCATAATACTTTTCATCTTGCATGGTGTGGTGTGATCGTCATAGCAGTGAAGTCGTGGCCGCGCGTGTTTGTGACAGTGGTTAAATGAAAACACAGGTGGGACGGTTCAGATTCAGTGCCAGTGGAGGAAGTAGAGTTGAGGTGCAGTGGTTATGATGGCGATGGGATGTTGGTGTAGGTGCTGAAGGGATGGAGGCGGAGGCGTTGTGTTATGGTGACAATGTTGGTGGTAGAATAGTGGTAGTACAACGATGAGGTTTGTAGTATTCTCACTACCCAGTTTTTTTAAAACAAAAAAAAAATGTTGTTATGATTGGATTTCACCAACTTTTAGTACTTTCTAAATACTCGTTATCGATGTAATATAGGTCTTTGTCCAAATAAAAATGAGGGAGATGCGAGTTCTTTTCCGAAATAATTTACTTTTCAACTCTCTGAGGGTAAATTGGTCATATTTTTTAATGTACAAACTGTTTAAGATTTAAAATACGCGGGTTAGAAATTACACTTAACAAGCTTTACAACGGTACAGACCTTGCGAAAATCGGAGTTCGGGAGTATCCGGAACAAACACGCAAAGTTCGAACAATTTTCGAGCTTCAATCCGCCTCAGGCGGAAAGGCATGCGCCCCGGGCGCATTCTATTCTGCCCAGGCGCGACCATGCAATTTCAAAAGTAACCCGACTTCGAAGCCATCTTACGGGCACTCCCGAACTCCGATTTGCACGTAGCTTGAACCGTTGGAAAGCTTGTCTATCCTACTTTCTAATTGAGCAAATTAGTTTGACTCCCAAATTGCTTATATGTCAAAATATATGATAATTTTACCCTCAAAATGTCGGGAAAAAACTTATTCAGGGAAAATCTTTGAATCACACCGACATTGAACCAGAATTAAACCTACTTATATTGACGGACAATATATTCAAAGTACTAAAACATTATGGGATTGAATCACATGAATAATATATTTTGATTTCTAAAAATTTGGTCGATATTATATCAACTCAAAGATCGTTTGAGCCACTAAACACATAGAAGTGGTCCGACGCTCCCACCAAATGCAACTGGAAAAGCCAAATGGAGAGAAGAAGGCTCTGTCCATATAACAAGTCCTATCCCTACATACATTTTGGGTTTGGAAAGCAGCTCTATATTTTAACAAAAAAACATTCATCAGGTCGTCAAATAACTTATATCGGGAAAGTTATTGAATCACACCAACATTGAACCATAACGAAACATACTCTATATTGATACAAAGGATATTCAATGAAGTAAAACATGGTGTTATCTTATCATAAAGGTAATTTTTTATTAAATGAAAAATTGGCAGATATTAGTCCAACTCAAAGATCGTCGAACCCACTAAA
Source organism: Rhododendron molle (assembly GCA_025413875.1). Classification (NCBI taxonomy): domain Eukaryota; kingdom Viridiplantae; phylum Streptophyta; class Magnoliopsida; order Ericales; family Ericaceae; genus Rhododendron; species Rhododendron molle. The sequence goes on from CM046392.1 coordinate 47,293,927, forward strand.
TACATGGAAATGGTCAAATGTTCGCACCAAATGCAGAACGCAACTGTGAAAATCGAATGCAGACTAGAAGCTCTGTCCATATAACTAACTCTATATATCACTACTCTTGTTCTCCTTTTGACTTTCAGGGAAAAAATTCGTATCTCCCTCATTTTGTTCGATTTGTTTCCAACTAAGGTCTCAAATTCGTTGTGTTGGCGCTGATCAAAGTCACACTTGAAATGTGGTGGCTGTGGATTGAAAACATCAGGAATATTGTGAATCGTAACTCTCAAATTACGTTGAATTAGTAATGCCGGTTGAATAATTATTGTCAATTGTAAAGGTGAAGTAAATATGGGTTCCAATGTTGGCGTGGAGGCCAGTGGTTATGTGATCCTAAAATGATGGTGATGTGGAAGTGTAGTAGTCATGGTCATCTTGCATGGGGTGGTGTGATCGTCGTAGCAGTGAAGTCGTGGTTGCCCGTGTTTGAGACATTGGTAAAATGAAAACAAAGGTGGGAGGGTTCAGATGCAGTGCCAGTGGAGGAAGCAGAGTTGAGGTGCAGTGGTTGTGATGGCGAACGGACGTTGGTGTAGGTGCTAAAGGGATGGAGGCGGAAGCATTGTATTATGGTGACAATGTTGGTGGTGGAATAGTGGTAGTACTATGATGAGGTTTGTAGTATTCTTACTACCAAATTTCGTACAAAAAAAAAAAATTGTAATGATTCGATTTCACCAACTTTCAGTACTTTCAAAATCCTCGTTATCGATATAATATAGGTCTTTATCCAATTAAAAATGATGGAGAAGCAAGTTCTTTTCCGAAATAATTTACTTTTCAACTCTCTGAGGGTAAATTGGTCATATGCTTCAATGTACAAACTGTTAAAGATTTTAACTACGTGGGTTTGAAATTAAACTTAACAAGCTTTACAACGGTACAGACATTGCCAAAATCGGAGTTCGGGAGAATCCGGAATAAACATGCAAAGTTTGAACAATTTTCGAGCTTCAATGCGCCTCTGGCGGAAAGGCATGCGCCCCAGGCGCATTCTATTGCGCCCAGGCGCGACCTTGCAATTTCAAAACTAACCCAACTTTGAAGCCTTGTCACGGGCACTTCCGAACTCCGATTTGCACGTTGTTTGAACCAGTGGAAAGCTTGTCTATCATACTTTCTAATTGAGCAAATTAGTTTCACTCCCAAATTGCATATACGTCAAAATATATTATAATTTTAGCCTCAAAATGTCGGAAACAAAATTATTCAGGGAAAACCTTTGAATCACACCGACATTGAACCAGAATGAAACCTACTTATATTGATGGACAGGGTATTCGACGTACTAAAAGATTGTGGGATTGAATCACATGAATAATATATTTTGATTTTAAAAAAATTGGTCGATATTACATCAAATCAAAGATCGTCTGAGCCACTAAACACATAGAAGTATTCCGACGCTCCCACCAAATGCCACAAGAAGAGCCAAATGGAGAGAAGAAGGCTCTGTCCATATAACAAATCCTATCCCTACAGACATTTTGGGTTTGGAAAGCAACTCTATAAGTTAACAAAAAAAACATTCATCAAGTCGTCAAATTACTTATATAGGGAAAATTATTGAATCACACCAACATTGAGCCAGAACGAAACATTCTTTATATTGATAGAAAGGGTATTCAAAGAAGTAAAACATGGTGTGATCATATCGTAAAAGTAATTTTTTTTTTGTAAATGAAAAATTTGCTGATATTAGACCAACTCAAAGATCGTCAAACCCACTAACTGCATAGAAATGGTCCAATGCTCGCACCAAAGGCTCGATGAAACTGAGAAAATTGAATGCCAACTAGAAGCTCTGTCCATATAACTAACTCTATATATCACCACTCTTGTTCTCCTTTTGACTTTCCGGGAAAAAACTAGCATCTCCCTCATTTTGTTCGATTTGTTTCCAACTAAGGTCTCAAATTCGTTGTGTTGGCGCTGAACAAAGTCACACCTGAAATTTGGGGGCTGTGGAATGAAAACATCAGGAATATTCTCAATCGTAACTCTTAATTTACGTTTAATTAGTAATGCCGGTTGAATAATTAATGTCAATTGTAAAGGTGAAGTAAATAAGGGTTCCAATGTTAGCGTGGAGGCCTGTGGTTAAGTGATCCTAAAATGATGGTGATGTGGAACTGTAGTTGTCGTGGTCATCTTGCATGGGGTGGTGTGATCGTCGTAGCAGTGAAGTCGTGGCCGCGCGTGTTTGTGACAGTGGTTAAATGAAAACATAGGTGGGACGGTTCAGATTCGGTGCCAGTGAAGGAAGTAGAGTTGAGGTGCAGTGGTTATGATGGCGAAGGGATGTTGGTGTAGGTGCTGAAGAGATGGAGGCGGAGGCGTTGTGTTATGGTGACAATGTTGGTGGTGGAATAGTGGTAGTACTACGATGAGGTTTGTAGTATTCTCACTACCCAGTTTTTTTAAAACAAAAAAAAATGTTGTTATGATTGGATTTCACCAACTTTTAGTACTTTCTAAATCCTCGTTATCGATGTAATATAGGTCTTTGTCCAAATAAAAATGAGGGAGATGCGAGTTCTTTTCTGAAATAATTTACTTTTCAACTCTCTGAGGGTAAATTGGTCATATTTTTTAATGTACAAACTGTTTAAGATTTAAACTACTTGGGTTTGAAATTACACTTAACAAGCTTTACAACGGTACAGACCTTGCCAAAATCGGAGTTCGGGAGTATCCGGAATAAACACGCAAAGTTTGAACAATTTTCGACCTTCAATACGCCTCAGGCGGAAAGTCATGCGCCCCAAGCGCATCCTGTTGCGCCCAGGCGCGACCGTGCAATTTCTAAACTAACCCAACTTCGAAGCCTTGTCACGGGCACTCCTGAACTCCGATTTGCACGTGGTTTGAACCATTGGAAAGCTTGTGTATCCCACTTTCTAATTGAGAAAATTAGTTTGAATCCCAAATTGCTTATACGTCAAAATATATGATAATTTTACCCTCAAAATGTCAGAAAAAAACTTATTCAGGAAAAATCTTTGAATCACACAGACATTGAACCAGAATGAAACCTACTTATATTGATGGACAGGGTATTCAACATACTAAAAGATTGTGGGATTGAATCACTTGAACAATAAATTTTGATTTCTAAAAAATTGGTCGATGTTATATCAACTCAAAGATCGTTTGAGCCACTAAACACATAGAAGTGGTCTGACGCTCCCACCAAATGCAACTGGAAAAGCCAAATGGAGAGAAGAAGGCTCTGTCCATATAACAAGTCCTATCCCTGCAGACATTTTGTGTTTGTAAAGCAGCTCTTTATGTTGACAAAAAAACATTCATCAGGTTGTCAAATAATTCATATAGGGAAAATTATTGAATCACACCAACATTAAACCAGAACGAAACAAACTTCATATTGATAGAAATGGTATTGAAAGAAGTAAAACATGGTGTGATCGCATCATAAATGTAATTTTTTTTGTAAATGAAAAATTAGTTGATATTAGACCAACTCAAAGATGGTCGAACCCACTAAATGCATAGAAGTGGTCCAATGCTCACACCAAATGCACGACGCTACTGGGAAAATCGAATGCAGACGAGAAGCTCTATCCATATAACTAACTCTATATATCACTACTCTTGTTCTCCTTTTATCTTTCTGGGGAAAAACTCTCATCTCCCTCATTTTGTTCCATTTGTTTCCAACTGAGGTCTCAAATTCGTTCTGTTGGCCCTGATCGAAGTCACACTTGAAAAGTGGTGGCTGTGGATTGAAAACATCAGGAATATTCTCAATCGTAACTTTCAATTTGCGTTGAATTGGTAATGCCGGTTGAATAATTAATGTCAATTGTAAAGGTGAAGTAAATAAGGGTTCCAATGTTGGCGTGGAGGCCTGTGGTTATGTGATCCTAAAATGATGGTGATGTGGAAGTGTAGTAGTCATGGTCATCTTGCATGGGGTGGTGTGATCGTCGTAGCAGTGAAGTCGTTGCCGCGCATGTTTTGTGACAGTGGTTAAATGAAAACAGAGGTGGGAGCTAGGGTTCAGATGCAGTGCCAGTGGAGGAAGCAGAGTTCAGGTGCAGTGGTTGTGATGGCGAAGGGATGTTGGTGTAGGTGCTAAAGGGATGGAGGCAGAGGCGTTGTATTATGGTGACAATGTTGGTGGTGGAATAGTGGTAGCACTACGATGAGCTTTGTAGTATTCTTACTACCCAATTTTCATAAAACAAAAAAAAAAAAATTGGTATGATCGGATTTCACCAACTTTTTATACTATCAAAATCCTCGTTATCGATATAATATACGTCTTTGTCCAATTAAAAAAGAGAGTGATGCGAGTTCTTTTCCGAAATAATTTACTTATCAACTCCCTGAGGGTAAATTGGTCTTATTTTTTAATGTACAAACTGTATAAGATTTAAAGTACTTGGGTTTGAAATTACACTTAACAAGCTTTACAACGGTACAGACCTTTCCAAAATTGGAGTTCGGGAGTATCCAGAATAATCACGCAAAGTCTGAACAATTTTCGAGCTTCAATGCGCCTCAGGCGGAAAGGCATGCGCCCCAGGCGCATTATATTGCGCCCAGGCGCGACCTTGCAATTTCAAAACTAATCGAACTTTGAAACCTTGTCACGGGCACTTCCGAACTCCGATTCGCACGTTGTTTGAACCAATGGAAAGCTTGTCTATCATACTTTCTAATTGAGCAAATTAGTTTCACTCCCAAATTGCATATACGTCAAAATATATGATAATTTTACCCTAAAATGTCGCAAAAAAACTTATTCTCGGAAAATCTTTGAATCACACCGACATTGAACCAGAATGAAATCTACTTATATTGATCGACCGGGTATTCAAAGTACTAACAGTTTGTGGGGTTGAATCACATGAATAATATATTTTGATTTTTAAAAAATTGGTCGATATTATATCAACTCGAAGATCGTCTGAGCCACTAAACACATAGAATTGGTCCGACGCTCCCACCAAATGGAACTGGAAAAGCCAAATGGAGAGAAGAAGGCTCTGTCCATATAACAAATCCTATCCCTACAGACATTTTGGGTTTGGAAAGCAGCTCTATATGTTGACAAAAAAACATTCAACAGGTCGTCAAATAACTTATATAGGGAAAATTTTTGAATCACACCAACATTGAACCAGAACGAAACATACTTTATATTGATAGAAAGGGTATTCAAAGTAGTGAAACATGGTGTGATCGTATCATAGAAGTAATTTTTTTTGTCAATGAAAAATTAGCTGATATTAGACCAACTCAAAGATCATCGAACCCACTAAATGCATAGAAATGGTCCAATGCTCGCATCAAATGCACGACGCATCGTGGAAAATTAAATGCCGACTTGAAGCTCTGTCCACATAACTAATTAAATCTATATATCACTACTCTTGTTCTCCTTTTGACTTTCCGGGAAAAAACTCGCATCTCCCTCATTTTGTTCGATTTGTTTCCAACTAAGGTCTCAAATTGGTTGTGTTGGCGCTGATCAAAGCCACACTTTAAATGTGGTGGCTGTGGATTGAAAACATCAGGAATATTGTCAATCGTAACTCTCAATTTACGTTGAATTAGTAATGCCGGTTGAATAATTAATGTCAATTGTAAAGGTGAAGTAAATAAGGGTTCCAATGCTGGCGTGAAGGCCTGTGGTTATGTGATCCTAAAATGATGGTGATGTGGAAGTGTGGTAGTCATAGTCATCTTGCATGGGGTGGTGTGGAAGTGTCGTCGTAGCAGTGAAGTCGTGGCCGCGCGTGTTTGAGACAGTGGTTAAATGAAAAGAGAGATGGGAGGGTTCAGATGCAGTGCCAGTGGAGGAAGCAGAGTTGAGGTGGAAAGGTTGTGATGGCGAAGGGATGTTGGTGTAGGTGCCAAAGGGATGGAGGCGGAGGCGTCGTGTTATGGTGACAATGTTGGTGGTGGAATAGTGGTAGTACTACGATGAGGTTTTTAGTTCTCTTACTACCAAATTTTCATAAAACAAAAAAAAATATTATCATGACTGGATTTTACCAACTTTTAGTACTTTCAGAATCCTCGTTATCGATATAATATTGGTCTTTATCCAATGAAAAATGAGGGAGATGCGAGTTCTTTTCCGAAATAATTTACTTTTCTACTCTCTGTGGGTAAATTGGTCATAATTTTTAATGTACAAACTATTTAAGATTTAAACTACTTGGCCTAGAAATTACACTTAACAAGCTTTACAACGGTACAAACCTTGTGAAAATCGGAGTTCGGGAGTATCCGGAATAAACAGGCAAAGTTTGAACAATTTTCGAGTTTCAATGCGCTTCAGGCAGAAAGTCTTGCGCCCCATGCGCATTCTATTGCGCCCTAGCGCGACCTTGCAATTTCAAAATCTAATTGAACTTTGAAGCCTTGTCTCGGGCACTCCTGAACTCCGATTTGCACGTGGTTTAAACCGTTGCAAAGCTTGTCTATCCTACTTTCTAATTGAGGAAATTAGTTTGACTCCTAAATTGCTTATACGTCAAAATATATGATAATTTTACCGTCAAAATGTCGGAAAGAAACTCCTTCAGGGAAAACCTTTGAATCACACCGACATTGAAACAGAATGAAACCTACTTATAAGTATGGACAAGGTATTCAAAGTACTAAAGATTGTGGGATTGAATCACTTGAATAATATATTTTGATTTCAAAAAAATTGGTTGATATTATATCAACTCAAAGATCGTCTGAGCCACTAAACACATAAAACTGGTCCGACGCTCCCACTAAATGCAAGTGGAAAAGCCAAATGGAGAGAAAAAGGCTCTGCCCATATAACAAATCCTATCCCTACAGACATTTTGGGTATCGACAGCAGCTCTATATGTCGACAAAAAAACATTCATCTGGTCATCAAATAACTTATATAGGGAAAAATATTGAATCACACCAACCTTGAACCAGAACAAAACATACTTTATATTGATTGAAAGAGTATTCAAAGAAGTAAAATATGATGTGATCGTCTCATAAAAGTAATTTTTTTGTAAATGAAAAATTAGCTAATATTAGACCAACTAAAAGGTCGTCGAACCCACTAAATGCATAGAAATGGTCCAATGCTCGCACCAAATGCACGACACAACTGGGAAAATCGAATGCAGACTAGAAGCTCTGTCCATATAACTAACTCTACATATCACTACTCTTGTTCTCCTTTTGACTTTCCGGGAAAAAACTCGCATCTCCCTCATTTTGTTCGATTTGTTTCCAACTATGGTCTCAAATTCGTTGTGTTGGTGCTGATCAAAGTCACACTTGAAATGTGGTGGCTGTGGATTGAAAACATCAAGAATATTCTCAAACGTAACTCTCAATTTACGTTTAATTAGTAATGCCGGTTGAATAATTAATGTCAATTGTAAAGGTGAAGTAAATAAGGGTTCCAATATTGGCGTGGAGGCCTGTGGTTATGTGATCCTAAAATGATGGTGATGTGGAAGTGTAGTAGTCATGGTCTTCTTGGATGGGATGCTGTGATTGTCGTACCAGTGAAGTCGTGGTCGCGCGTGTTTGTGACAGTGGTTAAATGGAAACAGAGGTGGGAGGGTTCAGATGCAGTGCTAGTGGAGGAAGCAGAGTTGAGGTGCAGTGGTTCTGATGGCGAATGGATTTTGGTGAAGGTGCTAAAGGGATGGAGGCGGAGGCTTTGTATTATGGTGACAATGTTGGTGGTGGAATAGTGGTAGTACTACGATGAGGTTTGTAGTATTCTTACTACCCAATTTTCTTAAAACAAAAAAAGTATGTTGTTATGATCGGATTTCACCAACTTTTATTACTTTCACAATCCTCGTTATCGATATACTATAGGTCTTTCTTCCATTAAAAATGTGGGAGATGCGAGTTCTTTTCCGAAATAATTTGCTTTTCAACTCTCTGAGGGTAAATTGGTCATATTTTTTAATGTACAAGCTCTTTAAGATTTTAACTACTCGGGTTAGAAATTACACTTAACAAATTTTACAACGGTACAGACCTTGCTAAAATCGGAGTTCGGGAGTATCCGGAATAAACACGCAAAGTTTGAACAATTTTCGACCTTCAATGCGCCTCAGGCGGAAAGGCATGCGCCACAGGCGCATTATATTGCGCCCAGGCGCGACCTTGCAATTTCAAACTAATCGAACTTTGAAGCCTTGTCACGGGCACTCCCGAACTTCGATTTGCACGTGGTTTGAACCGTTGGAAAGCTTGTCTATCCTACTTTCTAATTTGGCAAATTAGTTTGACTCCCAAATTGTTTATACGTCAAAATATATGATAATTTTACCCTCAAAATGTCGGAAAAAAACTTATTCAGGGAAAATCTTTGAATCACACCGACATTGAACCAGAATGAAACCTACTTATATTGTTGGACAGCTCTGAAAATTGCTCCAAGTCCCATATTTTGAGAAAAGCTTGTATATCAATGACGCCCTTTCCAGTAGCTGCAAAATCAGTACTTCCTGGCCGCAAACTATGTTACTTATTGTACTTCCTCTGTCCCACTTTAAATGTTTCCTTTGGCGAATCCGATTTCAAACCCCAAAAATTATATTTCTTACACCAACTTAATGTTTTCATTAAATTTTGGTATTACTTTAATTTGGTGTAAATAATTTTTTTTTTTTGGAGCTCGAAAGTGCAAGAATTCTCATAAGGAACATTTAAATTGTGATGGTGAAAGCATTTTTTTTTTTGAGTTCGAAAATGCGCAAATTCTCGTAAGGGACATTTAAATAGGGACGGTGGAAGTATATGTTTCTTGACATAATTTTTCATTTCTTCCATGTTTTTCTCCCCATAATTTCCCTTTTCTTCTCAAAGAAATAACATTCTCTATCACTACATCCGTCCCATGTAATTGTCCTTTTCGAAAGTTCGTACCATTTTTCAACTTGCTTACATCTTTTCATTCATAATGTTTTTATGTGATTTTAAAAATATTATCTAATAAATTAATTGAGATCTACATCAAATAACATCCATATTTGATGTAAAATTTATTAGCAATTTAAAAGAAGGTAAATGATTTTCACTCCTTTTTTTTTATGAATGCACTTCATCCCTTGTTCTTTTAGTGCAACTGTTATGTATAATTTTTTGCTCTAAGCCAAAAAAAAGTATGCTTTTATAATTAAAAAAGAAGGCCTTTTTTTTATAAATGCATTCCATTCCTTATCTTTCAGTGCAAACTTTATGTGTAATTTTTTACTAACCAACAAAAAATGGAGTACATTTTGATATATAAAAAAAAGAGAGAGAGAATGAAAATCATTCCCCTAAAAATATAACCCATTTGAAAAACATAAAATTAATTACCATTAAATGGGTACGGATGGAGGATTTAACACAAGTGATAGTGCCTACTTGTCGATTAGGCCAATCACGAATATGAAGTTTAGGCCTCAGATTTGAGAATGACCTGTTTTTTTATGAATACTCTATATATTTATTTGGAAAAATTAATTTATTCTTATATTGTTTTTAAAAGAGTTCTACATTGGCTTGCCAAAGGTTCTGCAATGGGTAGCCAAACCTAATATGCAACTTTGGTGACGTTGTTTTTGGTGTCAAATTTGGCAATAAATTTTGCTTTGGTAAACATTTGTCAAATCCACTGCACTTTCGGGTAATTTCAATTTTACACCTAAATTATAAAAGTCATGGCAAATTGTATCCCAAAAATTGATGGTTCTAATAAAAGATTCTCTTAAATTAATGGTTTTACAAAATGACACATTATCCACTCATGTATTCGAGCAAATTTTATGTTTTCAGTTCATTTTTATTAATCATTTGTTGTATGTTTAATGGTGTCCCCGCACCGACAAGATAAAAGGCACCTCTATACAAGAAATGGTTAATGAAATCCTACTCACACCGCTTCATTGTTTGCTCAATTACATAGTCATAGTGCTTGTAGTCAACAGATAGTTCAAATTTTTTGATAAGTACAAAACAGATTATGCAAGAGTCGACCACAACTAGCAATAAATTACGGCAACCCCGTATCGATTCCAACAGAATGACTGCATAACATATACAACTTTTCCAACAACAAATGAACCAACTTTGGTAGTATCGGCCAAACAATCGTAGTATTGTCCAAACTACACTAACACATAGCGTTTTATTTTATTTCCAATTTCCTGCTACATTCTCACACTAAACAAACAAAAAAACAAAGTTCAGTCTTCACAGAAGTTATCGAGTAACTGTAAAAAATAAGGTAGGTAGAGAGATTGTGTGTACCGATATTGGTGTCTCTAAAGATTTTGAGAAACCAAAGAGGATCGAACCGCGGGAGACCACAGTGATGGGGCTTCCTTCCACCACCGCTTAACGATATCAAAAGTGTCGAATTTGTTAGTCCCAATGCAATTCAAGCACTTATAGATCTCCTTGATCGGTTCGGAGTATTATGCGGGGTTGAAGTCGAGGTGGTTTTGATGGTGTTGGAGAGAGAGAGAGAGATTGAGTGTTGTTGTGTTTCAAGTCTCTCACAGTGCCGTGGGAGGACAAAGGTGGATGCTGAACTGAACACTCACTTTTTTTACTTAGTTTACGACGAAAGCGTGTTTGTCAACCATGCAATATAATCCACTGGCCATGATCTTTTCTTCCTCAGCCGCTTAAAATTACACTTGGCTGCTAAACATTGCTCTTGGACGCTTAAAATTGCACTTGGCCGCGAAGAATTGCCTTCTTCCCTTGGCCGCTTAAAATTACACTTGGCCGCTTAGAATTGCTCTTGGACGCTTTAAATTGCACTAGCCGCAAGAAATAGCTCTTATTCCTATTTTATTCCATGGCCACCTGAAATTACAACTGGACGCTAAAAATTGCTCTTGGACGCTTAAAATTGTACTTGACTGCGAGAAATTGCTCCAAGTCCTATTTTCTTATTTGGACGCTTAAAATTACACATGGCCGCTTGAATTGCACTTGGCCGCGACAAATTGCTCCTAGTCCTATTTTCTTCTTTGGCCGCTTGAAATTACACTTGGCCGCTTAAAATTGCAGTTGGCCGTCTAAAATTGGACTTGGCCGCGAGAAATTGCTCCTAGTTATATTTTCTTCCGTGGCCACTTAAAATTACATTTGGCCGCTAACTATTGCTCTTGAACGAATAAAATTGCACTTGGCCACGAGAAATTGTTCCTATTCCTATTTTATAAGGAAAGCGTGTTTGTCAACCACGCATTCTGATCGACCGTCCGTGATCTTTTGTTCTCGGCCGTGGGAAATTTCTCTCGACGCTAAAACCTGCTCTTGGCCGCTAATGAATGCTCTTGGCCTCTGAAAATTGCTCCTTGTCCCATATTTTGAGAAAAGCGTGTTTATCAATGACGCCCTCTCCAATAGCCACAAAATCAATACTTCCTGGCCGCAAACTATGTTACTTATTGTACTCCCTCTGTCCCACTTTAAATGTAACCTATGGCGAATCCGTGCATGTCAAACCCCAAAAATATATTTTTTACACCAAATTAAGGTTTTCATTAAATTTGGGTATTAATTTAATTTGGTGTAAATAATTTTTTTTTTCGGAGTTCGAAAATTCACGAATTCTCGTAAGGAACATTTAAATTGGGATGGTAAATTTTTTTTTTTTTGGTGTTCAAAAATGCTCAAATTCTCGTAAAGGACATTTAAATAGGGATGGTGGAAGTATATGTTTCCTAACATAATTTTTCATTTCTTCCGTGTTTTACCCCCCATAATTTCCCCTTTCTTCTCAAAGAAATACCAGTCTCTGTTACTACATCCGTCCCACGTAATTGTCTTTTTCGAAAATTTGTACCATTTTTTAATTTGCTTACATCTTTTCATTCATAATGTTTTATGTGATTTTTAAAATATTGTCTAATAAACTAATTGAGATCTACATCAAATAACATCCATATTTGATGTAAAATTTATTAGCAATTTAAAAGTAGGTAAATGATTTTCACACTCCTTTTTTTTATGAATGCACTTCATCCCTTGTTCTTTTATTGCAACTTTTATGTATAATTTTTCGCTCTAAGCCAAAAAAAGTGTGCATTTATAATTTCAAAAAAGGAATTTTTTTTATAAATGCATTCCATTCCTTGTCTTTCAGTGCAAATTTTATGTGTAATTTTTTACTAAACAACAAAAAATGGAGTACATTTTGATGTATAAAAAAGAGAGAGAATGAAAGTCATTCCCCTAAAAATATAACCCATTTGAAAAACGTAAAATTTATTACCATTAAATGGGGACGGATGGAGGATTCAACACTAGTGATAGAGCCGACTTGTCTATTAGGCCAATGACGAATATGAGCTTTAGGCCTCGGATTTGAAAATGACCTATTTTTTTTATGAATACTCTATATATTTATTTTGAAAATTTTATTTATTTTTATTTTGTTTTTAAAAGAGTTCTACATTGGCTTGCCAAAAACATGATATGCAACTTTGGCGAAGTAATTTTTGGTGTCAAATTTGGCAAAAAGTTTTGCTTCGATAAACCTTTGTCAAATCCACTACACTTTCAGGTAATTTCAATTTTACACCTAAATTATAAAAGTCATGGCAAATTGTATCCCAAAAATTAATGATTCTCGTTAAAGATTCTCTTAAATTAATGGTTTTACAAAATGACACATTATCTACTCATATATTCGAGAAAATTTTATGTTTTATGTTCATTTTTATTAATCGTTTGTTGTATGTTTAATGGTGTCCCCGCACCGACAAGATAAAGGGCACCTCTATACAAGAAATGGTTAATGAAATCCAACTCACACCGCTTCAATGTTTTCTGAATTACATACATAGGCATAGTGCTTGTAGTCATCAGATAGTTCAAATTTTTGATAAGTACAAAATAGAATATGCAAGAATCGACCACAACTAGCAAGAAATTAAGTACGGCAACCCCGTATCAATTGCAACAGAATGACTGCATAACATATACTCCCTCCGTCCCTTTTTTATAGTCCAGTATTCCATTTTGGGCTGTCCCTTAATAAGTGTCCATTTTGTAAAGTTAGTGGGTAAAAGTTAGTGTACTGTCTATTTTGTCCCTAAAAGTAGATTCCTTTTTAAAAAGTAAGTGAGTAAAAAAGTAATGATGATGGGTAAGTAGGGAAAGTGGAGGAAAAAGTTGATGTGAAAGGTATAATGATGATATCTTTTTAATAAGTTGGAGTTACGAAGCAGGACACTTAAAAGGGGACGGAGGGAGTACAACTTTTCCAACAACAAATTAACAAACTTTGGTAGTATCGGCCAATCTACCGTAGTATTGTCCAAACTACCCTAACACATAGCATTTTCTTTTTATTTCCAATTTCCTGCTATATTCTCACACTAAACAAACAAAAAACAAAGCTCAGTCTTCACAGAAGTTATCTAGTAACTTTCAAAAAGTAGGTAGGTAGAGAGAGTGTGTGTACCGGTATTGGTGTCTCTAAAGCTTTTGAGAAACCGAAGAGGATCGAACCACGGTAGACCACAGTGACGGGGCTTCCTTCCACCACCGCTTAACGATATCAAAAGCATCGAATTTGTTAGTCTCAATGCAATTCAAGCCCTTGCATATTTTGCGGGGTTGAATTCGAGGTGGTTTTGATGGTGTTGGAGAGAGAGAGAGTGGTTGTGTTTCGAGTCTCTCACAGTGCTATGGGAGGACAGAGAGAGAGAGAGAGAGAGAGAGAGTGTGGTTGTGTTTGGAGTCTCTCACAGTGCCATGGGAGGAGAGAAAGAGTGTGTGTGTTGTTGTGTTTCAAGTCTCTCAACGCGTACTTATTTTACTTTATTTATGACGAAAACGTGTTTGTTAACCATGCATTCTAATCCACTGGCCATGAACTTTTCTTCCCTTGGCCACTTAAAATTACACTTGGCCGCTACCAATTGCTATTGAACGCTTAAAATTGCAATTGGCCGCGAGAAATTGCTTTCTTCCCTTGGCCGCTTTAAATTACACTTGGCCACTTAAAGTTTCTGTTGGACGCTTAAAATTACACTTGGCCACTCAAAATTGTTTTCTTCCCTGGGCCACTTAAAATTACACTTGGCCGCTCAAAATTGCTTTTGAACGCTTAAAATTGCACTTGGCCGCACAAAATTGCTTTCTTCCCTTAACCGCTCAAAATTACACTTGGCCGCTCAAAATTGCACTTGGCAGCTTGAAATTGCTTTCTTCCTTTGGCCGCTTAAAATTACACTTGGCCACTTAAAGTTGTTGTTGGACGCTTAAAATTACACTTGGCCGCTCAAAATTGTTTTCTTCCCTGGGCCGCTTAAAATTACACTTGGCCGCACAAAATTGCTTTTGAACGCTTAAAATTGCACTTGGCCGCGCAAAATTGCTTTCTTCCCTTGGCCGCTCAAAATTGCACTTGCCAGTTTGAAATTGCTTTCTTCCTTTGGCCGCTTAAAATTTCACTTGGCCACTCAAAATTGCTCTTGGATGCTTAAAATTACACTTGACCGCGAGAAATTGCTCCCAGTTCTATTTTATAAGTAAGGCGTGTTTGTCAACCACGCATTCTAATCCCCTGGCCGTGATCTTTTGTTCCCTGGCCGCGGAAAATTTCTCCTCGACGCTAAAACCTTCTCTTGGTAGCTAATGATTGCTCTTGGCCACGAAATATTGCTCCGAGATTAAATTCTTTACACCGCTGGGATAATCATTTATTTTCTTCAAATCAATTATATTACGCCACGTAGCCATGTTTTATTGATTGGGACCATCGTTTTGTAACGTGGCGCAATGTAATTGATTTGAAGGAAACAAATGTTTACACCGGCGGCGTAAAGAATTTATTCTTTGCTCCTAGTCCCATTTTTTTACAAAAGTGTGTTTATCATTGACGCCCTCTCCAGTAGCCGCAAAATCAGTACTTCCTGGCCACAAACTATGTTCCTTATTGTACTCCCTCCGTCCCACGTTAAATATTTCCTACGGCGAATTTGTGCATTTCAAACCCCAAAAAATATATTTTTTACACCAAATTGAAGTATTCATTAAATTTGGGTATTAATTTAATTTGTTGTAAACAAATATTTTTTCCGGAGTTCGAAAAATGCACAAATTCTCGTAAGGTACATTTAAATTGGGACGGTGAAGGTATTTTTTTTCTTGGAGTTCAAAAATGCACGAATTCTCGTAAGGAACTTACATTGGGACGGTGAAAGTATATGTTTCTTGACATAATTTTCCAATTCTTTCGTGTTTTTCTCCTCGTAATTTGCCTTTTCTTCCCAAAGAAATGACATTCTATGTTACTACATCTGTCCCATGTAATGCACTTTTTCAAAAGTTCATTCCATTTTTCAATTTGGTTACATGTTGTCATTGATAATGTTTTATGTGATTTTTAAAATATTGTCTAATATACTAATTGAGATCTACATCAAATAAGATCCATATTTGATGTAAAATTTATTAGCAATTTAAAAGTAGGTAAATGACTTTCACTCCTTTTTTTTTTAATGAATGCACTTCATCCCTTGTCTTTTAGTGCAACTTTTGATGAGCACGAATGGGAGACCACAGTGACGGGGCTTCCTTCCACCATCGCTTAACGATATCAAAAGCGTCGAATTTGTTAGTCCCAATGCAATTGAAGCCCTTATAGATCTCCTTGATCGGTTCGGAGTATTCTGCGGGGTTGAATTCGAGGAGGTTTTGATGGTGTTGGAGAGAGAGAGAGAGACAGATTGAGTGTGGTTGTGTTTTGAGTCTCTCACAGTGCTGTGGGAGGACGACGGTGGATGTTGAACTGAACACGTACTTTTTTTACTTAGTTTAGGACGAAATCGTGTTTGTTAACCATGCAATTTAATCCATTGGCCATGATCTTTTCTTCCTTGGCCGCTTAAAATTACACTTGGCCGCTAAACATTGCTCTTGGCCGCTTAAAATTACACTTGGCCGCTAAACATTGCTCTTGGACGCTTAAAATATCACTTGGCCGTGAGGAATTGCCTTCTTCCCTTTGCCGCTTAAAATTACACTTGGCCGCTTGCAATTGCTCTTGGACGCTTAAAATTGCACTTGGCCGCGAGAAATAGCTCCTATTCCTATTTTATTCATTGGCCGCTTAATATTACAATTGGATGCTAAAAAGTGCTCTTGGACACTTAAAATTTCACCAGGTCGTGAGAAATTGCTCCTAGTCCTATTTTATTCGCTGGCCGCTTAAATTTACAATTGGCCGCCTAAAGTTGCAGTTGGACGCTTAATATTGCACTTGGCCACAGTAAATAGCTCCTAGTCCTATTTTCTTCTTTGGCCGCTTAAAATTACACTTGGTCGCTTTAAATTGCAGTTGGCCGCCTAAGATTGCACTTGGCCGCGAGAAATTGCTCCTAGTCCGATTTTCTTCTATGGCCGCTACGAATTACACTTGGCCGCTTAAAATTGTAGTTGGCCACCAAAGATTGCACTTGGCCGCGAGAAATTGCTCCTACTCCGATTTTCTTCTATGGCCGCTTAGAATTACACTTGGCTGCTTAAAATTGCAGTTGGCCACCTAACATTGCACTTGGCCGTAAGAAATTGCTCCTAGTCATATTTTCTTCCGTGGCTGCTTAAAATTACATTTGGCTGCAAAATATTGCTCCTGAACAATTAAAATTGCACTTGGCCACGAGAAACTGTTACTAGTCCTATTTTATACGGAAAGCGTGTTTGTCAACCACGCATTCTAATCCATTGGTCGTCATCTTTTGTTCCCCGGCCGCAGGAAATTTCCCTCGATGCTAAAACCTCCTCTTGGCCGCTAATGATTGCTTTTGTCCTCGGAAAATTGCTCCTAGTCCTATATTTTGAGAAAAGCTTGTATATCAATGACGCCCTTTCCAGTAGCCGCAAAATCAGTACTTCCTGGCCGCAAACTATGTTACTTATTGTACTCCCTCTGTCCCACTGTAAATGTTTCCTACAGCGAATCCAATTTCAAACCCCAAAAATTATTTTTTTCACACCAACTTAATGTTATCATTAAATTTTGGTATTACTTTAATTTGGTGTAAATAAATTTTTTTTTTCGGAGTTCGAAAATGCAAGAATTCTCGTAAGGAACATTTAAATTGGGATGGTGAAAGTATTTTTTTTTTTTTTCGAGTTCGAAAAAGCACAAATTCTCATAAGGGACATTTAAATAGGGACGATGGAAGTGTATGTTTCTTGACATAATTTTTCATTTCTTCCCTGTTTTACTCCCCAAAATTTCCCTTTTCTTCTCAAAGAAATAACATTCTCTGTTACTACATCCGTCCCATGTAATTGTCCTTTTTGAAAGTTCGTACCCTTTTTCAATTTGCTTACATCTTTCCATTCATAATGTTTTAAGTGATTTTAAAAATATTATCTAATAAATTAATCGAGATCTACATCAAATAACATCCATATTTGTTGTAAAATTTATTAGCAATTTAAAAGTAGGTAAATGATTTTCACACTCCTTTTTTTTTATGACTGCACTTCATCCCTTGTTCTTTTAGTGCAACTTTTATGTATAATTTTTCACTCTAAGCCAAAAAATGGTGAGCATTTATAATTTAAAAAAAAGTCTTTTTTTTATACATGCATTCCATTCCTTGTTTTTTAGTGCAAACTCTATGTGTAATTTTTTTACTAAGCAACAAAAAATGGAGCACATTTTGATATATAAAAAGAGAGAGAGAGAGAGAGAGAGAGAGAGAGAGAGAATGAAAATCATTCCCCTGAAAATATAACCCATTTGAAAAACATAAAATTAATTACCGTTAAATGGGGACGGATGGAGGATTTAACACTAGTGATAGAGCCGACTTGTCTATTAGGCCAATGACGAATATGAGGTTTAGGCCTCGGATTTGAGAATGACCTGTTTTTTTTTTGGAATAATCTATATATTTATTTGGAAAAATTAATTTTTTTTATATATTTTTTTAAAGAGTTCTACATTCACTTGCCAAAGGTTCTACACTAGGTAGCCAAACCTGATGTGCAACTTTGGCGAAGTTATTTTTGGTGTCAAATTTGGCAATGAGTTTTGCTTTGATAAACCTTTGTCAAATCCACTGCAATTTCGGGTAATCTCAATTTTACACCTAAATTATAAAAGTCATGGCAAATTGTATCCCAAAAATTAATGGTTCTCGTAAAAGATTCTCTTAAATTAATGGTTTTACAAAACGACACATTATCTACTCATATAGTCGAGTAAATTTTATGTTTTAAGTTCATTTTTATTAATCATTTGTTGTATATTTGATGGTGTGCCCGCACCGACAAGATAAAGGGCACCTCTATACAAGAAATGGTTAATGAAATCCTACTCACGCCGCTTCAATGTTTTCTCAATTACATAGTCATAGTGCTTGAAGACTTCAAATAGTTCAAATTTTTTGAGAAGTACAAAACAGAATTTGATATAGTCGAGCTCAACTAGCAAGAAATTAAGTACGGCAACCCCGTATCAATTCCAACAGAATGACTGCATAACATATACAACTTTTCCAACAACAAATGAACCAACTTTGGTAGTATCGGCCAATCTACCGTAGTATTGTCCAAACTACCCTAACGCATAGCATTTTCTTTTTATTTCCAATTTCTAGCTATATTCTCACACTAAACAAACAAAAAAACAATGCTCAATCTTCACAGAAGTTATCGAGTAACTTTCAAAAAGTAGCAAGGTAAAGAGAGTGTGTGTACCGATATTGGTGTCTCTAAAGCTTTTGAGAGACGGAAGAGGATCAAACCGCGGGAGACCACAGTGATGGGGCTTCCTTCCACCACCGCTGAACGATATCAATAGTGTCGAATTTGTTAGTCCCAATGCAATTCAAGCCCTTGTAGATCTCCTTGATCGGTTCGGAGTATTCTGCGGGGTTGAAGTCGAGGTGCTTTTGATGGTTTTGGAGAGAGATAGAGATTGAGTGTGGTTGTGTTTTGAGTCTCTCACAGGGCCGGGGGAGGACGACGATGGATGTTGAACTGAACACGTACTTTTTTTACTTAGTTTACGACGAAAGCGTGTTTGTTAACCACGCAATTTAATCCACTAGCCATGATCTTTTCTTCCTTGGCCGCTTAAAATTACACTTGGCCGATAAACTTTGCTCTTGGACTCTTCAAATTGCACTTGGCCATGTGGAATTGCAATCTTCCCTTGGCCGCTTAAAATTACACTTGGCCGCTTACAATTGCTCTTGGACGCTTAAAATTGTACTTGGCCGCGAGAAATAACTCCTCTTTCTATTTTATTCCTTGGCCTCCTGAAATTACAACTGGACGCTTAAAATTGCTCTTGGACGATAAAAACTGCAATTGGCCGCGAGAAATTGCTCCTAGTCTTATTCTCTTATTTGGCCGCTTAAACTTAAACTTGGCCGCTTAAAACTGCAGTTGGACGCTTAAATTTGCACTTGGCCGCAACAAATTTCTCCTAGTCCTATTTCCAACCTTGGCCGCCTAAAATTACAATTGGCCGCTTAGAATTACAGTTGGCCACTTAAAATTGCATATGGCCGCTTAAAATTGCACTTGGCCGCAACAAATTGCTCCTAGTCCTATTTTCTCCTTTGGCCGTATAAAATTACAATTGGCCACTTAAAATTGCAATTGGCCGCTTAAAATTGCAGTTGGCCGCTTAACATTGCAGTTGGCCGCTAAAAATTGCTCCTAGTCCTATTTTCTTCTTTGGCTGCTTAATATTACAGTTGGCCGCCTAAAATTGCAATTGCCGCGAGAAATTGCTCCTAGTCTTATTTTCTTCCGTGGCCGCTTAAAATTACATTTGGCCGCTAAATATTGCTCTTGAACGATTAAAATTGCACTTGACCACGAGAAATTGTTCCTAGTCCTATTTTATAAGGAAAGCTTTGTTTGTCAACCTCGCATTCTGATCCACCAGCCGTGATCTTTTGTTCCCCAGCCGCGGGAAATTTCTCTCGATGCTAAAACCGGCTCTTGGCCGCTAACGATTGCTCTTGGCCTCAGAAAATTGCTCCTAGTCACATATTTTGAGAAAACGAGTTTATCAATGATGCCCTCTCCAGTATCCGCAAAATCAGTACTTCCTGGCCGCAAGCTATGTTCCTTATTCTACTCCCTATGTCCCACTTTAAATGTTTTCTACGGCTAATACGTGCATTTCAAACCCCAAAAACTATATTTTTTACACCAAATTAATGTATTCATTAAATTTGGGTATAATTTAATTTGGTGTAAATAAATTTTTTTTTTCGGAGTTCGAAAATGCACGAATTCTCGTAAGGAACATTTAAATTGGGATGGTGAACGTTTTTTTTTTTTCGGAGTTCGAAAATGCACAAATTCTCGTAGGGGACATTTAAATAGGGAAGGTGGAAGTATATGTTTCTTGACATAATTTTTCATTTCTTTTTATTTTTCTCCCCATAATTTCACTTTTCTTTTCGAAGAAATAACATTCTCTGTTACTACATCCGTCCCATGTAATAGTCTTTTTCGAAAGTTCGTACCATTTTTCAATTCGCTTACATCTTTTCATTCCTAATGTTTTCTGTGATTTTAAAAGTATTGTCTAATAAACTAATTGAGATCTACATCAAATGTTACTCATATTTGATGTAAAATTTATTAGCAATTTAAAAGTACGTAGATGATTTTCACACTCCTTTTTTTTATGAATGCACTTCATCCCTTGTTCTTTTAGTGCAACTTTTATGTATAATTTTTCGCTCTAAGCAAAAAAAAGGTGTGCATTTATAATTAAAAAAAAGGTCTTTTTTTATACATGCAATCCATTCCTTGTCTTTCAGTGCAAACTTTATGTTTAATTTTTTTTACTAAACAACAAAAAATAGAGCACATTTTGATATATTAAAAAAAGAGAGAGAGAATGAAAATCATTCCCCATAAAATAGAACCCATTTGAAAAACATAAAATTTATTACCATTAAATGGGGACAGATGGAGGATTTAACACTAGTGATAGAGCCGACTTGTCTATTAGGCCAATGACGAATATGAGCTTTAAGCCTCGGATTTGAGAATGACCTTTTTTTTTTATGAAGACTCTGTGTATTTATTTGGAAAAATTAATTTATTTTTATATTGTTTTTAAAAGAGTTCTACATTCGCTTGCCAAAGGTTCTGCACTGGGTAGCCAAACCAGATATGCAACTTTGGCGAAGTTATTTTTGGTGTCTAATTTGGCAAGTTTTGGCTTGATAAACCTTTGCCAAATCCACTACACTTTCGGGTAATCTCAATTTTACACCTAAATTATAAAAGTCATGGCAAATTGTATACCAAAAATTAATGGTTCTCGTAAAAGATTCTCTTAAATTAATGGTTTTACAAAATGACACATTATCTACTCATATATTCGAGCAAATTTTATGTTTTAAGTTCATTTTTATTAATCATTTGTTGTATGTTTAATGGTGTCCCCGCACCGACAAGATAAAGGGCACCTCTGTACAAGAAATGGTTAGTGAAATCGTACTCACACAGCTTCAATGTTTTCTCAATTACATAGTCATAGTGGTTGAAGTCATCAAATAGTTCAAATTTTTTGAGAAGTACAAAACATAATTTGATATAGTCGAGCTCAACTAGCAAGAAATTAAGTATGGCAACCCCGTATCATTTCCAACAGAATGACTGCATAACATATACAACTTTTCCAACAACAAATGAACCAACTTTGGTAGTATCGGCCAATCTACCGTAGTAGAGGAATCATGGGAATAGGAATTGGGAAAACTAAATATTGGTGGATTTAATAAGATCAGATGCAGTGCCAAGAGAGGAAGCAAAGTTGAGGTGCAGTGGTAGTGATGGCGAATGGATATTGGTGTAGATGCTAAAGATATGGAGGCGGAAGCATTGTATTATGGTGACAATGTTGGTGGTGGAATAGTGGTAGTACTATGATGAGGTTTGTAGTATTCTTACTACCCAATTTTCGTACAACAAAAAAAAATATTGTAATGATTGGATTTCACCAACTTTTAGTACTTTCAAAATCCTCTTTATCGATATAATATAGGTCTTTATCCAATTAAAAATGAGAGAGATGCGAGTTCTTTTCCTAAATAATTTACTTTTCAAATCTTTGAGGGTAAATTTTACATATTTTTTAATGTACAAGCTGTTTAAGATTTAAACTACTCGGGTTAGAAATTACACTTAACAAGCTTTACAACGGTACAGACCTTGCGAAAATCGGAGTTCGGGAGTATCCGGAATAAACATGCAAAGTTTGAACAATTTTCGAGCTTCAATGCGCCTCAGGCGGAAAGGCACGTGCCCCAGGCGCATTCTATTGCGCCCAAGCGCGACCTTGCAATTTCAAAACTAACCCGACTTTGAAGCCTTCTTACGGGCACTCCCGAATTCCGATTCACACGTGGTTTGAACCATTGGAAAGCTTGTCTATCCTACTTTCGAGTTGAGCAAATTAGTTTGACTCCCAAATTGCATATAAATCAAAATATATTAAAATTTTACCCTCAAAATGTCGGAAAAAAACTTATTCTGGGAAAATCTTCGAATCACACCGACATTGAACTAGAATGAAACCTACTTATATTGATGGATAGGGTATTCAAAAAACTAAAAGATTGGGGGATTGAATCACACGAATAATACATTTTGTTTTCTAAAAAATAGGTCGATATTATATCATTTCAAATATCGTCTGAGCCACTAA
The DNA here is from genome assembly GCA_025413875.1 of Rhododendron molle. Lineage (NCBI taxonomy): Eukaryota > Viridiplantae > Streptophyta > Magnoliopsida > Ericales > Ericaceae > Rhododendron > Rhododendron molle. The sequence continues at coordinate 47,316,671 of CM046392.1, forward strand.
ACACATAGAAGTGGTCCGACGCTCCCACCAAATGGAACTTGAAAAGCCAAGTGGAGAGAAGAAGGCTATGTCCATAAAACAAATCCTATCCCTACAGACATTTTGGGTTTGGAAAGCAGCTCTATATTTTCACAAAAAAAAAAACATTCATCAGGTCGTCAAATAACTTATATCGGGAAAGTTATTGAATCACACCAACATTGAACCATAACGAAACATACTCTATATTGATAGAAAGGGTATTGTCACCATAATACTTTTCATCTTGCATGGTGTGGTGTGATCGTCATAGCAGTGAAGTCGTGGCCGCGCGTGTTTGTGACAGTGGTTAAATGAAAACATAGGTGGGACGGTTCAGATTCAGTGCCAGTGGAGGAAGTAGAGTTGAGGTGCAGTGGTTATGATGGCGAAGGGATGTTGGTGTAGGTGCTGAAGGGATGGAGGCGGAGGCGTTGTGTTATGGTGACAATGTTGGTGGTGGAATAGTGGTAGTACTACGATGAGGTTTGTAGTATTCTCACTACCCAGTTTTTTTAAAACAAAAAAAAAATGTTGTTATGATTGGATTTCACCAACTTTTAGTACTTTCTAAATCCTCGTTATCGATGTAATATAGGTCTTTGTCCAAATAAAAATGAGGGAGATGCGAGTTCTTTTCCGAAATAATTTACTTTTCAACTCTCTGAGGGTAAATTGGTCATATTTTTTAATGTACAAACTGTTTAAGATTTAAACTACGCGGGTTAGAAATTACACTTAACAAGCTTTACAACGGTACAGACCTTGCGAAAATCGGAGTTCGGGAGTATCCGGAATAAACACGCAAAGTTCGAACAATTTTCGAGCTTCAATCCGCCTCAGGCGGAAAGGCATGCGCCCCAGGCGCATTCTATTGCGCCCAGGCGCGACCATGCAATTTCAAAAGTAACCCGACTTCGAAGCCATCTTACGGGCACTCCCGAACTCCGATTTGCACGTGGCTTGAACCGTTGGAAAGCTTGTCTATCCTACTTTCTAATTGAGCAAATTAGTTTGACTCCCAAATTGCTTATAAGTCAAAATATATGATAATTTTACCCTCAAAATGTCGGGAAAAAACTTATTCACGGAAAATCTTTGAATCACACCGACATTGAACCAGAATTAAACCTACTTATATTGACGGACAATATATTCAAAGTACTAAAACATTATGGGATTGAATCACACGAATAATATATTTTGATTTCTAAAAATTTGGTCTATTATATCAACTCAAAGATCGTTTGAACCACTAAACACATAGAAGTGGTCCGACGCTCCCACCAAATGCAACAGGAAAAGCCAAATGGAGAGAAGAAGGCTCTGTCCATATAACAAACCCTATCCCTCCAGACATTTTGGGTTTGGAAAGCAACTCTATAAGTTGACAAAAAAAACATTCATCAGGTCGTCAAATTACTTATATAGGGAAAATTATTGAATCACACCAACATTAAACCAGAACGAAACATTCTTTATATTGATAGAAAGGGTATTCAAAGAAGTAAAACATGGTGTGATCGTATCATAAAAGTAATTTTTTTTTGTAAATGAAAAATTTGCTGATATTAGACCAACTCAAAGATCGTCAAACCCACTAACTGCATAGAAATGGTCCAATGCTCGCACCAAATGCTCGATGCAACTGAGAAAATTGAATGCCGACTAGAAGCTCTGTCCATATAACTAACTCTATATATCACTACTCTTGTTCTCCTTTTGACTTTTCGGGAAAAAACTAGCATCTCCCTCATTTTGTTCGATTTGTTTCTAACTAAGGTCTCAAATTCGTTGTGTTGGCGCTGAACTAAGTCACACTTGAAATTTCGGGTCTGTGGATTGAAAACATCAGGAATATTCTCAATCGTAACTCATAATTTACGTTTAATTAGTAATGCCGGTTGAATAATTAATGTCAATTGTAAAGGTGAAGTAAATAAGGGTTCCAATGTTAGCGTGGAGGCCTGTGGTTAAGTGATCCTAAAATGATGGTGATGTGGAAGTGTAGTTGTCATGGTCATCTTGCATGGGGTGGTGTGATCGTCGTAGCAGTGAAGTCATGGCCGCGCGTGTTTGTGATAGTGGTTAAATGAAAACATAGGTGGGACGGTTCAGATTCAGTGCCAGTGAAGGAAGTAGAGTTGAGGTGCAGTGGTTATGATGGCGAAGGGATGTTGGTGTAGGTGCTGAAGGGATGGAGGCGGAGGCGTTGTGTTATGGTGACAATGTTGGTGGTGGAATAGTGGTAGTACTACGATGAGGTTTGTAGTATTCTCACTACCCAGTTTTTTAAAAACAAAAAAAATGTTGTTATGATTGGATTTCACCAACTTTTAGATGTAATATAGGTCTTTGTCCAAATAAAAATGAGGGAGATGCGAGTTCTTTTCCGAAATAATTTACTTTTCAACTCTCTGAGGGTAAATTGGTCATATTTTTTGATGTACAAACTGTTTAAGATTTAAACTACTTGGGTTTGAAATTACACTTAACAAGCTTTACAACGGTACAGACCTTGCCAAAATCGGAGTTCGGGAGTATCCGGAATAAACACACAAAGTTTGAACAATTTTCGACCTTCAATACGCCTCAGGCGGAAAGTCATGCGCCCCAAGCGCATCCTGTTGCGCCCAGGCGCGACCGTGCAATTTCAATACTAACCCAACTTCGAAGCCTCGTCACGGGCACTCCTGAACTCCGATTTGCACGTGGTTTGAACCATTGGAAAGCTTGTGTATCCCACTTTCTAATTGAGAAAATTAGTTTGAATCCCAAATTGCTTATACGTCAAAATATATGATAATTTTACCCTCAAAATGTCAGAAAAAAACTTATTCAGGGAAAATCTTTGAATCACACTGACATTGAACCAGAATGAAACCTACTTATATTGATGGACAGGGTATTCAACGTACTAAAAGATTGTGGGATTGAATCACATGAACAATAAATTTTGATTTCTAAAAAATTGGTCGATGTTATATCATCTCAAAGATCGTTTGAGCCACTAAACACATAGAAGTGGTCTGACGCTCCCACCAAATGCAACTGGAAAAGCCAGACGGAGAGAAGAAGGCTCTGTCCATATAACAAGTCCTATGCCTACAGACATTTTGTGTTTGTAAAGCAGCTCTTTATGATGACAAAAAAACATTCATCAGGTTGTCAAATAACTCATATAGGGAAAATTATTGAATCACACCAACATTAAACCAGAACGAAACAAACTTCATATTGATAGAAAAGGTATTGAAAGAAGTAAAACATGGTGTGATCGTATAATAAACGTAATTTTTTTTGTAAATGAAAAATTAGTTGATATTAGACCAACTTAAAGATGGTCGAACCCACTAAATGCATAGAAATGGTCCAATGCTCGCACCAAATGCACAACGCTACTGGGAAAATCGAATGCAGACTAGAAGCTCTATCCATATAACTAACTCTATATATCACTACTCTTGTTCTCCTTTTATCTTTCTGGGAAAAACTCTCATCTCCCTCATTTTGTTCGATTTGTTTCCAACTGAGGTCTCAAATTCATTCTGTTGGCACTGATCAAAGTCACACTTGAAAAGTGGTGGCTGTGGATTGAAAACATAAGGAATATTCTCAATCGTAACTTTCAATTTACGTTGAATTGGTAATGCCGGTTGAATAATTAATGTCAATTGTAAAGGTGAAGTAAATAAGGGTTCCAATGCTGGCGTGGAGGCCTGTGGTTATGTGATCCTAAAATGATGGTGATGTGGAAGTGTAGTAGTCATGGTCATCTTGCATGGGGTGGAGTGATCGTTGTAGCAGTGAAGTCGTTGCCGCGCAAGTTTGTGACAGTGGTTAAATGAAAACAGAGGTGGGAGCTAGGGTTCAGATGCAGTGCCAATGGAGGAAGCAGAGTTGAGGTGCAGTGGTTGTGATGGCGAAGGGATGTTGGTGTAGGTGCTAAAGGGATGGAGGCGGAGGCGTTGTATTATGGTGACAATGTTGGTGGTGGAATAGTGGTAGTACTACGATGAGCTTTGTAGTATTCTTACTACCCAATTTTCATAAAACAAAAAAAATATATTGGTATGATCGGATTTCACCAACTTTTTGTACTTTCAAAATGCTCGTTATCGATATAATATACGTCTTTGCCCAATTAAAAAAGAGAGAGATGCGAGTTCTTTTCCGAAATAATTTACTTATCAACTCCCTGAGGGTAAATTGGTCTTATTTTTTAATGTACAAACTGTATAAGATTTAAACTACTTGGGTTTGAAATTACACTTAACAAGCTTTACAACGGTACAGACCTTGCCAAAATTGGAGTTCGAGAGTATCCAGAATAAACAGCAAAGTTTGAACAATTTTCGAGCTTCAATGCGCCTCAGGCGGAAAGGCGTGCGCCCCAGGCGCATTATATTGCGCCCAGGCGCGACCTTGCAATTTCAAAACTAATCGAACTTTGAAACCTTGTCACGGGCACTCCCGAACTCCGATTCGCACGTTGTTTGAACCTATGGAAAGCTTGTCTATCATACTTTCTAATTGAGCAAATTAGTTTCACTCCCAAATTGCATATACGTCAAAATATATGATAATTTTACCCTAAAATGTCGCAAAAAAACTTATTCTCGGAAAATCTTTGAATCACACCGACATTGAACCAGAATGAAACCTACTTATATTGATAGACCGGGTATTCAAAGTACTAAAAGTTTGTGGGGTTGAATCACATGAATAATATATTTTGATTTTTAAAAAATTGGTCGATATTATATCAACTCGAAGATCGTCTGAGCCACTAAACACATAGAAGTGGTCCGACACTCCCACCAAATGGAACTGGAAAAGCCAAATGGAGAGAAGAAGGCTCTGTCCATATAACAAATCCTATCCCTACAGACATTTTGGGTTTGGAAAGCAGCTCTATATGTTGACAAAAAAACATTCAACAAGTCGTCAAATAACTTATATAGGGAAAATTTTTGAATCACACCAACATTGAACCACAACGAAACATACTTTATATTGATAGAAAGGGTATTCAAAGAAGTAAAGCGTGGGGTGATCGTATCATAGAAGTAAATTTTTTTGTCAGTGAAAACTTAGCTGATATTAGACCAACTCAAAGATCGTCGAATCCACTAACTGCATAGAAATGGTCCAATGCTCGCATCAAATGCACGACGCATCGTGGAAAATTAAATGCCGACTTGAAGCTCTGTCCACATAACTAATTAAATCTATATATCACAAATCTTGTTCTCCTTTTGACTTTCCGGGAAAAAACTCGCATCTCCCTCATTTTGTTCGATTTGTTTCCAACTAAGGTCTCAAATTTGTTGTCTTGGCACTGATCAAAGCCACACTTTAAATGTGGTGGCTGTGGATTGAAAACATCAGGAATATTGTCAATCGTAACTCTAAATTTACGTTGAATTAGTAATGCCGGTTGAATAATTAATGTCAATTGTAAAGGTGAAGTAAATAAGGGTTCCAATGCTGGCGTGAAGGCCTGTGGTTATGTGATCCTAAAATGATGGTGATGTGGAAGTGTGGTAGTCATAGTCATCTTGCATGGGGTGGTGTGGAAGTGTCGTCGTAGCAGTGAAGCCGTGGCCGCGCGTGTTTGAGACTGTGGGTAAATGAAAAGAGAGATGGGAGGGTTCAGATGCAGTGCCAGTGGAGGAAGCAGAGTTGAGGTGGAAAGGTTGTGATGGCGAAGGGATGTTGGTGTAGCTGCCAAAGGGATGGAGGCGGAGGCGTCGTGTTATGGTGACAATGTTGGTGGTGGAATAGTGGTAGTACTACGATGAGGTTTTTAGTATTCTTACTACCAAATTTTCATAAAACAAAAAAAAAATTATTATGACTGGATTTTACCAACTTTTAGTACTTTCAGAATCCTCGTTATCGATATAATATTGGTCTTTATCCAATGAAAAATGAGGGAGATGCGAGTTCTTTTCCGAAATAATTTACTTTTCTACTCTCTGTGGGTAAATTGGTCATAATTTTTAATTTACAAACTGTTTAAGATTTAAACTACTTGGCCTAGAAATTACACTTAACAAGCTTTACAACGGTACAAACCTTGTGAAAATCGGAGTTCGGGAGTATCCGGAATAAACAGGCAAAGTTTGAACAATTTTCGAGTTTCAATGCGCTTCAGGCAGAAAGTCTTGCGGCCCAGGCGCATTCTATTGCGCCCTAGCGCGACCTTGCAATTTCAAAAACTAATCGAACTTTGAAGCCTTGTCACGGGCACTCCTTAACTCCGATTTACACGTGGTTTAAACCGTTGCAAAGCTTGTCTATCCTACTTTCTAATTGAGCAAATTAGTTTGACTCCTAAATTGCTTATACGTCAAAATATGTGATAATTTTACCGTCAAAATGTCGGAAAAAAACTCCTTCGGGGAAAACCGTTGAATCACACCGACATTGAAACAGAATGAAACCTACTTATAAGTATGGACAAGGTATTCATGGTCTTCTTGGATGGGATGCTGTGATTGTCGTACCAGTGAAGTCGTACCAGTGAAGTGGAAGTGTAGTAGTCATGGTCTTCTTGGATGGGATGCTGTGATTGTCGTACCAGTGAAGTCGTGGTCGCGCGTGTTTGTGACAGTGGTTAAATGGAAACAGGGGTGGGAGGGTTCAAATGCAGTGCTAGTGGAGGAAGCAGAGTTGAGGTGCAGTGGTTCTGATGGCGAATGGATTTTGGTGAAGGTGCTAGAGGGATGGAGGCGGAGGCTTTGTATTATGGTGACAATGTTGGTGGTGGAATAGTGGTAGTACTACGATGAGGTTTGTAGTATTCTTACTACCCAATTTTCTTAAAACAAAAAAAGTATGTTGTTATGATCGGATTTCACCAACTTTTAGTACTTTCACAATCCTCGTTATCGATATAATATAGGTCTTTATTCAATTAAAAATGTGGGAGATGCGAGTTCTTTTCCGAAATAATTTGCTTCTCAACTCTCTGAGGGTAAATTGGTCATATTTTTTAATGTACAAGCTCTTTAAGATTTTAACTACTCGGGTTAGAAATTACACTTACCAAGTTTTACAACGGTACAGACCTTGCTAAAATCGGAGTTCCGGAGTATCCGGAATAAACACGCAAAGTTTGAACAATTTTCGACCTTCAATGCGCCTCAGGCGGAAAGGCATGCGCCCCAGGCGCATTATATTGCGCCCAGGCGCGACCTTGCAATTTCAAAACTAATCGAACTTTGAAGCCTTGTCACGGGCACTCCCGAACTCCGATTTGCACGTGGTTTGAACCGTTGGAAAGCTTGTCTATCCTACTTTCTAATTTGGCAAATTAGTTTGACTCCCAAATTGTTTATACGTCAAAATATATGATAATTTTACCCTCAAAATGTCGGGAAAAAACTTATTCAGGGAAAATCTTTGAATCACACCGACATTGAACCAGAATGAAACCTACTTATATTGATGGACAGCTCTGAAAATTGCTCCAAGTCCCATATTTTGAGAAAAGCTTGTATATCAATGACGCCCTTTCCAGTAGCTGCAAAATCAGTACTTCCTGGCCGCAAACTATGTTACTTATTGCACTTCCTCTGTCCCACTTTAAATGTTTCCTACGGCGAATCCGATTTCAAACCCCAAAAATTATATTTTTTACACCAACTTAATGTTTTCATTAAATTTTGGTATTACTTTAATTTGGTGTAAATAATTTTTTTTTTCGGAGCTCGAAAATGCAAGAATTCTCATAAGGAACATTTAAATTGTGATGGTGAAAGTTTTTTTTTTTTTTTTTGAGTTCAAAAATGCGCAAATTCTCGTAAGGGACATTTAAATAGGGACGGTGGAAGTATATGTTTCTTGACATAATTTTTCATTTCTTCCATGTTTTTCTCCCAATAATTTTCCTTTTCTTCTCAAAGAAATAACATTCTCTGTCACTACATCCGTCCCATGTAATTGTCCTTTTCGAAAGTTCGTACCATTTTTCAACTTGCTTACATCTTTTCATTCATAATGTTTTTATGTGATTTTAAAAATATTATCTAATAAATTAATTGAGATCTACATCAAATAACATCCATATTTGATGTAAAATTTATTAGCAATTTAAAAGAAGGTAAATGATTTTCACTCCTTTTTTTTTATGGATGCACTTCATCCCTTGTTCTTTTAGTGCAACTGTTATGTATAATTTTTTGCTCAAAGCCAAAAAAAAGTATGCTTTTATAATTAAAAAAGAAGGCCTTTTTTTTAAAAATGCATTCCATTCCTTATCTTTCAGTGCAAACTTTATGTGTAATTTTTTACTAACCAACAAAAAATGGAGTACATTTTGATATATAAAAAAAAAGAGAGAGAGAATGAAAATCATTCCCCTAAAAATATAACCCATTTGAAAAACATAAAATTAATTACCATTAAATGGGTACGGATGGAGGATTTAACACAAGTGATAGTGCCTACTTGTCGATTAGGCCAATCACGAATATGAAGTTTATGCCTCAGATTTGAGAATGACCTGCTTTTTTATGAATACTCAATATATTTATTTGGAAAAATTAATTTATTCTTATATTGTTTTTAAAAGAGTTCTACATTGGCTTGCCAAAGGTTCTGCAATGGGTAGCCAAACCTAATATGCAACTTTGGTGAAGTTGTTTTTGGTGTCAAATTTGGCAATAAATTTTGCTTTGGTAAACATTTGTCAAATCCACTGCACTTTCGGGTAATTTCAATTTTACACCTAAATTATAAAAGTCATGGCAAATTGTATCCCAAAAATTGATGGTTCTCATAAAAGATTCTCTTAAATTAATGGTTTTACAAAATGACACATTATCCACTCATATATTCGAGCAAATTTTATGTTTTCAGTTCATTTTTATTAATCATTTGTTGTATGTTTAATGGTGTCCCCGCACCGACAAGATAAAGGGCACCTCTATACAAGAAATGGTTAATGAAATCCTACTCACACCGCTTCATTGTTTGCTCAATTACATAGTCATAGTGCTTGTAGTCAACAGATAGTTCAAATTTTTTGATAAGTACAAAACAGATTATGCAAGAGTCGACCACAACTAGCAATAAATTAAGTACGGCAACCCCGTATCGATTCCAACAGAATGACTGCATAACATATACAACTTTTCCAACAACAAATGAACCAACTTTGGTAGTATCGGCCAATCTACCGTAGTATTGTCCAAACTACACTAACACAGCGTTTTCTTTTTATTTCCAATTTCCTGCTACATTCTCACACTAAACAAACAAAAAAACAAAGTTCAGTCTTCACAGAAGTTATCGAGTAACTGTCAAAAATAAGGTAGGTAGAGAGATTGTGTGTACCGATATTGGTGTCTCTAAAGATTTTGAGAAACCAAAGAGGATCGAACCGCGGGAGACCACAGTGATGGGGCTTCCTTCCACCACCGCTTAACGATATCAAAAGTGTCGAATTTGTTAGTCCCAATGCAATTCAAGCACTTATAGATCTCCTTGATCGGTTCGGAGTATTATGCGGGGTTGAAGTCGAGGTGGTTTTGATGGTGTTGGAGAGAGAGAGAGAGAGATTGAGTGTTGTTGTGTTTCAAGTGTCTCACAGTGCCTTGGGAGGACAAAGGTGGATGCTGAACTGAACACTCACTTTTTTTACTTAGTTTATGACGAAAGCGTGTTTGTCAACCATGCAATATAATCCACTGGCCATGATCTTTTCTTCCTCGGCCGCTTAAAATTACACTTGGCTGCTAAACATTGCTCTTGGACGCTTAAAATTGCACTTGGCCGCGAAGAATTGCCTTCTTCCCTAGGCCGCTTAAAATTACACTTGGCCGCTTAGAATTGCTCTTGGACGCTTTAAATTGCACTAGCCGCAAGAAATAGCTCTTATTCCTATTTTATTCCATGGCCACCTGAAATTACAACTGGACGCTAAAAATTGCTCTTAGACGCTTAAAATTGTACTTGACTGCGAGAAATTGCTCCAAGTCCTATTTTCTTATTTGGACGCTTAAAATTACACATGGCCGCTTGAATTGCACTTGGCTGCGACAAATTGCTCCTAGTCCTATTTTTTTCTTTGGCCGCTTGAAATTACACTTGGCCGCTTAAAATTGCAGTTGGCCGTCTAAAGTTGGACTTGGCCGCGAGAAATTGCTTCTAGTTATATTTTCTTCCGTGGCCACTTAAAATTTCATTTGGCCGCTAACTATTGCTCTTGAACGAATAAAATTGCACTTGGCCACGAGAAATTGTTCCTATTCCTATTTTATAAGGAAAGCGTGTTTGTCAACCACGCATTCTGATCGACCGTCCGTGATCTTTTGTTCTCGGCCGTGGGAAATTTCTCTCGACGCTAAAACCAGCTCTTGGCCGCTAACGAATGCTCTTGGCCTCTGAAAATTGCTCCTTGTCCCATATTTTGAGAAAAGCGTGTTTATCAATGACGCCCTCTCCAATAGCCACAAAATCAATACTTCCTGGCCGCAAACTATGTTACTTATTGTACTCCCTCTGTCCCACTTTAAATGTAACCTACGGCGAATCCGTGCATGTCAAACCCCAAAAATATATTTTTTACACCAAATTAAGGTTTTCATTAAATTTGGGTATTAATTTAATTTGGTGTAAATAATTTTTTTTTTCGGAGTTCGAAAATGCACGAATTCTCGTAAGGAACATTTAAATTGGGATGGTAAATTTTTTTTTTTTTTGGTGTTAAAAAATGCTCAAATTCTCGTAAAGGACATTTAAATAGGGATGGTGGAAGTATATGTTTCCTAACATAATTTTTCATTTCTTCCGTGTTTTACTCCCCATAATTTCCCCTTTCTTCTCAAAGAAATACCAGTCTCTGTTACTACATCCGTCCCACGTAATTGTCTTTTTCAAAAATTTGTACCATTTTTTAATTTGCTTACATCTTTTCATTCATAATGTTTTATGTGATTTTTAAAATATTTTTCTAATAAACTAATTGAGATCTACATCAAATAACATCCATATTTGATGTAAAATTTATTAGCAATTTAAAAGTAGGTAAATGATTTTCACACTCCTTTTTTTTTATGAATGCACTTCATCCCTTGTTCTTTTATTGCAACTTTTATGTATAATTTTTCGCTCTAAGCCAAAAAAAGTGTGCATTTATAATTTCAAAAAAGGAATTTTTTTTATAAATGCATTCCATTCCTTGTCTTTCAGTGCAAATTTTATGTGTAATTTTTTACTAAACAACAAAAAATGGAGTACATTTTGATGTATAAAAAAGAGAGAGAATGAAAGTCATTCCCCTAAAAATATAACCCATTTGAAAAACGTAAAATTTATTACCATTAAATGGGAACGGATGGAGGATTCAACACTAGTGATAGAGCCGACTTGTCTATTAGGCCAATGACGAATATGAGCTTTAGGCCTCGGATTTTAAAATTACCTATTTTTTTTATGAATACTCTATATATTTATTTTGAAAATTTTATTTATTTTTATTTTGTTTTTAAAAGAGTTCTACATTGGCTTGCCAAAAACATGATATGCAACTTTGGCGAAGTAATTTTTGGTGTCAAATTTGGCAAAAAGTTTTGCTTTGATAAACCTTTGTCAAATCCACTACACTTTCGGGTAATTTCAATTTTACACCTAAATTATAAAAGTCATGGCAAATTGTATCCCAAAAATTAATGATTCTCGTAAAAGATTCTCTTAAATTAATGGTTTTACAAAATGACACATTATCTACTCATATATTCGAGAAAATTTTATGTTTTAAGTTCATTTTTATTAATCGTTTGTTGTATGTTTAATGGTGTCCCCGCACCGACAAGATAAAGGGCACCTCTATACAAGAAATGGTTAATGAAATCCAACTCACACCGCTTCAATGTTTTCTGAATTACATACATAGGCATAGTGCTTGTAGTCATCAGATAGTTCAAATTTTTGATAAGTACAAAACAGAATATGCAAGAATCGACCACAACTAGCAAGAAATTAAGTACGGCAATCCCGTATCAATTGCAACAGAATGACTGCATAACATATACAACTTTTCCAACAACAAATTAACAAACTTTGGTAGTATCGGCCAATCTACCGTAGTATTGTCCAAACTACCCTAACACATAGCATTTTCTTTTTATTTCCAATTTCCTGCTATATTCTCACACTAAACAAACAAAAAACAAAGCTCAGTCTTCACAGAAGTTATCTAGTAACTTTCAAAAAGTAGGTAGGTAGAGAGAGTGTGTGTACCGGTATTGGTGTCTCTAAAGCTTTTGAGAAACCGAAGAGGATCGAACCACGGGAGACCACAGTGACGGGGCTTCCTTCCACCACCGCTTAACGATATCAAAAGCGTCGAATTTGTTAGTCTCAATGCAATTCAAGCCCTTGCAGATCTCCTTGATCGGTTCGGAGTATTTTGCGGGGTTGAATTCGAGGTGGTTTTGATGGTGTTGGAGAGAGAGAGAGTGGTTGTGTTTCGAGTCTCTCACAGTGCTATGGGAGGACAGAGAGAGAGAGAGAGTGGTTGTGTTTGGAGTCTCTCACAGTGCCATGGGAGGAGAGAAAGAGTGTGTGTGTTGTTGTGTTTCAAGTCTCTCAACGCGTACTTATTTTACTTTATTTATGACGAAAACGTGTTTGTTAACCATGCATTCTAATCCACTGGCCATGAACTTTTCTTCCCTTGGCCACTTAAAATTACACTTGGCCGCTACCAATTGCTATTGAACGCTTAAAATTGCAATTGGCCGCGAGAAATTGCTTTCTTCCCTTGGCCGCTTTAAATTACACTTGGCCACTTAAAGTTTCTGTTGGACGCTTAAAATTACACTTGGCCACTCAAAATTGTTTTCTTCCCTGGGCCACTTAAAATTACACTTGGCCGCTCAAAATTGCTTTTGAACGCTTAAAATTGCACTTGGCCGCACAAAATTGCTTTCTTCCCTTGGCCGCTCAAAATTACACTTGGCCGCTCAAAATTGCACTTGGCAGCTTGAAATTGCTTTCTTCCTTTGGCCGCTTAAAATTACACTTGGCCACTTAAAGTTGTTGTTGGACGCTTAAAATTACACTTGGCCGCTCAAAATTGTTTTCTTCCCTGGGCCGCTTAAAATTACACTTGGCCGCACAAAATTGCTTTTAAACGCTTGAGTGTGGTTGTGTTTTGAGTCTCTCACAGTGCTGTGGGAGGACGACGGTGGATGTTGAACTGAACACGTACTTTTTTTACTTAGTTTAGGACGAAATCGTGTTTGTTAACCATGCAATTTAATCCATTGGCCATGATCTTTTCTTCCTTGGCCGCTTAAAATTACACTTGGCCGCTAAACATTGCTCTTGGACGCTTAAAATATCACTTGGCCGTGAGGAATTGCCTTCTTCCCTTTGCCGCTTAAAATTACACTTGGCCGCTTGCAATTGCTCTTGGACGCTTAAAATTGCACTTGGCCGCGAGAAATAGCTCCTATTCCTATTTTATTCATCGGCCGCTTAATATTACAATTGGATGCTAAAAAGTGCTCTTGGACGCTTAAAATTTCACCAGGTCGTGAGAAATTGCTCCTAGTCCTATTTTATTCGCTGGCCGCTTAAAATTACAATTGGCCGCCTAAAGTTGCAGTTGGACGCTTAATATTGCACTTGGCCACAGTAAATAGCTCCTAGTCCTATTTTCTTCTTTGGCCGCTTAAAATTACACTTGGTCGCTTTAAATTGCAGTTGGCCGCCTACGATTGCACTTGGCCGCGAGAAATTGCTCCTAGTCCGATTTTCTTTTATGGCCGCTACGAATTACACTTGGCCGCTTAAAACTGTAGTTGGCCACCAAAGATTGCACTTGGCCGCGAGAAATTGCTCGTACTCCGATTTTCTTCTATGGCCGCTTAGAATTACACTTGGCCGCTTAAAATTGCAGTTGGCCACCTAACATTGCACTTGGCCGTAAGAAATTGCTCCTAGTCATATTTTCTTCCGTGGCTGCTTAAAATTACATTTGGCCGCAAAATATTGCTCTTGAACAATTAAAATTGCACTTGGCCACGAGAAACTGTTACTAGTCCTATTTTATACGGAAAGCATGTTTGTCAACCACGCATTCTAATCCATTGGTCGTCATCTTTTGTTCCCCGGCCGCAGGAAATTTCCCTCGATGCTAAAACCTGCTCTTGGCCGCTAATGATTGTTTTTGTCCTCGGAAAATTGCTCCTAGTCCTATATTTTGAGAAAAGCTTGTATATCAATGACGCCCTTTCCAGTAGCCGCAAAATCAGTACTTCCTGGCCGCAAACTATGTTACTTATTGTACTCCCTCTGTCCCACTGTAAATGTTTCCTACAGCGAATCCAATTTCAAACCCCAAAAATTATTTTTTTTACACCAACTTAATGTTTTCATTAAATTTTGGTATTACTTTAATTTGGTGTAAATAAATTTTTTTTTTCGGAGTTCGAAAATGCAAGAATTCTCATAAGGAACATTTAAATTGGGATGGTGAAAGTATTTTTTTTTTTTTCGAGTTCGAAAAAGCACAAATTCTCATAAGGGACATTTAAATAGGGACGGTGGAAGTGTATGTTTCTTGACATAATTTTTCATTTCTTCCCTGTTTTACTCCCCATAATTTCCCTTTTCTTCTCAAAGAAATAACATTCTCTATTACTACATCCGTCCCATGTAATTGTCCTTTTTGAAAGTTCGTACCATTTTTCAATTTGCTTACATCTTTCCATTCATAATGTTTTAAGTGATTTTAAAAATATTATCTAATAAATTAATCGAGATCTACATCAAATAACATCCATATTTGTTGTAAAATTTATTAGCAATTTAAAAGTAGGTAAATGATTTTCACACTCCTTTTTTTTTTATGACTGCACTTCATCCCTTGTTCTTTTAGTGCAACTTTTATGTATAATTTTTCACTCTAAGCCAAAAAATGGTGAGCATTTATAATTTTAAAAAAAAGTCTTTTTTTTATACATGCATTCCATTCCTTGTTTTTCAGTGCAAACTTTATGTGTAATTTTTTTACTAAACAACAAAAAACGGAGCACATTTTGATATATAAAAAGAGAGAGAGAGAGAGAGAGAGAGAGAGAGAATGAAAGTCATTCCCTGAAAATATAACCCATTTGAAAAACATAAAATTAATTACCGTTAAATGGGGACGGATGGAGGATTTAACACTAGTGATAGAGCCGACTTGTCTATTAGGCCAATGACGAATATGAGGTTTAGACCTCGGATTTGAGAATGACCTGTTTTTTTTTTTTTTGAATAATCTATATATTTATTTGGAAAAATTAATTTTTTTTTATATTTTTTTTAAAGAGTTCTACATTCGCTTGCCAAAGGTTCTACACTGGGTAGCCAAACCTGATGTGCAACTTTGGCGAAGTTATTTTTGGTGTCAAATTTGGCAATGAGTTTTGCTTTGATAAACCTTTGTCAAATCCACTGCAATTTCGGGTAATCTCAATTTTACACCTAAATTATAAAAGTCATGGCAAATTGTATCCCAAAAATTAATAGTTCTCATAAAAGATTCTCTTAAATTAATGGTTTTACAAAACGACACATTATCTACTCATGTATTCGAGTAAATTTTATGTTTTAAGTTCATTTTTATTAATCATTTGTTGTATGTTTAATGGTGTGCCCGCACCGACAAGATAAAGGGCACCTCTATACAAGAAACGGTTAATGAAATCCTACTCACACCGCTTCAATGTTTTCTCAATTACATAGTCATAGTGCTTGAAGACTTCAAATAGTTCAAATTTTTTGAGAAGTACAAAACAGAATTTGATATAGTCGAGCTCAACTAGCAAGAAATTAAGTACGGCAACCCCGTATCAATTCCAACAGAATGACTGCATAACATATACAACTTTTCCAACAACAAATGAACCAACTTTGGTAGTATCGGCCAATCTACCGTAGTATTGTCCAAACTACCCTAACGCATAGCATTTTCTTTTTATTTCCAATTTCTAGCTATATTCTCACACTAAATGTAGTAGGCCGAACACAGAACGCTCGGCTACTTGCCGAAGGTCGACGAGCCCACGCGGCTATATCAGAGACGGTCCTAGCCGACGATGTTCACGCACGGCGGACCTTGCCGACGGTTCTCAACAAATGGTGTCTGCACATGGTCTATGCTGGGCTCGGCCCATAGCGGGCTCGGACTCTTGCTGGGCTCGGCCTCAGGCAAGCCCCGCCACCCACGGAGACACGTCTGTCCCCCACGTGCTGGAACGGTTACAAAGATAATGATGGAAGCACATGGGAAAGGACAGCTCACGCTCGAACGGTTACAAATATCTAATCTAGTGACGTCACAACAACGTCACCCGGCTCGTGCAGAACACGTGACAGTACTTGGAGAGCAAGCTAAGGAGGTTCTATAAATAGCGGAAGGTTCACAGCCCTAAAGGTACACAACATTCCAGATCCAAAACCCTAGCTCTCTCTCTTTCTCTGCACTATACTCATCCTTGCGCCGGAGGGCCATACCGGGGCTCCTCCGCTGTGGTCTTTAGTCGTGCTTCGTGGTGCAGGTTAGGCGAAGAGAGCTTGATCAACCCTGAACCAGAGGAAGGACTCGAACCGGAGACCACGGGCCACACAATTGGTGAACCCGACGTGAACCTACTTCTGATCCAAACGGCTCACTCCTCTCCCAACACCAACCTCCCTTCCTCCACAAACAACCATCAAATCCAACCACAATGGGCGGTGATCTCACGAACGCAGCCGTCTCTGGGGCCAAGGACGCCAGTGGAAACATCATCCTTCCACCCCCGGAGAGGCACATGTCCATCTCCATTCCAGCAAGCTCCGGCTATCACCAGCCGCGGAAGAAGTCACGGCGTCCTACATCCGCTTGTTACAACGTCGAGACGACGAACGAGACAACGAGTTGGCGGCGCTGAGGGCAGAGGTGGCCCAAATGAAGCAGCACATTCAGCAAACAGCAATCCCTGCCACCTCGAGATCTAGTGGAAGCAGGAGGCGACGGGGACAAACGCCACCTCCACCGCCACCTCAGAAGCAACAAGAGTTGGGCCAACGCGGATCTGTGAAGGACAGACTTGGCTTCACCCCTGCGCCTGGTGACGCACGAGAGATCATCCTCTACAGACAGCCAAACGCTTCTGGAGCACATCGTTCCAGAAGCCACCAAGAACGCACCAGGACGCGGGACACCGAGTCGTTCACAAGCACGTACTCGACTGGTCGTGCGGAATTCTCTCGCACCACGGTCTCGCACCATAGCCGAGATTCCGTACAAACCAGGCGCCACGTGTCTGAACGCCTCGGCGAGATCCCACCCGAGAACCAGGATGATGAGATCCGCCGACGACGCGGAAAGGATTTGGTGACGAAGGTACCCATGATAACAAAACTTGTCGTGAACGAGAAAAGTCCATCGACGGCCCACGGCGAACAACAACAGACCTGGGGGATAAACTCAGGCACAGAGACGATGGGAAGACAACCACTAAGGACCCCAAGGGAAGGGACTCTAAACGAAAGAAGACAGATGAGTTCGGCAAGCCGCCGCGCCCTGGGTTCGAGAGGCAGTTGAAGGATCTCGGCGTTTCACCCTTCACTTCCCATATCATCAACACTTCACCCGAATCCACATTTCACTTGCCTAAGTTCACCAAATTCGACCCATCAACATGTGAAGCCTACACCCATCTCATCCACTTCCACCAAACAATAGAGCTCTGTACCCAGAAGGATGAGATCAAGTGCAAAGCGTTCCCCTCCAGCCTCGGCTCCCTTGGACTCCAGTGGTTCAACAAGTTGCCCGCTGGATCCATTCGGAATCTTGCCGACCTCGAGCGAGCATTCAATACCCGCTTCATCACTAGCAACAAGACTGCCAAGGAGCCTGAGTCCTTGTCCCAGATGAGGAGCTCCCAGCCGAGACCCTCAGGCGATACCCCGAACGTTACTGGCAACTCTTCAACGAAATACATGGGATCGACTACTGGGCTGCGCGTACATTCAAGAATGGCCTGGAAACGGGCAGCAAGATACTTGACGAACTCGCCATCCGCCCGCCCCACGGCATGGGCGAACTAATGCGTGTCGTCGAACGATTTTGCGCACTAGAGGAATTCTACGCTGACAGGGCGGCGCAGGGCATGCCGAGCGCATATACAACAACCCCAGCTGTCACCCAACAGCTGCCCGCACCTGCCCTCACCCAGCAACAACATTCGAAGAAACATGTGAACAATATCAAGGACGGCAAAAAGTGTCAGCCGAAGGTACATGACTACGTTGCCGAGACTACATACTTCAAGGAACCTATCTGGTCCTTCTTGAAAGAAATCATGCGACAGCCGTGGTTCGAATGGCCAACTGGTAAGCTCGGCACAGACACTGGTCAACCAGATCAGAATCCAAGGAAAAAATGCTCCTACCACAACGAGCTCGGCCATTACACGACAGCCTGCGCACCATACAAAGCACTCCTTGAGAGACTTGCCGCCCAGGGCCATCTCGATCAATACATCGACCGATCAAAAACACCAGCACGACAGCCAACCGGCAATCCCAATCCCAACGAACAAAGGCCGATGATACACGTTATCCACGGTCCAGTAACAAAGGAACTCGAAGGTAGTCTCCGAGCCGACATCATTCAAGCCTCGTCCTCCAAGCAGGTACTCTCTGTCGGCTATGGATCCAAACGCCCGTATCCGCACGATGTTCCCAAATGGACGATTACTTTTACCGAGCGTGACCTTGAGCATGTGCAAACTCCCCACTCTGATGCACTTGTTGTCACGGTTCAAATTGGCGTCCATGACGTCAAACGTGTCCTCATCGACCAGGGCAGCTCGGCAGAAGTCATGTACTATGACCTTTTCAAAAAGCTTGATCTCCCAGAGTCGGCACTACAAGACACAGAGGTTCCTCTCATCGGATTCAACGGAGCTCCCGTCTGGCCAATTGGCAAAATCCATCTTCCTGTCATCGTCGGCTCAAGGACCGTCTCCGTCGAGTTCGTCGTCGTCAATGCTCCAAATCCGTACAACGCCATCCTCGGCCGAGCCTGGTTGCACAGCATGCAGGCCATTGCCTCCACTTACCACCAGTTCATTCGTTTTATTGGCACCAGTGGCCGGCAAGAGAGGCGACCAGGTTGCCTCCAAAAAATGCTACGTCTCAGCTGTACACACATCCTCCAAAGCAAAACAAGTCCAATGGGTTGAAGTCCCGGACATGGCTATCATCGAAGACGTCGGCCACAAGGCCGAAGATAAAGCTGAAGAAGAATTGGTTCAAATGCCCATAAATGAGGACGGATCTCGTTTCTTCTTGCTTGGCTCTTCCCTAAGTGACGCCGAGCGTGAAGAAATGTTTCAATTTCTGAAAGAAAACATGGAGGTCTTCGCTTGGACGCCCAACGAGATGCCTGGTGTCGACCCTAACTTCATCTGCCACACACTCAACATCAAGAAGGACTCCAAGCCGGTAGTCCAGAAGGCTCGACGTTCAGCTCCCGAGCATGCCGACGCCGTCATTGAGGAAGTCAATCGCTTACTCGAAGCCAATGCAATCCCGGAGGTATGTACCCCACTTGGCTCTCTAACACAGTTGTAGTCAAAAAGAAAAACGACAAGTGGCGAGTCTGCGTCGACTACACCAACCTCAACGATGCTTGTCCTAAAGACTGGTTCCCACTGGCAAAAATCGATCAGTTAGTCGACGCAACCGCCGGTCACGCTCGGTTCAGCTTCCTCGACGCCTACCGTGGTTATCATCAGATAGCCATGGACCCCGATGACATGGAAAAAACCGCCTTCATCACTCCGCACGGCATCTTTTGCTACCGAGTCATGCCATTTGGGCTCAAAAACTCAGGCGCCACGTTCAACCGAGCAATCTACAAAATGCTCCACGAACAGATTGGCCATATTTTGGAGGCATATATTGACGACCTCGTCGTCAAGAGCCAGAAGGAAGGGAACCATCTTGCCGAGCTGAAAGAGGTATTCGACGTCCTCAAACTCCACAAGCTCCGCCTTAACCTAGAGAAGTGTGCCTTCGGTGTGAGCGCCGGTAAGTTTCTTGGACATCTTGTCAACCGACGAGGTATTGAAGCCGACCCCAACCAGATCAAAGCCGTAGCAGACCTGCGCCCACCACGTACGGTCAAAGAGGTTCAGAGACTCACTGGCATGGCCGCTGCTCTCAACCGCTTCATCAGCAAGTCTTCGGACAAATGCCACGCCTTCTTTCATGCTTTGAAAGGGAAAAGTAGGCGAAGTTTCGAATGGACGGAAGAGTGCGACAAGGCGCTCGCCGAGCTCAAGAGTTACCTGTGTTCCGCACCTCTATTAGTAAAGCCGGCAGAATTTGAAACGCTCTATCTATATTTGGCAGTCTCAGCCCATGCCGTCAGTTCCGCTCTCGTCCGACGACAGGGAGCCGATGACATGCCCATCTACTTTACCAGCAAAACACTCCTTCCCGCACAAACGCGCTATCTCCCTCTGGAGAAATTGGCTCTAGCTCTCGTCTCGGCCGCAAGGAAGCTACTTCCCTATTTTCAGTCCCACACTATCACGGTCTTAACAGAGTACCCCCTTAAAGCTCTCTTTCGAAAGGCCGACCTCTCCAATCGAGTTTCCAAGTGGGCCGTCGAACTTGCTAATTTCGACATCCACTTCGAGCCTCGTACAGCAATCAAGGGCCAAGTTCTCGCCGACTTCATTGCCGAACTCACCCCTGAAGATGCCGCAGAATTCAGTACGCCTCCTTTACCAGCTATGGCCGAACCAATGGAAGCTAAGAAACCCTGGCTACTTTTTCAGGGCGACTCCTGGAGACTGCACGTCGACGGCGCCTCAAACAGTAACGGAGCAGGTGCGGGTGTAGTCCTAGTCTCCCCATGTGGGACAATGCATGAAAGTTCTATCATCATTGACTTCCCCGCCACTAACAATGAGGCCGAGTATGAAGCCCTCCTAGCAGGTCTACGTTCAGCTTCAGCAATGCAAGCCGATAACCTTATTGTTTACTGCGATTCTCAACTGATTGTGAATCAAGTGTTAGGGGACTACGAAGCCAGGGATCCAAGAATGATGAAGTATCAGACGACGGTAGCAGAGCTTATCACCAAGTTCAAAAGTTTCAAAATCGAGCAGATAAGCCGGGAACACAACGCCCACGCCGACGCTCTCGCTGGTTTGGCATCGGCCTCTAAGGTTTCAGGATTCCGCACTATCAACTTCGGCAACATCAGTCAACCAAGCTTTGACATTCCCCCAGAAGTACTGAACATCGAGCTCGGCCCAAGCTGGATGGATGAGATCGTGGACTTCCTCAGGACCAACACTCTACCTGATGACAAAAAGGAAGCATACCGAATCCGGAATAAGGCTGCATACTACTGGTTATCCGGCCAACTCTATCGAAAGTCCATCTCTGGGCCGTACTTACTCGTCCACCCTACGCAAGTACCAACGATCCTCAACGAGCTTCACTCAGCAGCTGCGGCTGCCATTCTGCGGACGCTCCTTATGCTAGAGGGCGCTAAGTCAAGGCTATTTCTGGAAGAATATGAAGAAAGATTGCGAAGAGGTTGTCCGCAAATGCCGACCGTGCCAACTGTTCTCCCCAATACCCAAGCAACCCGCTCAAAACCTTTCCCCCATAGCAAGTCCTTGGCCATTCGCCCAATGGGGGCTTGACATCGTTGGGAAGTTGCCAACTGCCCCTGGGGGCTTCAACTTCCTCATCACCGCTACAGATTACTTCTCCAAATGGGTGGAGGCTGAACCTTTGATAACTACTACCGAGGTTGACGTTCGGCGGTTTGTTTGGAGGAACATTATTACACGGTTCGGCGTTCCCTACGCAATTGTTTCTGACAACGGCACACAATTTGTTGGCAACGGCTTGTCAAGTCTCCTTGCAGAGTTCGGCATCCGATTCTTTAATTCTACTCCAGCGTACCCTCAGGGGAACGGCCAGGCCGAGGCCTCAAACAAAACTGTGTGCTGGGATTAAACGTCGCTTAACATCAAAACGGGGCAAATGGGCGGAGGAGCTACCAAGGGTTCTCTGGGCCTACCGCTCTACACCTCGCCGTTCTACAGGCCAAACTCCATTCTCCATGGCGTTCGGCATGGAAGCCGTCATCCCTTTGGAGTCTAAGTTTCCCACCCTCCGGACTGAGACGTTCGATCCAGTCACCAATGACGAGGCTGTTGCCCAGGAGCTCATCCTCGCCGAAGAAAAGCGCGATGATGCTCGGCTGAAACTAGCCGACTATCAGCAGCAAGTGGCCAAGGGGTATAACCGCAGTGTGCGCGTCAAGAAGTTCAAGCCTGACGACTTAGTTTGGCGCAAGGTGGTACAGGCGACTAAAAAGAAGAAATTCATGCTGAACTGGGAAGGTCCCTTCCGCATCGTCAAGATTGCTAGCGAGGGCGCGTACATTCTGGAGGACATGAATGGAAAGATGCTTACCAACCCCTGGAACGCTCAGAACCTCAAAAGGGCCTACATGTGACTTTCGCCATCCATGCTCAGCTATACTGCCTGTTTTCACAAACGTTTCACTACGTTTTCAAACTCTCCTTTCTCATTTACTTGTCAGTTTTTGTTAGTCTTTTACTTTCAAAGAACGGCCTCGGCCAATGACTGCATGTCTTTTCCTCAGTAACTTGAAAGGGAATACCACTTTTTGTCGGCCATTATTTATCTCCATTTTATGTAACTTAGCATTTTTTCACCGTCTCGCTTACATTTTACTCTCGGCAAACCCTGCCACCCACAAACGATGACTCCGGTCACACCCACGAACGGCCCTCGGGACCTGCTTCGGCCATACTGCCCAAAAGAAGCAACCTGGACATATGGTCCACCGAACCCATACACACACATTACGGCTGGGATATGGGCTTCGGTTTGACTTGGCAAGACAATAAGGTCGGCCACAGTCAGGTTAAACTCACACTTTGGTGAGCAAACCACCCACTCAACAACTATACTCCGTTCCTAAGCTAACATGGCAGGCATTTTTGCCCGAACCCACCTACTCGCATTCAGTTACTATACTACCTTGTACGGTCACTATTCTACTTTGGTTTAGGCTCGGCTTCATCAAGCATATATCCAACACATTCTATTTCACAGCCGAACCTATACCAAAGTGGGGGCTACGGATATCTACCAAACCAAACATACAAGACTTCAAAAAATTCACAAAGCAAAATACACAGGCACGGGAATGAAGGCAAAATAGATTCATTCGTAGAAAAAGGAAAAGAACACGAAGTATTTCCAGAGTCCCTAAACAGGAGGCTCGGCGTGGTAAACCGTTTGTTGCCGACCCCAAAAAAAAAAAACTATTACATCTGGCACGGCAAACACCGAGTCCGGCGCCGTCCAGTCCATAAAGTTTGAAGTTCAAACAAAAACACATGAAAATTCAAAAACTTAAGGAGCATCCTTTGAAGCCGCGACATCAGCATCGGCATTGGCATTCCCTTCAGCAGTTTCATCCTCGGCTGTGGCATTCTGCGGTTCTTTAACTCCGGCAGCATCAACGGCCCCCTCCTTCTCACCAGCTTCATCCATTTTCTCCCCTTCGTCGTCAAGATCCACCAGAGTGAGATCCTCAAGGTCCTCCTCGCTCTCTGGGAACTCCTCCTCCGGCAGGGGAGCGCACTCTTCGGCGGAATGAGGGAGTTCGAGCTCGGGAACTGTTGGTGCTGGGATTCGGCTCAGGTCAAGCTCCAGCTGCATCCCCTCGCCGACAGCAGCAACGCCGGCCTTATAACCTGCCTTATAAGCACGCTGCACCCTCTCCTCAATGGCGTCGTTTACCATTGACCGTGCATCCCTCATGTACTCCTGGCCTGCACGGTCGTAGCCCGCCTGATATCCCTTCTGATCAGCCTCCCTCATCTTCCTCTTCTCCCTCCGAACAACTTGACCAAGCTCGCGCTCGGCCTTCTTCAGCTTCTCCGCCATCTCCTCTTTCTCCTTCTCCAGCTCCGCTATTTGGGTCTTCGCCATCTGCAGGCTCCCCTTATAACTCCTTGATTTTTCACGCTCGACCTTCAGATCGGCGTGATAGCGTTTACGCTCGGCAGCAAGGAGGGTGGCTTGGTTGTATGCACGGAGGATTGCCTGGCCGGCCTACATAGCAGCAAAAATACAAGCTCATAAATTTGTTCAAAAGATTAAAAAAGAAACTGAGTTTAGACAAGTACCTGAACGATATAAGCACTGGCATGAACCAGGCTCGGCTGGAGCTCCTCGGGGACTTTCATCATGTCGTTTGGCAACGCCAAACCTTGGAGCATCGTAGGGGCCAGCCCAGGCTCCAGCTTCACGCTGTCATTAACAGAAATAACTCTGCCTTCGGCCATGGCGAAAGAAGGAGCAAACTCCTGAGCAACCATTTGGCCACCCGAGCCTAATGCCTTTTCTGAAGCTTTAGAGCCACCCGCAGCCGAAGACCCCGTCTGGTCCTTCTCCTTTGAAAGCGGCGTTGGGGGCTTGGCTGGAAAGAACTCGTGGGTTGTTTTCTGCTTCTTGGCAGCACGCTCGGCTTCAGCGGCTGCTTTTTGCCTGTCCACGGCACCATCTCTGATATTCATTTTTACAACGTTCCTTCGGCCCATGTTGTCAGCGAACTGGGGGATGAGTGTTCGAATGGGATCGATGTCGATACCTTCGGTTAGGGAGGGCTGACTCTGCTGGAACCAGAAGTCGGCCGACTTTTTGAGGAAAGGGAACTTAACACGTTTTCCCTTCGTTGCCTTGCTCGGATTGGGATCCTTTTTCTTCTCTCCCTGTCCCTCGGCAACCTTCTCTTTGCCCTTCTTCTTCGTGCTCGGACCACTCTTCTTCTCCCTCCTTTTCAACTTGCCTTTGTAAGAAGGCTCGTATCCAAGCAGCGTCGGCGCGTCCCGGCAAATTTGAGCAAGAAGAATCTCCACGTGCTTCTCAACGGCAATCGATTGTTCTCGCTTGGTGATGGCTCGGTGGTCTGCAGTGGAGAATTATCCGAGTTAAAGAAAATTCAAGGTAGCTACAGACGAGTTTCAAGTTCGGCCAAAAAAAAAAAAAAGAGAAGCGACAAACCTCTGAAATCTTTTATCTTCGGCACACTATGCAACCGAGATGATTGATCACCAAACTCATACTCTCCGCTCACCTCTACGTAAAAACTCGCCCACTTGTCAGTGTCTTGAAGGCCGTCTATAAGCGGTTGCTTCCCACTTCTCGTGGATAGGTATCTACGATTGGTAACGCCGTGCCTAGACATAATGTATGTGTGGAAGAGGTCGGAAATGGTGAAATCCAAGTTGTGAAGCTCCTTCAGTTTGATTACGGTCATCACTATCCTATAACTGTTGATAGCGAAGAAGTGAGGTACCAGATTGAACCGGGCTAGCAACTCTCTCAAGAATGGGTGAAGGGGGAAGCGAAGGCCAGCCTCACAGATGGCCATAAGAGGGACGGTAATGTGCTCGGGACGATCTTCTGATTTGTCCCTAATGCGGTCGCTGGCAACCCTACTCACGACAACGTCGTCGGGGATGTTGTATGTACGGCAGAAGTTCTCGTACTCATCGGGTTGCCCGCTGAAGTAATGAGCATGAGGACACACTTGACCCTTGTCATAAAGGTCGGCTACCTCCCTATCTACGGAAGGCGTTTCACTTGGCATGGAACGAGAGGAGGCTTGAGCCTCGGCTCCTAAGAGAAACCTGGACTCGGCCTCAGGGCCTAACTCGTGCTCCGCATCAGAGTGAGTAGATGAAGAAAAGGATATCTCGGGTTCGGTGTGGAGCCCGTCGTCGTACTACACGCTCGGCGTTGGAGTCACGAGCATCCGACCTGTTGGACCCAATTGAGGCAGACTGTCGTCGGCTTCGTCGCCTCTCCAGATAAGCTCGGATAAACAATTCAGCAGAGCCGTCTCCGGAGCTCTCAGAGTCGGAAGAGATGACAATGACTTGGTGAGCCAGACCTAATAAAAACAAAAGAAAACAATTAGAAACCTCGTCGTCGGCCAGAAGGCAAGGATCTCTACGCTCGGCTACCTACTGGCCCACCATTCCTATCCTATGAAGACTCGAGCTCGGGAAACCCTGGGACTCAGCCAGGGCTCGGCCTAAACAACTAAAAAGTGGGGCTCGGCCAAGCCTACCGTCGGCCAAACCCTTTATTACCTACATGGGGCTCGGCCAACCTAAAACATCAGCCAAGTACAAGATCATTGGGAGGACCTGTGCTCGGAAGAACAGGTTGAAGGCGAAGATGAACAGTTCGTTCATCTCCAGGCTTCGTACTGTTCACACAGAACAAAAAACACCAAAAACCCAGGAAAATGGCAGGAAAAGCATGTGAAAACTGTAAAAACGCATAGAGAAGTAAAAATCGAACTCGTACCTGTGATTTTTAGCAAGATCTGGTGCCAAAACTGCTGTAAATCAGGAGTGGAGGATGAACGGGCGCAGGAAGGAGCTCTGGCAATGGAGGTCTGGAGAGAGAAAGCAACGATGGCTCCTCTCTCCTCACGTCGCCCCTTTTTATAGAGCTAGGGTTAGGGTTTTCGAGTTTCCCGCCCGATTATTACACCACCGAACAGCCGTCCATTCAACGTGTGACACGTGGCGTGGAAGTGACAGCCTGCAGAAACTCTCCCCCATGCCAACCGTCCTCTCACCAGCCGTACCCAGCTGCACAGTGACACTTGGCGTTCTCGCACTGGGGGGGCGCCCCTGACGGTTACCCTGTGCAGATGAAAAGACGGGTTAAGTCCAGCTTGATCTCATTTCCATCATCAATAATCCATCCTCGGCGTTCTCCACGTTCGGCCAGAGCTAGGTATCGATCTACCTCGCGCTCGGCATCGGCAGAGATCGAGGGGCTATTGTAGTAGGCCGAACACAGAACGCTCGGCTACTTGCCGAAGGTCGACGAGCCCACGCGGCTATATCAGAGACGGTCCTAGCCGACGATGTTCACGCACGGCGGACCTTGCCGACGGTTCTCAACAAATGGTGTCTGCACATGGTCTATGCTGGGCTCGGCCCATAGCGGGCTCGGACTCTTGCTGGGCTCGGCCTCAGGCAAGCCCCGCCACCCACGGAGACACGTCTGTCCCCCACGTGCTGGAACGGTTACAAAGATAATGATGGAAGCACATGGGAAAGGACAGCTCACGCTCGAACGGTTACAAATATCTAATCTAGTGACGTCACAACAACGTCACCCGGCTCGTGCAGAGCACGTGACAGTACTTGGAGAGCAAGCTAAGGAGGTTCTATAAATAGCGGAAGGTTCACAGCCCTAAAGGTACACAACATTCCAGATCCAAAACCCTAGCTCTCTCTCTCTTTCTCTGCACTATACTCATCCTTGCGCCGGAGGGCCATACCGGGGGCTCCTCCGGTGTGGTCTTTAGTCGTGCTTCGTGGTGCAGGCTAGGCGAAGAGAGCTTGATCAACCCTGAACCAGAGGAAGGACTTGGACCAGAGATCACGGGCCACACACTAAACAAACAAAAAAACAATGCTCAATCTTCACAGAAGTTATCGAGTAACTTTCAAAAAGTAGCAAGGTAAAAAGAGTGTGTGTACCGATATTGGTGTGATAAGCACCCATTATTGTAGATAATTGGTGCGCTTAGTCCCGCTTTAGATTGGTTTCTTTCTTTTAACCGTCGTTTTAAGTCATTTTGCGCGTAAGGTTTCTTTTGAGCATTTTCAGGCAAAACACATCTTAAAGGCATGTTTTGATGCCCGGTGCAACCCTTGAGGGTATTCAAGCGTTTTTGCCCGGTAGATTTTGGCCATCGGGCATTGGAAGGATCACTCGGCCACTTGGCGGTGCCTGCCAGGCATCTGGAAGGCCGTCGGGACACTATGGAAGGCAGCCAGGCAAGCCATGGCCAAAAGCTGGGAGGCAGGCCATAAGGAAGCGGTATCGATACAAGCATTTTAGCTGTATCGATACAACATTGAAACAGAGCAAGGGGGAATCCGTAACGTCATGGTATCGATACAAGCTTTTTGGCTGTATCGATACAGGTTGCTTACTGGAGATATTTCCAGTTTTGGAATTTTTCTACTTTTTGGATATTTTGCACTTCTTTTGGGATATTTTTTAGGACGTGCAGAGTGAGAGACTGGGCCATGTGTATAAATACCTCACCCTCTCACTCTTGTATCTCTCTCTTGTCTTCTCCCTTTTGAAGTCTTCCACTTTCTTAACTTACCTCCATTAAAGCTCTAAGGTTTTCTTCCTAATTTCTTCAAGTACCTAGGTAAGTTCAAGTTATTTGTTAATTCGTCGTTCATTAATGTTGTAGCCACGGTTAAGGTTGTTATAAAAATCAAGTTTGTTTTCGATTCTATCGGCTAAAAATTATGTCTTGCTTTTATGCTTTCGTTTATGCCTTAGCTATGAATGAGTAGTCGTTAGGCTAAGTCTCGGGATAATCTTTCCCAAAGACTTAGGTTGTTAATTGGTTCTCGAGCCATCGGGCTTGAATGCATGATTTTCGGAATAGAACTTGCTTTGCAAATTCGGTCTAAACTTAGGGGTGTTAACTCCTTGGTATGCCGCTTGTCAAGCGGTCTTGGCAAATAGCATGTCGAGGGCTTGTGGCCTCCTTTGGACTCGACAAATGATTTAAACAAGTTGGTTCGCCTTCGGAAAATCACATCTTTTGATAAACATAGTCAATAAAGCTAATCTTCCGGGCATGAGCACGCGGTCGTGACTCTCACCTGAGTTATAATCGAGAACCGGTAATGGCCTTTGTCAAGGGTTAGAAGATCCCTAGACTTGCCTCTTTAAGTTAAATAAGCAAAACTCTAGTCTTCATTTTAGTCTTTCCACCTTTCAAAGCAAAACCGGCAGATTAGTCATTAAAACCAAAGAAGTACAAACCGACCATAAAACCTTCAATTCGAATCAAGCTGTTATCGAATTCTCTGTAGGAACGATTCGGTCTTCCGGTTATTATGCGAGCAACGACCTAGCCCTACGCTTTGGGTATTTCAACCTTATTGGAAGGCGAGGTTCAATCGTAAGCATTTTTGGCGCCTTGCCGGGATTTCTTTATTCTAGCTTATTTGGAGGCTCGTCAAACCATTGTAAGACTCTTTCTTTTCTTGTGTGTGTGTAATTTGAACTCAAATTAGCGGATACCTCTAACCGAGCCACCCATTCGACTTGAGGTTTAACGAAGCTAAAGGGAGCGTCAATTGCGTTTCACTGTTTTTGTTCCATAGCCGTGGTGGTGGCATAACCCCACGAGACTGCTTGTGAACGAGGCGGCGGCATAGCCCCTCTAGTCTGTTAGATAGATTGTGCAGGGTGTATGCTAAACGTTTATCGTAGCCCTTTCTCAAATCGGCTACACCGATCTACTTCTCCGCCAAGGGTCCGTAATATTATTCAGGCACTTTCTCCACCGCGTGAGTTATCACCTCCGTTAAGGCCAATGGACGAACAACCAGCAGCCCGTACTCTGCGTGATTACCTCACACCGGAAAGAGGTCCGCATGTGTCACCAATTGCTATTCCAACTTGCACTGCCGCCAATGCATTTGCTTTCAAGCCAGAATATCATCGGGTTATACCGGAATTTCGGGGCCGTGACCTAGAGGATCCGTATTCTCACATCCGGAAATTTGAAACTATTGTTAGCACATTTGTGACAACTCCGGGCCAATTAGACCAAGCTCGGTTGAAGTTGTTTCCTTTTTCACTTAAGGATAAGGCGAAGCAGTGGTTCCATTCTTTGAAGCCTCGGTCGTTGCATACTTGGAGGGAGGTTCAGGATGTGTTTACTCAGAAGTACTTTCCGGTTAGCCGTACCAAACTTCTAATGGATCAAATTGCCAATTTCAAGCAAGAAAGATGGGGAGATCTTTTACAAGTATTGGGAGCGGTATAAGGATTTGCTTGCGGCCGTTCCCCACCATAATTATCCGATGTACTTGGTGATCAATTATTTCTATGTGGGATGTAATCAACAAGCTAAGCAGCTTCTTGACACGATGGGGAGCGGAGATTTCTTGGGCAAGGATCCGGATGCTGCATGGGAATTCTTGGATGCATTGGCCGAAAGGGCTCAAACTTGGGAATTTATAGATCCGGGTGATCAAGCAATGAGGAATCAAGGACCAGGTGGCTCTGGTAAGTTTTCAGTGAGCGAGCATACGATGTTTGAATCTAAGCTAGATGAGCTCTCAACTAAATTGGACAAGATGAAGTTAGATGCAATCCAGGTTAAAGAAGTGAAAGCGGTAAAGGAAGTGCAACAAGTGGAGGAAGTGTGTGTCATTTGTGAGACCGTGGGACATTCGACCGATAATTGTCATACCATTCCCACCCTTCGCCAACACTATAGTCAACTTCCCGTGGAAGAGGTTTGTGCTTTCAACCAACGTTGGGATCCGTATTCCAATACTTACAATCCGGGGTTGCGGTCTAATCCGGCTTTTCGTTGGAGTAATCAAAATGAGTCAGGTTCTTCATCGGCTCCGCAAGCTCCGCCTCATGCTCAAACTCCAAATTGGCGGCAACCACAACTCCAAGGCCCGCCACGTTTCCCTGCTATTCAAGGCCCGCCAGGTTTCATACCATCGGGGCCATTTCAAGGCCAAAATCAGTTTCAGCCTCCCCAACAAGCGCCTCCACCACGACGTTCTTTGGAGGACACTATGAATACCTTTTGTCAAATGCAAATTACCACCAATGAGCAAACTGCTCAGGCCATGAACGATATAAGGAATCAGATGGGGAAATTGACAACGGCTATTGGTGTTTTACAACAAGAACGGGGGAAGCTTCCCACTCAACCATTGGCGAACCCTCAAGGACAACATCTAATTGGTAGCTCTTCGGTGTCTCTCCCTGAGCAAGCCAAGGCCATTATAACATTGAGAAGTGGGAAGAATGTTGACAACGCTCAAGTGGAGCCACCGGTACAGCCACTTTTGTTTCCTACTCCGCCGCAGCCTAAGCTGACATCACCAAATGGGGAATTTCCCAAGCAAGCTTCTACGGAAAAGGAGAAAGGAAAGGCTAAGGAAAGTGATGTTCCGCCAGCTCTTACCATTCCCGCCCCGTTTCCCAATCGGTTAAGGGCACCGGCTAAGCCAAATTTGAATACCGATATCTACGAGGTGCTAAAGCAAGTGACTGTTAACCTTCCTTTACTTGATGCCATCAAGCAAATTCCGTCATATGCTAAATTCTTGAAAGACTTGTGTACTCACAAACGTAAGCTCCAAGTGCAAAAGAAGGTCTTCTTGACCGAACAAGTGAGTTCACTCTTTGAATCAACCCTTCCGCCTAAGTATAATGATCCGGGGTGTCCGACGATATCCATCACTATTGGGGGTAAGATTGTGGAGAAGGCTCTTCTTGATTTGGGGGCGAGCGTGAATCTGTTACCATTTTCGGTATATGAGCAACTTGGGTTAGGCGAGATGAAACCGACTCGGGTGACTTTGCAATTGGCGGATCGGAGTATCCGAGTTCCAAAAGGGATGGTCGAAGATGTTCTAGTTCAAGTTGACCAATTTGTGTACCCGGTTGATTTTGTGGTTCTAGATACTTGTCCCATACCGGCGGCCCAACCATCGGTTCCCATTATTCTCGGGCGACCGTTCCTAGCAACATCCGATGCCGTCATTCATTGCCGGGATGGCCGGCTCAACATGAGTTTTGGTAATATGAAGATGCAAGTCAACATGTTCCATATTGGAAGCCAGATGGGGGATGATGAGGATGTATGCGGGGTTAGCGTGATTGATTCGCTTGTTCAAGATCATGTCGATGAGTTTCTTTGTAAGGATGAGTTGGAATTGGCTCTTACGTCCGCCGAGGCCGATTTTCTTGAAGCACCCGAGGTCGCCTACCTGTGCTCCTTGTTGGATGAGGAGGAGGCATTTGGTCTAAATCCGTGGATTCCGACATTTGAAGAGCTACCACCTATCGAGAAGCGAGCCGTTCCGTCTAGTGAGGAACCGCCAAAACTTGACCTTAAGCCGCTACCCGAGACACTTAAATATGCCTATCTTGGCGATGGCCAAACTTACCCGGTAGTGATTTCTTCCAGCCTAAGTGAATCTCAAGAGTTCGAGTTGATTGTTTTGTTGCGGAAGCACTCCAAAGCCATCGGGTGGTCTATAGCCGACATCAAGGGTATCGATGCCTCTCTTTGCTCGCACCACATTTACATGGAAGATGATGTCAAGCCGACCCGCCAACCTCAAAGGCGTTTGAACCCGATTATGAAGGATGTTGTCCGGGCGGAGGTTATCAAGTTGTTGGATGTCGGCATTATTTACCCAATAGCAGATTCTAAATGGGTGAGCCCGATTCAAGTGGTTCCAAAGAAGTCGGGTGTGACAGTTGTGAAAAACGATAGAGATGAGCTTATTCCAACGCGTGTCCAGACCGGTTGGAGAGTGTGTATCGACTATCGGAAGCTCAATGCCAGTACAAGGAAGGACCATTTCCCTCTTCCTTTCATAGATCAAATTTTGGAAAGGGTGGCCGGCCACGAGTTCTATTGCTTTCTCGACGGGTACTCCGGGTATAATCAGATTGAGGTGGCGTTGGAAGACCAAGAGAAGACTACATTCACGTGCCCATTCGGGACCTTTGCGTATCGTCGTATGCCGTTCGGGCTTTGCAACGCCCCCGGTACCTTCTCGAGGTGTATTATGGGATTGTTCAGTGACATGGTGGAGAAGATCATGGAGGTATTCATGGATGATTTCTCTGTGTTTGGGGATTCCTTCGAGGCTTGTCTTACAAATTTGGGGCTAGTGTTAGCCCGGTGTGAGGAAAAGAACTTGGTGTTGAATTGGGAGAAATGTCATTTTATGGTGACCGAGGGCATTGTGCTTGGCCATATTGTTTCTTCTAAAGGCATTGAAGTTGATCGGGCAAAAATTGATTTGATTAGTAATTTGCCAACTCCGAAGTGTTTAAAGGATGTCCGATCTTTCTTGGGCCATGCCGGCTTCTATCGGCGGTTCATAAAGGATTTCAGTGCCATCGCTCGGCCGTTGTGCCATTTGCTAGCCAAAGATGTACCGTTTGAGTGGACGCCGGCATGTGAAGCTGCTTTTGCCAAGCTCAAGTCTAGTCTCACCTCCCCGCCTATTGTACGGGCTCCAGATTGGGAATTACCGTTTGAATTGATGTGCGACGCTAGTGACTATGCTGTCGGGGCAGTTTTGGGCCAACGCCACGGCAAGGAGCCGTATGTGATTTATTATGCGAGCAAGACTCTAAATGAGGCCCAAATGAACTATTCAACCACCGAGAAGGAATTGTTGGCGGTAGTCTTTGCATTGGACAAGTTTCGATCCTACTTGGTGGGCACCCCAATCACTGTTTATACCGATCATTCGGCGCTCAAGTACCTTTTTACCAAGCAAGATGCCAAAGCGCGGTTGATTAGGTGGATTCTACTTTTGCAAGAGTTTGATCTTACAATTAAGGATAAGAAAGGGGTAGAGAACGTGGTGGCCGATCACTTGTCTCGCTTGGAATTTGAGGACCACTCATCTCACATACCGATCGGCGACTCTTTTCCCGATGAGCAACTCTTTGCAATCTCCACCGCTCCATGGTATGCCGATATTGTGAACTACTTGGTTACCGGGTTGATGCCGGCCCATTGGAATTTACAAGAGAAGCGGCGGTTTTCGGTGGAAGTAAAGCGGTTCTCTTTTGACGACCCGTATCTGTTCAAATACTGTGCTGATCAACTGGTTCGACGTTGTGTGCCCGATTCCGAGCAGCAAAGCGTGCTTAAATTTTGCCATACGGAGGCTTGTGGTGGTCATTTCTCATTCCGGAAGACTGCCGCCAAGATTTTGCAAAGCGGTTTCTATTGGCCTACGTTGTTCAAGGATGCGTTTGCCTTTTGCCGGGTTTGTGCTCGATGCCAATTGTTGGGGTGCGTGACACGACGAAATGAGATGCCGCTTACGCCTATCTTGATTATCGAGGTGTTCGACTGCTGGGGTATCGATTTTATGGGACCATTTCCGTCATCCTTTGGGTACTTGTATATCTTGTTGGCGGTCGATTATGTGAGCAAATGGGTAGAAGCCATTCCGACTCGGACAAACGATGCGGCGGTTGTCGTTGAATTTCTTCGGGAGCATATCTTAGCACGATTCGGGATGCCAAGGGCTGTCATTAGCGATCAAGGGTCCCACTTTTGTAACCGATCATTTGCTGCGCTTATGAGGAAGTACTCCATCGTGCATAAAGTTTCAACGGCTTACCATCCGCAAACCAATGGCCAAGCGGAGCTGGCAAACCGGGAAATCAAGAATATTTTGGAAAAGACGGTGAATCCTAATCGTAAGGATTGGTCTACTCGTTTGGTTGATGCTTTGTGGGCGTACCGTACTGCGTACAAGACTATTTTGGGCATGTCTCCTTACCGGCTTGTTTATGGGAAAGCGTGTCACTTGCCGGTGGAGCTTGAGCACAAAGCATATTGGGCCATCAAGAAGCTCAATTTCAATATGGCCAAGGCCGGTGCCCGGCGGAAGCTTCAACTAACCGAGGTAGAGGAGATGAGGTACAATGCTTATGACCACTCTAGTGCTTACAAGTCTAAAATTAAAGCAAAGCATGATAAGAACATTGTGGTTAAAACTTTTGTGCCCGGGCAACAAGTTTTATTGTATAACTCCCGCTTGCATCTCCACCCCGATAAACTACGGTCACGTTGGGCCGGTCCTTATGTAGTAAAAACCGTTTTCCCTCATGGGGCAATTGAAGTAGAAAGCATGCAAACCGGTTCCTCCTTTAAAGTTAATGGTCAAAGGCTCAAGCCCTTTCTCGGTGGCTTTGAAGTTGGGGAGCCCGATGAGGTCTTGGCCGATCCCGTTTATTCGGATGGCTCGTCCGTCTAGTTTGTGTTACTTTAATTTGCACGGGGAGCGAAAGCGTAACCGCTGAACTTAACTGTTTGTCGGACCCGGCCCCTTGACTTAAGTGTAAGGGTACCCTCCATTGACTTGGGTATTTGTAGCTCCGCACGCCGCTACTAAAATAAGGATCGTGTGCCCAGCTCCGGTTCGAAGGGCAAATTTTAATATCAGTGACCTAGGGCTTTAATTAGTCTTTCTGATAGGAGTAATTCACAGGGAACCACTCACGTCTACCAGATTAGCCCCAACGGGGGCGGTATAGGTCATAGGTTAGGTCTTGGTATTCCCGTGCTCCATTACCGCACTTGGCTCTATCTTGTGCCTGCCTAGCTACGATCTTAGGGGACGCTGGACTTCATTGTTTGGCGGAGTCCATCTGTGACTTGGACGCTCCGAGTTCTGATATTAAATTCTTCTTGTTTGTACATATTGTTCGTAGTGTGCATATTGTATATAGTCTTTCATTGGTTCTGTTTGTTTTCTGTGTTTCGGGATTTTATAATCAAGAGATTTCACCAATGCATCATTGTATCGGGCTTTAATTAGCCCTCTTTGTGGTAGTTAACCGTTAATGATCCGTGCTCTCCGCAATTGTCCCTATCGGAGGCAACTTTGGTCTTTGGGTGAGGCTAGTTTCTCTTGTCTCACTTTGTTTTGATCATAGGGAACGCTGGGTTTAATTGCTTGGCGAGGTCAAGTGGTGGATTTTACCTCGGGCATGATGTAACAAATGTTTGACGGTCTAGTATAGCCACCCGAGCTTTGCCTACCTGGTGGAACTCGGGAAGAAAAGTATGACTCGTGAGATTGCGTGAACATCGGGTGGTGTCTTTCTTTGTTCTTTTGTATATATTTCTGTTGGTTGGTGCCCGGCTACCATGAGCCGGGCGGTTCTAATGTCATTTGGCTCTTAGTAGGTAGTTCAAGCTTCAGTCTTTTGCAGGGTAAACGTGCTACCACACCAGCCTTGGTGGATTGGGTCTAAAGCTGGAGTGATTGAGGCATTCAGGAGCCCTAAGCATGGGTGCGATTGCGTGTCGCGGTTGTTAGTCCAAAAAGCTTTGGCCATGTCCCTGTGTGACTAGCTGTGGTTCCGTTGGTAGAGCCGAAGGAGTTGGCTTTGGAAGCTGTTCGGATGACGAAAGGCGCCGGTGACGCAAAAGCCTCCAACTTGGTCGAGGTATAAGGGGGTTGACATTCCCCCGCGGGTAATATCTTTTGTCCTTTTCCTCTCAATCCTGTTGTTTTTCTTGCTCTGAGGGCATCGCATATCTTAAGTTGGGGGGAGGGGTATATCTATGCTAGATATGTTCTTCTTCGTTTTTGTTTTTCGCTTTTAGCTTAGTTTTTTTTTCGGTAGTTTTTTTTTCGGTTTTAGGTTGAATTCCTTCCGTTATTACAAAATTAGTGGATTAAAATAACTTGGCACATGCTCGTTGGTGTCAATTTCGCAATAGTTCGTTAAGCAAATTTTGTATATCGCAACTTGCATGAATGGACTTAGGTGGCATTTACGAAGTTTGAGTGTGTTTCGGCCAAGTTTGGCCCATATCCCGGTTTTTGTCTTCATACATTTGTAAATAAGTAGATCATCTCTTGATCATGCCTAAGTCTGTTAGTTGTCTAATTTGAATCGATTTGGAATTTACGGCGCACTTAGGACGTGATACAAGGCATTTTTGCATGATGGAACCACATATGCGTCTCTTCGTCCCTTTTAAAATAAAGCCAAGTCCGTGTCACACTCTTTTCCATAGGAAACCGGATGTTCGGATGGTTGGTTGATATTTGGTTTTAAGCATAAGAGGGTGAAGCAGCAGGTTTCTGTGGCTGAGATGGCTTGTTGGGTGTGTTTTGAGGTTATCGGGCAACGCCAGGGGCAGAACATGGGCTGGCAAGTGCAAATTTGACAATAGCAAAGCGGTATCGATACAGGAAAAATGGCTGTATCGATACCATAATCTTATAGAGGCTGGACAGAACATAAGCAACCTGTATCGATACAGGTAAAACCCCTGTATCGATACCGAAGCCTTATCAGGCCTACTTCAGACGGTTTCCAGCCCGATCATCTTCACTCTCTCCTCCCCTTTTCTCTTACTTCAACTCCATAACCGCCCATCTCTTTCCCAAATCCCACCAAAAACCCTCCAAATCTTGAGAATCGTCCGCCAAATCAACTCCGAATCACTTCTTTATCAAGTTTCAAGCAACGTATCGTGAGTTTTGGACTCGAAATCACCCCATGCAAGGTATTTCGGATTC
Source organism: Rhododendron molle (assembly GCA_025413875.1). Taxonomy (NCBI): domain Eukaryota; kingdom Viridiplantae; phylum Streptophyta; class Magnoliopsida; order Ericales; family Ericaceae; genus Rhododendron; species Rhododendron molle. Next base: position 47,353,942 of record CM046392.1, read on the forward strand.
TCTCTCTCTCTCCTCGTTCTTGTTTTGCTCCTCTACTACAAACCCATAAAAACTCCTCATATCTCCTATATAACCCATCCCAAACCCATTTCCAACATTAATTTCGACCCCATTGTTCAAAATCCAAAATTTCCAACCCGTATACCAAGAAATCCGAAAATGCCAAGGGTCAAAATGGTTGCTCGGAAGGAAAGGGGGAAGGCGCCGATGGATGCAGAGCCTTCTCGAGATTCGGAGAGTGAGGAGGAGGGTAATGAGCGGGCTGAGGGGGTTGAGGAGTTGATGGTTGATGCTCGGCCTTCCCGTAGGAGGGAGAGGACTCCGGAGGAGATGGTTTCGGCCCGTCAGAAGAAGTGGGAAGATAGTTTTGCGAAGCGGAATGTCAAGAATGAGCGGCATGTGGATGCTTCGAGTTTTGGGGCACAGAACCGGGCTATTCGGCGAATCACTGAGCAAGGTTTGTCTTACTTTTTTGGTGCATGCCCCGGTTATAATAAGAGTTTAGTGGCTGCGTTTTATAAGAAAATGGTTGCGCCTGACCCTGATAATATTGGGCGAGATGAGGCTCAAATTGTGTCGAAAATTGGGCGAGTTGATATAGTGATTACTCGCGAAATAATTGCCCAGGCCTTAGATTATGATCGCCCGGCTGTCCAGGACATAAATTACCCTAGAGCTAATTTTGCTACATTTGATGAAATTTGTCAAGCCATGTATGAGGGTGAAATTGGGAACATAGGTGATTTTCATGTGCCGGGCAGGTTCCGTGAGGGGTATAAGTTGATCAATCAGTTTGTGCATCATAATTTGAACCCTCGTGGTACGGAGAACAAACCGACATTGAAGGACGGTGAGCTTTTGTATGCATTCATGCAGCCGGGGATGAAAACGGATTGGGCTTCTTACATTTTCCGGGAAATTGTGTTTTTCAAAGCCGATGCACCGCTCAATACTAGGATGCCCTATCCTTGCTTGATTACTAAAATTTGCAAAGAACAGGGTGTGACTTCTGATAAGTACAATGAGAAAGGAAGGCTGGAGCCCGGGGTTATCAACAGTACGGTGCTGACTAAGAGCATGTCTCAAACTAGGGTTCCGAGAGCTGCACCGGCGGGAAATTACTTGACTAATCCTCCGCCTAGGGATGCACCAAAGCAGGCTTGGTATAAGAAACTGTTCTATCAAGGGGTAGCACTGATTGGGAGTCGGAGGAAGGAAAAGAAAGAAAGGAGGGCCATGGCCCGTAAGCAGGATCGTATGGAGCATCGTTTGGAATGGCTTTCTAGCCGAGCTGAGGGGTCTTCTACTGAGCCTTACGTCCCGCCACCGGATGAGCAAGCTGAGGTTTCTGATGATTTTGCTGGGGACGAGCCGGAATCTGGGGATGAGGCGTAGGTTTTGATGGTGGGTGGTAGTTTCTGAAAAACCCTATACTTGGTCGGGGTGCGTGGTGGTTGACAGCCCACCTATTCTATCATGTTTCTATTTATTTCTTTGGCTTAGTCGTGAACTCGAACTCAGTAGTTTTAATCAGTTTTTGTCGTGGCCGGCATGTGGCCTTTTGACTTGGTGTTTTTCATAGTAAGTGACAGCCAAAGGGTAGTTAGTTTACCAAGCTAGCATAGGGCCGTCACTTGCTTTTGCTAACCGTTCTTTTGTTTATCCATGGTCATTATAAGCTTTTGAAGTCCTTAGTTGATCTTTAGAGCGCGTTAATTCCTTTTCGATTCAATTGGTTGATCACTTGCATAATTAGCCCATGGCATGCTTGTTTTCGTTACTTTTAGCTGTTGAATTGTGCTGATGAACTCTGTTCCTAGTGCTCTCCTTATTTGTCGAGGCATGGCGTTTTTGTCCCCCATGGCCCGCTTCCGAGCACTTTTTGTGGGATATGGTTAGTAGCGTGTTGATGCACTTGTGGCGTCCGTATCCTCCTTTTTGCTTAGGATACGGATTTTGATACTTGGCTCGGATGCATTTGATACTTAGTAATCCATCATAGTTTTCAGCTGTCTGTTGCGGACTTTGAATAAATTTGCTTTTGGAACTCTTGCTAGTTGGATACCTTGTGGATGTGCTAAGTTATTTTAAACGGAAGTTTTTCATTTTTTGTTTGGTAGTATGTTTTGGTTGCTCGGGACTAGCAACGTTCAAGTTGGGGGTGTGATAAGCACCCATTATTGTAGATAATTGGTGCGCTTAGGCCCGCTTTAGATTGGCTTCTTTCTTTTAACCGTCGTTTTTAAGTCATTTTGCGCGTAAGGTTTCTTTTGAGCATTTTCAGGCAAAACACATCTTAAAGGCATGTTTTGATGCCCGGTGCAACCCTTGAGGGTATTCAAGCGTTTTTGCCCGGTAGATTTTGGCCATCGGGCATTGGAAGGATCACTCGGCCACTTGGCGGTGCCTGCCAGGCATCTGGAAGGCCGTCGGGACACTATGGAAGGCAGCCGGGCAAGCCATGGCCAAAAGCTGGGAGGCAGGCCATAAGGAAGCGGTATCGATACAAGCATTTTAGCTGTATCGATACAACATTGAAACAGAACAAGGGGGAATCCGTAACGTCATGGTATCGATACAAGCTTTTTGGCTGTATCGATACAGGTTGCTTACTGGATGGACTTCAGGCCGAAGCTCTCTTTTGGATATTTTGCACTTCTTTTGGGATATTTTTAGGACGTGCAGAGTGAGAGACTGGGCCATGTGTATAAATACCTCACCCTCTCACTCTTGTATCTCTCTCTTGTCTTCTCCTTTGAAGTCTTCCACTTTCTTAACTTACCTCCATTAAAGCTCTAAGGTTTTCTTCCTAATTTCTTCAAGTACCTAGGTAAGTTCAAGTTATTTGTTAATTCGTCGTTCATTAATGTTGTAGCCACGGTTAAGGTTGTTATAAAAATCAAGTTTGTTTTCGATTCTATCGGCTAAAAATTATGTCTTGCTTTTATGCTTTCGTTTATGCCTTAGCTATGAATGAGTAGTCGTTAGGCTAAGTCTCGGGATAATCTTTCCCAAAGACTTAGGTTGTTAATTGGTTCTCGAGCCATCGGGCTTGAATGCATGATTTTCGAATAGAACTTGCTTTGCAAATTCGGTCTAAACTTAGGGGTGTTAACTCCTTGGTATGCCGCTTGTCAAGCGGTCTTGGCAAATAGCATGTCGAGGGCTTGTGGCCTCCTTTGGACTCGACAAATGATTTAAACAAGTTGGTTCGCCTTCGGAAAATCACATCTTTTGATAAACATAGTCAATAAAGCTAATCTTCCGGGCATGAGCACGCGGTCGTGACTCTCACCTGAGTTATAATCGAGAACCGGTAATGGCCTTTGTCAAGGGTTAGAAGATCCCTAGACTTGCCTCTTTAAGTTAAATAAGCAAAACTCTAGTCTTCATTTTAGTCTTTCCACCTTTCAAAGCAAAACCGACAGTTAGTCGGCTTAAAGGCTGCAAACCGACCATAAAACCTTCAATCCGAATCAAGCTGTTATCGAATTCTCTGTGGGAACGATTCCGGTCTTCCGGTTATTATGCGAGCAACGACCTAGCCCTACGCTTCGGGTATTTCAACCTTATTGGAAGGCGAGGTTCAATCGTAAGCATGGTGTCTCTAAAGCTTTTGAAAAATGGAAGAGGATCAAACCGCGGGAGACCACAGTGATGGGGCTTCCTTCCACCACCGCTGAACGATATCAATAGTGTCGAATTTGTTAGTCCCAATGCAATTCAAGCCCTTGTAGATCTTCTTGATCAGTTCGGAGTATTCTGTGGGGTTGAAGTCGAGGTGCTTTTGATGGTTTTGGAGAGATAGAGATTGAGTGTGGTTGTGTTTTGAGTCTCTCACAGGGCCGGGGGAGGACGACGATGGATGTTGAACTGAACACGTACTTTTTTTACTTAGTTTACGACGAAAGCGTGTTTGTTAACCACGCAATTTAATCCACTTGCCATGATCTTTTCTTCCTTGGCCGCTTAAAATTACACTTGGCCGATAAACTTTGCTCTTGGACTCTTCAAATTGCACTTGGCCATGTGGAATTGCAATCTTCTCTTGGCCGCTTAAAATTACACTTGGCCGCTTACAATTTCTCTTGGACGCTTAAAATTGTACTTGGCCGCAAGAAATAACTCCTCTTTCTATTTTATTCCTTGGCCTCCTGAAATTACAACTGGACGCTTAAAATTGCTCTTGGACGATAAAAACTGCAATTGGCCGCGAAAAATTGCTCCTAGTCTTATTCTCTTATTTGGCCGCTTAAACATAAACTTGGCCGCTTAAAACTGCAGTTGGACGCTTAAATTTGCACTTGGCCGCGACAAATTGCTCCTAGTCCTATTTCCAACCTTGGCCGCCTAAAATTACAATTGGCCGCTTAGAATTACAGTTGGCCACTTAAAATTGCACATGGCCGCTTAAAATTGCACTTGGCCGCAACAAATCGCTCCTAGTCCTATTTTCTCCTTTGGCCGTTTAAAATTACAATTGGCCACTTAAAATTGCAATTGGCCGCTTAAAATTGCACTTGGCCGCAACAAATCGCTCCTAGTCCTATTTTCTCCTTTGGCCGTTTAAAATTACAATTGGCCACTTAAAATTGCAATTGGCCGCTTAAAATTGCAGTTGGCCGCTTAACATTGCAGTTGGCCGCTAAAAATTGCTCCTCGTCCTATTTTCTCCTTTGGCTGCTTAATATTACAGTTGGCCGCCTAAAATTGCAATTGCCGCGAGAAATTGCTCCTAGTCTTATTTTCTTCCGTGGCCGCTTAAAATTACATTTGGCCGCTAAATATTGCTCTTGAACGATTAAAATTGCACCTGGCCACGAGAAATTGTTCCTTGTCCTATTTTATAAGGAAAGCTTTGTTTGTCAACCTCGCATTCTGATCCACCAGCCGTGATCTTTTGTTCCCCAGCCGCGGGAAATTTCTCTCGATGCTAAAACCGGCTCTTGGCCGCTAACGATTGCTCTTGGCCTCGGAAAATTGCTCCTAGTCACATATTTTGAGAAAACGAGTTTATCAATGATGCCCTCTCCAGTATCCGCAAAATCAGTACTTCCTGGCCGCAAGCTATGTTCCTTATTGTACTCCCTATGTCCCACTTTAAATGTTTTCTATGGCGAATCCGTGCATTTCAAACCCCAAAAAATATATTTTTTACACCAAATTAATGTATTCATTAAATTTGGGTATTAATTTAATTTGGTGTAAATAAATTTTTTTTTTTGGAGTTCGAAAATGCACGAATTCTCGTAAGGAACATTTAAATTGGGATGGTGAATGTTTTTTTTTTTTCGGAGTTCGAAAATGCACAAATTCTCGTAGGGGACATTTAAATAGGGAAGGTGGAAGTATATGTTTCTTGACATAATTTTTCATTTCTTCCTTGTTTTTCTCCCCATAATTTCCCTTTTCTTCTCAAAGAAATAACATTCTCTGTTACGACATCCGTCCCATGTAATAGTCTTTTTCGAAAGTTCGTACCATTTTTCAATTCGCTTACATATTTTCATTCCTAATGTTTTCTGTGATTTTAAAAGTATTGTCTAATAAACTAATTGAGATCTACATCAAATATTACTCATATTTGATGTAAAATTTATTAGCAATTTAAAAGTACGTAGATGATTTTCACACTCCTTTTTTTTATGAATGCACTTCATCCCTTGTTCTTTTAGTGCAACTTTTATGTATAATTTTTCGCTCTAAGCAAAAAAAAGGTGTGCATTTATAATTAAAAAAAAAAGGTCTTTTTTTTATACATGCATTCCATTCCTTGTCTTTCAGTGCAAACTTTATGTTTAATTTTTTTACTAAACAACAAAAAATAGAGCACATTTTTATATATTAAAAAAAAGAGAGAGAGAATGAAAATCATCCCCCATAAAATAGAACCCATTTGAAAAACATAAAATTTATTACCATTAAATGGGGACAGATGGAGGATTTAACACTAGTGATAGAGCCAACTTGTCTATTAGGCCAATGACGAATTTGAGCTTTAGGCTTCGGATTTGAGAATGACCTTTTTTTTTTTTATGAAGACTCTGTGTATTTATTTGGAAAAATTAATTTATTTTTATATTGTTTTTAAAAGAATTCTACATTGGCTTGCCAAAGGTTTTGTACCGGGTAGCCAAACCAAATATGCAACTTTGGCGAAGTTATTTTTGGTGTCAAATTTGGCAAGTTTTGGCTTGACAAACCTTTGCCAAATCCACTACACTTTCGGGTAATCTCAATTTTACACCTAAATTATAAAAGTCATGGCATATTGTATACCAAAAATTAATGGTTCTCGGAAAAGATTCTCTTAAATTAATGGTTTTACAAAATGACACATTATCTACTCATATATTCGAGCAAATTTTATGTTTTAAGTTCATTTTTATTAATCATTTGTTGTATGTTTAATGGTGTCCCCGCACCGACAAGATAAAGGGCACCTCTATACAAGAAATGGTTAGTGAAATCCTACTCACACCGCTTCAATGTTTTCTCAATTACATAGTCATAGTGCTTGAAGTCATCAAATAGTTCAAATTTTTTGAGAAGTACAAAACAGAATTTGATATAGTCGAGCTCAACTAGCAAGAAATTAAGTACGGCAACCCCGTATCATTTCCAACAGAATGACTGCATAACATATACAACTTTTCCAACAACAAATGAACCAACTTTGGTAGTATCGGCCAATCTACCGTAGAGGAATCATGGGAATAGGAATTGGGAAAACTATATATTGGTGGATTTAATAAGATCAGATGCAGTGCCAGTGGAGGAAGCAAGGTTGAGGTGCAGTGGTAGTGATGGCGAATGGATATTGGTGTAGATGCTAAAGATATGGAGGCGGAAGCATTGTATTATGGTGACAATGTTGGTGGTGGAATAGTGGTAGTACTATGATGAGGTTTGTAGTATTCTTACTACCCAATTTTCGTACAACAAAAAAAAATATTGTAATGATTGGATTTCACAACTTTTAGTACTTTCAAAATCCTCGTTATCGATATAATATAGGTCTTTATCCAATTAAAAATGAGAGAGATGCGAGTTCTTTTCCTAAATAATTTACTTTTCAAATCTTTGAGGGTAAATTTGACATATTTTTTAATGTACAAGCTGTTTAAGATTTAAACTACTCAGGTTAGAAATTACACTTAACAAGCTTTACAACGGTACAGACCTTGCGAAAATCGGAGTTCGGGAGTATCCGGAATAAACATGCAAAGTTTGAACAATTTTCGAGCTTCAATGCGCCTCAGGCGGAAAGGCATGCGCCCCAGGCGCATTCTATTGCGCCCAAGCGCGACCTTGCAATTTCAAAAGTAACCCGACTTTGAAGCCTTCTTACGGGCCCACCCGAATTTCGATTCACACGTGGTTTGAACCATTGGAAAGCTTGTCTATCCTACTTTCGAGTTGAGCAAATTAGTTTGACTCCCAAATTGCATATAAATCAAAATATATGATAATTTTACCCTCAAAATGTCGGAAAAAAACTTATTCTGGGAAAATCTTCGAATCACACCGACATTGAACTAGAATGAAACCTACTTATATTGATGGACAGGGTATTCAAAAAACTAAAAGATTGGGGGATTGAATCACACGAATAATATATTTTGTTTTCTAAAAAATAGGTCGATATTATATCATTTCAAATATCGTCTGAGCCACTAAACACATAGAAGTGGTCCGACGCTCCCACCAAATGGAACTTGAAAAGCCAAGTGGAGAGAAGAAGGCTCTGTCCATAAAACAATTCCTATCCCTACAGACATTTTGGGTTTGGAAAGCAGCTCTATATTTTCACAAAAAAAACATTCATCAGGTCGTCAAATAACTTATATCGGGAAAGTTATTGAATCACACCAACATTGAACCATAACGAAACGTACTCTATATTGATAGAAAGGGTATTGTCACCATAATACTTTTCATCTTGCATGGTGTGGTGTGATCGTCATAGCAGTGAAGTCGTGGCCGCGCGTGTTTGTGACAGTGGTTAAATGAAAATATAGGTGGGACGGTTCAGATTCAGTGCCAGTGGAGGAAGTAGAGTTGAGGTGCAGTGGTTATGATGGCGAAGGGATGTTGGTGTAGGTGCTGAAGGGATGGAGGCGGAGGCGTTGTGTTATGGTGACAATGTTGGTGGTGGAATAGTGGTAGTACTACGATGAGGTTTGTAGTATTCTCACTACCCAGTTTTTTTAAAACAAAAAAAAATGTTGTTATGATTGGATTTCACCAACTTTTAGTACTTTCTAAATCCTCGTTATCGATGTAATATAGGTCTTTGTCCAAATAAAAATGAGGGAGATGCGAGTTCTTTTCCGAAATAATTTACTTTTCAACTCTCTGAGGGTAAATTGGTCATATTTTTTAATGTACAAACTGTTTAAGATTTAAACTATGCGGGTTAGAAATTACACTTAACAAGCTTTACAACGGTACAGACCTTGAGAAAATCGGAGTTCGGGAGTATCCGGAATAAACACGCAAAGTTCGAACAATTTTCGAGCTTCAATCCGCCTCAGGCGGAAAGGCATGCGCCCCAGGCGCATTCTATTGCGCCCAGGCGCGACCATGCAATTTCAAAAGTAACCCGACTTCGAAGCCATCTTACGGGCACTCCCGAACTCCGATTTGCACGTGGCTTGAACCGTTGGAAAGCTTGTCTATCCTACTTTCTAATTGAGCAAATTGGTTTGACTCCCAATTTGCTTATACGTCAAAATATATGATAATTTTACCCTCAAAATGTCGGGAAAAAACTTATTTAGGGAAAATCTTTGAATCACACCGACATTGAACCAGAATTAAACCTACATATATTGACGGACAATATATTCAAAGTACTAAAACATTATGGGATTGAATCACACGAATAATATATTTTGATTTCTAAAAATTTGGTCGATTATATCAACTCAAAGATCGTTTGAGCCACTAAACCCATAGAAGTGGTCCGACGCTCCCACCAAATGCAACTGGAAAAGCCAAATGGAGAGAAGAAGGCTCTGTCAATATAACAAATCCTATCCCTACAGACATTTTGGGTTTGGAAAGCAGCTCTATATTTTAACAAAAAAACATTCATCAGGTCGTCAAATAACTTATATCGGGAAAGTTATTGAATCACACCAACATTGAACCATAACGAAACATACTCTATATTGATACAAAGGATATTCAATGAAGTAAAACATGGTGTTATCTTATCATAAAGGTAATTTTTTATTAAATGAAAAATTGGCAGATATTAGTCCAACTCAAAGATCGTCGAACCCACTAAATACTTGGAAATGGTCAAATGCTCGCACCAAATGCAGGACGCAACTGTGAAAATCAAATGCAGACTAGAAGCTCTGTCCATATAACTAACTCTATATATCACTACTCTTGTTCTCCTTTTGACTTTCCGGGAAAAAACTCGCATCTCCCTCATTTTGTTCGATTTGTTTCCAACTAAGGTCTCAAATTCGTTGTGTTGGCGCTGATCAAAGTCACACTTGAAATGTGGTGGCTGTGGATTGAAAACATCAGGAATATTGTGAATCGTAACTCTCAAATTACGTTGAATTAGTAATGCCGGTTTAATAATTAATGTCAATTGTAAAGGTGAAGTAAATATGGGTTCCAATGTTGGCGTGGAGGCCAGTGGTTATGTGATCCTAAAATGATGGTGATGTGGAAGTGTAGTAGTCATGGTCATCTTGCATGGGGTGGTGTGATCGTCGTAGCAATGAAGTCGTGGCCGCGCGTGTTTGAGACATTGGTAAAATGAAAACAAAGGTGGGAGGGTTCAGATGCAGTGCCAGTGGAGGAAGCAGAGTTGAGGTGCAGTGGTTGTGATGGCGAATGGATGTTGGTGTAGGTGCTAAAGGGATGGAGGCGGAAGCATTGTATTATGGTGACAATGTTGGTGGTGGAATAGTGGTAGTACTATGATGAGGTTTGTAGTATTCTTACTACCCAATTTCGTACAACAAAAAAAAATATTGTAATGATTCGATTTCACCAACTTTCAGTACTTTCAAAATCCTCGTTATCGATATAATATAGGTCTTTATCCAATTAAAAATGAGGGAGAAGCGAGTTCTTTTCCGAAATAATTTACTTTTCAACTCTCTGAAGGTAAATTGGTCATATGCTTTAATGTACAAACTGTTAAAGATTTTAACTACGTGGGTTTGAAATTACACTTAACAAGCTTTACAACGGTACAGACCTTGCCAAAATCGAAGTTCGGGAGAATCCGGAATAAACACGCAAAGTTTGAACAATTTTCGAGCTTCAATGCGCCTCAGGCGGAAAGGCATGCGCCCCAGGCGCATTCTATTGCGCCCAGGCGCGACCTTGCAATTTCAAAACTAACCCAACTTTGAAGCCTTGTCACGGGCACTCCCAAACTCCGATTTGCACGTTGTTTGAACCAGTGGAAAGCTTGTCTATCATACTTCCTAATTGAGCAAATTAGTTTCACTCCCAAATTGCATATACGTCAAAATATATTATAATTTTACCCTCAAAATGTCGGAAACAAAATTATGTAGGGAAAACCTTTGAATCACACCGACATTGAACCAGAATGAAACCTACTTATATTGATGGACAGGGTATTCGACGTACTAAAAGATTGTGGGATTGAATCACATGAATAATATATTTTGATTTTTTAAAAATTAGTCGAAATTACATCAAATCAAAGATCGTCTGAGCCACTAAACACATAGAAGTATTCCGACGCTCCCACCAAATGCCACAAGAAGTGCCAAATGGAGAGAAGAAGGCTCTGTCCATATAACAAATCCTATCCCTACAGACATTTTGGGTTTGGAAAGCAACACTATAAGTTGACAAAAAAAAACATTCATCAGGTCGTCAAATTACTTATATAGGGAAAATTATTGAATCACACCAACATTGAACCAGAACGAAACATTCTTTATATTGATAGAAAGGGTATTCAAAGAAGTAAAACATGGTGTGATCGTATCATAAAAGTAATTTTTTTTTGTAAATGAAAAATTTGCTGATATTAGACCAACTCAAAGATCGTCAAACCCACTAACTGCATAGAAATGGTCCAATGCTCGCACCAAATGCTCGATGCAACTGAGAAAATTGAATGCCGACTAGAAGCTCTGTCCATATAACTAACTCTATATATCACTACTCTTGTTCTCCTTTTGATTTTTCGGGAAAAAACTAGCATCACCCTCATTTTGTTCAATTTGTTTCCAACTAAGGTCTCAAATTCGTTGTGTTGGTGCTGAACAAAGTCACACTTGAAATTTGGGGGCTGTGGATTGAAAACATCAGGAATATTCTCAATCGTAACTCTTAATTTACGTTTAATTAGTAATGCCGGTTGAATAATTAATGTCAATTGTAAAGGTGAAGTAAATAAGGGTTCCAATGTTAGCGTGGAGGCCTGTGGTTAAGTGATCCTAAAATGATGGTGATGTGGAAGTGTAGTTGTCGTGGTCATCTTGCATGGGGTGGTGTGATCGTCGTAGCAGTGAAGTCGTGGCCGCGCGTGTTTGTGACAGTGGTTAAATGAAAACATAGGTGGGACGGTTCAGATTCAGTGCCAGTGAAGGAAGTAGAGTTGAGGTGCATTGGTTTTGATGGCGAAGGGATGTTGGTGTAGGTGCTGAAGGGATGGAGGCGGAGGCGTTGTGTTATGGTGACAATGTTGGTGGTGGAATAGTGGTAGTACTACGATGAGGTTTGTAGTATTCTCACTACCCAGTTTTTTTAAAACAAAAAAAAATGTTGTTATGATTGGATTTCACCAACTTTTAGTACTTTCTAAATCCTCGTTATCGATGTAATATAGGTCTTTGTCCAAATAAAAATGAGGGAGATGCGAGTTCTTTTCCGAAATAATTTACTTTTCAACTCTCTGAGGGTTAATTGGTCTTATTTTTTAATGTACAAACTGTTTAAGATTTAAACTACTTGGGTTTGAAATTACACTTAAAAAGCTTTACAACGGTAGAGACCTTGCCAAAATCGGAGTTCAGGAGTATCCGGAATAAACACACAAAGTTTGAACAATTTTCGACCTTCAATACGCCTCAGGCGGAAAGTCATGCGCCCCAAGCGCATCCTGTTGCGCCCAGGCGCGACCATTCAATTTCAAAACTAACCCAACTTCGAAGCCTTGTCACGGGCACTCCTGAACTCCGATTTGCACATGGTTTGAACCATTGGAAAGCTTGTGTATCCCACTTTCTAATTGAGAAAATTAGTTTGAATCCCAAATTGCTTATACGTCAAAATATATGATAATTTTACCCTCAAAATGTCAAAAAAAACATATTCCGGGAAAATCTTTGAATCACACTGACATTGAAACAGAATGAAACCTACTTATATTGATGGACAGGGTATTCAACGTACTAAAAGATTGTGGGATTGAATCACAAGAACAATAAATTTTGATTTCTAAAAAATTGGTCGATGTTATATCAACTCAAAGATCGTTTGAGCCACTAAACACATAGAAGTGGTCTGACGCTCCCACCAAATGCAACTGGAAAAGCCAAATGGAGAGAAGAAGGCTCTGTCCATATAACAAGTCCTATCCCTGCAGACATTTTATGTTTGTAAAGCAGCTCTTTATGTTGACAAAAAAACATTCATCAGGTTGTCAAATAACTCATATGGGGAAAATTATTGAATCACACCAACATTAAACCAGAACGAAACAAACTTCATATTGATAGAAATGGTATTGAAAGAAGTAAAACATGGTGTGATCGTATCATAAACGTAATTTTTTTTGTAAATGAAAAATTAGTTGATATTAGACCAACTTAAAGATGGTCGAACCCACTAAATGCATAGAAATGGTCCAATGCTCGCACCAAATGCACGACGCTATTGGGAAAATCGAATGCAGACTAGAAGCTCTATCCATATAACTAACTCTATATATCACTACTCTTGTTCTCCATTTATTTTTCTGGGGAAAAACTCTCATCTCCCTCATTTTGTTCGATTTGTTTCCAACTGAGGTCTCAAATTCGTTCTGTTGGCACTGATCAAAGTCACACTTGAAAAGTGGTGGCTGTGGATTGAAAACATAAGGAATATTCTCAATCGTAACTTTCAATTTGCGTTGAATTGGTAATGCCGGTTGAATAATTAATGTCAATTGTAAAGGTGAAGTAAATAAGGGTTCCAATGCTGGCGTGGAGGCCTGTGGTTATGTGATCCTAAAATGATGGTGATGTGGAAGTGTAGTAGTCATGGTCATCTTGCATGGGGTGGTGTGATCGTCGTAGCAGTGAAGTCGTTGCCGCGCATGTTTGTGACAGTGGTTAAATGAAAATAAAGGTGGGAGCTAGGGTTCAGATGCAGTGCCAGTGGAGGAAGCAGAGTTGAGGTGCAGTGGTTGTGATGGCGAAGGGATGTTGGTGTAGGTGCTAAAGGGATGGAGGCGGGGGCGTTGTATTATGGTGACAATGTTGGTGGTGGAATAGTGGTAGTACTACGATGAGCTTTGTAGTATTCTTACTACCCAATTTTCATAAAACAAAAAAATATATTGGTATGATCGGATTTCACCAACTTTTTGTACTTTCAAAATGCTCGTTATCGATATAATATACGTCTTTGTCCAATTAAAAAAGAGAGAGATGCGAGTTCTTTTCCGAAATAATTTACTTATCAACTCCCTGAGGGTAAATTGGTCTTATTTTTTAATGTACAAACTGTATAAGATTTAAACTACTTGGGTTTGAAATTACACTTAACAAGCTTTACAACGGTACAGACCTTGCCAAAATTGGAGTTCGGGAGTATCCAGAATAAACACGCAAAGTTTGAACAATTTTCGAGCTTCAATGCGCCTCAGGCGGAAAGGCATGCGCCCCAGGCACATTATATTGCGCCCAGGCGCGACCTTGCAATTTCAAAACTAATCGAACTTTGAAACCTTGTCACGGGCACTCCCGAACTCCGATTCGCACGTTGTTTGAACCAATGGAAAGCTTGTCTATCAGACTTTCTAATTTAGCAAATTAGTTTCACTCCCAAATTGCATATACGTCAAAATATATGATAATTTTACCCTAAAATGTCGCAAAAAAACTTATTCTCGGAAAATCTTTGAATCACACCGATATTGAACCAGAATTGAACCTACTTATATTGATAGACCGGGTATTCAAAGTACTAAAAGTTTGTGGGGTTGAATCACATGAATAATATATTTTGATTTTTAAAAAATTGGTCGATATTATATCAACTCGAAGATCGTCTGAGCCACTAAACACATAGAAGTGGTCCGACGCTCCCACCAAATGGAACTGGAAAAGCCAAATGGAGAGAAGAAGGCTCTGTCCATATAACAAATCCTATCCCTACAGACATTTTGGGTTTGGAAAGCAGCTCTATATGTTGACAAAATAACATTCAACAGGTCGTCAAATAACTTATCTAGGGAAAATTTTTGAATCACACCAACATTGAACCAGAACGAAACATACTTTATATTGATAGAAAGGGTATTCAAAGAAGTAAAACATGGTGTGATCATATCATAGAAGTAATTTTTTTGTCAATGAAAAATTAGCTGATATTAGACCAACTCAAAGATCGTCGAACCCACTAAATGCATAGAAATGGTCCAATGCTCGCATCAAATGCACGACGCATCGCGGAAAATTAAATGCCGACTTGAAGCTCTGTCCACATAACTAATTAAATCTATATATCACTACTCTTGTTCTCCTTTTGACTTTTCGGGAAAAAACTCGCATCTTCCTCATTTTGTTCGATTTGTTTCCAACTAAGGTCTCAAATTGGTTGTGTTGGCGCTTATCAAAGCCACACTTTAAATGTGGTGGCTGTGGATTGAAAAAATCAGGAATATTGTCAATCGTAACACTCAATTTACGTTGAATTAGTAATGCCGGTTGAATAATTAATGTCAATTGTAAGGTTGAAGTAAATAAGGGTTCCAATGCTGGCGTGAAGGCCTGTGGTTATGTGATCCTAAAATGATGGTGATGTGGAAGTGTGGTAATCATAGTCATCTTGCATGGGGTGGTGTGGAAGTGTCGTCGTAGCAGTGAAGTCGTGGCCGCGCGTGTTTGAGACAGTGGTTAAATGAAAAGAGAGATGGGAGGGTTCAGATGCAGTGCCAGTGGAGGAAGCAGAGTTGAGGTGGAAAGGTTGTGATGGCGAAGGGATGTTGGTGTTGGTGCCAAAGGGATGAAGGCGGAGGCGTCGTGTTATGGTGACAATGTTGGTGGTGGAATAGTGGTAGTACTACGATGAGGTTTTTAGTATTCTTACTACCAAATTTTCATAAAACAAAAAAAAAATATTATTATGACTGGATTTTACCAACTTTTAGTACTTTCAGAATCCTCGTTATCGATATAATATTGGTCTTTATCCAATGAAAAATGAGGGAGATGCGAGTTCTTTTCCGAAATAATTTACTTTTCTACTCTCTGTGGGTAAATTGGTCATAATTTTTAATTTACAAACTGTTTAAGATTTAAACTACTTGGCCTAGAAATTACACTTAACAAGCTTTACAACGGTACAAACCTTGTGAAAATCGGAGTTCGGAAGTATCCGGAACAAACAGGCAAAGTTTGAACAATTTTTGAGTTTCAATACGCTTCAGGCAGAAAGTCTTGCGCCCCAGGCGCATTCTATTGCGCCCTGGCGCGACCTTGCAATTTCAAAAACTAATCGAACTTTGAAGCCTTGTCACGGGCACTCCTGAACTCCGATTTGCACGTGGTTTAAACCGTTGCAAAGCTTGTCTATCCTACTTTCTAATTGAGCAAATTAGTTTGACTCCTAAATTGCTTATACGTCAAAATATATGATAATTTTACCGTCAAAATGTCGGAAAAAAACTCCTTCAGGGAAAACCTTTGAATCACACCGACATTGAAACAGAATGAAACCTACTTATAAGTATGGACAAGGTATTCAAAGTACTAAAGATTGTGGGATTGAATCACATGAATAATATATTTTGATTTCAAAAAAATTGGTTGATATTATATCAACTCAAAGATCGTCTGAGCCACTAAACACATAAAAGTGGTCCGACGCTCCCACTAAATGCAACTGGAAAAGCCAAATGGAGAGAAAAAGGCTCTGCCCATATAACAAATCCTATCCCTACAGACATTTTGGGTATCGACAACAGCTCTATACGTCGACAAAAAAACATTCATCTGGTCATCAAATAACTTATATAGGGAAAATTATTGAATCACACCAACATTGAACCAGAACAAAACATATGTTATATTGATTGAAAGAGTATTCAAAGAAGTAAAATATGATGTGATCGTCTCATAAAAGTAATTTTTTTTGTAAATGAAAAATTAGCTAATATTAGACCAACTAAAAGGTCGTCGAACCCACTAAATGCATATTTGATGTAAAATTTATTAGCAATTTAAAAATAGGTAAATGATTTTCACACTCCTTTTTTTTTATGAATGCACTTCATCCCTTGTTCTTTTATTGCAACTTTTATGTATAATTTTTCGCTCTAAGCCAAAAAAAGTGTGCATTTATAATTTCAAAAAAGGAATTTTTTTTATAAATGCATTCCATTCCTTGTCTTTCAGTGCAAATTTTATGTGTAATTTTTTACTAAACAACAAAAAATGGAGTACATTTTGATGTATAAAAGAGAGAGAGAATGAAAGTCATTCCCTTAAAAATATAACCCATTTGAAAAACGTAAAATTTATTACCATTAAATGGGGACGGATGGAGGATTCAACACTAGTGATAGAGCCGACTTGTCTATTAGGCCAATGACAAATATGAGCTTTAGGCCTCGGATTTGAAAATGACCTATTTTTTTTATGAATACTCTATATATTTATTTTGAAAATTTTATTTATTTTTATTTTGTTTTTAAAAGAGTTCTACATTGGCTTGCCAAAAACATGATATGCAACTTTGGCGAAGTAATTTTTGGTGTCAAATTTGGCAAAAAGTTTTGCTTTGATAAACCTTTGTCAAATCCACTACACTTTTGGGTAATTTCAATTTTACACCTAAATTATAAAAGTTATGGCAAATTGTATCCCAAAAATTAATGATTCTCGTAAAAGATTCTCTTAAATTAATGGTTTTACAAAATGACACATTATCTACTCATATATTCGAGAAAATTTTATGTTTTAAGTTCATTTTTATTAATCGTTCGTTGTATGTTTAATGGTGTCCCCACACCGACAAGATAAAGGGCACCTCTATACAAGAAATGGTTAATGAAATCCAACTCACACCGCTTCAATGTTTTCTGAGTTACATAGGCATAGTGCTTGTAGTCATCAGATAGTTCAAATTTTTGATAAGTACAAAACAGAATATGCAAGAATCGACCACAACTAGCAAGAAATTAAGTACGGCAACCCCGTATAAATTGCAACAGAATGACTGCATAACATATACAACTTTTCCAACAACAAATGAACAAACTTTGGTAGTATCGTCCAATCTACCGTAGTATTGTCCAAACTACCCTAACACATAGCATTTTCTTTTTATTTCCAATTTCCTGCTATATTCTCACACTAAACAAACAAAAAACAAAGCTCAGTCTTCACAGAAGTTATCTAGTAACTTTCAAAAAGTAGGTAGGTAGAGAAAGTGTGTGTACCGGTATTGGTGTCTCTAAAGCTTTTGAGAAACCGAAGAGGATCGAACCACGGGAGACCACAGTGACGGGGCTTCCTTCCACCACCGCTTAACGATATCAAAAGCATCGAATTTGTTAGTCTCAATGCAATTCAAGCCCTTGCAGATCTCCTTGATCGGTTCGGAGTATTTTGCGGGGTTGAATTCGAGGTGGTTTTGATGGTGTTGGAGAGAGTGAGAGTGGTTGTGTTTCGAGTCTCTCACAGTGCTATGGGAGGACAGAGAGAGAGAGAGTGGTTGTGTTTGGAGTCTCTCACAGTGCCATGGGAGGAGAGAAAGAGTGTGTGTGTTGTTGTGTTTCAAGTCTCTCAATGCCTACTTATTTTACTTTATTTATGACGAAAACGTGTTTGTTAACCATGCATTCTAATCCACTGGCCATGAACTTTTCTTCCCTTGGCCACTTAAAATTACACTTGGCCGCTACCAATTGCTATTGAACGCTTAAAATTGCAATTGGCCGCGAGAAATTGCTTTCTTCCCTTGGCCGCTTTAAATTACACTTGGCCACTTAAAGTTTCTGTTGGACGCTTAAAATTACACTTGGCCACTCAAAATTGTTTTCTTACCTGGGCCACTTAAAATTACACTTGGCCGCTCAAAATTGCTTTTGAACGCTTAAAATTGCACTTGGCCGCACAAAATTGCTTTCTTCCCTTGGCCGCTCAAAATTACACTTGGCCGCTCAAAATTGCACTTGGCAGCTTGAAATTGCTTTCTTCCTTTGGCCGCTTAAAATTACACTTGGCCACTTAAAGTTGTTGTTGGACGCTTAAAATTACACTTGGCCGCTCAAAATTGTTTTCTTCCCTGGGCCGCTTAAAATTACACTTGGCCGCACAAAATTGCTTTTGAACGCTTAAAATTGCACTTGGCCGCGCAAAATTGCTTTCTTCCCTTGGCCGCTCAAAATTGCACTTGCCAGTTTGAAATTGCTTTCTTCCTTTGGCCGCTTAAAATTACACTTGGCCGCTCAAAATTGCTCTTGGACGCTTAAAATTACACTTGACCACGAGAAATTGCTCCTAGTTCTATTTTATAAGTAAGGCGTGTTTGTCAACCACGCATTCTAATCCCCTGGCCGTGATCTTTTGTTCCCTGGCCGCGGAAAATTTCTCCTCGACGCTAAAACCTTCTCTTGGTAGCTAATGATTGCTCTTGGCCACAAAATATTGCTCCGAGATTAAATTCTTTACACCGCTAGGATAATCATTTATGTTCTTCAAATCAATTATATTACGCCACGTAGCCATGTTTTATTGATTGGGACCATCGTTTTGTAACGTGACGCAATGTAATTGATTTGAAGGAAACAAATGTTTACACCGGTGGCGTAAAGAATTTATTCTTTGCTCCTAGTCCCATTTTTTTACAAAAGTGTGTTTATCATTGACTCCCTCTCCAGTAGCCGCAAAATCAGTACTTCCTGGCCACAAACTATGTTCCTTATTGTACTCCCTCCGTCCCACGTTAAATATTTCCTACGGCGAATTTGTGCATTCCAAAAAATATATTTTTTACACCAAATTGAAGTATTCATTAAATTTGGGTATTAATTTAATTTGTTGTAAACAAATATTTTTTTTCGGAGTTCGAAAAATGCACAAATTCTCGTAAGGGACATTTAAATTGGGACGGTGAAAGTATTTTTTTTTCCTGGAGTTCAAAAATGCACGAATTCTCGTAAGGAACTTACATTGGGACGGTGAAAGTATATGTTTCTTGACATAATTTTCCAATTCTTTCGTGTTTTTCTCCCCGTAATTTGCCTTTTCTTCCCAAAGAAATGACATTCTATGTTACTACATCTGTCCCATGTAATGCACTTTTTCGAAAGTTCATTCAATTTGGTTACATGTTGTCATTGATAATGTTTTATGTGATTTTTAAAATATTGTCTAATAAACTAATTGAGATCTACATCAAATAAGATTCATATTTGATGTAAAATTTATTAGCAATTTAAAAGTAGGTAAATGACTTTCACTCCTTTTTTTTTATAAATGCACTTCATCCCTTGTCTTTTAGTGCAACTTTTGATGAGCACGAATTATTGACAATATAGAAGTCTCATATCACATGTTAGTTCTTAAATGCGCTTAATTACCTACGACTATTATCTTTTCCGTTACTTACGTTGGATTATTACTTTGCAGGAGAAATATGAAAACTATTTATATTTTGGCTGTCGGGTTAAAAAATGGCAAAAGGTCGAATCGCACTCAGTGTCGAAGCAACTCCAGTAGCGGTCCAATTCAAGTGCGGCGTAAGGAAGTCGGTGTACATGGTTAGGATTTGGAGTTGTAATAAAGCTTAGACCAAATTTAGTGGACTAATTCAGTAATACGTGGGAATTGGGTCTCATGGGCTTTCAGTGGACTGGAACAATAGAAATTAAATTTCTGCCAATGAAGGAATCCTTCCTTTTTAAGGAAAATTATTCTTAGCAATGCTTATATAAGGATTAGTAGGGTTTGGTTTCAAGGCATTCACGCCTTGGAGGAATTGACCGCAAAGAACTTTTCCACGCACAAAGAGATTCACGGATCGGAGATCACCACGGCTGGAGGCCACGGCTGAGAGGAAAAAAATAGAGGAGCAAAAGATTTTATTGTAAGCTTATTATTTTTATGGATTCTAGTCGGATGCTTGATTTGTTTGCATCTATGAGAGGCTAAAATCCTCAACTAGGGTTGAGGATGAAACCCCATAAGTTTTATTGATTAATTTTATGCATGTGATTTTTCCTATGTGCTCTCATAGTTTATTGTTCTGATCTCATTAATTAATTTGGTCGAAACCCGGATATGGATTCAATCGGAATGGGTTTTTTCCATGATTTGATATCACCATATTAATCGAATTGCTTGGTTTGTCAAAGTTTAAATTTAAGTACGGGATATCTACTGTGATTTGTTTTATGCGGATACAGTTGATGATTTTGGCTTAAACTTGCAAAGCAGAGGAGGAACATATTGTCGACATAAATAAAAAGGGCTTAACGACATATTATCCACGATGATTAAGATTAGCTTCTAATTCATTGTGTAGAAATTATAGGAAAACCATTGCATAACATTAGTTGCTAAATATTTGTGGGTGTGGATTCCAAAACCTTAGTTGCTTTTCTCAACCGTAATCTCCACTACTTCGCCGTGATAGTTTAGTTGTTTTCTTTTATAATTGTTTTTACTGTTCAATTTTAGTTCCATTAAATCAATCATTATTTTGTCAACTAGGTTAGGGTTAATCGATTTTAGTTTATTTAGTTTTCCTACAAAAAATACCAAGTCCCTGTGGGTTCGACCTCGCTCTTGCATTACTATACTTCGGTACGATTCGTGCGCTTGCGAGTACTTTAAAATTTCACGTCAACTTTTATGTATAATTTTTCGCTATAAGCCAAAAAAATGGAGTGTGTGTACCGATATTGGTGTCTCTAAAGCTTTTGAGAAACCGAAGAGGATCGAACCGCGGGAGACCACAGTGACGGGGCTTCCTTCCACCCTCGCTTAACGATATCAAAAGCGTCGAATTTGTCAGTCCCAATGCAATTGAAGCCCTTATAGATCTCCTTGATCGGTTCGGAGTATTCTGCGAGGTTGAATTCGAGGAGGTTTTGATGGTGTTGGAGAGAGAGAGAGAGAGACAGATTGAGTGTGGTTGTGTTTTGAGTCTCTCACAGTGCTGTGGGAGGACGACGGTGGATGTTGAACTGAACACGTACTTTTTTTACTTAGTTTAGGACGAAATCGTGTTTGTTAACCATGCAATTTAATCCATTGGCCATGATCTTTTCTTCCTTGGCCGCTTAAAATTACACTTGGCCGCTAAACATTGCTCTTGGACGCTTAAAATATCACTTGGCCGTGAGGAATTGCCTTCTTCCCTTTGCCGCTTAAAATTACGCTTGGCCGCTTGCAGTTGCTCTTGGACGCTTAAAATTGCACTTGGCCGCGAGAAATAGCTCCTATTCCTATTTTATTCATCGGCCGCTTAATATTACAATTGGATGCTAAAAAGTGCTCTTGGACGCTTAAAATTTCACCAGGTCGTGAGAAATTGCTCCTAGTCCTATTTTATTCGCTGGCCGCTTAAAATTACAATTGGCCGCCTAAAGTTGCAGTTGGACGCTTAATATTGCACTTGGCCACGATAAATAGCTCCTAGTCCTATTTTCTTCTTTGGCCGCTTAAAATTACACTTGGTCGCTTTAAATTGCAGTTGGCCGCCTAAGATTGCACTTGGCCGCGAGAAATTGCTCCTAGTCCGATTTTCTTCTATGGCCGCTACGAATTACACTTGGCCGCTTAAAATTGTAGTTGGCCGCCAAAGATTGCACTTGGCCGCGAGAAATTGCTCCTACTCCGATTTTCTTCTATGGCCGCTTAGAATTACACTTGGCAGCTTAAAATTGCAGTTGGCCACCTAACATTGCACTTGGCCGTAAGAAATTGCTCCTAGTCATATTTTCTTCCGTGGCTGCTTAAAATTACATTTGGCCGCAAAATATTGCTCTTGAACAATTAAAATTGCACTTGGCCACGAGAAACTGTTACTAGTCCTATTTTATACGGAAAGCGTGTTTGTCAACCACGCATTCTAATCCATTGGTCGTGATCTTTTGTTCCCCGGCCGCAGGAAATTTCCCTCGATGCTAAAACCTGCTCTTGGCCGCTAATGATTGCTTTTGTCCTCGGAAAATTGCTCCTAGTCCTATATTTTGAGAAAAGCTTGTATATCAATGACGCCCTTTCCAGTAGCCGCAAAATCAGTACTTCCTGGCCGCAAACTATGTTACTTATTGTACTCCCTCTGTCCCACTGTAAATGTTTCCTACAGCGAATCCAATTTCAAACCCCAAAAATTATTTTTTTTTACACCAACTTAATGTTTTCATTAAATTTTGGTATTACTTTAATTTGGTGTAAATAGTTTTTTTTTTCGGAGTTCGAAAATGCAAGAATTCTCATAAGGAACATTTAAATTGGGATGGTGAAAGTTTTTTTTTTTTTTCGAGTTCGAAAAAGCACAAATTCTCATAAGGGACATTTAAATAGGGACGGTGGAAGTGTATGTTTCTTGACATAATTTTTCATTTCTTCCCTGTTTTACTCCCCATAATTTCCCTTTTCTTCTCAAAGAAATAACATTCTCTGTTACTACATCCGTCCCATGTAATTGTCCTTTTTGAAAGTTCGTACCATTTTTCAATTTGCTTACATCTTTCCATTCATAATGTTTTAAGTGATTTTAAAAATATTATCTAATAAATTAATCGAGATCTACATCAAATAACATCCATATTTGTTGTAAAATTTATTAGCAATTTAAAAGTAGGTAAATGATTTTCACACTCCTTTTATTTTATGACGGCACTTCATCCCTTGTTCTTTTAGTGCAACTTTTAGGTATAATTTTTCACTCTAAGCCAAAAAATGGTGAGCATTTATAATTTTAAAAAAAAGTCTTTTTTTTATACATGCATTTTGTTCCTTGTTTTTCAGTGCAAACTTTATGTGTAATTTTTTTACTAAACAACAAAAAATGGAGCACATTTTATGTGCAAACTTTATGTATAATTTTGCACATGGCCGCTTAAAATTGCACTTGGCCGCAACAAATCGCTCCTAGTCCTATTTTCTCCTTTGGCCGTTTAAAATTACAATTGGCCACTTAAAATTGCAATTGGCCGCTTAAAATTACAGTTGGCCGCTTAACATTGCAGTTGGCCGCTAAAAATTGCTCCTAGTCCTATTTTCTTCTTTGGCTGCTTAATATTACAGTTGGCCGCCTAAAATTGCAATTGCCGCGAGAAATTGCTCCTAGTCTTATTTTCTTCCGTGGCCACTTAAAATTACATTTGGCTGCTAAATATTGCTCTTGAACGATTAAAATTGCACTTGGCCACGAGAAATCGTTCCTAGTCCTATTTTATAAGGAAAGCTTTGTTTGTCAACCTCGCATTCTGATCCACCAGCCGCGGGAAATTTCTCTCGATGCTAAAACCGGCTCTTGGCTGCTAACGATTGCTCTTGGCCTCGGAAAATTGCTCCTAGTCACATATTTTGAGAAAACGAGTTTATCAATGATGCCCTCTCCAGTATCCGCAAAATCAGTACTTCCTGGCCGCAAGCTATGTTCCTTATTGTACTCCCTATGTCCCACTTTAAATGTTTTCTACGGCAAATCCGTGCATTTCAAACCCCAAAAAATATATTTTTTACACCAAATTAATGTATTCATTAAATTTGGGTATTAATTTAATTTGGTGTAAATAAATTTTTTTTTTCGGAGTTCGAAAATGCACGAATTCTCGTAAGGAACATTTAAATTGGGATAGTGAACGTTTTTTTTTTTTTCGGAGTTCGAAAATGCACAAATTCTCGTAGGGGACATTTAAATAGGGAAGGTGGAAGTATATGTTTCTTGACATAATTTTTCATTTCTTCCTTGTTTTTCTCCCCATAATTTCCCTTTTCTTCTCAAAGAAATAACATTCTCTGTTACTACATCCGTCCCATGTAATAGTCTTTTTCGAAAGTTCGTACCATTTTTCAATTCGCTTACATCTTTTCATTCCTAATGTTTTCTGTGATTTTAAAAGTATTGTCTAATAAACTAATTGAGATCTACATCAAATATTACTCATATTTGATGTAAAATTTATTAGCAATTTAAAAGTACGTAGATGATTTTCACACTCCTTTTTTTTATGAATGCACTTCATCCCTTGTTCTTTTAGTGCAACTTTTATGTATAATTTTTCGCTCTAAGCAAAAAAAAGGTGTGCATTTATAATTTAAAAAAAAGGTCTTTTTTTTGTACATGCATTCCATTCCTTGTCTTTCAGTGCAAACTTTATGTTTAATTTTTTTACTAAACAACAAAAAATAGAGCACATTTTGATATATTAAAAAAAAGAGAGAGAGAATGAAAATCATTCCCCATAAAATAGAACCCATTTGAAAAACATAAAATTTATTACCATTAAATGGGGACAGATGGAGGATTTAACACTAGTGATAGAGCCGACTTGTCTATTAGGCCAATGACGAATATGAGCTTTAGGCCTCGGATTTGAGAATGACCTTTTTTTTTTTTATGAAGACTCTGTATATTTATTTGGAATAATTAATTTATTTTTATATTGTTTTTAAAAGAGTTCTACATTGGCTTGCCAAAGGTTCTGCACTGGGTAGCCAAACCAGATATGCAACTTTGGCGAAGTTATTTTTGGTGTCAAATTTGGCAAGTTTTGGCTTGATAAACCTTTGCCAAATCCACTACACTTTCGGGTAATCTCAATTTTACACCTAAATTATAAAAGTCATGGCAAATTGTATACCAAAAATTAATGGTTCTCGTAAAAGATTCTCTTAAATTAATGGTTTTACAAAATGACACATTATCTACTCATATATTCGAGCAAATTTTATGTTTTAAGTTCATTTTTATTAATCATTTGTTGTATGTTTAATGGTGTCCCCGCACCGACAAGATAAAGGGCACCTCTATACAAGAAATGGTTAGTGAAATCCTACTCACACCGCTTCAATGTTTTCTCAATTACATAGTCATAGTGCTTGAAGTCATCAAATAGTTCAAATTTTTTGAGAAGTACAAAACAGAATTTGATATAGTCGAGCTCAACTAGCAAGAAATTAAGTACGGCAACCCCGTATCATTTCCAACAGAATGACTGCATAACATATACAACTTTTCCAACAACAAATGAACCAACTTTGGTAGTATCGGCCAATCTACCGTAGTATTGTCCAAACTACCGTAGTATTGTCCAAACTACCCTAACGCATAGCATTTTCTTTTTATTTCCAATTTCTAGCTATATTCTCACACTAAACAAACAAAAAAACAAAACTCAATCTTCACAGAAGTTATCGAGTAACTATCAAAAAGTAGGAAGGTAAAGAGAGTGTGTGTACCGATTTTGGTGTCTCTAAAGCTTTTGAGAGATGGAAGAGGATCGAACTGCGGGAGACCACAGTGACGGGGCTTCCTTCCACCACCGCTTAACGATATCAATAGCGTTGAATTTGTTAATCCCAATGCAATTCAAGCCCTTGTTGATCTCTTTGATCGGTTCGGAGTATTCTGCTCGGAGTATTCTGCGGGGTTGAAGTCGAGGTGGTTTTGATGGTGTTTGAAAGAGAGAGAGAGAGGGAGATTGAGTGTGGTTGTGTTTTGAGTCTCTCACAGTGCCGTGGGAGGACGATGGTGGATGCTGAACTGAACACGTACTTTTTTTACTGAGTTTACGATGAAAGCGTGTTTGTTAACCATGCAATTTAATCCACTGGCCATTATCTTTTCTTCCTTGCCCACTTAAAATTACACTTGGCCGATAAACATTGCTCTTGGACGCTTAAAATAGCACTTGGCCGTGAGGAATTGCCTTCTTCCCTTGGCCACTTACAATTGCTCTTGGACGCTTAAAATTATACTTGGCCGCGAGAAATAGCTCAAATTCCTATTTTATTCCTTGGCCTCATGAAGTTACAACTGGACGCTAAAAATTGCTCTTGGACGCTTAACATTGCAATTGGCCGCGAAAAATTGCACCTAGTCTTATTTTGTTATTTTGACGCTTAAAATTGCACTTGGCCGCTTAAAATTGCAATTGCCCGCTTAAAATTGCACTTGGCCGCGACAAATTGCTCCTAGTCATATTCTCCCCTTTGGCCGCTTAAAATTACACTTGGCCGCTTAAAATTGCAATTTGCCGCTTAAAATTGCAGTTCGCCGGGATGAATTTCTCCTAGTCCTATTTTCTTCTTTGGCAGCTTGATATTGCAGTTGGCCACCTAAAATTGCAATTGCAGCAAGAAATTGCTCCTAGTCATATTTTCTTCCGTGGCCGCACATTTGGCCGCTAAATATTGCTCTTGAATGATTAAAATTGCATCTAGCCACGAGAAATTGTTCCTTGTCCAATTTTATAAGAAAAGCTTTGTTTGTCAACCTCGCATTCAGATCCACCGGCCGTGATCTTTTGTTCCCCGGCCGTGATAAAATTCTCTCCATGCTAAAACCTGCTCTTGGCCGCTAATGATTGCTCTTGGCCACAGAAAATTTGTCCTAGTCTCATATTTTGAGAAAAGCGTGTTTATCAATCACACCCTCCCCAGTATCCGCAAAATCAGTACTTCCTGACCGCAAGCTATGTTCCTTATTGTACGTACTCCCTCTATCCCTTTTTAAATGTTTTCTACGGCGAACCCGTGCATTTCAAACCCCAAAAAAATATATTTTTTACACCAAATTAATGTATTCATTAAATTTGGGTATTAATTTAATTTGGTGTAAATAAATTTTTTTTTTCAGAGTTCGAAAATGCACAAATTCTAGTAAGGAACATTTAAAATGGGAAGGTGAAAGTATTTTTTTTTTCGGAGTTCGAAAATGCACAAATTCTCGTAAGGGACATTTAAATAGGGCAGGTCGATGTATATATTTCTTGACATAATTTTTCATTCTTCTGTGTTTTTCTCCCCATAATTTCCCTTTTCTTCTCAAAGAAATAACATTCTCTGTTAGTACATCCGTCCCATGTAATAGTCTTTTTCGAAAGTTCGTACCATTTTTTGATTTGCTTACGTCTTTTCATTCATAATGTTTTATGTGATTTTAAAAATATTGTCTAATAAACTAATTGAGATCTAAATCAAATACGATCCATAGTTGATGTAAAATTTATTAGTAATTTAAAAGTAGGTAAATGATTTTCACACTCCTTTTTTTTTATGAATGCACTTCATCCCTTGTTCTTTTAGTGCAACTTTTATGTATAATTTTTTGCTCTAAGCAAAAAAAAAGGTGTGCATTTATAATTAAAAAAAAGGTCTTTTCTTTATACATGCATTCCATTCCTTGTTTTTCAGTGCAAACTTTATGTGTAATTTTTTTACTAAACAACAAAAAATGGAGCACATTTTGATATATAAAAAAAGAGAGAGAGAGAATGAAAATCATTCCCATGAAAATATAACCCATTTGAAAAACATAAAATTAATTACCGTTAAATGGGGACGGATGGAGGATTTAACACTAGTGACAGAGCCGACTTGCCTATTAGGCCAATGATGAATATGAGCTTTAGGCCTCGGATTTGAGAATGACCTGTTATTTTTTTTTATGAATACTCGATATATTTATTTGGAAAAATTAATTTATTTTTATATTGTTTTTAAAAGAGTTCTACATTGGCTTGCCAAAGGTTTTGCACTAAGTAGCCAAACCTGATATGCAACTTTGGCGAAGTTATTTTTGGTGTCAAATTTGGCAATAAGTTTTGCCTTGATAAACCTTTTTCAAATCCACTACACTTTCGGGTAATCTCAATTTTACACCTAAATTATAAAAGTCATGACAAATTGTATCCCAAAAATTAATGGTTCTCGTAAAAGATTCTCTTAAATTAATGGTTTTACAAAATGACACTTTATCGACTCATATATTCGAGCAAATTTTTTCTTTTAAGTTCATTTTTATTAATCATTTGTTGTATGTTTAATGGTGTCCCCACACCGACAAGATAAAGGGCACCTCTATACAATAAATGGTTAATGAAATCCTACTTGCACTGCTTCACTGTTCTCAATTACATAGTCATAGTACCTGTAGTCATCAGATAGTTCAAATTTTTTGATATACAAAACAGAATATGCAAGAGTCGACCTCAACTAGCAAGAAATTAAGTACGGCAACCCCGTATCAATTCCAACAGAATGACTGCATAACATATACAACTTTTCCAACAACAAATGAACCAACTTTGGCAGTCGGCCAATCTACCGTAGTATTGTCCAAACTACCCCAACGCATAGCATTTTCTTTTCATTTCCAATTTCTAGCTATATTCTCACACTAAACAAACAAAAAAACAAAGCATAGTCTTCACAGTAGTTATCGAGTAACTGTCAAAAAGTAGGTAGGTAGAGAGAGTATGTGTACCGATATTGGTGTCTCTAAAGCTTCCTTCCACCACCGCTTAACGATATCAAAAGAGTCGAATTTGTTAATCCCAATGCAATTCAAGCCCTTGTAGATCTCCTTGATCGGTTCAGAGTATTCTGCGGGGTTGAAGTCGAGGTGGTTTTGATGGTGTTGGAGAGAGAGGAGATTGAGTTTGGTTGTGTTTCAAGTCTCTCACAGTGTCGTGGGAGGACGACGGTGGATGCTGACCTGAACACGTACTTTTTTTACTTAGTTTACGGCGAAAGTGTGTTTGTTAACCATGCAATTTAATCCACTGGCCATGATCTATTCTTCCTTGGCCGCTAAAAATTACACTTGGCCGATAAACATTGCTCTTGGACGCTTAAAATAGCACTTGGCCGTGAGGAATTGCCTTCTTCCCTTGGCCGCTTAAAATTACACTTGGCAGCATACAATTGCTCTTGGACGCTTAAAATTGTACTTGGCCGTGATAAATAGCTTTTATTCCCATTTTATTCCTTGGCCTCCTTAAATTACAACTGGACGCTAAAAATTGCTCATGGACGCTTAAAATTGCAATTGGCCACGAGAAATTTCTCCTAGTCTTATTTTCCTATTTGGCCGCCTAAAATTACACTTGGCCGCTTA
The DNA here is from genome assembly GCA_025413875.1 of Rhododendron molle. Classification (NCBI taxonomy): domain Eukaryota; kingdom Viridiplantae; phylum Streptophyta; class Magnoliopsida; order Ericales; family Ericaceae; genus Rhododendron; species Rhododendron molle. The sequence continues at coordinate 47,383,255 of CM046392.1, forward strand.
AACCTGCAGTTGGACGCTGAAAATTGCACTTGGCCGCGAACAATTGCTCATAGTCCTATTTTCTCCTTTGCCCGCTTAAATTACACTTGGCCGATTAAAATTGCACTTGGCCGCGAGAAATTGCTCGTAGTCCTTTTTTCTTCTTTAGCCGCTTAATATTGCAGTTGGCCGCCTAAAATTGCAATTGCTGCGAGAAATTGCTCCTAGTCATATTTTCTTCCGTGGCCGCTTAAAATTACATTTGGCCGCTAAATATTGCTCTTGAACGATTAAAATTGCACTTGGCCACGAGAAATTGTTCCTAGTCCTATTTTATAAGGAAAGCTTTGTTTGTCAACATCGCATTCAGATCCACCGGCCGTGATCTTTTGTTCCCCGGCCGCGGGAAATTTCTCTAGATGCTAAAACCTGCTCTTGGCCACTAATGATTGCTCTTGGCCTCGGAAAATTACTCCTAGTCACATATTTCGAGAAAAACGTGTCTATCAATCACGCCCTCTCCATTATCCGCAAAATTAGTACTTCCTGGCCGCAAGCTATGTTCCTTATTGTACTCCTTCTGTCACACTTTTAAAGTTTTCTACGGCAAATCCGTGCATTTCAAACCCCAAATAATATATTTTTCACACCAAATTAATGTATTAATTAAATTTGGGTATTAATTAAATTTGGGGTAAATAAATTTTTTTTTTCGGAGTTCGAAAAAGCACGAATTCTCGTAAGGAACATTTAAATTGGGATGGTGAAAGTATTTTTTTTTTCGGAGCTTGAAAAAGCACAAATTCTCGTAAAAGATTCTCTTAAATTAATGGTTTTACAAAATGACACAATATCTACTCATATATTCGAGCAAATTTTATGTTTTAAGTTCATGTTTATTAATCATTTGTTGTATGTTTAATGGTGTCCCCGCACCGACATGATAAAGGGCACCTCTATACAAGAAATGGTTAATGAAATCCTACTTACACCGCTTCAATGTTTTCTCAATTACATAGTCATAGTGCTTGTAGTCATCAGAAATTCCAAATTTTTTGATAAGTACAAAACAGAATATGCAAGAGTCGAGCTCAACTAGCAAGAAATTAAGTACGGCAACCCCGTATCAATTCCAACAGAATGACTGCATAACATATACAACTTTTCCAACAACAAATTAACCAACTTTGGTAGTGTCGGCCAATCTACCATAGTATTGTCCAAACTACCCTAACACATAGCATTTTCTTTTTATTTCCAATTTCAAGCTATATTCTCACACTAAACAAACAAAAAGACAAAGCTCAGTTTCCACAGAAGTTATCGAGTAACTATCAAAAAGTAGGAAGGTAAAGAGAGTGTGTGTACCGATATTGGTGTCTCTAAAGCTTTTGAGAGACCGAAGAATATCGAACCGCAGTAGACCACAGTGACGGGGCTTACTTCCACCACAGCTTAACGATATTAAAAGCGTCGAATTTGTTAGTCCCAATGCAATTCAAGCCCTTGTAGATCTCCTTGATCGGTTCGGAGTATTTTGCGGGGTTGAAGTCGAGGTGGTATTGATGGTGTTGGAGAGAGAGGAGATTGAGTGTGGTTGTGTTTCGAGTCTCTCACAGTGCCGTGGGAGGACGACGGTGGATGCTGGACTGAACACGTACTTTTTTTACTGAGTTTATGACGAAAGCGTGTTTGTTAACCATGCAATTTAATCCACTGGCCATGATCTTTTCTTCCTTGCCCGCTTAAAATTACACTTGGCCGATAAACATTGTTCTTGGACGCTTTAAATTGCACTTGGCCGTGAGGAATTGCCTTCTTCCCTTGGCCGCTTAAAATTAAACTTGGCCGCTTACAATTGCTCTTGGACGCTTAAAATTGTACTTGGCCACGAGAAATAGCTCCTATTCCAATTTTATTCCTTGGCCTCCTTAAATTACAATTGGACGCTAAAAATTGCTCTTGGATGCTTAAAATTGCAATTGGCCGCGAGAAAGTGCTCCTAGTCTTATTTTCTTATTTGGCCGCTTAAACTTACACTTGGCCTCTTAAAACTATAGTCGGACGCTTAAAATTGCACTTGGCCGCGAAAAATTGCTCCTAGTCCTATTTTCTCCTTTGGCCGCTTAAAATTACACTTGGCCGCTTAAAATTGCAGTGTGCCGCTTTAAATTGCAATGGCCGCTTACAAGTGCAGTTGGCCACTTAAAATTGCACTTGGCCGCGACAAATTGCTCCTAGTCCAAATTTCTCCTTTGGCCGCTTAAAATTACACTTGGCCACTTAAAATTGCAATTGGCCGCTTACAATTGCACTTGGCCGCTGAAAATTGCAGTTGGCCACCCAAAATTGCACATCGCCGCGAGAAAGTGCTCCTAGTCTTATTTTATTATTTGGCCGCTTAAACTTACACTTCGCCACTAAAACTGCAGTTGGACGCTAAAAATTGCACTTGGCCGCTTAAAATTACACTTGGCGGCTTAAAATTGCAGTTGGCCGCTTGCACTTGGATGCGAGAAATTGCTCCTAGTCCTATTTTCTTCTTTGGCCGCTTAATATTGCAGTTGGCAGCCCAAAATTGCAATTGCCACAAGAAATTGCTCCTAGTCCTATTTTCTTCTTTGGCCGCTAAATATTGCTCTTGAACGATTAAAATTGCACTTGGCCACAAGAAATTGTTCCTTGTCCTATTTTATAAGGAAAGCTTTGTTTGTCAACCTCGCATTCTGATCCACCGGCCATGATCTTTTGTTCCCCAGCTGCGGTAAATTTCTCTCGATGCTAAAACCTGCTCTTGGTCGCTAATGATTGCTCTTGGCCTCAGAAAATTGCTCTAGTCACATATTTTGAGAAAAGCGTGTTTATCAATCACGCCCTCCCCAGTATCCGCAAAATCAATACTTCCTGGCCGCAAGCTATATTCCTTATTGTGCTCCCTCTGTCCGACTTGAAATGTTTTCTAAGGCGAATCCGAGCATTTCAAACCCCAAAAAATATATTTTTTACACCAAATTAATGTATTCATTAAATTTGGGTATTAATTTAATTTGGTGTAAATAATTTTTTTTTTTGGAGTTCGAAAATGCACGAATTCTCGTAAGGAACATTTAAATTGGGATGGTGAAAGTATTTTTTTTTTTCGGAGTTCGAAAATGCACAAATTCTCGTAAGGGACATTTAAATAGGGAAGGTGGAAGTATATGTTTCTTGACATAATTTTTCATTTCTTCCTTGTTTTTCTCCCCATAATTTCCCTTTTCTTCTCAAAGAAATAACATTCTTTGTTGCTACATCTATCCCATGTAATAGTCTTTTTCGAAAGTTCGTACCATTTTTCAATTTGCTTACATCTTTTCATTCATAATGTGTTATGTAATTTTAAAAATATTGTCTAATAAACTAATTGAGATCTACATCAAATATGATCCATATTTGATGTAAAATTTATTAGCAATTTAAAAGTAGGTAAATGATTTTCACACTCCTTTTTTTTATGAATCCACTTCATCCCTTGTTCTTTTAGTGCAACTTTTATGTATAATTTTTCGCTCTAAGCAAAAAAAATGTGTGCATTTATAATTAAAAAAAAGGTCTTTTTTTTATACATGCATTCCATTCTTTGTCTTTCAGTGCAAACTTTATGTGTAATTTCTTTTACTAAACAACAAAAAAGGGAGTATATTTTGATATATAAAAGAGAGAGAGAGAGAGAGAGAGAGAGAGAGAATGAAAATCATTCCCCTAAAAATATAACCCATTTGAAAAACCTAAAATTTATTACCATTAAATGGGGACGGATGGAGGATTTAACACTAGTGATAGAGCCAACTTGTCTATTAGGCCAATGGTGAGTATGAGCATTAGGCATCGAATTTGAGAATGACCTGTTTTTTTTTTTTATGAATACTCTATATATTTATTTTGAAAAATTAATTTATTTTTATATTGTTTTTAAAAGAGTTCTACATTGGCTTGCCAAAGGTTCTGCACTGGGTAGCCAAACCTGATATGCAACTTTGGCGAAGTTATTTTTGGTGTAAAATTTGGCAATAAGTTTTGCCTTGATAAACCTTTGTCAAATCCACTACACTTTCGGGTAATATCAATTTTTCACCTAAATTATAAAATTCATGGCAAATTGTATCCCAAAAATTAATGGTTCTCGTAAAAGATTCTCTTAAATTAATGGTTTTACAAAATGACACATTATCTACTCATATATTCAAGCAAATTTTAAGTTTTAAGTTCATTTTTATTAATCATTTGTTGTATGTTTAATTGTGTCCCCGCACCGACAAGATAAAGGGCACCTCTATACAAGAAATGGTTAATGAAATCCTACTCACACCGCTTCAATGTTTTCTCAATTACATAGTCATAGTGCTTGTAGTCATCAGATAGTTCAAATTTTTTGATAAGTACAAAACAGAATATGCAAGAGTCCACCTCAACTAGCAAGAAATAAAGCACACAACCGTATCGATTCCAACAGAATAACTGCATAACATATACAACTTTTCCAACAACAAATGAACCAACTTTGGTAGTATCGGCCAATCTACCGTAGTATTGTCCAAACTACCCTAACGCATAGCATTTTCTTTTTATTTCCAATTTCTAGCTATATTCTCACACTAAACAAACAAAAAGACAAAGCTCAGTATTCACGGAAGTTATCGAGTAACTATCAAAAAGTAGGAAGGTAAAGAGAGTGTGTGTACCGATATTGTTGTCTCTAAAGCTTTTGAGAGACGGAAGAGGATCGAACCGCGGAGACCACAATGACGGGGCTTCCTTCCACCACCGCTTAACGATATCAAAAGCATTGAATGTTAGTCCCAATGCAATTCAAGCCCTTGTAGATCTCCTTGATCGGTTCGGAGTATTCTGCGGGGTTGAAGTCGAGGTGGTTTTGATGGTGTTGGAGAGAGAGAGAGAGATTGAGTGTGGTTGTGTTTCGAGTCTCTCACAGTGCCGTGGGAGGACGATGGTGAATGCTGAACTGAACACGTACTTTTTTTACTTAGTTTACGACGAAAGCGTGTTTGTTAACCATGCAATTTTAATCCACTGGCCATGATCTTTTCTTTCTAGGCCGCTTAAAAGTACACTTGGCCGATAAACATTGTTCTTGGACGCTTAAAATTGCACTTGGCCGTGAGGAATTGCCTTCTTCCCTTGGCCGCTTAAAATTACACTTGGCCGCTTACAATTGCTCTTGGACGCTTAAAATTGTACTTGGCCGTGATAAATAGCTCCTATTCCTATTTTATTCCTTGGCCTCCTTAAATTACAACTGGACGCTAAAACTTGCTCATGGACTCTTAAAATTGCAATTGGCCGCGACAAATTGCTCCTTGTCTTACTTTCTTATTTGGCCGCGTAAAATTACACTTGGCCGCTTAAAACTACAGTTGGACGCTTAAAATTGCACTTGGCCGCAAAAAATTGCTCATAGTCCTATTTTCTCCTTTGGCCGCTTAAAATTACACTTGGCCGTTTAAAATTGCATTTGGCCGCTTGAAATTGCACATGGCCTCTTAAAATTGCAGTTGGCCGCTTAAAATTGCACTTTGCCACGACAAATTGCTCCTAGTCCTATTTTCTCCTTTGGCCGCTTAAAATTACACTTGCCCGCTTAAAATTGCAATTGGACGCTTAAAATTGCAGTTGGCCTCTTAAAATTGCACTTGGCTGCGAGAAATTGCTCTTTTTCCTATTTTCTTCTTTGGCCGCTTGATATTGCAGTTGACCGCCTAAAATTGCAATTGCCGCTAGAAATTGCTCCTAGTCATATTTTCTTCCGTGGCCGCTTAAAATTACATTTGGCCGCTAAATATTGCTCTTGAAAGATTAAAATTGCACTTGGCCCCGAGAAATTGTTCCTTGTCCTATTTTATAAGGAAAGCTTTGTTTGTCAACCTCGCATTTTGATCCACCAGCCGTGATCTTTTGTTCCCCGGCCACGGGAAATTTCTCTCGATGCTAAAACCTGCTCTTGGCCGTTAATGATTGCTCTTGGCCTCTTAAAATTGCTCCATAGTCACATATTTTGAGAAAAGCGTGTTTATCAATGACGCCCTCTCCGTATCTGCAAAATCAGAACTTCCTGACCGCAAGTGTGTTTATTTCCAATTTCCAGCTATATTCTCACACTAAACAAACAAAAAAACAAAGCATAGTCTTCACAGAAGTTATTGAGTAACTGTCAAAAAGTAGGTAGGTAGAGAGAGTGTGTGCACCGATATTGGTGTCTCTAAAGCTTCCTTCCGCCGCCGCTTAACGATATCAAAAGCGTCGAATTTGTTAGTCCCAATGCAATTCAAGCCCTTGTAGATCTCCTTGATCGGTTCGGAGTATTCTACGGGGTTGAAGTCGAGGTGGTTTTTATGGTGTTAGAGAGAGAGAGAGAGAGAGGGAGTTAGAGAGTGGTTGTGTTTCGAGTCTCTCACAGTGCTAGGGGAGGACAGAGAGAGAGAGAGAGAGTGATTATGTTTCAAGTCTCTCACAGTGCCATGGGTGGAGAGAGAGAGAGAGAGAGAGAGAGAGAGAGAGAGTGAGTGTGTGTGGTTGTGTTTCAAGTCTCTCAACGCGTACTTATTTTACTTTTTTTATGACGAAAACGTGTTTGTTAACACGAAAACGTGTTTGTTAACCACGCATTCTAATCCATTGGCCATGAACTTTTCTTCCCTTGGCCACTTAAAATTACACTTGGCCGCTAACAATTGCTATTGGATGCGTAAAATTGCAATTGGCCGAGAGAAATTGCTTTCTTCCCTTGGCCGCTCAAAATTTCTTTTGAACACTTAAAATTGCACTTGGCCGCGCAAAATTGCTTTCTTCCCTTGGCCGCTTAAAATTACACTTGGCCGCTCAAAAGTGCTCTTGGACGCTTAAAATTACACTTGGCAGCTTGAAATTGCTTTCTTCCTTTGGCCGCTTAAAATTACACTTGGCCACTCAAAATTGCTCTTGGATGCTTAAAATTACACTTGGCCGCGAGAAATTGCTCCTAGTCCTATTTTATAAGTAAGGCTTGTTTGTCAACCACGCAATCTAATCCCCTGGTCGTGATCTTTTGTTCCCTAGCCACGGAAAATTTCTCCTCGACGCTAAAACCTTCTCTTGGCAGCTAATGATTACTCTTGGCAACGAAAAATTGCTCCGAGATTAAATTCTTTACACCGCTGGTGTAATCATTTATTTCCTCCAAATCAATTATACTACACCACGTAGCCATGTTTTATTGATTAGGACCATCGTTTTGTAACGTGGCGCAATGTAATTGATTTGAAGGAAACAAATGTTTACACTGGCGACGTAAAGAATTTATTCTTTGCTCCTAGTCCCATTTTTTTACAAAAGTGTGTTTATCATTGACGCCCTCTCCAGTAGCCGCAAAATCAGTACTTCCTGGCCACAAACTATGTTCCTTATTGTACTCCCTCCGTCCCACTTTAAATGTTTCCTACGGCGAATCTGTGCATTTCAAAACCCAAAAAATATATTTTTTACACCAAATTGAAGTATTCATTAAATTTGGGTATTAATTTAATTTGTTATGAACAAATATATTTTTTTCGGAGTCGAAAAATGCACAAATTCTCGTAAGGGACATTTAAATTGGGATGGTGAAAGTATATTTTTTTTCTGGAGTTCGAAAATGCACGAATTCTGGTAAGGAACATTAAATTGGGATGGTGAAAGTATATGTTTCTCGACATAATTTTTTTTTTCGTGTTTTTCTCTCCGTAACTTGCCTTTTCTTCTCAAAGAAATGACATTCTATGTTACTACATCTGTCCCATGTAATACACTTTTTCGAAAGTTCGTACCATTTTTCAATTTGGTTACATCTTGTCATTGATAATGTTTTATGTGATTTTTAAAATATTGTCTAATAAACTAATTGAGATCTACATCAAATAGGATCCATATTTGATGTAAAATTTATTAGCAATTTAAAAGTAGGTAAATGATTTTCACTCCTTTTTTTTATGAATGCACTTCATCCCTTGTCTTTTAGTGCAACTTTAATGTATAATTTTTCGCTATAAGCCAAAAAAATGGAGCGCATTTATTAAAAAAGGTCCTTTTTTTATAAATGCATTCCATTCCTTGTCTTTCAGTGCAAACTTTATGTGTAATTTTTTACTAAACAACAAAAAATGGAGTGCATTTATATTTTTAAAAAAAGAGAGAGAATGAAAATCATTCCCCTAAAAATATAACCCATTTGAAAAACATACTCCATCCGTCCATTTTTAGGTGTCTCACTTCGTAACTCCAACTTATTAAGAAAATATCATCATTAAACCTTTCACATCAACTTTTACCTCCACTTTCCGTACTTATGCTTCATGGAGACATCATCTTTAAACTTTTCCTCACTAACTTTTCAAAAGGGAATCTATTTTTAGGAGCAAAATGGAAAATGCACCAATTTTTACTCACTAACTTTACAAAATGCACACTTATTAAGGGACAGTCTAAAATGGAATACTGAACTATAAAAAGGGGACAGTGGGAGTAAAATTTATTACCATTAAATGAGGACGGAGGGAGGATTTAACACTAGTGATAGAGCCAGTTTGTCTATTAGGCTAATGACGAATATGAGCTTTAGGCCTCAGATTTGAGAATGACCTTTTTTTTTATGAATACTCTATATATTTATTTGGAAAAATTAATTTATTTTCATTCTGTGTTAAAAAGAGTTCTACATTGGCATGCCAAAGGTTCTGCACTGGGTAGCCAAACTTGATGTGCAGCTTTGGCGAAGTTATTTTTGGTGTCAAATTTGGCAATAAGTTTTGCTTTGATAAACCTTTGTCAAATTCAATACTAGTGGGGGCAGAGGCCCCACTACACTTTCGAGTAATTTCAATTTTACACCTAAATTATAAAAGTCATGGAAAATTGTATCCCAAAAATTAATGGTTCTCTTAAAAGATTCTCTTAAATTAATGGTTTTACAAAATGACACATTATCTCCTCATATATTCGAGCAAATTTTATGTTTTAAGTTCTTTTTTTTTTATCATTTGTTGTATATTTAATGATTTCCCCACCGAACAAGATTTCTGGCTACGCCATCGCTTGTCACCCCAAACTCTACTAACATTTGCTATATTTTTGACTTTGCACTAAAGCATGTCAAAAAAGACTCTGCAAAATAATTCTAACTCAGTAAACACGCATAAGCCACCAAATCAATCACCCTTTGGACTGAAAGCTTGCAGTCTCCTTTGGATTGGTCATAAAGGGCACCTGTATACACGAAATGGTTAATGAAATCCTACTCACACCGCTACAATGTTTTCTCAATTACATAGTCATAGTGCTGTTGTAGTCATCAAATAGTTCAAATTTTTTGACAAGTACAAAACAGAATATGCAAGAGTCGACCTCAACCATAGCATGAAAGTACATCAACCCATATCGATTCCAGTAGAATGACTGCGTAGCATATACAACTTTTCCAACAATAAATGAATCAACTTCGGTAAGAAATTGCACAATTACATCTCAGATCCGCTCCTTAATGTCGTTTAGATGAGCTATAAAAAAGTCATTCCAAGTATCCGTAACTCCCGGTAAGCTCCAATGCATACAATCATCATGTTTCTTTCCACCAACCGTACATGGATGGGCATCTGCTCTGAACTCAGACAAGTGGGTTATGTCCAATATAATAAGCGCAGAGCCATGGAGGGCCTTGTACACCGTAACCTATGGGATCCAGGATAACATACGGGGTAGATTTATACTTCCCCGCTTTGACTATCAAGAAGGGCACTCTTTACCATGTATGCAGAAGCCGCAGAACTCGAGTTTCTTAATAGAGGAAAAGATAATGCACCCAACGTTTCAATTCAGCAATAGATTGTACATAATGACCGAGAGATAATATTACCAGTGTCCCGTGTTAAAGATGAGGATATCATGGAAACTAAAAGCTTGGGCCATGTTCCTTCTTGAACATCAACATCAACTCTGTAACCCTCTTTATACCTGAGAGACTCCAGCACACCACCATTATTGGCTGACCACCTGTAGAACATACGAATGAAGTAGATCTTTGGTACGAATTGACTGTTGGGTGCGGGTAAGTGTAAGCTCAATGATCATTAATTTTCAATTTAAGGATACGAGGACACACCGAAATTTTAAAAATCCTCGGTCTACAAATTATATTTCCCGGCTTAAATGGTATTTGCTTGTTGTCTTATACCCTTAAATGCATATTGTAAAGGTTCAATACATAGCTCGTGCGCAAATTGAATTCGAATATATGCTTGCCAAGTTAAGGTCCAACACGGATCCCACACCGTTGTCCAAGTGTCGAGTGGCAGACATGGGTATTCTAATACATTTTCAAGAATCCATGTATACATAGATGATAAATGAATGAAAACATGGAACAGTCTACATCTAAATCTACTTTGCTTCATATCAAGTTCAAGATGCAACAAAAAGTTGAAAATGATGGTATACATTCACAATCTGATGCTCATTGGTATTGACAGAGTGAAGTGGAAGTAAGCATCGAATTCATGTAATTTTCATTTCGAGGATACGAGGACAGGCTGAAATATGTAAAATCCTCAATCTATAATTTATATTTCCAATCTTAAATGGTATTTGCTTGTTGTCTTAGACCCTTTAATGCATGTTATAAAAGTTCTATGCATAGCTCGTGCAAAAATTGAATAAGAAAATATGCTTGTTAAGTTATTGTTCAACTAAGCATGTCCAACACGGATCTCATACCCTTATCAGAGTGTTGAGGGTCCAACCCACATACTTATTATTTTGAAGGATGCAAGTAACATAGGTGAGAAATGAATGAAAACATGGAACAATCTACATATTGGTCTCGTTTGCTTCCTATCAAATTTAAATATGGAAGAAAAAGTTGAGAAACGATTGATAAACACATGCACACTGATGTGCATAGATATTGATAGAGTGGAAGTAGGCAGTATTTAAAGTTCTCTGCAAATCCCACCTATGCTGCATATGATGGGGCTTCCCTGCCTTTGATGCTTCATTTGGTGGATTGAAGATGCTACTGAACAATTCCAGTCTCAAACACAAAACAAACTCAAAAATTTCCCAAGAACAAGATAATTACGATCTAGAATCCAGATAGAAATTTGGCTCCGACCCAGATAAAAAATTTCCTAATTTAAACAAGAATGTGTATAGAGATGAATACATACAGAGAGAGAATTGAAAGGAACCAAACTCGCATTTTGTACTGTCAATAGGATTGGGAGAAGCAGAAGCAAATGCTCGAGCAATTTGCTTGACCAAGGATATTTGAGAGTTTGTAGCCAAATTTTGTTATATTGACCCGTGTTGTTGATCTCATGGTGGTTTCCTAAAGTGTATGCTGGTTGGGCCTGTTTATTTTTCCACTTGGGTCAGGTGTGTCAATTCTAAGTACTATTTTGGGGAGTTTTTTTGGGTTTGTCATTAGTCTATTCAATCTCAAGGTGTCATTTGCTACCCTGCCTTTGATGCTTGCTCTCTGGAGGAATCTCTGCAAATCCCACCTATGTTGCATATGATGGGGCTTCCCCTGCCTTTGATGCTTCATTTGGTGTACTTTAATTGGTCTGCTGGATCCAATCAATTGTGGATGCTTATGAAGATTTGTTCTGCAAATGCTGCTGCTGCAATATTGTGCCAGTCTGATCTACTTCAGCTGCTACTATGGTCAATCAATCAACTTTTGGGATGCAAACTAAAGGTACGGTACCTACAATGACTTTGTGTCTATTGGAACTAATCACACCTTGAATCTGGACATTTTCAAGATCAATGTTGGTGTTCTTGTATCTACTGTGGGGCTGCTGTTGGTTTTCTTTTTTTCTTTTTTTTCGGTTTCAATTGGGTAAGCCAACTAAAGCTAATCTGGTATGCTTTGGAATAAGGGTGAATGCAAGCTACTGCTGTAGTATTTCTGGATTAGAAGGTGCTATTTTTAGGGGAAGGCTCTTTAGTTTGAAACTCTGTAAGGCTATTGCTGCTGTTGTTTTGGACCATTGCTCATGTTTGAGCTTTTCATTCCTTTTGCTTGATTTCAGTTGGTATCTTACGAGCTTGTAATCGTTCTTGGGTCTCGATTGCCATATGATTGTCGAGAGGTGGGGGTGTAAACATAGTTGGGATGTCATCCCCTTGTCGTGATGCTTTTCTGTCCCGTTTAATCATTGTATCCTTTTACATTTGATTAATAAATAAATAAATAAATAAAAATTATCGGTGTTCATTAAAAAAAAAAAAAACAGATGAAACCTTTCTTGAAATACAAATGTATATAACTCCCAAAACTTGTCAAATCTGAATCAGGTATGTCGCCTGCCATTTTTTTCTAGTCACTAGTCCAAATCAATCTCTGTGAATAAACATGATTATACACAAGGGAATGAATCAGTCAGGAATAATTGGAATCTCCTGGCTGAACGAGGCTTAGCGCAACTTTATCACACTGTCCTCGACACTTCCCAATACAAAAGCAAGCACACGAGAAAAGAAAAGAAAACCAAAATGCTCAGCTTAGTTTCTGCTTTTGAAAATCCACTTTCGAACCCTATCGAGAGACTATGCATAAAATGAGTTCCCTGGAACCCATTAGTAAATATCTATCCCATAGAGTGCCAGAACAGGAAGTATAATGAGAAGGCCTGCCATGAAAGAAGACATGATCATGAAAATGGAAATGATACCCATGGGAATAAAGTTGAGGATAACTAAAAGCAGGAGGGAGGACTAGTTCTTGGAATGTATTCACTGCCAATCTCAAAGAGTGGGTCATACGCTATATAAATATGAACATTCCATTCGGAAACAAAGAATACTAATAATTTCTTGTTACTTCCTTCTTAAATATATTGGACAGATCACATGACGTGTCTCATACGTGTCCTGTGTGTCCCCGCATGTCGAGTGTCCCCGGAGTCCTAGAAATTAAGATGTCGACAGTCGTGAAAGCTTATCACATGTCAAAATACGAGTTCACCGAAAACTGCATCAAAGAGTTATGTGAAGCACGATCAGATCAGAAACGACGAATCTCCTTGTTATAAAACAAATCCATTTTGCAAGTTCGTTTTGGTGAATAGTACAATCATCTTGTAGCTGGAACTACATTTTTTGAAGTACAATAAAACAATCACCCAATCAATACATGTTGAACTCATACAATTACAAAAGCATTGTATTGTTCTCTGCATACAGATATAATTCCTAAAACCCCCCAAACCTAGATGTTCAACTCACACAATTACAAAACCATTGTATCTCTCTCGTAATGCAGATATAACTTCCAAAACTCGTCAAATCTGAAACAGGTAGAGCACCTGCTGTTTTTTCTAGTCACAATTCCAAATCAATCTCTGTTAAGAGACATGATTAAAAAAATGAACCATTCCGGAACAATTGGAATCTCCTGCCTGAACGAGGCTTAGCGCAACTTCATCACACCGTCCTCAACACTCCTCAGCGCAAAAGCAAGCACACGACAAAAGAAAACAAAAGGGTCAGCTTAGTTTTTGCTTTTCGAAGTCGAAAACCCACTTTCGAACCCTACCGAGATACTCAGCATCAAATTTCACACACAAATGCTGCAGTTCTCTGCAACCTTTTAGTATATATCTATCTATATCGTCTTCATACTTCTCATAGAGTGCCGGAATGGTTAGAATAACAAGAAGGCCTGCCACAAAGAGATACACTATCATGAAAATGAGCATCATTCCCAGGTAATGAAGTTGAGGATAAGTAAAATCAGGTGGAAAGACTTGGTTCTGATAATCTTATTCAGTACCAATCTCAAAAAATGGGTCATGACTCATGACTCATATGCTTATATACCTGTACAAATGGAAATCAAGACAAAGTCAAAACTTACTGGTGTAGCCCAAGGTAAGGAAATCAGTGAAGCCCCCTACGACAGAAAGTACACACAAATATGCAGCAACTCTGAAAAACATTCTTGTGTCCTTTCCCAGAGCAATATCCTTGGATGTCGAGAGCAATGCATTGATGCGACTGTGAATAAAACCTGCTATTTCGTTTACCACTTCTCCCGAGAGACACAAATCTGGTAGTGGTGGAGGCGGTCTGTGGAGGTACAAAAAAAAAGCAGTTCAACCACTGATGACATCATGTCATTTAGCCTCAAGATTCTAATACATATTTAGATTCTAACAACTTATATGACTACCGAGGAAGACCTCAGATGATCCAGAGACCTGTTTGAGACATCCATATTCAATTTCAATCAAACACGAACAGTTGCTACAGGCTTGAAATGATCTTACAACTTTGGATAGAGTTTCTTGTGAGAATTAAACAATTCTTTGTAGCTTTTGAAATCGCGTTCCTAAGTGTCAAATCAATACAGTAATAACTGCAGCATTAAAGCTTTAAATTTTATGATCTATTCCTAAGAAAAAGTGTACAAAGAACAACGACAGTTATCATGCAAATGACCAAGTTGGATCTTAGAGCAAAACTGAACCTTCATAGCTATTTACGTGTGTCGTCCGCCTCATACTGAAACTAACTACATTGATCAACATCTCATTTTCATACCTGAAAAGTTCTTTTTACCGTGTTATCACACAAACAAGATAGTGATGATGCTATTGGGGACTTCTTATTAAGATTCTTCATGACAAAATATCTAGAGGGGCTTAAACTCCAAGTCCTAATATACGATTTGATACAGCCTCCAAATTCATGCCATCCAATTCCGAATTGGTGATAGCTCAAGGACTAGTTTTACTTTCTATAGAATTCATCGTTTCGATAACTCACATGCCATTTTCCAACTCCATCTTATATGACCGAGTATTACCAAACATGTTTTCTTTCTCTTTGTATACAAGGTGGTGCTCGCTCAACATCATTTTAATTTCACAAAAAAGTATTGAACATCCAAACAGTTAAAGAGTTTCGAAGTACCCATGTAAACCTCAGCAGAAATTTATAATTAAGGTACAGTCAAAAAGAAGCAAATGAAATCCATTTTTCAATTAAACCACCCAAGTCATATTTTAAAGAGTGAACAATGAACGAATTACTAGGGAATCCAATGAAAATCGAAATGTTAGAGCAAAAGGAAGACTTAATGGATCAAAACTTAAAATCTAATCATATAGGGTCATGAGTAGAGCCCACAACCAATTATCTTGAGTTGCTTTAGTTAAGGCAGACATTAGTATTAGCAAACACCAGTATGCAAGTACAGCAAAGAAGCATAAACCATCACGTATCATTGAAGGTTACCGGTTTAGAAGTTCTGCAGATTTCGCCCAGAGGAAAAGAATGACAAGTAGGAGCAATAGAACACTAGAGACAAGTGATAGAAGTGTATAGCCAGATTTCTCAAACACCAACCAAACAGCAAGAGTCACTAACAGAATTCCCACTGTAAGTTTTTTTGTCCTCCACAACATCACATCTGCAACTGTTGGACAAAAGAAACTTAAGGCTCCATATGGATAGACATCCAATTCAAATGAAGAGATTTTTTGTTCAGTTTGAACATATATATAAAACTAGACGGACGAGAGATACAAAATATGATCCTTGTACTAACACAATCGTCAAAATGAAGGATTTTTAAAATCACTCGTTCAATCATGATAAACCTCCCAAACTAAAATGTTGAAATAAATACCTAAGCTATCAAATCAAAATTTGAGCTTTGTCAAATCACTTTGTTTCAAATCCATATCCGTCAAAACGGAGCCTAATCTAAAACAGCTCAAGCCTTAAAAACAAAACAAACTACTCCCTCCGTCCAAAAAGAATGACAATTTTTGAAATCCGTGTCATTTTTCATTGCTTATATCTTTCAATCTATAATGTTTTTCATGAGTTTGAAAATTTTGTATAATAGAATTAATCGAGAACTACCAAACAAGATCCATGTTGCATATTTTTTGAGATCCGTATTAAAAGATATAAAGAGTTGAAATTGACACGGATATCAAAAATTGACATCCATTATGGGACGGAGGGAGTATAAGAATTAAGGACAAGTGTGGGTCTAGACTCAAAATCCACTAGTCATTGGATAAAGGAGACCCTTACTAGAATAACAACACAATTAACTTCTGTCAGTCAATAAAGAATCAAACATAGTAATCAGGCTATGGAACCACCAAATCAAATTACGATAACCGATCCTGAACTCGGATAAAAAAATTTACTTTGACCCAGATCAAAGATTTTCCTAATTTAAACATAAACTTGTATAGAGATAAATACAGAGTGGAAATGGAGAAGAGATTAGTGTTATATGCTTACCAAGTCCTCCCCCGAGGATCTCATGAACAGTTCTCTGCCTGTTAAACAATCGATCCGACGAACCCATTTTCTTGAAATTAAGTACAATCAGGACTCCAGACCAAAAGAAAGGTTTAATCAAAACCCAAAAAATTTAAATGCGATGGCGTCTATGAACAATCAAATAGAACAGTTTGTATGCTGATCCACAGCCTCGTAAAGTTGATGATAAACATATACTCCTACAAATTTACAGACACCGAAGCTTACTTTTGAGAAAGTAAAGCGCAGTTTTCGTTTGTAAACCTTTCTATCCAACTGTTTTCTAGTATGGGGTATATACATATATGAGAATGATCGATTGTAGATACATATAAACGTATAAGAACATACAGGGATTTATATAGATGAATGGGGGAAAGTGGGGTTTAGTAATTAAGTGGTTTTGGGGTTCCAGCCTAAAAGGTTGAAAACCCAACTCATGGTTTTCCCTTCTTCTCCTTTTTCTTTTCTACAAAGTAGTGCAATTTCCTAGCATATATACGTAATCATACACACATTGAAACATTGGGGAGAGAGAGAGAGCCGGGGGGTGGTGTTGAATGGTCGGCATATGGGGCCATGGGCTTTCGTTATTTTACCTTTCATGCTAGGTGTTTGGAGGATAAAGTTGACATTGGACAATTTTAATTCTATTCTATTAAGGATGGCGTGGGAATACCCGATGGCTGGATGTAATAGTAGCCCTCCTTTGAACGTGATTATAAAGAGTTCAGGTTCGGTGTGGCTCGAAAGAGATCAAAAAATCATAGCAACTACTGCCAATCAAGGCTAGTGAAACATACTTTGACTTCGCACAAAGTCTAAGAATGTATCGTAAACACGTCTTGAAACTTGGACCTCTTAACTACCCAAATCACTTGGGGGTAAGCCCTCAACCACTAGGCTACCACATTGGTGTTTAACTGTTTATTATGGTTTATCTAAGATTTTTTAGTTTCTAAAATTTCAGGGTGATTTCGTACATCTGTCAAATTACGCTTCATTGATTCGTAAAATATGTACGATAGCTGTATAACAACTTTGGACTTAATTTTGACGATTCAAGAATTGATGAAATTCTGCCCTTTTTCTCTCATTCATTGCTCGCTCTTCCTTTTCTAATGGATCCAATACAAACCAAACTCAATTCTTACGTCGCCAACCACTAGACAAATCATCTACCATCTCTCTAGTTTCGCAGCACAACTTTTACCGGCCCGTTTGACGGGCGAATAAGCTCTTGCTCATAAAAATCTATATCTTCCTCTCTCTTTTGTTCTTTATTTAGCTGATTCAATATTAAGTTCAAGTGACAATCCATATTTCTCCAATATATAGAGACCTCAAGTGAGAGGTCTACTGAGTTTTGTGTGTATTATAAACAGATCTATCAAATCTGGATGGGTATTCCCGAAATGAAATCCCAACTGGGAAGAGGAATACAAATAACCAAGCTTTCTGGAAACAAAAAGGAGGGGAAAAAACCCCAAGTGTAGTGGAACGATCATTATTTTCAAAATTTATGATTTTACAGTGTTTAATTGAACAAGAAAAGGAGGGTAAAAAGGAAATTAATATCTAAAAATGTATAAAACTACTGCACACCCTCTGGAACTTGCACACACAATGTTGAGTTCACGATGCGAGCCGGAGATCAAACTCTCCGGAGATCAAGACTTGCCGGAAATGACAGAACGTCGAGTAAGACCTACAAAGGTTTCTTCTCGCTCACATTTTCTTCAATTGTAGTTTTGTTTTCATTTTCTGAGGTGCCAACTTCAGCACTGGCCGCTTCTGGGGCTGGGGCTGGGGCTGGAGCTGGAGCTGGGGCGGGGGCTTGGGCTGGGGAGGAATCCATCAAGCTAGCTGCTATTGCAGCTTTCAAATCCTCATCTTCTGCTTCCGAAAGCATTTCCGCTTCCCCAAACTGACTTGAAGGATCTGAAATCTCTCGATTTTGACGGGTCCCGTGAGTAGGCCTCTGACCAGAGTTGCACGATTTAGTTATCCTCTCTGCATCTTCGGGTAAAAGCCACTGTCCGTAACCATTGGAAGCATCTGAGGACGTGATGGGGCATTCCTTAGGGAAATTTCCCCTCACGAGGAAAATGCTCCAGCCGAAGCCCTTAAGAGTGTCAAGATATGCTGAGAGGTAAAACTTGGATAAGTGCTCGGGGGCTGCATAGAGACTGTCGAAGTTGTACCACTCTCCGTTCACTTTCCTGATACAGAACCAATGGTCCTGCAAATGACAAATAAAACCATTTTCAAGTTCCGGGTCAATCTGAGCCGGTTCAGCAACAGGACTGTTGAGCGGAATGACTTGTAGGTCCCACACCTCCAATGCTTTTTCCAAAACCTGCAACCAGAATTTTTGTAATACCCTAGTCAATAACGGGCTTTCATAGTGACACAAAATGATATATAGTCGGTGCAGAAACGTACAAACAGCAACCATTTGATTTATCCAACAGAAGAGGCATTTCTCTTTTCCAACACAGTTTAACTACATTAAAGAGAGGTATTGGGGTTCCAACCATATCTGACAACCACCCAAAAAAATGGTTCCCTGCACCTGATAGAACGAGAGAAGTGCTTCGTTCATTTTTCATGTGGTCAGAGGGGAGAAGGGGTGTCAATATCTGATATTCCAGCTCTAAAAAACACTAAAATGACGTTTCCCAAAAATAACACCGTAATAGAATGCAAAATCAATAGCAGAGGCCTACCAATACTCCAATCACAAAAGCATGCAAGCTACTCAGACCATGGGTCTTTACTATGAAAACAAAAGCAGCCCAGTATGACCCCCAACCCTATTTTCCTTTGCAACATATACTTCACTTGTCCCTATAGCCAATATTCAAGAAACCTTTTACTCATACACAAAATTAGAAGCTTAACAGATTTGCTACTCTTTTATGACATTCCAAACTTACCCTCACTTCACAGCCCAACTTAAAAAAATAACCGGCCATGATACACAAAGCCTTAGCTCATACCCATAAAACACGAATGCCATTCTGTAACACCCGTCCTACATCGAAAGATTTCATGGTAGTCTTGGTACACAAGTAGAACTAATGAACCCAAATGATATCTCCTTGGATAGTCTTTCGGGGTGAGCTAATTTTGAGTTCATGGCTCATACTTATATACTCAAATTAGATCAAAAAACTTTCAAACTTTCAACCTGGGACGTGGTTGTTTTAACCTTGTGCAGTTAAGGCATGAGTCATTAGTGACCTTCCGAATTTCGACCGTACAAGAAGGGGAGTAAGAGGCAGCAAACCTTTAAGCTTTCATAACCCATCCATAACCACATTGTTTAAATAGACTCAAATTAGGCCTAAAAACTGTAACTTCCAAGTGAACTTTATCAAATCTGTCCTCGTATCATATTACGCTAAAGCAGTTTAACAAGATTTCTCAATCTGTTACGCTAACTAATAAAAGAATGCTAATAATTTGAATTCTACATTTTTCTTGTTACATATTTGAAACTGTGCATTAACCTTAGTCATTAACCCACTGAATCATATCGAATTGTATGACACAAATAGTGAATCATACGGTTCAAACAACTATATGACCTTATCTAACTCGCCTCTTACATACACTTCCCTGAAGTTGTGCACCCGATAATTAAGTTTTTGTAGCTTTTGGGTATTAGCATCATCCAATAAATAAATCCCACATCAATCAATTATGGAATTTCCATCTAAGGAAGCAGTGCAATTATAACTGACAAAACCGACTGAAAAAATCGGGGTTCGGTGAGTAAGGGTTTGCCGGTTTGGCCAGTTTCGATGTACCTCTTGTGAATAATCCACCGGTATGAAATGTTCGAGGAAAATAGAACTTTTCTATTTTCTGTTCACTATGGGTTACCTTGAAATTACCCAACCCTGACCAAAACTGGACCAACTCTATTGAGAACGTTTCACTGGTAGGTTTTAATCTCAGCCATCCTCACCCCAATCCAACCCTACTTATATTAATACTAAGTTAACCTAAACGGCCGACCTCCCTTCCTCCATCAAGAGGAAATTGAAGAACTGAGAAGAAGATATTAGGGGTGCAAATGCTTCTTAGATCCCTTTCCACAACCTAGTGATGAACGATGCTAAAAAAACACCCCTAATGATGTTTCTGTTGCTTCAGAACTTGGAGAGTAGATCTGTCAGCTTTTTCTTTGTTTTTGTTTTTTTGTTTTGGAAAGTTAGTTTTTGTTGATGCTAGTGTTTGATTCTAACTGAGAAATGCTCTCATGTGATTATCATTTTTTGTAACTCATGGATGATGAAGCCCACCCAAGTGCCCCGAAACGTCCGAAATCCCGGCCGGACCGAACCCCCCAAACCGGTTTCGGTCTCTTGATTAGTTTGATTAGGGTCGGTATTATAATTATCCAGCCCGAACTAATTGGTTCGGTGCTACATACCATCAAAACCGGACAGGCCATACCGACTACACCCCTATTATAATCAGTATCCAATAACCCACAGGTCCCACACAAATACAAACTATGAGAAATAAATGAACAAAGATATGCACAAACCTCAGAATCAGTTACGCATGCTGCCACAACCCTATAGCACTGATCCCACAAAACATAACACCTCAGTTACCATCCCAACACTTAAAATCATGCCAACACAAACAAGACTTGCATGTTAGTGTAGTTCAGGGGCTTCAACTGAGATGATGAAGCAATGTGTGACTCCCACATCTATTTGGACAAAGTCTTTCTGTATATTAAATGGGAGAAGCACTCATGCTCTTCCAAACACTTGGGCCTGCTACTTCATGGTTCAAACTCGGGTAGTTGGGCAGTTGGGCTGCTACTTGATTATTGCACTGTTTTTTGAACAAAAACTCAAATTCAAGCAACACACTTTTATGTGTATACCATTGATAACATAGGTCTGGTTTGGTTGCCTTGGATCAACTTTTGTTCCAAAATCAGGAAAACTACAAAAGTTGGTTTTAGAAGAGGAAATCAACAAAAATCCATTGGATATACTTATAGGGTTCTATCAAAACCTAAACTGATCCATATTTCCCAGCCCCTGAAGTTTTGACTCCACTATTCATAAAAGAAAGTTACCAATTTACCAAAGTCCAATTAAATTAAGCTCTGACTCAATGACTGTACAAAGCAACCAAAACAGTGGAATTAGAATCAGGAACTCCTATCCCCAAATTTCCAACACCATTTAGTTTTAAAAAAACTACTGAAGGATCCTTCGTGCAAATTGAAACCTCAAGATTTCGCAAAGAATTCACTGGCTTAACTGCTAGAGCAGAAAGGTTATTGAATCTTGTCAAAAAAAAAAAAAGAAAGGTTATTGAATTCATGCATTCTCAGTCAACGACCATATTAAAGGGGTAGTTCCCCGAAAGTGCTAAAAGTACTAAAGGGGCTTCTTCTTGTTTTTCCTTTGAATTGTGTGAAGGGAAAAAAAACATTTAGTGATGAAAAAAACCTCATTTAGTACTTTTAGCACTTTTGGAAAACTAGGCCTAAAAAGACAAAAGTGGGTTAATCCTCAAACCAGCCTGTAGTTACCAAACTCAGAGCCAAAAATATTAAAACCTCACATCAAATTGAAACCTAAACCTTTGCCAAAGAATTTACTGAATAAACATAAACTACTGGAACAGAAAAGTTCTAAAACTTATGCCTTGTCAGTGATGATAAAAAGAACAAAGATACCAGTAAAAACCTCAAGTGTCATTCTCAAACCAGTTTGTACAGATATTACCAAACTCAGAACCAAAAATTATTGAAACCTCCAGATTTTCCTAAGAATTTACAGAATTTACTGCTGGAGCATAGCAGCTATCTTGATCAAATCAATTAGATTCTGATTGTAGTCCTTTTCTATTATTCCTTCCAACAAACGAGGATTCGTACTCAAAAGTCATAACTCAAGTTGAATAACTCTCATATAACTTAAAGTAATATCTTTAAGGCATTTCATTTAATCTATGCATCCTCAGTGAAGATATTCAAGCAAATATGTGTATAACTCTCAAATGTCCTTCTGAAACTATATGGTACAGATATTACCAAATTCAGACTCGAAAAACACTAAAACCTCACCTCCAATTGAAACCTCAATATTTGGCAAAGAATTTAGGGAATTAACAGCTGGTGTAGAAGTGAACAAGTGGCCCTTGACAGAGCTCAATGGAGAAAAAGGATTCACGTAGCCGACCCCAAGTGATTGGGACATAAGGCTTGGATTGGTTTGGTTTAGGTTGGTAACAGCTGGTGCAGAAAAGTTGTCATTTTTATGCATTCCCAGTGAAGTGTTTAATACTTTAATCCCCTAGTCACAAATCCTTCAATAGTGCCCTGCATCCCGCTCTCTGTCCTCTCCCTGCCTTCTTGCTCTCAATCCTTACTCTAGCAAATTTTAGTACTTTGGAATATAAAAGATGCTTCCACGCTCGCGCTCATGGATTATGTGACTTAGTTTAATCTTCAAATGTCCTTCTCAAACCATATTGTACAGATATTACCAAACTCAGAACCAAAAAACACTAAAACCTCACATCCAATTGAAACCTCAAGATTAGCCAAAGAATTTACAGAATGAGCAGAAAAGTCAATAGCCTTGTTCGTTTACCATATTTACTTTGTTTTAACTTTGTTTTCCAATCATTACCCTACATCTTTCTCCAATTATTACCATATTTCTCCAATTATTAATTTCATTTCTCTCTCTATCTCTCTCCACTCATTACTCCTCTCTCCAATCATTATCCTATTTCTCTCTCCACCCACTACCAAAACTAAAATACCCAAATAACCCAAACGAACATGGCCATTCTTTTTATGATTCCCAGTGGAAGTGTTTAATCCCCTAGGTCACACAATCCTTCAATAGGGCCCTCCCTTCCGCTCTCCGTCCTCTCTCTGCCTTATTGCTTTCAATCCTTGCTCTGGCCAATCTTAGTACTTTGGATTATCTTTAAGAGAAGCTTCTATGCTCGCGCTTGTGCACGCGCTTGTGCATTATGTGACAAAGTTTAATCCTCAAATGTCCTCCTCAAACTAGTTTGTACAGATGGTACAAAACTCACAACCAAAAAGTACTAAAACTTCACATCGAAGCATCACCAAAGGCTTTCCTGAATAAACTACAGGAGCAGAAAAGCTAACAAATTTATGCAATCTAAGTGAAGATATTCAAGAAAATAAGTCTTTGCTCTGCTCATACCATATTCTAACCAAACCCAGAACTAAAAATTCACATCAAATTGAACAAAGCAAAAGAAAACGTGAAACATAAGTATTGAGGTGGGGGAACAAAACCTGAATACTGAAATCGCCGTCGAGGGAGACGTTGTGAGATTCCTCGGGGACGAGGCCGGCCCCGGCGCCGCCTTCGAGCATCATCTGACGCTCCTTGCAATCGAGATCGGAGGCGAGAGCGGCCAAATCGAATTCCGAGAAGAAGGGACCCTGCAACACCGTGTTCACGCAATGCACCGCGCACAGCTTCGACTCTTGCACCTCGTGGTACAACATCCCTCCGTTGCTCGGACCTTCCATTCCCTCTCTCTCTCTCTCTCTCTCTAAAAGGTAACCCCTCAAACCCTAGAATCACAACCCTCTCCTCTATTCTGTGCTCTGGACCCAAGAAAAAATGTTTAACTTCAGCTTCGGTTGCCAGAACGTGAAGGAAAGTATTTAAGAAACAACTGGGATTCGGTTATTGGCGTTTTTTTCCCTTTTTTGTTTTGGGCGTTCATCTCATTTTGAAGTTAGGGGTTTTCTTTCCGGAATTGATTTTCGGCGCTCTATTTTTATCTAAATGCACTAGTTTTTCTTTTGTTTTATAATGACGTGAAATTACGTGATTTTTCTTTTCGTGTGTGGAACGAAAAATGTATGAAGGGTAATTTTGTAATTCTACATGAATGAAGACAAAAAATGAAATGCGCTTGAAAAAAAAAGGATTGTGAAAATTAATTTCCTTTCTTTCTCACATTTTATGTGTTTCGAAAGGCAATTTTAAAATCTATTTTTCTAACGTATCACTCCCTCCGTCTCAAAAGAGATTGTCAAATCTGCAAAATGGGACTTCAAGGTTTAGGAAGAAAAAATCATAAATTTTGTTTGGCAGATTAGAAGAACTCATTAATACTTAGTAAATAGCGAAAAAAACCTTAATCTTGTTTTGCAGAGCAAACAATCTTTTTGAAACAAAGAGTACAAAATTTGATTCGGAGAATGAAAGAATTCATAAATTTATGAACGGAAAAACCCTCTTTTGAGAACGTGCAACTGTGCAAGAAGTGTTAGTTATTAATGTTGTTAGTGAGACTTAACTACTAGTCTTGTCACTTGTGCATAGGAGTATATAGTCCCTTCTAACTTGGCTACCACCCCACTTACACGAAAAAAAAGGTAGTAAAAACCCTTTGAATCTCAATTCAAAAACAATTCCATATATTTTATTATCGAAATATACTTTTTTATAAAATCTGAGTATAATTTAATTTTAAAATATATTATTTTAGAACCGGCACGTGTGAGGATATCTGTTTCTTTCTTTCCAAGAAAATGTAAAGATATTTGTTTCTTCAGATTAATAATTGAACAAGCACAGTAAAATCCTAATTACGTATTGGCTGTATTTTCACGTGGTACTCTTCAGATTGCAGCTCTGGAGTAGTACTAACCAATGATGTCGGTCAAATTTTATATGTCTCTCACATGGAACATGACGACTTCTATTTTTTAGTAATTTGGACTAGAAAAGACCATCCAAAATCACGATCTTCCATTGCCAGAATTAATGGTTCAAATTTGGTTAGAGGATTCTAACCGGTAAAAATCTCTAAGTAAATCCGAAATTGTACCACGTCCGATCCAAAATCTCGACCAAAGAGAATCGAAACTCTTCCTTCTTATTGATAGTTTAGAGAGAAAAGTGACCCGCATAATATATTTTTACTCATTTGCCCAATGAGGTATAGCGAAAACAACTCATGTGATGCTCCAAAAGTACCTCACAATTTCATCTGTGTCATGGTAGTGTTTTCCTATTTATTTAAAAAATAAGTACAGAGAATGACCTGCTTCGTAAAACAAAAAATAAGTACTTAAAACATAAAAACTTTAGCGGGGTAGCTTATTTCTTGCACCTTATGAGAAAATATAATCCAAACAAGTTGAATATGGCTGATCATTAAGGAGAGAAGCTGGAGAAAAAAGAGCCAGTTTCCTTTCCTTTGAGCTTGTCCAACGACAATCCACAAAATCCTAAAAACGGCCGACAGGCATCCTTTTCTCTTCAGTCTGTACAAACATCAAAATAAAAATAAACCCAGGGAATTTTGCAACTTCTGTCACCCTGTGATTGCTTCGAATGCAAAATTGCACCGATTCCTTGCTTCTGTGAATGTGTTTCGTCCACGACCCGATGATTCCGCCAATTCTATTCTAGATGGAGGTTACCACGGTATCCTCTCCCGTTAGACTCAGAAGCTCTCAGACAAGTAGATCATAGTGGTTCTTTCCACTGTACAAGAGCCTCACCACTTGCCTTGGTTTCTTCACTTTTCTTGAACCCTTGCTGAACTCAGTTCCATATTCTGCAATGGGAATAAAACCGGACCCCGATCCGCCTCTTGCATGCTACAATTTGATAGATACAATAGATTACTGTGCTCAAACTGTAAAAATCAGTACATAAATGCTGAAGACAAATAATCCACCAAAAGCAAGAATGGAAGGCAAAGAACCAAAAGCAATAAAATCCCTCTCCCTCTCCCTCTCTCAATGCTCACCATGCCCCTTCCACTTTCTTTTCCCATGGAATATGTAACAATAAAGATTTATCTCTTTTCTTTGCTTCTCATCTCATTTCGTTATCCAAATAAGTGAGGATTTTCTCACCCTTTGTCACAGTCCAAAGGGATTGTTATCCAACCCAGAAAAATTCTCTAGGCACTATGCTCTCCTCAAACCAATCATTGATTTCTTACAAACTGGATAAAATTGTATGCGAAAGACGGGGGCAACCAAATCAGCAACATTTTTAAAACATGACATAGTAGGTAACCAAAAGAGCCTGACACCTTGGAAGTTGCATCAAGAAATGGAACTCAACAGAAGCCCAGACTGGACAAAAATTCAGTTCAAGAAATCTATTTCCCAAATTTGTGCTGATTTAAACGTATCAAAGCGAAGTGAGTTGTTCGACAATAAAGTACCTCATGTTCTGGTATGTATACTGTGATCGGCTGGCAACACAACTTCGACAGCACCTAATGGAGAACGTGACCATTCATCACCATATAAAATTAAGCCATTATATACACGGTGAACTCAACAAAAGAGCGTATGATACTGTCAAACATGATGCAAGAAAATACCTGCATTTAAGAATCAACACCATTCTTTTGGGGTTTTTGTATGGGAAGTGGAACATTAAGATCTTGGTCTTTCTTTTGTTTTATTCCAAGAGCAAAGAACTGAAGAAGAGGAAACATTCATGCCTGTCCTAATGTTTAAAAGTACTTTCAGAAACATCGGAAAGAATTATTTGCAGAATACTCGATTATAGCCACCACTGACCACTACATTTGTTTGAAAACGCGTTTTCCTAGGAGTCAACCAATTTCTATTTTCTTTAGCACCGAATTTTACTGTTACGTATAAATAAATTTCCATCTTTGTAGAAAAACATTCCTAATGGGGCTTCCCCAAAATTATTCTACACTACATCAACCAAAGAATGAGTCATATTCTTGTTCCATAGTTTTCCATCCCATTTATTGGTTATATTATACACTTCGTCCACCGTGGACTTTAAAACCTCATGGTACTACTCATGAAGTATGTGAGAAAACAGCATCTTGTCGTGGCCAAATTTCAAATTCTAGTTTTAAGGGGTAATGAGTGTTATGTGACAGTCAAGCAAGTCTCTCCCAAGAAAAGATGTTTTCGCACAAAATCTCCAAGCACTGTTTGTTTTCTCCACCTTCCATTACTTTTGGCACCAACAACACCACTTCTTCTGCAATATATTTGTCTCCATGGGAAAAGAAAAAGGATACAAGGGATGCACAATACTCATCCACCCCCAAATAAAGGATGCCCATGACTTAAATTCAACTTCTTCCCCAAACTTATTCTTTTTAAATCAGGCAAGAAGGGCAAATCAGGTATTACCTCTTTTTTAAATCCTTATTTGAACCTTAAAAGTAAATGGAAGGCAGCAATTAAGCTACCATTTTGCACAATAATATTAAGATCTACAATAGAAAACTCCAACCCAATAAACCTTAATTCATCTCCAGTGCGCTTTTTGCAATATCATTGGTCAAGTTCAAGGGAACATCAGAAAAAAAGAAAAACAAAATGAATATTGAAAAAAAGGTTGAATGTGTCTTAATCATTAGATACTAACCAGCAGTTCTGACTCTCCTCCCCAGAAATCAGGCCGTCCAATGCGTTGGCAGTAACTAAGAAAAGTTTTACAAAAATACAATGAATAGCTTCCAATAGCTAGAATAACATGAAACGCAATAAGAAAAACAGAATTTCTGCAACAGGTGCCAAGTTAAAGGCCTCACCGTTTCAAAGACTCATCAACAGTAATTGCAATCAAGGCCTCTTCATACTTAAAGCGTTCATTTTCATTATCACAGATAACTTCTTTTACAGCCATCCGTAGTTCATCTGCATGTATGTGTGTCAGTGAGTTTTGCATATATTTTTGCAATCTAACCACAAATCTCTGAAACAAGCAGCCCATACGGTGACTCAAGAGATTGGCAAACATTTCCGCCAAATAACAGAAAAATATATTATAAAAGCAAACCAAAGCAGAAATCATCACTTCATGTAGCAAAACAGATAAAGCAGAAGAAAGAAGGGAAAAGAAGAAACAGCATAAATGAGAAGGTTTTGCAGTTCTACAGGTCCAATTATGAACACAGGGTAAGACTGTTGAGAATCTTAGCTGGCTAAATTCCTACTTCCCTTGTTTTGCAGTTAAATGACTGGATAAAAAGTTGTCAATGCAAAATAACAAAACCAAGCAAGAAAGAAGCAAGTAGTGGGAGCAGGGGGTAGTCATCATGTTAATGGAATAGCTCAAAAGAAAACGTATGCAATAATTAAAAATAAGTTCTCTCTCCCTTCGAAGTAAACCCATACAAGCAGTGAATCTATGGCAAGAATATCTTCCATAATTTGAGCAGCGACAATCAAAGAGAAGTATTAAAGCATACAACTGGGTGAAATTGCGCAAATGGAAGCTCCATAATAATTATATCATTAACAATCCTGTTGGAACTGAAAAAAATGAAAGTAAAATGTGCATGGCCTAAATGCATACCTGCATTTTCTCTCTCTTCCCTAGGATCAAGTGTGATCCCTTTGTTCAAAGACATTCCTTTGACCTGATTTCATTGAAGTAGAAACGCATACAAATGTAACTCCAGATTCGGGAAAATCAATCGAAATTCAGTGCTCGGAGATGAGAATACCAAAAGCAGTACAATACATTAATATACACAGTAAATTCTTCACGTGTCTATGCTGTGATGCAGTAACTAAAGTTAGACAACACAAACAAAAATCTCCAACATGGTAGGAACTAAGGACAAGTTAATGGTAAAACAAAAATAAATGGACAATTGTTCTAATACAAGGAAATGGGTAAATCAGTAGATCAGAATAAACTACACGAGAGATGATATAAATTAATGCTCTCTGGTTACTAGCAAAACTTTGTTCCAAGCCAGTGTATCTACTTTTCCAAATCTAATGAAAACAGTACCGTATTATCCAATAAAAAGATGAAAAGCCAAGTAGCATTCGGTACCTTTTGAGGAAGAGTAGTAACCAGTGAGTAAATTTTTCAGTCAATTCCTCCTATATTTATGTCAACTCAAGACAGATATGGCCTTATTGGTGTTGAGGTGATCTAAGCCATTAGAGTGTAACTTCGTTGTCCGCATGCTCATGCATGCTAATAGTTATAACTACAACAACCTTTTCATAACCATGTCATTTGTTAATCAACAGTTTAAACCATTGTTTAAAAAAAAATTCAACAAAATACGGAATTAAGCACTGTTCCTCAATCATATTTCAGACAATTTTCCTTTAGCTAATTTGCTCAATCAAGACCTCCAATCATTAAACACAAGTTTTGTTGCCACTGAAATTGGTAGAAAGTTTCAAAAGGCATGTCATGGCTTCACCCTACTGATGAAATGACATCAGTCACATCACACATGTTAACCATCATTAGAATCAGAAATGGCCATGAAACTGCAAAAACCAATGCCAATACCCATGCAATTAGACTGGATGAAAAGAGAAACCCCTCAATACCAATGCACGAAAAAGACATCGTCCATCACCAGTGACTTTCTGAACTGAATAGTGCTCGAGCTTCTTCATGGCTGGTGAACCTCCTCCTCTAGAAAACAAAATCACAGCAGAGACTTTTTTGGTAAATTTGATGATGGTTATAATCTCTAATTTCAAGAATTTCTTAGTACTGTAAGGCACCTTTTAATCGTAGTCTAAAAAAGTCAGGAACTTTTTGGGTAAATTTGACCATGGTTATAATCTCTATTCTCTAATTTCAAGGATTTCTTAGTACAGTAAGCACCTTTTACTCGTAGCCTAAAAAAAAGTAGTCTACCAACAGCATGGAGATTTCCCACTACAAAGCTTTACTGGGTAAGTTTCTAGCACAACTTTGACACCAAAAGAGAAGTAAATCCCGACTGAAAGAGGTAGCTTGCATGCATAATACATCGAAATAACTTGTACAGTTGGGACAAGGGAGATTGTTATCCATCCCTTGACCAATTTTTAGATTGGTTTGAGCTTTTCCATTCTCGTGGCAATGTATAGGGCCTTTTTTGTTCTGTGGCCTTCTTTTGTATATGGGTGGCATTCCCTTAATGCCTTATCTCTAATATATTGATTTACTTATCAAAAAAAATAATACATCGAAATAACATCAAAATGCATGCACCAAAGATGACTCATTTAGCATATTATTCATATTCATACTTATAGGCCCTATTTAATAGGTCGGACTACTAATGATGGATAGACAACCTTATACAACAAGCAATCCCCCCGCACTAATAATGAGGGGATTATCTATACCACAATCCCCAGATATAATATAGTACTATATCTCATGCTTTGTGGCATTTATTATCCAATGAATAAGCAATCTCTCGTCAATGGTTGCATTCAAATTCCAAAAATACACTCCAAATGGGACTTATAAGAGCATCTCCAGCCCTTACCCAATTTTTTTCTCAGATTTGAGTAAAAATCTGTGTGAAAGATCAATTTGATATGAGCATCTCCAGCCCTGTACTCAGATGTTGAAGGATTTCAATGTCCACCGTCACTACCTCTGCTCCTCACCACTGTTAATTTGATATGAGCATCTCCAGCCTTGTACTCAGATGTTGAAGGATTTCAATGTCCACCGTCACTACAGCTGCTCCTCACCACTGTTTGCCGCTGATAATCAGGTCTTCCTATTATCTGCGGCTCCTCCAATACAATCAGCAGATCCAACAACCACCACACCACCGCCAACCAGCAACTTTCATAGACTCTCAATCTTACTTCTGTTATCTTTGCCGGAAACTTGTTCACCTCCCGTGACCACCAAAAACCACCGCCGACTATCAGAAACCACTGAGCAACACCAGAAAACACCACGACCACCACCCCTCACCACCAGAAAATAGCCGTTAGAAATATGGGTTTGGGTCTCCCTTGATTTGATGGGAAAAAAGGGTTTTCCTTGATTTCTTATGAGAAAGGGTAAAGGATTGGAGCTGATTATTTTGGGGGGCGGGGGTAATACTCAGATTATGAATCTAAGTTTAGGTTTGAGTGAGGGCTATAGATGCTCTAAGAGTAAAAGCTTACTTAAATTTGGTATAGTTAAATTTGAATCTTCAGCCCTTGCCTATACTTAAATACAATTATGAGCAAAAAATTAAGTAAAAGCTTCATTCGGTATGAAGCACTCCAATGACATACTCAAATCTAAGCATAAATTTGAATAAAAGCTTCATCAATAGCAAAGCTGTAAATTTGAGAAGCACAAAGTAGCCTTTTACAATTTGAGTAAATATCTGAGCAAAAATAAGTTGGTATAGGTTTGAGTCAAGGGTTGGAGTGAGCTTTAGGGACCTTTACTCAAGTTTTGGGTTTAAATTAAAGAAAGGGTAAGGAATGGAGATGCTCAAACACATTCCCATATAGAATCCAGCCAGTTATAGAACACCACACAATGTTGGAGTACTATTTGCCCGGATAAAACAAGTTTTAGAACTATGGTCTTCAAAAACTAGCTTAGAATTCACTGAAATATTGAAATGTGCTAATCAGAACAAGGTTTCTAAGACTTCAAGTTAACAAACACGGAAAGCCCAAATGGGTGTGCAAATGGGACGGACAAGTAAGACTATTTTTTCTTGATAAGTAAGACTATTTTTTCCTGATAACCGGGTGTGTCCATGTCAGCTTGCGTGCACCTCAATTAATCCCCGAATTGTGAAGTTAACGACCGAGCAAACTTCCAGTAACACCAAGGTTTGGTATGTTTGCTGTCTCATGCCGCTCGGCCGAACCCGGTGAGAGTTAAAAAGGACAAGGAAAACTTACAGAGGTGGTCCGATTCGAGCGAAGAACCGATGGGCGGTGTTTCTGAAAAATGGGGTGGAGTTGGAAATTGAAAGTAAAGGAGGGGAGATGAACTCGAACTCAGCGAGTCCGTGTCTCAGCTGCTCCAGCAAAGTCTCTGTGAAAACACACACAAGGGTTGTTAGTATTAGAGACAAATGGAAAACTGAATTGGGACTGAGAATCTACATCATACACGTTACCATTGGAGGGATTGGCCGCCATGAAAATGTACAGAAGTTACTGCGAGAGAAAAACCTGCCGGGAAACAGAGAGGGACGGATGACGGGAGATAAGGAAATGCGTATTGTCACAGCAACGTCTTGGGTTTTTGTTTTTTTTTTTTCTTTTCGTTAGTTTCAAACTATCAATAAACTAGTGTTTGTCCGTGTCTACGACACTACGCGCTCCGGTTGCAATTATCCGTGCCTAAGGCACTTGCTAGCTAGTGGCTCAAACACTAAATCGATTTATTAGTGTGTAGTATGTGATTCTCTCCTTAGTGGCACGAAAGAGAATTACTCGTGCCTACGGCACTCCCCAACTAAACTTTTAAGCTAGCTATAAAAAACTATCAATTTGCGTATAGGGCTTTGGAATTGGTGGCATTTGTGTAATTACTACAAAAATGTGGGCCCTTACATTACATTTACAAAGTTCCTTTGCGCAATTGCTACAAAGAATGTGGACGCTTACATTACATTTACAAAGTTTCTTGTCAACTCTTAGATCAAATGAATCTCAACCCTTGGAGTAACTTGTAGTATTTGTGTGGAGGCCCACACTTTTATATTTTATTAGGTAGATTTAGTGAGAAATTAGGCTCCGTTCCGAAACGCGAATAAGCTGCTTATTTTTTAAAAAGGCAATTTCAAGCTCAAAAATAATGTGTTTACGCAAATAATTTTCCTACCACTATCGATCTTGTTTGATAGATCTCATCAAGATCTTTAATACGGTGCAAAAATAAAAAATAAAAAATCGTTTACATTATTTTTTAGTTTGAAAATGTGAAATAAACTGCTTATTTTTTAAAAAGATTTCTGGAACGAAGCCTTAATGGGTTAACAAGGGCTTTTACATCTTGGTGTTGAAATTTGAAATACTTGCAAGATCACAATGGAACAGGTTGGACCCGGATTTATGAGCCCTGTTCATATCGGGCCGGAGTCAGCCCGCGAAAAATCGGATAAATGTTGGGGTCGAAAATAATCGGGTTTCATTCACCATTTTCATAATAACACAGAATGTTAATGAGTCATGACCGTTAAAAAGAGAAAAACAAGGAAAATAAAGGAATGGAGTACTAATTTATCAACAAAAAAAAAAATATAAGCACTGATGTAATACATCGAGAACTATTTGCTGCACCCAAGCCCACATATTGGGCAGCTCCAGACACAGTTGGTACTCTTTCTCCGTTGTGATTTGTACGTCTACTTCTTGAATTTTGGTTGCCTCAAAATGCGTGTAAACTTCAAAACGTGAATTTACTCAAAACTCCATGCAACCGATATAAAAGAAACTCAAACTCGATGCAAGTCCTCTTTTGCTCTTTATTTGTGAATTGGAGTAACATCTCCAACATGTTAAACGGCATTCTTTTAAAAGGTTCAAGCTTGGAAAGATCGATAAATCACGCTTTCTTACGGGAGAAATATTTCTTTTCAAATCGTACAACACAAATTGTGACAGAAGTACGAAAAAATATGGTCACAGGGGAGCAGAAAAAGGCCCAACACCAACAACTATACAATTGGAAGCAGCACATGCAACAGCTCATGCACAGGGATGAAGATCAGTTATGTTTTCCAGGTATGGTAACAAGCCTCCGAAATCCGAACCCTAATCCTATAATCAGCTTAACAAGAAACCGACCCAGCTCACTGTTCCACACCTCAAAGGACGGCTTGTCCCTCTTACCACAAACCAAAAGATCACACCACACCCAATCCCTCCGAAGTCAGAACATCTAGAGAAGCAAAATAAACACAACGAAACAATTAAAACCATTCTTGGAAAATTTGCACCGTCTTCAAATATTTTGTTTGCCAGGAGAACACTAGCAAAAGCAAAAGCATTAACACAACAAAATCCACAAACGTTCAAAAGCTAAACAACAACATTAGCAGTCTGCCAACCAGAAAACAAGAGTCGTAAAATACACCCATTACCAAAATGTTGGTAGATCTCACGGCACAGAACATGTAGAATGAGTTGCATTGAATCACCATTTGAGTCGATGATAATACAATGTGACTACCATTCTAGGCCAATCAAAACTTTTGGAAAATAAGGACTAAGATGTGTATCAGTACTCAGAAGGAGAGATAACATCATCAACCTTCAGAATCATCTTGACAACTTGGGTTGCTAGCAATATTTGCTGCTGCTTCCCAATTAGCGTCTCAAAGACATTTTGCTCACGCATGTCATTCGTGCCAACATCATTGCAGTCTATTCCACACCAGGGATTGTTCTCCTGCATATGAATCCAACATGATGCTTGGTGAAATAGAATTACAGAGAGAGATTCTAATGCTTCGTTTCGGATTGTCTTTAAAAGCTATATAAAAAAAAAAAAAAAATAAAAGAAGAAGAAGAAGAAGAAGTCAAGCTAATATTGTTGAAGATGACTTTTGGCATTCTTTGTAGGTTGGGCTAACTTTTTGCTTTTATTAGAGATGCCAGTTGACTTTTTCAGTGGAAATCCAACCTATTTAGAGATGCCAAATGAAGCTTAAGTTGCTATTGACCTCACTAAAGGAAGCAATCATGTCCAAAATATACCTTAATTTGCTGAGATTTCACAGCAGATAATGTTTCAATGGGTTGGAGACCACTGTTCTCCGCGAGTGCCATTGGGATAGAGTCTAAAGCATCTGCAAATGCCCTGATTGCATACTGCAGAGAAGGAAAAAAGTATCAGCTCTAACTGCATGATGGGTAAGCAAGATAAAGGAATAACCTCCATAGAGTCGTACCTGTTCAACCCCTGGATGTCTATCCGCTGCTGCTTCCACGGCAAGAGAACAAGAAATTTCAGCCGCACCACCGCCATACACAATAGAGTTGTTGCGAATGAGATTCCGAGCCACACACAAAGCATCGTGGATACTTCGCTTGGTTTCTTCTATCATCATTTTGTTACCTAATGCATCAAACAAGTACCAGAATCTAGTAAAAGGAAATCTGGGTATGGCCAACGTCGTTCTTTGCATTATAAAAAGAAGATAAAGGATAGCCTTTCCTTCTCTTACTCTAAGTGCTAATTTTCAACATTTTTATTTTTTGTTCAAATATTGTCTGTACTTCACTAACGGAGTGAGAAGACACATCACAGTACCAGTCATCACTCCCTTATGAAAAAACAATAACAAATGTAAATAGCCCTCTTATGCAATTGGCAAATTAAAACACATGATCATTCATCGCCATTTTCAGATTGGACGTGTGGCCGAACCCCGCATTGGAATTGAATGGCCCCTAGGGAATCGGAACACATGGTTACTAGAAGAGTTGAACAACTAATCCAACTAGTCTTCTTATTAATAATTATGTTCTCATATTTTTCCCTCTCAACCTTTTTCCTACTTGCACAGTGTAAAAGAAAAAACAAATACCAACTACTGTGGGTACAAGTACCGGAGATAATAACAAAATATTGAAATGTGCAAAAATGTTCTCCATTTTGCTTAAGAACAAGATATGAAATCAAAAATTAGGTTTGTAAAAAAAAAATTAAAATTAATGAAATTTGGTTTTCCCAATCCTATTCAATAGGCAATGGCAGACCTCACAAGTCACAACCACCAATTACAAATATCAGTCTCCACTTTCCAGAAAGAATAGTAGAATGCCAAATGATTTCGCATTCCTAGACATCAACGTATAACATGACAGATGAAGACAGACCGTCATTTTTGTTTATTAGCACATGAAGAAACTGTACATGTAATCATGATACCAAACAAAGTAACAACCAAACTCACAAAGCATGGGTATGATCTTAATTAGTACTTAACAGCATCTACTAAGAGCACATATAACCCGTTTGTCCAGATAAATAATGGTGACATTCACCTCCTCTCAACATTTACTTGAAGAGAAACGACAAATAGGATTCATCAACTTACCACCGCGAATGAATATGGTTACGGCCCTCGAATTTGCACAATGTTCGATATAAATCATTCGATCTTTTGTGGTTCCAAATGATTTTTCCCGCACCAAACCAGCCTGTACGGACAAGCCAAATAGGATATCAGTGTTTCATGACCAAAGCACTACTAAAGGAATCGAAATCATCGATCCAAAACACAAAACATCAAGCAACCCAAAAATCAAAAATAATAATAATAATTGTTGCAGGGATTTACTCAGCACAAGCACTTCCAACAAGTCCCAACATGAAGAAATGGCATATTAATAGCTCTCAAGGGAAAATATAGAAGAATGAATCTACCGTACATATCACGTTACAATTGCAGCAACAGACAAACGAAATAATCCCATGAGCAATATGGTTCAGACTGCACAAATTCATCACGAACATGTCATATGAAGATCCCATGAATTTGTGCAACTCTCTGCACGAGGAAAAGTGGGAAAGGATAGGGAGCCTTGGCGGCTGGACTACAACCCAGGACTCTTGAGTTTCCATGACCCCAACCCCTTATGGTTACCAAAAAAGGTTTTCCATAAGTTGTACAAAGATTTTCCTTCCTTGTTCCCAAGTTGTACAAAGGTTTTACAACACTAAATTCCATAAGTTGTACAAAGGTTTTCCTTCCTTGTTCCTTATTTTCTTTGCTCTATAATGACACTCACAGTTACCAAAAAAGGTCTGTTAGTCTTTTAATGCTATCATGGTGAATGATGATGGCAGGTAACTGAATTTTCCAAAATAAATACTAGTAAAATAAGTTGAAAGAAATCTATCATAGTTAGTGAATGCAAAGTGACCTTGTGCGTAAACAAATAATATATCCTACCTCTAGCTAGTCCGCCTAATCGGATTATGCCAAAACTTTAGCTATTGCAATGAAGACTAAAAATTGTGCAAGTGGAGAAAGTTAGGTAACTTCTGTGAGGTACAATAGGTTCCTACGTTCTTGTAGTTAATCAAAGGTAAATTCATCAAGAGTAATATCAAAGTATGACTTTAGGGGAAAATATTATAGATACTTAGTGTTTACGATTCACATGTCATGGCCAACAACTTATCAAAACAAAAATCAATCACATGGCCAACAAAGGAACACTGTTTTTCATCAGCAAACACGAGGATGTTTCTGTTTGAAGGAACAAGTAACATGAAAACTACCAGGGTGTTAAGTATGCAACTAAAGCCAGCTGGCCCATACGCGTATTTTCAGGTGGGGGACAAACAAAATATATCACAGAACAAAAAAAACCACAAAAATTGATATAGAAGAATGAGGAGAAAACGCAAAGTACCTTGCCTAGCTTTTCAGGGGTCAACTCTTGGAACCTTGGCACAATCCTCCCACCTACAAGTCACCAATAGAACAATTGTCGGTACTAAGGGTAAAATAATAGGAGGAACAGAATAGACAGCAAGCAATGTCTGAAAAGCAAATTCACTACAAACCTGTGGCTATTGCTATCAGCTCCAGCTCTACACCACCAACCCATCGGACTGCGGGCAAGTTCCTATGCATTAACAAGTGATTTGCTTCATCATCAAAACCCCATTGGCAGATGACCAAGGTAGCACCAACATCCTACATGTCAGGCATAAAAGTAGCAATGACACAGCTTCTCATGTACCAAAATGGGAAAATAATAAGGGGGACTCACTTTGAATAGTACCTAGATATCATACACTTGCAGAAACACATACTACTAAGATGAGTTTGTTGCACTATATTGAGGAACAACATGATAATTATGCGTGATGATTACAATCCAAGAGGAATCTTTGATTCAAGTTTCTTAAACACAGCTACCATAAGATGCATGTACATGTAATGGGGATTATGAGTACAACTACTCAGAGACGTACACAAACATATGCAGAAGATCAATGCCACAATCCATAAACAAACAAAATCAGATGATGCATATATACACCACATTTTACGAGTGCAAACCTACCTTGCATTTCTGAACCATGTCATCAAAGTACTTCTGCTCTTGCTCACGTAAATTCTGGAACTTTTCGACTGTGTCAATGTCAACCTTATGCTTTGTCTTTGGCTTTGGTGGCTCAAATGGGCAAGTCAAGATTGCAATTTTCGCATCCTCAATATGCTTTGGCATCTGTGGATGGCTCATATCTTTGTCAACAATAATTCCTTTTATTAGCTCGGTATCCTCCAATTTCCCACCTACTTTTCCCTCCACTTTAATTAGCTCCAAGTTAACATCCCTCCTCTCTAAATCTGCAACTGCCACAACAGCATTCACAGCAATTTCTGCCAAACTGCGCTTGCATCTATTCACACTGCAACATAAAGTATTTCTCATTTAGCTTGATAATTCAAACTGAACAGAATTAAATGCGTGTATTGAGATAAACAAAAATGTACTCTCTCCATTCGATTGTGTCATGGTTGACATGACAGTTTAAATGAAAAGCATCTTTGTATGATGACTCTAGAAAAAATCACCATGTGATATGAATTATCAAGAAAAAAAAGTAACAAGAGCAACTATTTGACTTATATAGGTATCTACTGATACTGATAGGCATATACTTGAGTGACTAAAGTGAAATGATTAGGCATTCGTCAGTAATTCGGCTTATGCTTGTGCTCTGCCTACTGAAGAAGACCGAGTCCAGGGTCCAGCCTGGTGTGGTTTTACCTCCTAACTAGAGATGAGTAGCTGGCCTCTCATTCACAGCTAACTAAGCATTCGTTCTGAGTCGTTCGGAGTTGACAAGGGATAGGGCATACTTTCCAATATTATGTTATGATGGATAGACTGGAACTTTCATTTGTCTTAATCCACAGACATCATGGAACTTCAAGACACTAATAGCAAGACATATAATGGGGCAAACATAGTAATCATTTGGAGGAGTAAGCACAATCAGATCATCGTAGTTACTACTTACACATAATGTCCCTCAGCTTTCCATGTTATACAAAGTGAAAGATTAACGCTGATGCTATTTTGACTTCTTTTACTGATGCTTAATACCATCATTTGAGAGCATTTTGGAGCGTGCCAATAAATACAATAAAAATCAAATTAACGTAACCATGCAATTTGGAGCATTTTTTCCTACAGTAACCGGGAGCATGAAGACTAACCAGAATTGCAATAAACTGTTCGTGATTCTCACAAGATAAAGCAACTAGAATGAACATAAAAACAACAAGGTCCAAAGATAAATCATAAAGCACAGGGCAGCACAAACAAACCACCGTTGGAAAATAACATAACACAAGTATTGCACTCGCTATGGAAGAAAGGCAGTAAGGGAATAGCAGTGTGATTCTTACATCTTCGACGATAAAGTAGTCATGCAAGTTTGAACCAAAGGCTCTATGTTAGAGGCACTGAATTCAAACTTATTTGCAATCCGTTCCAAATGTTCAACAGCTATCCTGGAAGCCATTTCATAGCCTTCTGCAATACGAATAGGATGAATACCACGCTCTAAGAGCCGCTCAGCCTGTTCCAGAAGTGCACCAGCCATCACAACAACTCCCGTTGTTCCATCACCAATTTCATAGTCTTGACTTCGTGACAATTCGACCATCAGTTTTGCAATTTGATTGTCAACATCCATCTGCTCCAATATAGTTGCACCATCATTTGCTGACATTATAGGAGTAAAAGGTGAGTGAAGATCATAATTCAAAGATAAACGAGGGAGTTTATTTGACGAAAACAACATGATCTCTTCTAGTTGCATGAGCCAAAGTGTGCATATGTAATATAATTACTACGATAATTACTACACATTCACCATAGGGAGTTGCCAATCTCAATAAAAGGAAATCAAGCAAGATGGGACAATGACTACAACACACAAATCTACGAGCGTCAGACTGGGTGTCATGTCAACATTCAAAATGTAGATCCAATAGGAGCCAAAAAAAAAGGGCTTATACAGTATAATAGTCACAAACAGTTAGAGGGTGGTTGATGACATTCCGAAGCTTAATGTAACAGGTGGAATCTATTGCACTTGTACGCACTAATCAGCAGAAGGGCCAGAATTGCCCCTTCATGCGCATCCTTGATCAAACCCATGTTCACTAGTCAAATCTTTGATATGTCAATGACTCGACAGTCAACCACATACCAGGTGCATGTTAAGAAGCCACATCCATTGCTCATATATGGCCATCAGGCCTCCCTCTGTTAGTTTCAACCAATTTTTCCCTCAAATTAATAAGCTGAGGACACACACAACTAAGAGCTCCAACCATACCCAAAATAAGAGTAGAAATTGCTTAACTTTCGTTTGCAAATCCTCAATGACATTGCACAACTATTGTGACATTTCATGTTTACTTGACCTTCTCACTATTATCTATACAAGAGAAACCTTTGAGATAGAACTCTAAAAATGGCTCATAGATTGTCACCATTCTTGTTCCTTCCTTGAACTTCCATCCTGATAAAAGCTGAGAATAGTGAAGCTTCACCAAGTAAAACCTCACATACAAGCCAAAACCTTTAGTGTGTGTTTGGAACTTGTGGAAAAGAAAACCAAGGAAAGAAAAGTTGTAAAATTCTCTACCATTGTTGAGTACGAGAGAAAGGGGGAGACAATAACAAATTCTAGTATTGTGAATAGTTAAATTTTCCTCTCATTTTTCTCCATTTTCTTTTCTATCGCTTCCTTAAGTTCCAAACAGCTTTTCCAACAAAAGTTCATCATGAAGTCAAACCTTATTCATCATAAAACAAAGAAAATACA
Source organism: Rhododendron molle (assembly GCA_025413875.1). Lineage (NCBI taxonomy): Eukaryota > Viridiplantae > Streptophyta > Magnoliopsida > Ericales > Ericaceae > Rhododendron > Rhododendron molle. The sequence continues at coordinate 47,424,201 of CM046392.1, forward strand.
TTACAGACATGAAGCTAAATTTTTCAAAGCGTAATTTATGACATCCCCTGACGATATCAGATGTAGTAAATCTTTACATTTACAAGAAAATTCATTCCATTTCCTTCCATCTCACTTGCTCCTGCAGATCCACAAATGAACTTCAAATAGATACCAATCATTACACAAAACCCACAAACAATTTCAAATTCAAACACGAAGACAAAGAAGCAAAACTTTTACCCCAGTATTAGAACTTAACCCTAGTGAATTGGAACTAAAGCATCTGGACTTTCACTTCATCAAACATATCTAGTAAACGGACAATTCATATGGAGAGAGAGAGAGAGAGGTGAACTTGATTTTGTAGGCGAGAAACCTTCGTGATGGTAGTCAAAACATTTTATTTATTGTGGCCATTCTTGTTCATTATCTAAAGTTCCATTCAGATAATAAGCTGAATATAGAGCTTCACCAAGTTAAACCTCACAAACAAGCCTAAAAACTCCCTTCCAATAAATGTTCATCACAAAGTCGAACCTTCCCGATAAAAAAAATGAACCTTTTTCAGCATATACTGAAAAATATACATCATGCATATGAAGCTGAATTTTTTTTATTTCGAAACACAGCTTTATCTTCCAATAAAAGTTCATCATGAACTTGAACCTTTTTCATCATAAAATGAAGAAAATACATCATACACACGAAGCTGAATATTCAAACGCATAATTAAGGACATCCCCTGCCGATATCAGAATAAGTAAATCTGCATTTTTACAAGAGAAATTCATTCCATTTCCTTCTATCTCACTTGCTACTGCAGATCCACAAGTAAACTTCAAATACAAACCAAAGTCAACAAACAGAATGAGAGATTAAAAGGAAAAAAAAAATTTCAAAACTTATACCTCAGTAACTGCATAACTTCATTAATAGTACCAAAACCCTAGCGAATTGTAACTAACAAAGCATCTGGACTCTCATTCAATCAAACATATCTAGTCTTCATTAACAGTACCAAACCCGATCAATTGGAACTAACAACGCATCTGGACTGTCATTTCATCAAACAAAAACATACTGAAATCAAACAGTCTAGTCATACGAAGAGAGAGAGAGAGGGCGTACTGATGGTGACTTCGCCATCGGGGCTCTGGAGCATCTTGTCCATGCCCTTGGGGCCCAGGGAGGTGCGCAGGATGCGAGCCACGGCTTTTCCAGCCGAAATGTTGGATTTCTGAGCGTCGATTCCCCTAAGCCTCGTTTTCTGCTCCTGCTCCCTTAGTATTATGAACGGCCTCCCATACTCGTCGAAAGCCAACGCCATCACTGTGTGTTCTGTCCACTCTCCTCCGCCGCCGAGACGACTGAGATCGGTATCGAGAGAGAAAGAGAGAAGAGTATCGGACAACAACTAGAAGGTGTCAGACATAGCAATACTCGCAAGCCCTAAACCCTCCCGCTTCTTTAGCTGAGAAGAGTGTTTTTAAAGTAACGCGACCAACACACACCGTTTTATGCACGTGAGTCTACGTATATCCCCGACCATTGAACACAATTGTGTCCATCAGACCACTGAACACTTTTTGTTGGGCATTTGGCCTTCTCTTTTTTTTTTTGGTCAAATCCCAATGGTCCGTTTCAACATGAACGGTTCGAATTTTAATAAAAAAATTTTCGAATCATTTAATGCACTTTGAACAAGCATGACTCATTTCCGTAAATCACTATTTACGGAAAGCAGTTTTTCTACTAACCTTATTATATTGTAGTAGGGGGTGGTGATGACGTTGTTAAGGGTTGTGCTTCGAGCAACGTAGCAAACTGGCCTAGTATCCACCGATATTTTTGCACTGCAATTATTGGCTTTTGTGAAGTTCATGCTTAAATTTTTTTGTTAAAAGTTAAGTTGTTTTCACTAAATTAAAACATCCTGCACATTTTCTTCTACTAATTCATTACATTGTCCATAACTTTTAGGCCTTATTTAATTGGAGGGATTGAAAAATGAGGGCCCGTTTAGAAGCAGTCTTGTGAAGGGGTATAACTTATCCCCTCTATAAGACCGCGGGCCCCTCCTTATTCCTTGGTTTGGGAACCCAAAAATCACGGGTTCTTCGTTTATCCCCTCTTGTGTAAGACCCGCCAAAACCCTTGCAGGATATTATTTATGGGTGAGTTTTTTGGTATTATTAGTTAATACCCTCGGATAAGGCCGAAATAATACCCCCTCCTCCTCCCTTTCAACTACTACAAAATAATATTATCACCCCATTTTATCCCTCATTCAAACCAATTACTATTTTATCCCCCCATTTTTAATACCTCATCCCAACTAACTACTATTTATATTTTTTTTTTGGATCTGCAAATACGCCTTCACTGGCTTTCATTAAAATCCAAATTTAAAACTAATACAAGAGACAAAGGTGGATTCGAAATCCAATTACAAGGAAGAGAACTACGTAAAGCAAGAGAGGCTACTTCATGCGCCACTTTGTTAGCGGACCGCCGAACCCATTTGAAAATAAACACTCCTTCTTTGGCATATTGTCGAATATCCAACACCAAAGCTCTTACGTTCCACAGTGGTACCAGCTCAGAGACACTCAGAGTTATCGCTTGCTTGTTATCAGATTCCACAACAACCTCTTTCAATCCCAGCCTAAGCAGCATTTCACAAGCAGCTCTAATAGCATACAATTCTCCTTCAAGGCTGAAACAAGCATCAATATAGGTCATCCTTTATTAACCAATACCCCTAACTATTTTATCTCCCTTCATAAATAATACCTCCAATTCTTATCCCGCATCCAAACGAGCCCTGAGGGATAAGCTAATACCATGGGATTAGCTAATACTACGGGTCCACATGTTTTGTTTTATTTTTTTTTATCTCATGAGGATAAGCTAATACTATGGGATTAGCTATACTGTTGTTTGGTTGAAAGAGGATAAAGGATGAGATAAAATTTTGAGTAGTAATGTCGGCCGTTAGATCGAAGTAGCAAGATTATTGGAAGGTAAGTTAGTTCCGAGATTATTAATCAGCTATGGGGGTGTACAATAGTGAGCCATATGAGGGATTATCGGCCTCATTTAACCATAATTCAATCTCACCCCACTTGTTTGTTTTACCCATGGGATTAGGGGACAATCTCTTACAAAGTAGGCCTCATGTGTTTTCTACTAATCCTCCCAGTCAAATAGGCCTTTAGCTTAGTGGAAACAACTTGACTATAAAGAGCTATAAGAAGTTCAACTTCTAGCTTAGTAGAAACGCACCCTAACGCTAAGTTGCTCTCGCGAATTTTAGTAGCTTAAAAGGTTTTTCAAAGATATTTGCACACTCGCACTCGCCCTCCTGCTCACGTTTGCTGTGACTTTGTAGTTAGTAGCAAACGCTTTCTTATTATTTTTATCTCAAAATAACGAGACCAGAGGGAAAGGGGAACCATATATGCAACGTACTCCAACACCAACCGGAAAGAACACTTCATCTACTAAGCCAACCCATCGGCTTCCCTGGCGGTAAGGCTCCGAGCAGGAGCATGTTTTAGGTGAGTATTTCAAGAAGAAAAAGACGTAGTCTCTCTCTCTCTCTTTTGTAACTTGTTTGTCTACTTTCTTTTCTTTTGTTGTCCCAAAATGCGTGTCCCCTTCGAATCATGAATTTATTCAAACTCTATGCAACCGAACGGGGAAATTTTAATTTTTCTTAAATCGGACAAAAAAATTGAAACAGAAATACCAGCAAAATATAACTCACCCACTGTTCAACCAAACACCACCAACTATACAATTGGAAGCAGCACATGCATAAGCTCATACTTGGGAATGAAGATTGGTAAACAGGACAAAAATACACTCATGTGTTTCCGGGTATGTAAACAAGCCTCCGAACCCAAATCCTATAATCATCAGATTAACAAAGGAACAAAAACGGCCACGCCCCTCGAACCTCTGGCCCTTGTATCGATGCACTCGGTCTCAAAACAGTACCTGTTTTTTTTTTTTTTTTAGATTTTCGCCACATGGTAAGACTGAGAGCACACTGTGGTTGCGGGCAGGAGATTTAGGTATGGCAAGGAGTTTTGGGTACGGAGGATTTATGTCCGACAAAAAATGTTGTGAGGTGGGAAGAAAACACCTCTGAATTACGTGCGAGGCAAGTTATGACTAGAAGATGTTCCTGCCGTGTCCCTCAACTTCCAATCCGTTGGAGTCGCCTTAGGCTATCTTCCTCTTCCAAGGCCTGGCATTGAAGGATTATGAGACGGGGATTGATTGTGTCGCCAAGCATTGGTTGTGCTACCCGCTGAGTCTCGCGACCATCTATCCACCCCGTGCTGCCCACTGTGGCCAGACCGTCCATCCCCGTGCTGTACAAACGGAGCCGCAGATGGTTGTATGTTCGGCCTCCATTCAAAGTTTCTATTTTCCACAAAGTTGTTTCTAAATGTCCTATAATTGGCACTACTGTCTGATTGAGCTCTTCCACGACAGTTGAATCCTCTTTGTGAATCTGATATCCTAAGATTCTCCATGCCTCTGGATTCATATTGACCAAAACTCGATGATTTCCACTTTTCAATGTTATTATATGATCCTCGATATGCATTTTGTACTCGTGAATCGTAACTGAAACTTGGACCTCTAGTTTCACCCCATGAAGACGAGGAAGAGAGCGTGACTTTCCCACCGCGTCCAGCTTCAAAGTTTCTAGAACACTCGGTACGCGAATTGGAATCAGAAGAATTGCTCTCCTGCATTCCTCTGCCACGACCCCAGCCAGAACCAGCACCTTTATGCATCTCCCCAGTAAATGACTTCGGTGAATCAGAAGAATTGTTCTCCGGCATTCCTCTGCCACGACCCCAGCCAATACCAGCACCTTTATGCATCTCCCCAACAAACGCTGAGCTAGAATTTGCTCCATCGGTTGCATTTTTGTTTGAGCATCGATATTGTGGCCTGGCAAAAGACATAGGTTATATAGATCGGTGACGTAGAATTGAATAGGAAACAGACCAACCAACAAACCATTCCACAAAAGAGGTAATGGAAAACCTGGTACGACTCGGCTTGTTTCCATGGAACTCATGCCAGAGTTCGGTTTCCGCAATATCATCTTCGGTTATCATCTGGCCAAAAACATTATACGAAGTGTCTGGGAAAATTAAAATTAAAAAAGAAAAGAAAAGAAGGAGAGAGGACAAAGATGTAGCAAGAAATGATTTGAGACTGACGATATGGATTTTATGCTCTACCCAACAAACAAACTCCTAAGTGATGTTATTACCGAAGCCCAAATAATTGATGATGCTCCATAACTTATCATGTTTGGTTATCAGATCATTGTAGATGGGTTGAGAACTGAAATTCAGTTATCCTTTGCTAGGATACGGAACAATGACCAACACTGATCAAGTTGAAATGATAGTATACCTTCTCAGGGATGTTGACACCCTCGAGGGGGCGAGGAAAGTGTTGAGAGCCATTAGGCAACTCGTAAGAAACGCATCTGCAAAACAGGATGGTAAATTAATTCAACAGTGATGAACAAGAGAATTGTAGGAATTGGGTAGAGTTGTGATTTACAGGATGTTATTTTCTTCAGATTCCTTACAATCCTCCCGCCGGTTGGATTCAGCTAAATCAAAATCCTTTCGACGACTTATAAAGCCACTCATTCCGCTGCTGGAGAAGAGACCAAATTGAACAATTAGTTGGCTGTTACATGAATCCAAATGAAATTTAAACATAAACTACAAACCTCTCACCATATTACAAGAAGAGCCGTACGAGATATGCTTGATTTGGATTTCATCTTTAAGATATTTTTAAGTTGCACACAAAGCTATAACTTATGTATCTCACTATCTTGCTAAACGAATATAACACTCCCATCCATCCGGCATTGTGAAAGTTTTGTCAAGTACGCAACACGAGAACTTAAAAACAATTATTTTGTCAAATTCCGGAAGTTATTAGATATCAATCAGTACATTTAAATTTGTGGAAAGAAGTTCAAACCTTTTTTGCCAATATTGAACTCTTTTAGGTTCTCATGTTGCAAACCGGACAATGTTTTTGGGATGGACATATCAAACACAACAAAGAGGCTGATTCAGCAGGGGAAAGAACTTTCGCAATCCTACGAAATGCACAAGGACTAGCATACAGGTTATGGATCCAGACCACAAACAACCAAGACCCGACCATCAAAGTAGAAGTAAAAGAAGAAAAGTACACGGTCCAAAGTGTTATGGTTCAATGTCATGCCTCAGGAAAAAGCCTCTAAGATCAACCACCTTACCTCAAATCAGTATCAATGGGTCGTCTCCCCTCGTGCAGTTTCTCATACAAGGAAACGATTTGAGATCCTAGCTCTTGCTTAGAGCTCACATACAGAACATCAAACTTGGTCGAGTTCCTTTCAACTTCATCATCCTATGAATCATCAATAAAGCTCAACGCAAATCGCAAAATTAAGGATAAACTTCGTGAAACACGTAGAAGACTATCAGGAAATGTTTTGTACCTGTAATTCTTGTTCTAAGATTTTGGTATGACACAGGAGGCGTTCTTCTGCAATAAAAGGAAGCTTGCAAATGGCCTACGAAGGACGAAAAATATTTGAGGTATCTGATAGATTTCCATAATTCGTCATGTGTTAGGGACAGTGACTGTCTGGATATAATAAAATAATCCAAAACTAGAGTGAAGAGAGAAAAATGACAAGAAATATAAGAAAACCTGCCACGTGAAGCGTTTTCCTTCTTCATCCAATTCAAAATCTATTCATCGAATACGTGATCAGAAACACGAGGAAATAGAACAAACTCAACAAAAGCCAATTTTGTCTAAAAACTCACAACACCAATCTAATTCGACGCAAAAAAGGGCTTACCAGAAGGATAAAAATCAATGAGGTTGGACTCCTCACTATTCATGAGTGCTTTGTAGGATCTCGGAAGCGCATGACCACTGTACATATCATTTCTCACTAATCTCAATTTGCCAAATTACTGAAATAATGTACGAAAATCTCTAAATCAAAGAAACCGGCCAAGCCTGAAATTACCTTCTTGGTGGCAAAACAGCCATCAGCTGATCAAAAGGCTTGAATTGTGAACCTTTTTGAAAGTTCACTTTAACTTGCGATAGACCCCTTAAGTCTGACGCAAAGGGACCATAATGGTACGGATAGAACCTAATACATTCATTTTCATCTAGTCCGTGAAATAGAAAAAAGGCAAACCAATCGTATTCGTAAATGTATTGAAAAATTGTTACCAGTTCCATGATGGAACGCCAGAAAAGTAATATAGAAGGACCCAACATAGCCCTTCAGTATACTTCTGGACCTACACATAGTCAACCGTATAGACTTCATCAGCGTAATCGGAAACTGTTGATTCACATGCATTAACAGATTTAGTTGATTCAATGACATACAACTTCTTTCCTGGTTCTTTCCCTATCCTCTTTAGTTTCTGCACCAAATTTCTCCTTGTAGTACCTCTCGCGCCAACCTACCGTACCCAGCTTCACCTGTGTAATAGTTTCACCACTCAAGTCAATAAACTGCCAAGATAAAGTAACACAGCTGCAGAGAATATGTGGCTTCAAAAACAAAAAAAGGAAAAACAAAATTCGAAAGGGTGGTATTACTTTGTCCAGCGCAAAACTTCCATTTTTGAAGAGGTCCGACCTGTCCCGAGTGTACTTCTTCAGCTTCTGTTTCAATTCCTTCATATTTTGCAGAGCCTGTAATACCAGGAGACATGTGGTAAGTGAATTATGAGAGAACTGAACAATAAGAGAATGGAAAAAAGAATTCAAAATTGATCCATCATAGAATTGTTCCATTTATTCTAGTTTGTTGTCCCTCGTAATTCATAAAAGAGTAATGAGTCTAATCTTTACATCCAGTGTATGACAAATTGACAATCATATCACCTAGTACTGAGACATTACGCTAGGCACCAAGATTTCTGCGAATAGTAATGGTCCCTAGATAGTCTTGTATATATAATTTCTGTCCTCCATCTTCTTGTGTAAATCTTCAATAATCTTGTATATATAATTTCTTTTTGTTAATGATAAATTCATGGTCAAATCACCTACCTCCGATTTATAACGTGTATCCGGTGATTCAGAGTTCTCTATTTCTGCAACCTCAAAACTTTTAGAGGTATGATCTTTTCCATCTGCGGAAGCGCAATGACTAAGTTCCATCTCATGACCAGTTTCGTCCTCTTGCTCTTCCTCTACCTGAACAGCTCATAAATTTCCATTTAGCACCAAGTTGAAGAAACAAAGAAGTATACGTAGAGGCGTAGGTCTCAAACAATCAATAATCAAGTAACTCTAGGCTGTAGACAACAATCGCTATGCACCTTATTTTTACATTCTTCCATGAGGCGCCTGAGCCTACGCTCTCGAATTTCTGTTCTCTTCTTGAATATTCTATCCTCGTATGCTCCAACTGATAGTATAAAATTTTCAACTCTTTTCAACTTCACATAACTTGCTTTCTTTTCCCCCACCTGTGTAAACGGTGAGGTTCTCTAATGCTTCCAACTTGACTATGGTAGAGTTAAATGAAGCTAAATGTATCATTACCCTTTGCATATCCACTAGATAGCCTCCCAAATTTTTGAACTCCTGCTTATATACATGCATCAGCAAGTTGATACCACCCTATAAGGAGAGTACAAAACCCATTAAAAAGTGTCACATTGCTTTAAAATACACGTGGCGTGTTTACTTTAAACATGGTCAGATGATAAAAAGAACCTCGTGTATTTCCAACGTTGGCATATGTGGTAAAAAATCGTTTCCCATGAAGAAACAAATGAAGATGAAATCATCGATTAGTCGCTCAAGATCAATCTCCATGTTCTCAGGAGGATCCACGATTTTCATGTCAAGCTCCAGATATTCGCGGAGAACCCATACATGTAAAAACTACAAAAGTAGGAGGAAACAGAATCAGAACATAGAACATGTATGGCACTGGTTTGGTCCAGTCAAAGATAAAGCAATAGCAATACCTGATATGGTGTACGCTTTGATGCACGATAAGCAGCCAAAGCTGCATTTTCTCTAGCTGAATGATTCTGTTCATATGAACTAGGTTTTGCCTTAAAACGGGTAGTATCAACAGGTAACTGAACTAGGACATCCTAAAAAATTTGCCAAAAGGAAGAGAAAGCTCATAAGAAAGTCACCAAATAGACTAATTATTTTTTGAACAAATATAAAGTTACCCCTCCCCTAAGAGCTTTTTTTTGATCAGATCCCCTAAGAGCTTGAGATTGTAAATAACGACGAGTTTAATGATTTACGCTGTACTGTAATATATCATGCCTCCATTTAAAAACCTAAGCTTTTTAGATGTGTAAGTGCAATCTAACCAACACCTTGTATCTCTAATGTCGAAATCTCTCGTATAGTTCTGGCCTAAGAAAAAACAATTCCCATTGAAACAAAAGAATGCCAATGGATTATAATCAACTTATACCTCTCTCAGTATAGAAAAATGCACTTCATGTGTGGCTAAGGCCAGCATAATTAAATCTGCATCCTGTACATCGATGTACCATTTACGTAAGATAAAGGGATAATAGGAATAAATTCTAAATTCTAAAACCAATAAGCCATAGAGAAACTTCACACCAGCCCATAAAGACAGTGGCGTGTGTTTGGATTGAAACCGGGTGAGGCACGCTGAAGTCGAATGAACATCATTATCTTGCGTTCCCCTTCGCCAGGAACATTGGCATCCGACAGAATTACCTAATGATATACCAACAACCATACATACTAAGGAAATGTTAAAGCGGAATCAAGCTGTTATATGTATGCCGAGATGAGAAGAGGACACGACAATCCAACCTTGACATCCTTCCAAGCGGCATTAGTTACAAGGCGCTGATCAATATAGGATTGAAGAGACTTTGACAGTTCATGCATAAAAACTGTCCCGGGAGTAATGATGTTGGAATCGGAGGTTTCAGATTCCTGTTTTGGAAGCAGTGGTTTCCCTTCGATTTCGAATTGCCGCCTCAGCCTTCTTTCCTCGGCTTCCTAGATAAAAAATAATCAGGAAATATCAATACCATAAAAAAATACAATAGTCAAAAATCATCTACATTACGAGAATTGATAAAAGAAAATCCACCGCAATTTCATTGTCCTTCGACGTACGGAAACGTCTTGACCGTTGCTGATTCATCTTCGCCCTTGGGGCTACACCGTCTACATGAAAATCAAATTAGAATAAGTTGGTATTTACCATTTCATTTAATGATTGAAGTGGGAAGGACGGTTTCAAAATCAATACTTGAAGAACGAAAACACTAGTAGGAATGTAGTTAGAATCCATTTCCTATGGGCACAAAAGCAGAAACATTCACAGTAGGTAGCACAATATATCCGGACCCAGGCAACTGCGAGTGTTCTGTTCTGTGCACCTAGCATTTCTCGGACTCGTCTCAGGTCCAGCCTGTGATGGGACTCCCGTCCAGTTTCGAGCTCTCGTGGGTCTGTTCCAAGCTGACAAATTTGTTTGGAAACTCCACAAACGCAGCAAATGATTATTGGCATGGATGATTTTCTCGGCGAGCTCAACACAATGGGCTCCGATCATATTTTCAGGATCAGGACAGACCCACAAGCAGCCCAAAACTTGGCAGGACTGGACCTGAGCTCAGTCCACATTTCCCTTTGCTGCATGGTTCTGGCATTGAAACCACACCGTCGGGCTATGTGCTCCGTGGTTTGTTTCTCCTTCTTTTGCGTCAAACTTTAATTCTTCCATAGATATATTGACACGAGACTTTTCATTGGAAAGAGAGGAAACAAATAATCATAAATGAAGAAGAGCTTACCAATGGCCAAGAACAATAGCTTTTGGGGCCTGACAATCGCAAAAAGCCGATCAATGTACTCGTGGATATTGTCAAACACTTCTTGGAACGTCGTTGGAGGGGAAGTCTGAAAAATATACATGAAGATTGAAGACAAATCACGTAGGAGTAATAGAACATCTTCTAAAGGAAGCCTAAGTCCTAACTCGGGTAGCAGGTTCATTCAGGTTCCAACCCAGAATGCACCCAGAATGTGTATTATATACATCCAAAATATAACGATTTATAGAGGAAATGTTAAGAATCATATAACTGAAAAATTGCAATTTTAGCATATCGTAAAAATCAAGAGACGCATCAAAATATTATGATTCTAGTAAAAATGTTATAAAGAATCGTAAACGTCACAAATTATATTGCTGAAAAGTTACAATGTTTTAGTATAAAAATTACAAGATGCACCAAAATATTACCACTATAAATCATAGTGAAAATGTTATGTTCTATTGCTGAAAGGTTACGAATTTTAGAACAAAAAGCACCAGAATAACTATACAATAAATACATATGACACACGCTTTTAAAGGATGTGTATTGTAGACTTTCTCCCGTGAAATACGAAAATGGGAGTAGTTATATAGTGAAGAGAAACTGGAGAGGTGAAAATGAAGGGGTAGTACGTAATTGCGTACATGATCCTCCTCCTCGGGGTGAAAGCACGGGTGGATAATACCGTTCATGTCGAGATAGAGGTTGTCAAACTCTGGCCCATTAGGGTCAGCAGTACTTTCTCCTTTTCCTTCAATGGCGTCTACTACTATCTTTGGGTATTTATCCACTAGCCACCGGTAGAATGACGGCACCCCCATCTCTCTCTCTCTCTCTCTCTCTCTCTGAGGTTGTGTGTTCAGTTCACAGAGCTCACAAAGTAGAGACAGTCGCACAGGGTAGTTGAAGTAAAAAGAGAAATCAAATTTTTACCAGAAGATCTAGCGTCTGTGTATAAATACATACTCCCTCCGTCCCTTTCTTATTGTCCAGTATTCCATTTTGGGCTGTCCCTTAATAAGTGTCCATTTTGTAAAGTTAGTGGGTAAAAGTTGGTGTATTGTCTATTTTATCCCTAAAAGTAGATTCCTTTTTGAAAAGTAAGTGAGTGAAAGAGTAATGATGATGGGTAAATAGGGAAAGTGGAGAAAAAAATTGATGTGAAAGGTGTAATGATAATGTCCTTTTAATAAGTTGGAGTTACGAAGCAGGATACTTAAAAAGGGACGGAGGGAATAGTAGATAGAGAAGATGTAATGTGTAGAGAGGGGGAGAGAGAAGATAGAGAGAGTAATGCGGCTATGCATGACGGTAGGACGGGGGATTCCAAGCAAGCGTCACGCGTGCGGGCTTTTCAACTGGAGAGGCGCTTGGAAATGATGAGGGACCTGAGCAGCTAGCTTTTCTCATGCACCTTTAAAGTTTGGCGGTTAAACTCGTCGTCGTCGTCATCGTTTCAGGATTCTTTTGTTTTTTATTGGTGCATTGCTTTTTTCTCTTTCCAACTCAAAAAGAATTTTTCAAAAAATTTTCTCTATTTTCAACATTTCTCTTTTTATCTCTTTCCACTTATTACCCCTACTATTTTTTAAAAAACTTTTCAAAAACCAAACCAAACACAGCAATCGGTCTCCTTTCAAAATACCGTAGGACTCGATAATTTAACGAAATAATTTTGTCAATCCCTCGTTTGTTAACGTCACCCCCCGTAAATATATTTTTGCACCAAAAATACACTTGCAAGAGAGTGACGTTAACAAAATAAAAAAAGTGGCAAAATCAGCCGCCATAATTTAGTGTAGTTTTGAGATAAATAGGTCTAAATCTAGTGGAGTAGTCCTATTCCACAACACTTTCTTAAAAAATAAGTACTTATTTCATATTTTCAAACTCAAAAATAAAAGTACATAGAAAAATAATTTTTCGATTTTTTTGGCATCGTTCAAAAGATCTCAATGAGATCTCTATCAAACAAGATTTATATTGTTAGAAAAATTATTTGCGTAAACACGTTATCTTTGAATTTGAAATTGCTTTTCTAAAAAAAAATTACTTATAATGGGTTCTGGAATGGGGTGCACATTCCCAAATAAGGACTTAAAAAATAAAGACCTATTTTCAAACTTAAAAATAATAGGTTTACGAAAATAATTTTTCTTTTTTTCTTTTTTTTTAGGGAACTAGACCCATATTGCATAATTTTTTTATTTTCAATAAGCTTATTATTTTTAAGCTTGAAAATTGCAAATAAATACTTATTTTTTAAGGGGTAATCCGAAACTGGGCCTAAGGGTGTGTTTCACAACCCAAATAAGTTCTTATTATTGTGGAATAAGAAGCATCGTTCCACAACTTCTGCCTTCTTATTTTTTAAAACAAGTAAGACCAAGAATTTGGATCAAGCACCCCACGATCGGGGAGGGCGGCGGCCGCGCCGAGTCGTCTCCGGCCACTAGAAGGCCGATTCGAACCGTCCAAAAATTCTATAAAAAAAAAAAACCAAGGAGGCCCTCGCGGGAATCAACATCATCCGAGGTGTGTAGAGTGCTTGATCCGAACACCCCTTTTCCGTGTACGATTTCAATATCATATGCACACGGAAAAGGGGTGCTCCGATCAAACACGTTACACACCTCGAATGACATTAATTCTCGCGAAAGCCCCCTTGGTTTTTTTTTTTTAGAATTTTTGGACGGCTCGGATCGGCCGTCCGGTGGCCGGAGACCGCCGGTACGATTTTCCTCCACCGGCGCCCAACACAATAGCAACAGTCTTGTTTTTTTGTATACGGCAACTTCAAGCTCAAAAATCATGTGTTTATGCAAATAATTTTCTTATCACTATGGATCTTGTTTGATAGATCTCATTGAGATTTTTAATACGGTACAAAAAAAATTAATTTTTTTTTTCATTTGCATTATTTTTGAGTTTGAAAAAATGAAATGAACTTTTTATTTGAGAAAAATAAGAAGGCTGGATGTGTTTTGAATTAGAAGTAGAGAAAATAAGTACTTATTTTTTAAGAAGCGTTGCAGAACGGAGCCTAAGTTTTACGGAGCAGGATACTCAAAACCCCCACAGCTGTCGTGCTTTTGATATTTTGACACACTAGCTAGCTATATGAAAATTTTGATATTTGGTCAAAGGTTTGAGTCTCCCTTTTTGGCGCTGGCTTTTTCTGTTTTCTCTATATTTGAACTAAATTTGAGTCCAAAAAAAAAATAAAATCAACAAGAGATATCGAAAAAGTAGGGATGGTCATCTCGGCCGATCTGTCCGAATCCGATCTGTTATCCGCTCCGAACGGATCGGATATTCGGAGATTTTTTCGGATATCGGAGCAGATTCGGATTTTTGTAAAAAAAAAAAAAATCAGAGATCGGATCGGATTCGGAGGTAAGTTCGCCTCCGATCCGATCCGACTCCGGATCCGATCTCCGAATCTGACCTCCGAAACCGACTCCAAATGCCCGACTATAAATACCTCTTATTTGTACCTGTTAGGATTCTGACCACAAAAAAACACACCCAGCAGCCCCAGCTCTACAGCTCTACTGCCAACTTCACCCCATGTTCCACCACTCCACCCCAGTCGATCTCCCTCCCCAGTCGACGTCGAGTGTCGATCTCTCTCTCTCTCTCTGACTCTCTCTCTCTCTCTCTCTCTCTCTCTCTCTCGTTCTCTCTCTCTTTTTCTCTCTCGAATCTCAGGGAGTGAGATTTTGCCATTATTTTAGAGTTATAATAAGTAAAGGGTTTTTGATGATTTGGGTGTTTTTTAGTGGTAAAGGTGTTTCCTAATTCTAGGATCAGCCACTGGAAATGGTGATGGCCGATGGAGAGCATCTCACCTCCGTACATCATCTTCCAGTACCCTCCAAGCTTGATTTTTTTTTTGGGCTAAGATGTCCTACAGAATTTTTTTTCCTTTCAAATTCGGATTCGGATATCCGATCGGATCTCCGTTCCCCGTTCGGAGCGGGGATGGAGGACCAAGATATATATCCGTTCGGAGTTCGGAGCGGATTCGGATGTTTTCTCTATATTTGAACTAAATTTGAGTTCAAAAAAAAAAAAATTCAACAAGAGATATCGAAAAAGTATGAAGACATAGCTCAAAGTAAAAAATAAATAAATAAATAAATATTTAAGACGACACTTAAGTGTCTTTACTAGGAATTTTTTTTTTTCGACTTTCATCTATACTCTTATACTTTTTCGATTCCACTCGTTGAGTTGAACGACATGATGTGAAAATTTGACCCGAACTAATAAAAATTAAGAGGGGAAAAAAAAATAGGGTCCAGAAAAGATTGGTAAAAAGGTTATGTCAAGGAGCCCCTAAAAACAAACAATCAAAATGATAAAAAGGAATCATAGCAAAAGTACTTGCTAGCATCCTATCATGGCAAACTTTAATCGAACCTAAAAAGCTCATCGAGATCGCCTCGTGCTTCATAGCAAAACTTGGTAGCATTTTAAACTTGGCTTTAATAAGCGAACAAACTCTTTCACAATATTGAAAGATAAATATTTGAGCTACGAGATATATAGTTATTCTTAAAAAATTACAATAATAATAAACTCATTATTTCCCTCGGAAAACCTAAATTGCTTGGTCATCTTTTTTTTTTTGGGGGGGAGGTTCTTGGGCTAACTTAACACGGAAATATGAGTGAGTTCACGCTATTTTTCTTCTTCTTCTTCTTCAGACCAATGGCAAAAATACATATTGTTTTTTTACTAAAAATATCAAAAATATAACTAAGTCCATTTAATTAAGGAGAATGAGTTGTCGTGAATAGTTGGTCTTCTTTAACTAAATACTGTTTAGTCAATAACGTGAACTCATATTAGGTTGTGCCAGTAGTAAAAAAAAAGAGGGAGGGTACTCTTGCTCTTCCCTTCAACATGGTATCACCTATAGTATATGTTAAATGACTTGATTAATTTGAACACACTAATATTCCTGTTTTGAATTTTTTAAAAATGTCTTTAATACATGCTACCCTACAAAGCCACCTAATCCCAACAAACAAATTTGACTGCTGACATTGATTCTTGACCAGATCTCTTCATACTCGAACCCCTCCCCAACTGGCTCCAATTCCTTCAGCAAATTGAGGTGATCCTGCAGGTGAAACTTAGTACGTATATATGGGTATGCCCAAATTTGGGATTTTGGATGTAGATTTTGAGCACTCGGGCGGCGCACTTGGTGCTTCCCACATGGGGATCTGTAAGATTGTAAGACTTTGTTTTGGGACTCGGTGCATCACTTGCCGGAGCTTAGGAGCAACCGGACAAGTCCATCCCGGAAGTCCTATATGATTGTAGAAAATCGTCCCGTAGTGCCTCAGACTCTTTATCCATTACATATATGTGTGGTTCCGATAACATACTGTATTTTTAACCGAATCCAGAAATTTCGATTACTCAAAATTCGCAAAGGGCCACAAATGCCAAATCGAAAACTGGTCGATAGAAACAAACCTACAATGATCAGATTATCGATATGGTTTGAATAGAAATACACCGAGAGTGACCCGATAATCCGTACCCTGGGCATCATGGGCCAAACCAATAACCCGTACCCGATACCAGTACCAGTGTGTTGAGCTCGCGATACAACTGTGTTAAATTCCCTCGTTAACGGCCAAACCGAAAACTCTCTCTCTCTCTCTCTCTCAGCACATAAGAATTATCGCCACTTGTTCTTCTTCTTTATTCTCTCTCTCTCTGTGCTTAATAATCAGGGGCAAAAAAATGAATGAAGTTTAGGCTTTCGGCCCGCTTTCCTTTGGAAATGATCTCCAGCTACTGATTTGGTGCTCGTCGAATGCGATCTGTAAGTCTGCTGATTCTATCAAAGGTTCATTTTTTTGTTTGCCGAGAAAATGAAATGAGATCACTGGACTTATCTGCTTATGTTTTGTTTCGGTAGGCAAAAATTGGAGCTTCGAATATTTCGATTCCTTTAGGTTTGCATTTTCTTAGCAACTACCCGAGTATTAGGCTCGGTTTGGACGTAATTACTGTTTAATTTTGATAAGAAGTTATAACAGGTAAAAAGCTGGAGTGAATAATGGATTAAATGTAGAACAGATGTATTATAGGGATACATGTTGAGCTGCGATCCTGGATTTCATACGGCCCCTTGTATAGAGTAATTTTCAAATCCATCATGATAAAGCTCCCAACTGAACGTTGAAATTATTGTGAACTACTATCAAGTAATCAAATAGCCCTATTATCATTGGACAATAATGCGAAATCTGTTGGATTTAACTTTTAAGGGGTTGCTTGGGGGCTCCAACTTTAGATTATGGATGTTGCTCATTCGGTCAAAAATGCATGTTGCGAAATGAACGGGAGAATGCAGAATACAAAAATCACCTCCAGATGAGCTTTTTGGATTTTGATTTTATTCGCCACACAATACCCTTGTTAAATATTCTACACATACCATTCAAGCAATTTTACACATTCTTATTATAAGCCAAAAATCTATAATTTACATTCAAGACTTTCAAAATCTAAAAAGTAACTAACTTCCAAACACCATCCATGCAGTCACATCTATAGCAGCGGAGCCTTACTTGTATCACTTAATTCGGAACTTTTTTTTTTCTTTTTGCAGTATATTTTTGTTTCATGCATTTAATTGACGACTTGTTTGGTGGAATTATAATACAGAATTTGGAGAATGCCTTCAGTTTATCATCCTCCACTAACGTTTACCTGGAACTTGGCTACCGGAATTTCGGCTTCGGATCTCCTTCATTGCTCGAGTAATGGTGTTGTTGGTGTGCCTTTGAAATCTCTAGGGAGGGCTCAATTTGGTGCAACAACAAGGGATTTTGCACTCTCTGCGAAGAATAGAAAGGGAAAAAAGCACGAGGATCCAATTCCATGGTCTAATGTGGATCCTAATGATGATGGTGAAATACTACGTGCTATCTCACCTTTCAAGCCTTTGAAGGAGGAGCAAAAGCCAGTTAATTTGGATTTTGAGAAGCCTCTCGTGAATCTGCAAAAGAAGATAATGGAGGTACACCCTCTAGAGAAATATAATCTGGTACTTAGTTGACAAGTGACAACATGCAGAGGTTCGCCCTGAAATGGTAATTCTGTTTGGCACAGGTACAGAAGATGGCGAATGAAACTGGTCTGGATTTTTCTGGTGAAATTAAGTTGCTTGAAGAAAAGTACCAACAGGTTTGACATTGCTGCATGCCCCATTCCACACATCTCTCTTGAGTTTGAAGCTCTGTGCTTTGACATTTTTCCATTGGTAATTTAGATAATGGCTTGGCAACATAGAAACTTGGCAGATTAATACTGGAGAGTGGGTATCAGATGAGCATGTTATCCTAACTTCAATTTGCTTTCAGGACATTGTCCAGACTCTAGTTGTTTGATTATTCTCTGACCCTCCTCTTAAAATGCCAAAATAGTTTCATGAAAGACCTTGTACCTGGCTACCTGCTAGTCCTATCCTCGTATCAGACAAAGTGGGTAGGCTTGCATCATTTTAAGTATCCTACAAGTCTACAATGGTCCTCTCCCAGATCTTTTTGTTGATTGCTAGTGGTCTTCAAGTTTGAGACATTGATTTCTTTAGAATGAGATATGCTAGTGCTGTAAATTACAAATTTGTCCATGAGGGAGCATGAGGTCTGCTTTTTTGGGCACTCTATTGTTGTTGCGTGCTTCTAATCCGTAGCGGTGATTTGAAACCTTGTAAGCCATTGTCCAACCGAACTTCAATGACCTACAAAAATCATGAATTCTTTAAGAAGAAGACTTTCAACTATTCCAACTACATCTTTCTCAGTACATTTATAAACTTTATATGATGTCTCCCCTATTGTTTATTTCAGGCTCTAAAGGATCTGTATTCAGGCCTGGAGCCAATAGAGAGAGTACATATTGCTCGGCATCCTCACAGACCAACTACGCTTGATCACGTGTTCGATATTACGGAAAATTTTGTATAGTGCTCGTGATCTCTCTACCTTGTCAATTTTCAGTTCCAGAAAACCATTCACTTCAGATTGTAGTACTAAAGAAAAATCCGCTCCTTACTCGTAATTTATCTTTCTTTACCTCCAGTTTATAGAGTTTCATGGCGATCGTGCCGGTTATGATGATCCTGCTATTGTCACTGGTCTTGGACGTATAGATGGACGAAATTACATGTTCATGGGCCATCAAAAGGGTAGAAATGCAAAGGAGTGCATTCAGCGCAATTTTGGGATGCCAACTACACATGGGTATGTGTTTTAGAGAGGTGAATTTCTATTTACAAGAAAAATAAATAAAACTTCTTAATATCCCATGAGGTCTAGAGTGGCATGGAAAAGAAAGGAAAATTTTGTAGTGATCGAGAATAATAAAAGTACTCTGCAGATTTTGTCAGAATTTAAGTCGACCTGAAATCTAATTTTGACTGTAACTGCAATCATTATCTGACAGTAATTGTTCTTCGTCAGTTACCGCAAGGCCCTGCGTATGATGTATCAAGCTAATCAACGTGGAATTCCAATTATTACTTTCATTGACACTCCAGGGGCATTCACAAACCTAAAATGCGAGGTACTGAACCAAGTATGTTGGTAGTAGTATCATCAAGCTGGTGCAATTTTCTTGATTATGGCTTACCAAATTGCTTGCTTTACCTGGATGCAGGTAGATGCTATAGCTCAAAACTTAAGAACCATGTTTGGTCTTAGGGTACCAATTATTTCCATCGTCATTGGGGAAGGTGGTTCTGGTGGCGTGTTGCCTATTGGCTGTGCTAATAAATTGTTAATACTCCAAAATGCAGTTTTCACTGATGCCAGGTAATTTTGGATTGGGAGTTTTTCAGTTGCAGCGTTTTGAATTGAGCAAGTTTACTGGTAGATTTAGTGCTTTTTGTGATGTTTCACTGACTGCATGCTAGCTGTATCTGAAATATGTGGTGCATTAACCCGTGTTTTGGAGGTCATTATTTTCAAGGCTTATGACAACTAAAATGACCTTTCAAGTTACTTTTCAATTAGTCCCATTGTCGTCAGACATAAAGTGGCTGTTAAAAAACAGTCGAACTTAAACTCGCCATTTTGTTTAGTACACTTGTCTACACTTTACATTGCATATGGGTTGATTACAAAGATACCCCTTTTCCCCCCACTTTTTTAATGTTTCCTTGACCGTTTGTAAAGGATAATTTTGGCAAAGTAAGAAGTATTCAAAGTGGGCATGCATTTCTGACATCCTAAAGGGAATGATGGACAAACAGAAAGGGATGGAGGGAGAAAACTCTAGGAATTCAATGAGAGGATGTGGAAGCTAAAACGAGATGTAGAATTTTCTACATGACCATGCTTCCATCTGGAAAAAAAAAATGTGTAAAATCCATATGCTTGTCCTCACATGAGATTAGGACCCATCCGTAATTAACATCTGCTTGCCAGGTGTCTTTTTCATGTACCTCTTGCAAGGTTCAAAACTCGCTCTCTCTGATAATGTGAGAAACCTCAGCTTAGTCCCCCATCGGTGGGCTGAGGAGTATATATGACAACACATAGCTACTACCAAGTAACTTGGGCTTAAACATTTTGGGTGCACCAACAAGTTATTGGGCCAGTAGGAGGTAGGTCGTTACAAGAGGTATCAGAGCACAGTTCAGGTCTACTTGATAGAGGCCGCCTCTGGGATCTTGTAAGAGCCTGATGATGAGCTGTATAGAGTTGAGTGTCACACCATAGCTACCAGGAGAAGGTTTGCCAATGGAATGAGAACGTTGCATCACAGTGTGTGTGACTGTGAGAACCCTCAACCGCGTCCCACATCGGTAGGCTAAGGAAAGTTCAAGGGCTGTATGTAACACCATGTAGCAAATACCAAAAACGTGGGCTTTAGTATTTTGTAGAGGTGGGAAATGGTTGGGTTTGGGTGGATTAAAATGGGTCATGGGTTGAAAATGGACGGATTGAGTATGGGTCGATAAATGATAATAGTTGGGTTCAATATGGACTGGTCGAATATGGGTCGGGTCATACCCATGAAACCTTACCCAACCCATTTGTTTATAATAATAAAAACTAGCAAAAGCGTAATAATAGACTTTTGCATCTAATCTTCCTCCCAATTTTTCTCAGCACCAAGCAAAGACCCCCAAAATCTTAATCCCAAAGAAGTGAACTTTTAAGTATCAAAATTCACTTCAAAAGCGAATAAGACAATATTCTATAATCAAATGAAAACCACAAACCCTATTTGTGTAAGGAATAGCAATCGAGTCAAAATTACACTCCGCATTCAACCTGATCCAGCTAATTTGGTCGACCAAATCAACAAAACCCCATAGAATATGGAGTTGCATTAGATTAGATTTCAACAGAGAGAGAGAGAGAGAGAGAGAGAGAGAGAGAGAAATTGCACACCATAATTTCATCATTCCTTTTTCTTCTCTAAGAAAAAGGGCTGTTCTCGAATTCTCTCTTTCTCTCTCTAGACTCTTTGTTTATATCATTCCATATTCAACTTTACCCAGAGTAGGGATGTCAATATCGCCCGAACCATTGGTTAACTGAACTGTACCGAACCGATTGGTGAGCTTTTTAACCAAATTTTTAACCGTGAATCTTTATATGTATATTCTCTAATATACTTAAATATACTCATATATACCCTTATTTTGTTGTCTTAACAATGAATATTTAGCATCTTCGATCATATTAGGTTGTTGTCTTTTTGATATTTTGTTGTTGGACAATGATTTTTGATGTCTTTGAACCACTGGTGTAATAGTGTATTAGTTTGTTGGCTTTTTTGGAGATTGTGCGTCTTTAACTCTAGTAAAAAATTTGAATACCGGTTTCGGTGAAAAACCGTAATGAACTGGTAACCGTGGTTTTGGTTATGGTTTAGATAAAATAAAAACCACCAGTTTTGGTTATGGTTTTGGTTTTAGGTATCTGTTTCAATTTTGGTTTTGCCAATAACCGAACTGCAACTTTGCCGTTACCGATGATGATGTGGCAGCTCTGAGGAAGTGCTCGTAGGCCTGGGGTTGTCCAAGTGGGGCACGACAGACCACACGGACTTCTTTTTTTTGGTTTTCCCTCTCACCCACGGTCCTAAGACTTTTAACCCATTTTAAACCTACTTAAACCCATTTACGTATGGGTTAATGTGGTTTTACCCATTTATGACCCAAAATACAATATGGGTGGGTTCATGGGTCAGGTTGAAAATTGCCACTTCTAGTATTTTGAGTCATGTTGCTAGGCTCCAACAAGTAATTGGACCAATAGGAGGTAGGTTGTAAGAGATATCATCACAATCGCAGGAATTTTTATCAGGTGTAGTTAACAAAGACCCAGAATCTAATCCTCTTGTTTTAGCAGTGTTGCCAATTCCTGAGCAGCTGATTATGTCCACTTTGTGAACTTGTACTCTACTTTAATGCCATTTTTTCCCCTGTACTCTGCCCTTCCATTGATTCACCTCGATACACATTGTATCGTTGATTCTATTTTTCATTCATATACTGCATGTTTTCTCTTTTCTCCGGTACAGCCCAGAAGCATGTGGTTCAACTTTATACAAAAGTGCCAAAGAGTCTCCAAAGGTGTGTCAAATTGCCCTATTTGGCTTGTCAAGGATATTAAAGGCATGCTTTGAAATAAATGAAAGAAAAAGATATTCAACAAATTAACCGAACTGTCCATTTGTGCAGGCTGCTAAGAAGATTACGATAACTGCACAAGAATTGTGCGAGCTAAAGATTGCAGATGGAATCATACAGGTGACAGTCTGATCCACCTTAATACCATCTCTGTACAACAGAAAAAGAAGATAGAAAAATAGTAAGCAATAAACCAAAAACAAATCCTTCTAGTGGTCCTGACAACCATCCCATGCATGCTGCAGTTTACAGATTCAAAATTGTACAGTCTAATGCTTTTGTGTTGTGTATTTACATGATTTGGTTCCCTCTACAACTTTCGTCGACATTAGATACGTCCAATTAATATCGCTTGGTCAGTTTTATGCTGTTTGCCTTTGTAACAATTAATCAGCATTCCAACTCATTGTACTCTGATTTTCTTTGCAACGACAAACTGTCTTCCGTTGATCTGCTTTTGCGGTTTGCTTAGTGGAACTCTTGGACTTCCTGCAGGAGCCACTTGGTGGGGCTCATGCTGATCCACACTTAACGTCACAAAGAATAAAATCTGCAATCACTGAAACAATGGATGTGAGTATTCTGCTATTATTTCCTCTACCTTGCTCATTGTTTGGATCAAAATCCTAGCACTTGTTTGGTTATATAGGAGCTCTTAAGGATGGACACACAAGAGTTGCTACAACAACGCAGGTTGAAGTTCCGAAATATTTGCCTGTACCAAGAGGGAATTCCTGTGCCGATAGAAAAAAAAGAGGGAATTCCTGTATATCCAAAAAGGAGAGTCACTGTGAGAAGGAGAGAGAAACCCACTCTTGATGAAAAGATAGAAAAAGTCATTCCAATAAATGATAAAGAAAAACCTATTTCTAAGAAAAGGGAAGGAAAACCTATTCTCAAACGTGGAAATACTTCGGCCGTGGCATTAGAGGGTGAGGTTGAAAGACTAAAACAACAAATTCTGAATGCCACGCAGTCGTCTACTGATGCTCTAGAGTTGGATCTGAATGAAATGATAAGTAAGCTGAAAGAAGAAGTTAAACGTGAATTTTCCAAAGCAGCTAAATTCATGGGCTTGAAGGACAACATCTTGATGCTTCGGAAAGAATTTGCAAAAGCAAGGAATTCAAAGGACCAGCCTGTAAATCTGGCCATAAAGGATAAGATGGTGAAGCTTGTGGATGAGTTCAATCAAGGATTGCATGCAGCTCCTAATTACGAAAGCCTGAAACATAAGCTTGACATGTTGAATGAATTGTCTGAAGCCAAGAATCTTTCTGAGAAGAATGCAAAACAAGATACACTAAGAAAGGAACTCGGTCATAAACTCATTAAGGAGTTGAAGTTGGGCGTGGAGGAACTCCACAGAGAAATTAACCATGTAATTGAAGGTGTTGCCAATTCATCAGATCTGATGAGCAAGATTAAGGAGGTGAAGTTGGTGGTACAAAAGGCAGGAAGTACTCCTCCGGATTTGGAGTTGGGAAATAAGATTTGGGCTCTGGAACGAGAAATGAAACAGAGTATTGCTGAGGCTATAAACTCCTCTGGATTGAAAGAGAAGCATGAGAAGCTGGAGGCGGAGATTGAGGCGCAGATTTCTGAAACCATTGGATCAAATAGAGGGTTGAATGGGAGTTTGGTTAAAGGAAATATGGAAGAACTGATTCCAAGGGTGATGAAGCAGAAGCGTCTGAGGTCAATTGAACAGCAAACCACAGCATAGCTTAATGTAAGTTCATTCATTGCCATCACTAATCAAATATATATATTTTTTTGGTTTAAGCATGCATCTAGTTCTTGGTTTTAACTTACTTATTTGAAGGTACTGCAAGGTTTTTCTACCTCTAAAGTTGCAAATGAGTAATGAAGAACAAAATGTCGTTTAAATTTAAACTGATCAATACCCCGCACATGATTCTGTGGATTTCTCCTTGAATGACTCACCTTGGAATGGCCCGAGGGAGAATCCATTGTTTGGAATTTTGCCAACCCCTCAACCTTATTATGTGTTTGGATCGTGGCTTTCTGCATGGATTTATGAACGGAAAAATTAACTGGCAGGGAAACCAAAGATTAAAAATAAATAAAAATTCAACTTCTTCACTTCATTTTCATCTTCTCTTTTCCTCGTCACGAATCCCTCAGCAGATTCATAATTCAAACACAGCCATGGTGAAAGCTTGAAGGGATTCAAATGTCATTCGCGTTCCAGGGATTTTCAAAGGGCTGTGATATATACTAGATGCCAACCAACCTTAGTTATTAGTATATACATGCCTGTGAATGTGGTTTTGTCATACTGTGGATATTGCTACTTCGTTTGGTGGTTTATTATAGCGACGAGTCTAGTGACCATCTCATGCAAGTTTTCTCTCTTTCGTACAGGTGATTATGTTTTACGAATACATCAGGGAATTGAAATTTCCATCCTTTGTTCATCTTGCATCGTCTGGAAACAGAGCCTGCAAGGTTTTGCATTTGCACCAACGTGAGACGGCAAGGACGGACATTTTCAAATTCAGTTGGGCGAGTGTGCATGCAGGGAAAAAAAAGCTTATTGAACTTAGAATACTTCAGGGGTCAAGCCTCAATAATTGATAATTTGTTGACAAATCCTACTGATAAAGGTGATAAAAAAAAAATCCTACTAATAAAAGGGATTTTTTGAAATTTGGAGAGACTGAGGTCGTCCCTGCCCAGTTGCTCCTCAGTTCATCCAAGAGAGAGAGAGAGAGAAGAACGTTCTTTTTGCTTATTTTTAAACTGGATTTTTTTCCCTTATTTTAACCAGATAATCTTCTGGACGTTTCTTTCTTCTTTTTGTTTTAGCTTATTTCTTCTATTATTTTTTTGGGTTGGGTTTGGAAGATTGTGTTTTTTCTTTAATTGGTCGACGGACAGCTGTTGTATAAATTAAGGGAGTGCAGATGTAATCTGAAGAGCAGGATATCGATAATCAGGAAAATTTTAAAAAAAAAAGTCGAAATGGCTTGCTCCTTTCTGCATTTCATGGTTCACAGCACCAATCTCTCTCTCTCTCTCTCTCTCTCTCTCTCTCTGACATAATCGAAATTTCTGAGTTTGGTTTAAAAAAAAACCCTTCAATTTGGTATTTTTTTAACTAGTAAAGTATTAAGCCTTCTGATAGAAAAGTGAACTGATTCATCAGAAATCTCATTCTACTCCTGCTCAAAGGTTCTGAATTTCGTACCGGTTGAATTTCGTACCAGTTAAAGTACCGGTTTTGCAAAAAAAAAAAAACATCTCTAAATTTTAGACAGTTAAAATTGCGCGGAGTGTCATTATGAAATTATATCAATAATCATATCATAGTACTAAAACATTTCATTGAAATCCACACATTGACAATATCAAGAAAAATGCGGATAAAAAAGAGCACCTCCAAATTCCAATCTCCTCAATATACAAATGGAATAACAGCTTTCCTGTTCTTGGGATAATCCTCCCCAAACTTCTCCAAATACCACTTGTGATTCGCACGTGCCCTGGGCACCAAGTTGGCACACGTGTAAAGAAAAAACCCGAGCCCGGCCCAAGACCAAGTCATCAAGGCCCAGCCCAACCACTCCACCACCTCCCCGAAATAATTCGGGCAGCTCACCACCTCAAACCACCCTCCCCTGGGCACCCTATACCCCCCGCCCTCCCCCTTCAGCCTCAACAAAACCATGTCCGCCGTCACGTTCGCCGCCATACCGCCTGCGAAAACCGCCAACGCGCCGGGAAACCGCCACCAGAACCATCCGTCGCTTCCGTAGTCGGCGTAGTGAGACACCCACCTGGCTTGGAGGTAGGAATTCAAGAGGTTGAACGCGAAGGCCATCGCGGCGATGGTAACCGGGAAACCGCCGGTGAGTTTCCGGTCGTGGGTTCTGAAGTGGATCTTGAGTGGGTATATGATGGCACGGTGGAGGTAGTGGAGGAGGAAGAGGGAGATTAGGATTTGGGCTCTTGGGTTGGAGTGGTGTCGGCCCAGAGGGAAGAGGAGGAGGGTTAGCCAGATGGTGGGGCTTTCCATGAGGAACCAGGCGAGGGGTGGGTAGATGGTGGGGCCCCACCCCGGACGGCGGTGCTTGCCGTAGGGGGCCTGGAGGAAGAGGAGAGAGAGGGCGGTGGGGGGGCCGGAGAGGAGGAGAGAGAGGAGGCTGTAGTGGAAGAGGGTTTGGTCCGAGGACATGGTGGTTTGTTTTTGGATTTGTAGACTGAGGAGAGAGGACTTTTTTGAGTGAGGTAGATCTCTCTGTACTTAAAGGCTCCGTTTCGAAGCCAGGGAAAGAAAAGAAAAATAAAAAAATAAAAAAAAAATTTCCTTTTCATTGTTGATTGAAGGGAAAAGTGTAAAAAAAATAAGAATTTTAAGTATAATGAATAGTAAATTTTTTTTCATATTTTCCTCTCATTTTTCTTCCATTTTTTTTTTCTTTCTTTTTTTTTTCCACGGGTTCCGAACAGAGCTAAATAAAAATGGAATAAATATGTATTTGTGGTTAAATAATCACATCTGCTTTGGCCCGATTGGATGCTGTATCCATCGGGGGTATTTCGCAATCCGGGTTTTATTGGTTCCTTACTCCACCGTTTGGCAAGATTAAGGGCTCCTGTATTCGTTTCTCCCCTTCTTCATTAACACAGGTCAGAGGGTACTAATTTATGGCCACCTCCAGAGGTAGCCATAACTAATCCGGGACAATACAGGTGAAATCTTGTCATTTCTGCTCTTCCTAATCCCCCCTCTTCATCTCCTCTTCGTACATGCATAGAACGGAAAAAATGGAAAATAGAGAGAGGGAAACAAGTATGACCGACGTTATCATTTACGGTAGAGAGAGAAGTACCGTTGCCGTTCGAAATTTTCCCGTCGACGGTGTGGATCTGCCCGTTCGAAATTTGCCGGTCGGGCATGGGAAAAAGGTGGGTGGGTTTTGTATTAGGAAATTTGTCTGGGTCGGAGGAAATTTGTCGGAGGAAATGGGGAAAGTGGGTGGGTTTTGTGGGCAGAGAGAGAGAGAGAGAGAGGTGGGTGGGTGGGTTTGATAGAAAACTGTGTACTCCTACTTTAATTTGTACTATTTTTTTTTTGTACAAAACTAAAATCTGACCCTTTTTAATTGTTTTTTTTACTCCTATTTTGTTGTGTACAAAATTAAATATTTAATAAATAAAATAGATAATAAAACAATTTAAAAACACAAAATTTAGTTTTTTTAAAATTACAAAATAATTAAATTATTAGTAAAACTAAATTATTATTGCTTAATTGTGATAAAGTAATTAATTTTATTGGATTTTGTAATAATATATTTAATCTAATGAATTATCTATTTTAATACTGCGCAAGACAAAAGAGTCATTTGACAGCTTTTTACATTATACACCCTTCTTTATACACCCAATTTATCCTCCATCCAAACCAAGTATTATATTATCCTCTTTCTCTAATACATCATCCAAACCATTTATTTTTTAATACACTCTCTATAAATATCACATCAATGTGGCTCCTCCCCTCTTAACAATACCATTTACTATCTTATCACCCCTTCATAAATAAAACACCCAAAACACATACGGCATCCAATCGGGCCCTAAATGTACTAATTTTCATGGAGGGAGAAAACCTTTTTGGAGCTTTCCCTGTATAGTGTTGTTTACGGAGGTGAATCTCGAGTGTCCAAAGTGTTTTGGACTGTCCCGGATTCTAATGAAATTTTTTCGAAGAGAGTTAAAACTCTTTTTCGAAAAAAATTCATTAAACTCTTCCCAAAAAATTTTTTTTTTTTAAATCTAGACCGTACGGCCAAGGTTGCGCGTCTCTGTCCGTGAATAAGTCTATCTCTTCTTAGAGAATAGAGAGAAAGTAAAGCACATCAATCAATAAGCCTCCCGGATAAGGGAGAACCCATATAAGTTTATCGCAGGCCCACCCATGTCTTTAGTTTGTTTGCACAAGCACGCCCAGATAAACTACACGGGTGGGATAAGAGACCCGTGTGAGCGGCCCGGATCATGATTGTGGATCTATAATGAGCCCACAAAACAGACATATGGAGGGACATGGACGGATGAGCTATGAAGAGGAGCTCATGCATGCCGCCGGGTTCCTATTATTACACTTTGTATTCCTAGAGAAACTGTAGAAACAGTTAAATAGACGACAAGCAAATACCATCGACAAATTGGCAAATTTCGTGACTATCTCAACATATCCACCTCAATCGGATAAAAATATGGGAAGAAGATGTTAGTAATAAATTTCACCAAGACAAATGCTTGAACCACAGTTGAACAAAGAAAAACAGCAGCTTCAGATTTGTATGCGCTAAGATTTGATCTGAGCCGTCTGTGCCGAGATGAACGGCCAAATTGGCTGCTCGGAGCCGCTCGACAGCATCCCCGGATCTGTCCTCAAAGGACCTAAGTCCTAACTTGATCAAGATAAGGGGTAAAAGCAAATTTATTCTTAATGTGGTTAGATAATTAACACCCTACGTTATGTCAGAGTCCAGAACTATCACGATTATCACAATACAAACATTAAGCATTAAACAGAAACTAAATAAACAAGAACGGCGTACCCGGATCCAGTAATGCGGAACTTGAGCGATCTAGTGATTAATTGGAGCAACCATAATTTTACTAGAGCATTAAGCCCTAGGTGGAGACGAGTTTCTCTCCCTTGCCTTTCTTTGTAGCGGTTTAGTATATCGCGTTAAATTGATGAAATCCTAGACGCTCTTTTATTGGGCGGGGGAAGACCGGTTTCCTTAATGAACATTATACTCACTCCCTATCAAAGTAGAGTCTATTTAGGAAACAACTTTTCTATTTGACCAATAGAATAAAATAAATATACGGAGAATTCTATTAAATTTATAATCAATATGTGCCCTACAAAATATCTGGGCCACAGCAATGACTAAAATTGCAAGTCTTACACTAAAACGGTAAAACCCCATCAGATCAATTTCTAAAGTTTATATGCTTTTATATTGAAATTTGAACTGCAGCAATAATGTCAATCAAAGAGATACTCAACCGTGGTAGTCAATAGTTTTCGCATTCAATTCCTATTTTTTTAGTGCCAGAATTATTTTCCATCCAATAAATATATGCGTAACATAGCTCTCGATGGTGTGCAAAAAAAAAAAAAAAAAACAGAAACATACGAATTTGTATAGGTATGTGTGTGCCCTGTATTGGCAAATACAGGGGGAGAGAGAGAGAGAGAGAGAGGCTCACCGATGCCGATTGAGGAGAGTCGGGCACGGTGGGAAGTTATAATATATATATATATATATATTTTTTTTTTTTAATAATCATGGGAAGTTATAATAATCGCATTCATAAATCAACAGAGATGAGTATTTATTCTCCTGTAGTGGTTTCAGAGTTTTATTGAGTCTTTCTCCGCCAGTTCTCAAAAAAAAAAAAAATTAAAAAAATAGTCAGATATTTCAAGGGTTTAAATTCTGTTTTCCTATCTAATTTCTAAAAATTATTCATTCCAACAAGAATATCCCGACCGCAAAATGAGAGCTTAAAAGAAAACACATTTTATTCGGAAAAAATCGCTACTCGCCTCCGGTCTTTGTCACGATTAATTGACGAGCAAATATGGCAGTTATCGTTCACGTGCATAAGCTGTCATCACATGGGCTCGTGCGGTAACTACTTCGGTTGACGTCAGGTATGACGTATTCAGCATGCCGGTTAGGTACACGTGGATGAGCTGGCGCCAGGGGCAGGGGTTGGCCGAACATCGAGAGTTAAGGGTGAGTGTAAACTGACTCGAACACTCTGAGTTAGTTATATATATATATATATAGTATAAAAAGAAAAGTGACTTTGTAAAATGGTAAATTAGATAATTCTATCAATATGATTATACAATCTGCAGTAGGCCGAGTGAAGGGCTCGGGCCATACCAAGTAAGCGGCTGAACCACCAGCGAGAGGCCCTCTTAACTACCAATCTTGACTTGGTTCCGGCTCGGTAGTTGTCAGACTATCTAGAGGTTCCGATGGAATGAACCAGATCCCCCGGCTCGGCACCCCGGCCTTCTCATGGCCGGGCTCCATGTTCGGCCTTGAATGAACGTGGCCGGTGCACCACCAAGTCCGCTCCCGTGGAAGCAACCGCCGTGACCAGGATGACGTATGTGACGTCATCCGAACGGTTACTTGGATAAGGACGAAGGCATGTGAAGGTGCCAACTCATCCTACAAACGGTTACGAAACCCTAGCGTGATGGAAGGGTGACGTCAGCAGACGTATGACAAGCACATGTACAGTCTTGGAGGCCAAGCTTAGGAGTGTCCTATAAATACCCCATTATGCCAACTCTAGAGAGGTACATTCTCTTAACTCTAAAACCCTAGTTCTTGGCTTTAATCTCTGAGCAACTGTACTCATCCTTGCACCGGAGGGCCATTCCAGAGATCCTTCGGTATGGTCTTTTACTCGTGCTTCCTTGTGCAGGTAGTCAAGATCCATTCTCAAACTACAGTAGAAGAGAAGCGAACCAGATTCATCGAAACCCCACGCAATCTTAGTGGATCTCACTTTTCATGAGGAGGTATAATAAATTTAAAGCTTACTAACCACTGCCAGATGAGCATTAATTGGCATTTTCCTTGAAAGCTTTGAAGGAGTGAAATTGAATATGAGATCACCGTGATATTATTGTGGATGGATTTTGCTAGATTACACACAAGATTACGTATTTGGAAAGAGTTTAAAAAGTTAATGTCTGAGATAAATATATCATTAAATATCTATGCATTGAGGTTTAGAACGCATACAATGTACGGCATAAAAACAAGCGGAGTCGAGCTGAATAGTGGCCGTTTAACGAGTCAAATACAAGTCAAGTTTGAGTAGTTCAGCGTTGTATTAATGTAATTTTACATTTACATGGTACAATTATGCTGCTACATTCTATCTCTGTCTCATAAAAAAGAGCACATGAGAGATCACGTCATCAAAAGAAAAGAAAAATCACGTCATCAAAAGAAAAGAAAAAAGGGTTTTTAACCAAAAAAAACCTCACTTAGATATTTTTTCAACAAAAAAATATCTATGAAAGCCAACAAGCCAGTATAGTTATTGTCAAAATAACATAACCTGTAGGTAGTTAGGTAATTATATTTCGGTTAAGTTACAGTTACGATTCAGTTCAGCTATCACCTAACAATGAATCGTAACTTAACCGGTCGGTTTTTGAAATTTAATAACCAAAACCAAACCAAACCAAGGTTAAAATTTTGGTTAAAACTCGCATCAAACAATTTGGTACGGTTCGGTTAACAACGGTTTGGGCGGAGTTGCCATATCTGCAATCCAATGTTAATTCAATTCGTCTACCATAACACCTATTTACACATCCACACTCACAACAAGGGTGGAGTCCGCCCATACTACACATTTAGTATGTATGGGTCACACCCTTGTTGCGAGCGTAGATGTGTGAATGACTGTATAAATGAGTGTGGTGATAGAATTTTCCATTTTAATTAGATCTGGTAAAAAGCAAAAAGACCCCAAATTTAAGACAGTACCCTCGTGACTAGTATTAGCAATCGCACCGCGTGGCACCAACCCCCATCTCGTATTTATACGATTTTAATAAACCAACTCGTTTTCTCCCCTGCCCAATTGACCATTTTACCCCCTCTTCCCACCGCCACCACCGTCCCATCTCGAGGCCGCGGCCTTCTCTCTCCCCCCCCCCCCCCCCTGCTCTCTCTCTCGCCGGTACTCCCCACTTCCCAAACCCCCGTAAATCATTTTTCATATGGAGCAAATAACTTTAAAATACAATTCTAAACGTAAATATTTTGGAAGCCGTTCGATGCACATATGTTCTACATGCATCTGAACACAGTTGTGTTCACAGCGTCGCTAGACTTTTCGTATATTCTACATTTATGAGCAAATAACTTTAAAATGCAACTTCAAACACAAATAAATGTATCGGAAGCGGTTCGGTGCACCTATGCCCTATATTCATACGAATACAGTTGTGTTCAGAGCGGCCCTAAACTTTTTGTATACATATATGTGTGTAATTATATATACGCATGTATGTATAGTGTTTTCTTTTTTTCTTTTTTCTTTTTTTTTTGGAGTTTTCTCTCTCATTTTTCTTTCTTTTCGTTCCTCTCTCGTGATTTTGATTCATCAACTTCTCCGACTTCCATTCTCACAACCAGTCGTTGTCATGGATTTGATAAACAAATAAAACTTCTACTCCTATTTGATCTCTCTCTCTCTCCTCTCTCTCTCTAGGGTTTTTAGTCGAACTCCTGCACTCAACGACACAGTCGAAGATACAAGTACACCATAAACTCCTATATCTGTAGATTTCACCTACTTGTACGAGAAAAAAAAATATTCTTGTTTCCTTTTTTCGCGCTTCAAAATAATTGTTGAAAGGCGTCGAGTTTTCTACCTGCTGCTCGGCACGCATGTGGAAGCTCCGGTGCGAATTCGCGGTCGATTGCATTGCCAATTGAGGTTTGAATTTTGAACTCTTGCTCTACTTTTTTTCGGCGCTTCGCTTTTCCCAAGATTTTGTGTGCTAATTCGTACTACAATGAAGTCGGTGGATGAGAAGAACTAGCACACACACTTGCAAACCTGCGGCAGTAGGGTTTTGCTTTCCGTTAGGTTGTTTGAGTAAATGGAAGAGAAACAAGTGAAAATTGATGTCGTGCATGTTAGGTTTTCGCTAGTTCGGACCTTAAAAATCGAGAATTGGGGTGGATTGTGGCTGTTATTAGGACTATTTGGTTCGGTGGGATACGGATTAATGCTTTCTGTTTTTCTGGGACCGTTTTATTTGTCCGTTGGTTGCTTATGTTTTCGTGCGAATAATTGAACAATTACTGCTGTCGCATTGATTACGCGATTCTGTTGATAAAATTTTGGGAAGTCCTAGTGCTTTCGATTTTGTGATTTGGCATTCTTATTCGGCTCACGCGAGGCTTCCATTTGGTTTTATTGGTGAAAAGTGTGTGGGTTTGGGAGCGGGGTTTGTTGCTTTCGTCACGAGGAGATATGAGTCCTCTATTTGTCGAGTACTAAAATTGGTACTTTTTGGTACGGTGCTATTAAGCTGATTACACGGGGCTTCGATTTTATTTGTTCATCTGAATGGAAAATTGTGAATATACACTTTATATCGCCATTATGTCGATTTGATTTTATGCCATCTTTTCTTTGTCAGCTCATTCATTTCTGTTGCCTTTTCCGTAACGATTGCTTAGTGTACTTTTCCCGCCAATTGTACAAAGTTGTTGGCTTTGTCGGTTTCTCAAGCTTGACAATTGACATACTTTAACATTTCATTTTTTGCTTGGGTTAGGTAGTAAGTTCCATATTTGTTGTAGATTTTGATGTTACTGAAATAACAGCATAGCAGTGCACTGGCAAATGTTGTTTGGCGCAATTTAAATGATTGCCAGCATGGACCTAAATGCCTTGCCGCAGCCAGAAGAAGACGAAGACCCTTTTGAGCCACCGTTTGAAGAAGTTTCTGCACCAGAGCATAAAATAGGACATGTAGAGCATATAGAGTCTGCTGTTGAAATTGCCCGTCGGGTACTTCACTTTCTCTTCCGATGTAATTATGCATTTGATTTAAAGATTACATTTATTGTTATCAGGACCTGCTTCTAAATTTTTCCTGGAGGTTGCTTTCTTCATGTTATCTGGTATTCATCTGGCCCTGGTAGTTTATGTAGGTATTTTAGACATGTTATGGAAGCAGAATAGTTCCAATGTTTCCCATAGTACTTAAAGAATGCATCCTTTGTTCTTTCTCTATCTCTCTGTTTTTTGATAGTTATCTTGGCTTTTGGAATGAATCTTTTTGGCCTGTCGCCTAATTCTCATGATTCATAATTATAGCCATTTATAAGCCGCTATTTGTTCTCCATTGCTCCCTCAGCTGCAGTTCATTGTAGACTTGTAGGTTTGTTATGGGAAGCTTTTAGGGAAAAAATGTAAGTTTCTTTCCTGATTGTATCTACATACCTTTTATTCTATTCGGGTTGCTACTCACGAAGCAATGCCCTTGACCGTAGTAAATGGTACAGTTCCACACGATAAGAAAATTCAAGTTAAAATATATCTTGTAGATGAAAGTTTTTGTTCTTCAGAAGGAAAAGGCTAAGATAGTGTTGATTTTGGAAACAGAATGCAAGGTGCGGGAGTTGAATATTAAATATGAAATAGTCAAGGCTCCGTTGCATTTCAAGTCTCAGTACAATATGTATGTATGTGCAAGATTTTGTCAAAAAGATCTTTGTAGTTCCTAGTTGCTACATATTTTATCTACGACATGCCAACATTATGACTATGTTACATTGATAAGAAATTTTGGGGCAATGATATGGTACCCTAGCTTTGAGTTATCTATTTGTTGTTGCCCTTCTTTGGTTGACTCAGTTTTTTTCTACTTGGTTTTAATGTTAATTCCCTCTCCTCTAAGTTCGGGTTTGGCATCATTATAACTGGACATCATTGGGTGCCAGGTTTGAAATGCTAGGGAAGCGTCTTTTATCAGTGTTCAATCAGGTCCAGCCAAAGACGTGTGCTGAATTCAATATGAAACACCTATATGAGGCCTTGGAGTAGGCAGGTGCACAAGAGGGCAGTAGCTAAAGGAGATTTTTACACCTTTGTGGTGGACCATCAATAAGAATCAAGAGGATAGATAAGAAATATAGCAAAACAACTAAAGAAGGAAGAAAGATATATTTATATCCTTTCAGCCCTATTAGGAGTCTTGAAATAACTTGAAAGTTAAGACCTAGAACTACCAGCATGGATAATTATTCAAGTAACCTGGTGATGTCCTAGAAAGAGAAAAGACAACTAATTCTTGTTAAGCAACTCAATTGTCATGCAGATGACTTTAAAACTAGTACTAGGCTCATGTAAATATGATTCGTTAACGTCTCACACAAATGGACAAGAATAAACAACTAGAATTGAGGAAAAGAATTGTTGCTATGTGTTTACTGATAGTTTCGCTTCTGCTTTGATTGCTCTTGCTTAATGAATTAGGTTTCCGTGGCTTGATTATTTTCTCTCTTTTGATTTGTTTTCCTTTTTTGGAATTTCCTCATTCTGCAATTCTATGATGCAAGATCCCAGTCCTCGAACGAAGTTTTTTTTCTTATGCATTAATGTTTTGCTAATAGGAGGGTTAGATATCAACCTCTC
Organism: Rhododendron molle; assembly: GCA_025413875.1. NCBI lineage: Eukaryota > Viridiplantae > Streptophyta > Magnoliopsida > Ericales > Ericaceae > Rhododendron > Rhododendron molle. The sequence goes on from CM046392.1 coordinate 47,460,045, forward strand.
CATCCCTGAATTTCTTCTTTCTCATCTTTTCAACTTTTCTGGGCGAAACTAGACACATCTGTTTGTTATGCTCTCTTTTCAGTGTCAGATTAACATTTCTGATACATGGGGGCTAGTCTGGATTATGTATTTTTTTTTTCATGGGTCGATATGTTGTATGATACTCAATGCTGTTTGCTTCTTATATTAGGAGCGTGAAGAAAGACGTCAGCGACTCAAAAGAGAACGCCCAGATGACAGACCAACTCATGCACCTCAGCCACTTATATATGATCAAATGTACGAGAAAAACCATAGACCTTATGACAGAAATAAGCTTCCCCCTGGTAAGATTTGTCAATTTGATATGCTCTGGGTTCATGCGATTGATCTGATATAAACGGAAAAAGGTTTCGGCATTTCGCTCATACAAGTTAATTGTGTTATTGCATCTGCTAGTGCTGAAAGAACAATGGTTTTCTATTGTGGCTGTTTGCTGCATCTGCATACTTTACAATATGACATGATACTTTTCCTGCCTTTTAGTTTCAATCACGTATATTAAAATCTAGCATGTGATGTATTTGAAGTTTTGAACCCAGCTTTGGGTCTGAGTTTTAATTTTTGTTGGACGATTTACAGTCATGGCTTTAGCGGCGTAGCCTACTTGATGTCCAGTCCACTATTTTCTCCGGTCGAGAGTTCCTCATTTCCTCTTAACACATTGGTATGTAGGATTGTGGAATGGGGTAATGGAATTCTTGCGGGCCCGTATCTATTTGGAATGGTGAATAAATGTGTGAATTTGAGAACTGTTTTGCTATGTTACATCGACTCTGGAGTCTCCAGTTTAGGGCACCGAACCCATGTCGATGCAACACTGATGCCGGATCCTGAAAACCTCTGGTCTGATATGACATAGTTTTGGAGATTGGGTTACTGTTCCAGAGAAGGAGAAAGGGAAGGACGAGGTTGGGCTTCAAATAAGCTCAGTCCACCCAATAAATTATTAGGTTGGCTTTCAAAAAACCAATTTTTTGAGCCATAAAAGTGAACCAATTGCTTAAGTAGGCAATATGTATGTATGTAGTGTCTATAAATATAGATACAGTGCTAATGCCGAAATGAGTAGAACTTGGTCTCCCGCCCTGTTCGTTGCTGGGCGGCGCGGTTCTTGCCTAATGGCTTGGGTGAGCTTTTGTGGCAGGGGGTGGTTGGATGTTATTCTCCATGGGTTGACCGGTGGTGGTTCTGTGGTGTGTGGAGGCGTTTTGCTGGTTGTTTCTGTCTGTAACGGTGGTCGGCGGCTGCGTGTTTAAATTTAACAGAAATGTAGGGGTAGGTTTAGGTTTGTTGGCTGGGCTTATATTGTTGTGTTTGGGCGTTTTAGGCCCACTGATGTATAGGGCTTTGCCCTTTTAGGTGTGTTTGGGCTTGTCCCAATTGGCTGTATTGTCCAACTTTTTGTTGGATTCCGCTCTCCATTTCCCCTTAATTAAATGTTACTTTTGCTGATTAAAAAAAACTAAGAAATAAAACTGAATTGCATTTGGGAGTTGTTAACTTTAAAATAAATGATTGGTTGCGTAATGTGTCTTGAAAACATATAAAAAATTTGATTTTACATTGCATACATCACACATGCTATATCCCATCCTGTGTCGTAATATTTATCCGAGGCGACATTGATGCCCACCCAATCATGTCTTATGTTTGTGTGTTGTCCCTTGTTCATGGTTACAGGAGGGGATGATATATGTTCCTGGTATTATTAGGTTCTATTTCCATGCCTGTAATCTGTATACTAATGATATGATATTCCCACCCAATCATGTCATGTGCTAGTGTGTCCATTGTTCATTGTCACAAGAGGGGATGATGATATGTGTTCCTGCTTTCCTGGTAACGCAAGTTCTATTTTCATATACTCGTACTGACTAAGTGTATACATCGTAGTCATATCTATTGGCAGTCGTTCTTGATTTAGATACTGTGTATATTCTACGTACTTTTTGTGGCTTGCTGTCACACCAACTCCAGAATCATATGTACCATTATACTAGATGTCCTCACTCAGTAAAGGGGAATTTCCGAGCAATCATAAATTGTAAATTGTTATTGGTAGGATGTGTTGATTTGAAAATTGTTGAGGGCACCAATTTAGTTATCTTGCTGTTAAACAAGCGGAACTTCTTTTACATTGAGTATTTAAATGATTAGCCCTGGGAGAAGTCTCATTTCCTGCATTTTAGTTTCTTAAATCTTTGCATTTGGTACAAAGTTAGAGGCTAATGACAAAATTGAAGGTTTTCTATCGGAGGTCATTGATGCTGAAATTTGATCTGGGATCTTCGGTAGTTGTGTACTTAAAAAAATCAAGATTTCAAATTAAGGTCCTTCCTGAGGAGAGATGATTTGCTCTAGGGGCATGCCCACCCCCTTCCAGCCACACGTGTGGAACCTATGCACTTGGTGGTAGTTCCCACACTAATGTGTGGCTAGGAGAGATGTTTGGGGTGCGCCCCAGGTGCACTGAATCAATTCCTTGTTGGGTGAAGTCTGCACATTTGGGAGAAAATGGTGCTACCTTATATCCACAACAGGTTGATTGCTGAGGCTTTCCTATTAATGGAATAATTCTGCCCTTTTCACATCATCTTGTTCTTGGCTCTGTTCTTCTTCCTGGAGTTTATCTTCTCGAAATTGTTTAGTGTTGCACGCAAATGGTGTCTCCATTTTGGTTCATGTATTTGTAGTTGTTAGAGCCAAAAAATTTAAAATTCTAGTGTTATAGATTCTAATTGGCTTACAATACCATTTTTCATTATCATCTCTTTTGTTATTTCCCATAAGTTTTTGTCCTTCATATCACAGGTTGGTTGGGTTGTCCTGCATTTGGCCAGGAAATAGGTTGCATGATTCCTTCTAAAGTTCCGCTTAGCGAATCCTTCAATGACTCTGTTCCTCCTGGTAAAAGATACTCTTTCAAGCAAGTGATTCATCAACAGAGAGTTTTGGGGAGAAAAGTAAGCAATGTTGTCCTTTCTTATCTTGGTTTTGCAAATCTAAGTTGTCACGTAATTTCTAACTTCAAGTGTCTTTCTCCTTTCTTTTTTTGGTTAGAATAATTGGTCCCCATGTAACTTAGATCATCAGAAGTGGGAATTATTCCCTTGAGATGTTCAATGAGAGATTCTATTTCAGCAGAAGAGTCTAACTGGTGACTATATTTGTATCCAATGTATTGATTTTTCAACCTTGAGGGGCTTCTAAACAAAGGAAAGAAGGGTCATAGTATTACTTACTAATATTTGATTCGAGATGCCTGGCATGTGAAATGAAGGATCTAACTTGGGGTGATAGAAGCAGCATGCTAACCAGTCATGATATTCGCAAGCAATCCCTTCTAGGAAGCACTCTGAAGCAGTCTCTGACTTCATAAGTAATATGTTACTGCTATTTGAAACCCTTTCTAGGAGATTGACCTTCTTTTTCCTTTCTTATTTCCTTTCAGCTTCTTAGGACTTCGGTACTGAAGAGGTTGGGATGTTGGGGTAGTTGAGGTAGAAGAATTTTTGAGAAAGAAGAGACTTCCCAGTTCCTGCATGAAGTCCAAACGGGTCATGTTGAAGTCTTTTATTGACTTCCTGATGGTTTTATGCAAGGTCGTTCTATGTAGGGGTCTTTCATATGCGCTGGTTACTTTGAAAGAGAAAATCGTGTCATAGATGTGTATTTATACCTAAAAATTAGCATCATGGATGCAATAGTAAATCTTTCAGATAAACTTAAGATGCATCTTGTAGATGAGTTTTTTTTTTTTTTTTTGGGGCCTAGTTAGTATTAAAAAAATTAGCTTTTGTTGCTTACTGGGAGTTAAAATCTAAATTTCCTTCACTGATGTTTCCAGCTTGGTTTAGTGATCGATCTTACAAATACTAGTCGTTACTATTCAGCATCAGATTGGAAGAAAGAAGGTATTAAGCATGTTAAGGTGGGCAGTGGTCTACTTAGTCAAGTTTTTTCCTTGTTATGATTTCTGAAAATTGAAAATGAAGTCTGTCTGACCTTTAACAATTGTTGTGGTGTTCAGATTCAGTGCAAAGGGCGTGATTCTGTACCTGACAATGAGGCCGTAAATTGCTTTGTTTATGAGGTAATTTTTCGGTATGACACATCTATTATATTTTTAGCTCTATGGTTTGGTGAGGTTTGCCAGCTTTGACCATTTTCTCATATTTTCCCTTGACTACGGATGACACTGTTACGAGGAGGGAGTTAGTAGAGGGAGAGAACATATATAATGTGTGAAGTATTGAGTTATTAATTGTGTCATAGATTTTGTGTTCAGCTGATAGTGACACTTGTCAACATGGGGTGATAGAGGGCTTATGCTCTATATACCAGAGAACTAAAAGTTGAACTCTGTTATGCTTTGTTATTCTGATGTTTTGTGTAAAATAAATTTGTGTCTGCGTTTTTTCAGATTGCACAATTTGTCTCCCGTCAGAAGCACTCAAAGAAATATGTTCTTGTCCATTGCACACATGGGCATAACCGAACAGGGTATATGATTGTTCATTATCTCATGCGGTCACTATCCATGTCTGTCACACAGGTCAGTTTTTTTTTTCCCTATTTTGTTTGGGCTTTAGTTTTTTGTTTTGCAGAAGCATTATACTTTGGAGTTATTTGGCTCCGGTGATGCAGGCAATTAGGTGTTTTGCCGATGCTCGCCCGCCAGGAATCTACAAGCCAGACTATGTTGATGCCTTATACAACTTCTATCATGAAAGAAAGCCGGAAATGGCTGTTTGCCCTTCAACTCCGGAGTGGAAAAGATCTTGTGATCTTGATCTTAATGGTGAAGTGATGCCGGATGAGGATGACGATGGAGATTCTACTGCTCCTTTGCATGTACCTATCTACTGCATTATTTACATTGGTTTCCAGTTCATCATATCTGTTTCACACATTTGTAGGCAGATTTGATCTGAAATGCATCTATCCACAACATTCTTTAATTGTTATCTTTTTTGCACTGTTTAAGCATAGATGTTTCCAAGATTGGCCTTTGAGGCAAGAAGTTGGCTTTCCAGATTTCGTGTTTCTTTTTGCCTCTACATTTCATTAACAGTTGAAAGTACGTTGTCCATGCATAAGCACAGGTTTCGGTATGTATTCAATTGGGGCATCCTTCTTTCTAAGTTTGTTATAGAATTATAATGGATTGCTGGGCCCTAGTGTTGGTTATCGGCTACACACTCCAGCTGCCTCCTTTTGAGCTAGTCAAGCAGGCATTGAATACAGACTGAGACTCTCATTCCACTTTGACACCAATTCTTGCACTTGGGGGCCCATTTCCTCTTAAATGGGTTTGCATGGTTGACTCACTCCTAACTGCAACTAAATCTGCTTCTATATCCGTATCTTACCATAGTTAGGTAATCCAGCTGGCACTTGTGGATTCAGGGGCAGCATCAAGTAGGAATATTGTCGCAGACCCTATGGTGGTAACACCCTACTCCTATTACCGTGGTCTTCCGAGTAAGATTTGTAACATGTCCACAGGGACTTTGTCACACCAGATGTCCTGCATTAACTTTCCCTGCTCCAGCTCCAACTTCCCTAGCTCACCCTTTGATGATTTCCATACATGGCTTATTTGGTAATATATGATACATGACTTATTTGGTAATATATGATATGATATTTGAAATAACCAGTTTCAACCCTTTTCGTTCTTTCAAGATAGTGTATTTCAAGATTGTCTATGTCTCTTGTCTCTTGTACTTTTGGAAAACTGTGTGCTTGGAATGGGAGGTAATTCTTTTGCGCTCCAGTCTTAACATGTCTTTGGTTTTTCAGGAGAATAATGAGGTAGATGCGGTAATGACAAATGATGATGTTTTGGGAGATAGTATACCTGTCGACCAGCAAGAGGCATTGCGTCAGTTCTGCTATCAAGCACTGAAATTGGGTACAGGGGTAGGAATTCGAAAAGCATCACTTCCATTTTTTATATTTGGGTTCATTTACACTCACATTATCTCTCTATTTTTTGGTGAGTTTTTTAGAAATCCCGATTATGGTAAATGTTTAATAAGTATCTTTTTGAAGATGAAGTTTGAGTTCTAGATTTTACAGCATGATTAAAAATTTAGACTTGATTCTTCTTACTTATGCTATATTTATCTTTCCTGTATCAGTTAAGAGGAAACTCGCAATTTCCAGGTTCACACCCAGTTTCACTTAACAGGTACAAATCTTTTCGCCCTCAACAATGATTATGAAAAGTTAGTGCCGGTATTCTGTTAATTCAGTGATATCAGTGTATGTTATTAGTTAAGCTTCTTAAAGTGTCATGGCCAATTTGTGTTTCCGTCTTGGCATCTCGGTGCATGGAGTCTGGGCGTTTTTATCTTTGATGAAGTTGGTAAAAATTGTTGGCTATAAGATGAGGTCTCACTCATGAGGCTTCAAGTTTTGCATTCAATGCACCATTTGGAGGGGATTGTCTTGAAGGCTGCAACGGAAGCCACATTGTAGTCGGTTGGATAAGTGAACAACGTAAGATGTTTAAGTCTAAGTATTGTCATTACTTTTTGAACTAAGACCTACTTTTGGCAAGAATGAAATCCCTCCATTAGGTGTTCTCATGTGAAGGTTTTGTTCGGTGGTTTTGAACAAGCCATGTATAGTAGAATAATACATGCAAGCATTTTTGTTGTCGATGCTGTATGTATGCTACGATGAAATATTTCACTGTATGCTTATTTGATGTGGCCACCTCACTTTCTTAGTTAAAGAGCTGTTGAAAACACCCTCTTCGTATCTGATGTCTAATCTCTAATCTAGATATTTTATGTTGAAAAGCACTTAAAAACCAATACCACTCTTGCTGTCAGAGGGCTTGAGGTTCTTTCTATCAAAGGCTTTCATGTATCTGTATAAAGATATTGGTCTTGATTTGAGTACAAATGCGGCCATGTGATTGTGGTTATTGTGAGCTAAACCGAAAGGCTAGAGGAGCCCTGATAGTAATCCGGAATAACCAATGAGATAATGAAGGCTCAGGTCGCCAAAGAGGGTTGCAGAGAACCCAAGGCAGATCTAGTCCTAGAAAGAGAGAGAGCGGCAGTAGAGGGAGACCAAGAGATTCGCATGGATGCCTAGAGCTAAGGGGGTTAGGTTACGAACAACCTGTTATGATAACGCAAGTGCCCATAAATGAGGGGCAGACACCCCCGAAGGACAACTAGTCAAGGGGTACGTGCCATGTGATCAAGCTGAGGTGAACCTCTATGGCATGAAGGACTAGACCTAGTATCACAAGTCAAAGGTTATTGGAGCTGAAGCTAGTTGACAAAGGCCGGGTGGCTAGATAGAAGGTAGGTAGAGCCATGCGATGTCTAGACCCTAGGCCTGATGTTCTATAGATTAGAGGTCAGTGGTATGAGGGGCTTTGTATCATGCGACCTTGGGGGCCGCATGACTTGCAAGGGTAGGAAAGGGTTGACTTCTCAGGTTTCAATGGGTAGGTACTAAGACGCCCGGACATGAATACGGGATATGGTCATGATGCGACACGGACACAGACACATCATTTCTCTGAAAATTAGGACACGGACACATCGGGGACACATCAATTGTAAAGTGTATTTGTATTATAGAGGTAAGTTATGATTTCATATAAACGTCGGAGACATTTTAATGTGTCCTTAGCATGTTTCAAGAGTGTTGCCAACATGTTCTAGAGTATCCACAATGTGAAACTAAAAGAAATATAGTAAAATCATTAGACAAGTATTTATGCAGTTCGATACGTGTCCGGAGAGTGTTGTATCATGTCCGTGATTGACACATGTTGGACACGGATATGTGAGGTCGGTAGACGTGTCTGTGCTTCTTAGGGTACGTATGATACGAATCTCAAGGAAGGTTAACCTTCAGTCAGCAAATCTGTCTCTCTAAGACTTGTCTAAGATGTACTCTTTAGGAGAGTTGAGACCTTCAGATGACCCCTTAAGTTCAAGCCTCCATTCCATGATCTTCCTTTCGTCCCGAGCGACTTGGGGCCTACCTCAAACCCAAGTTGAGCCGTTGACCTCAGGAGTGGGCTGTCTCATTCATGAACTTAAAAGATCTAACAAATTTTTTCTGATGTGAGCATGATGTTTTATTCATACATCCAGGAAAGTATGAATCAGGTTTGTTGTTAGATCACCAATTGTCAAGCATAGTTATTCAATGGCCCCCAAAATGTGTATCAAGAATACTCTTCCTCATGTGCAACCTCGTCCTGCACGTGGAAATGCAAATCACAGGGTATGACTTGAATGCCAATCCTTGCCCAACCCATGTTTTGATACCATGTTACATCATCGGTTGTCCACAAAGCCAAAGTACACTTCTTATGTATACAGTATTTTCATCATTGAATTTTCATTCCTGGGTTTAGTCTCTCTGTATACTAGTATGTGACAAATATTTCCGGCTTGCAGGGACAACCTACAGTTGTTAAGGCAACGCTATTATTATGCAACATGGAAAGCGGATGGAACACGATACATGATGCTAATTACCATGGATGGTTGTTACTTAATTGATAGGAATTTTAATTTCCGAAGGGTCCAGATGAGATTTCCTTGCAAAAGTGGCGATGAAGTACGTATGCGTTTCTGCTTAGGAAGGTTTTTGGCCTTTGAAGCATTTTTAATAGTATTTTCCTTGTTGATGATCATCAATCTGATGTAATTACAATCTTCTTTGAAGGCTTTAGCTGAGAAGACTCACCACTATACTTTACTTGATGGGGAGATGATAATTGATACTTTGCCAGACTCACAGAAGCAGGAAAGAAGATACCTGATTTACGATCTCATGGCTGTTAATCACGTCTCTGTTGTAGAGGTTAGAACATGAAATCAGATCCTAGTTGATGCAATCAAGGATGCTTCTAAATCTTATTCTTGCATGAATGTGTTATAACATTCTTTGCCTAAGTTACTCTCTGACAAACTTTTGATAGACGTTACTTGTATTTCGATGATCCGTGAGAGATGGCACTGGCAGTGCTATTTTAGTGTCTGAATTTGGCAATCACTTCTGCTAACCCGCTTGTGTCCAATTGGATTAACTGCGCATGCACTGGCTAGATATTTCATACTGTAGTTAGTTCTCTCTCTGTTTTGCTGACATGTAAAGTTACAGTGTTCACTTATGCAGTAGTTCCGTTAACCTTATGCCATGGTGATTGAAGCCATCATCCTCTGTGGCGATAGACTATGCTAGATAAGTTAGATCGGTTTTTTTTTGTTTTTTTATTTTTATAGAATTTATATCATTTTTTTAATACTTAACGCAAGAGAAGTAACATGCATGGCTTAGTTACGTGAGTGATAATACTTCATGGCTTAAATTTCACCATTTCTCTCATACATTGGGAAGCAATTGGTAAAAGCAATATGTAACCCTTAACTTCATGCAGTATTGTATGGTTCTTATCCCATCATTGAAGCCATGTGTTTTATTGATTTTAAAATTCTTTTGCAATTGTTTAATTAGCAAATCTTTGCAGCGGCCCTTTAATGAACGGTGGAAAATGCTTGAGAGAGAAGTGATTGAACCTCGGAACTACGAACGCCAACATATATACCAGAGTAGAAATCCGCATTACAGATATGACTTGGAACCATTCAGGGTAAGTTTTGAGTACACAGACAAGTGTTTATGACTAAGTTGATTTCTCCACTGGGAATGGCTATTGATTGGCTTCAGTGATTTATCAGGTTAGGAGAAAGGATTTTTGGTTGCTCTCTACTGTTAACAAGCTTTTGAAGGAATTCATTCCAAGGCTTTCACATGAGGCAGACGGTCTCATTTTTCAGGTACTTGAGGTTTACATGCAGTGATACGTGCATGAAAGTCAATAGCTGCTAATATAATGAAGTTTTGCTGGTCCATGCTTCTTCAGTACCTTAAAATATAAAGTTGTTGTACAAACATTTTTATTTGCCAAATGTCCGTGGGTGTGCAAAATACTGATCTTTAATTCATACATATGTATGGAAGTAATAAGTACTGCTGGATTTGATTTTACCTAATATTCACGAGATAGTTTCTTAGTGGCTTGTTTAGTTTATTGAGTTATCTTTCTCTCCTTGTTTCAGGGCTGGGATGACCCCTATGTTCCACGAACGCATGAAGGCCTCTTAAAGTGGAAATATCCCGAAATGAACTCAGTTGACTTTCTGTTTGAGGTTGTATTTACAACTTAGAATTGATACTACCTAGAATTGGTGTCTTTCTGTATCCTATTTCTCCCCCTTTCTTTCAACTAAAAACTTTGTTTTCCATACCTACTTGTCTTAACAGAGGGTTGATGATCGCCAGCAACTGTTTTTGCATGAACGAGGGAAGAAGAAGCTGATGGAAGGGAACAGAGTCAAATTTAGTGGTTGGTGGATTTCTCCCTGTTCTATATCCTTTTTTTCTTTTGCTTTGAATTGTCAACAAAATTGCCTGCAGTTTTTGAGCATTCATTGCTGTTAAAATTTGATGCTCTTAAAATACCACAAATACATATTAATATGGCTAGAAGACTAAGAAGAGTAGCAACTAAAACAAATTGGTGCTGAATAAACTTATGTATTGAACTGTTATGAAGGTAACGATCAGTCAAGTATCCATTATATGTCTATTCCCTTTAATCTTTTTGTCTCAAGTACTGAGGTTAAGGTTTGAATTCGTATGGGAAAGTTGGTACCTTGTAAAGAATTTGGTACTTTATAGCTGGATGTATATTGCGGAATCTGTTAAGTTGCTTGAGAATCCGCTTTGGAGCTGGAGTCTACATAGAAGTCAACTCAGGATCACATGGAGTCATGGCTTCTATTTAGAGTTCAACCCCCCCCCGCAATCGTGTGCACTGCTACAAACATGTCATGTTTCTCTGCACATCTTTGCCCATCTGTGATCAAAGTTGGCTTTTAAAGTGTTCTTTTATCTAACTACTAGTTGCCTAGGCATGTGGTTCATTAAACAGCTCTCTAAGGAACTTAGAAATTTTATATAGTAGATCAACATGCTTACAAAAGTCTTAAAACACAATATATACATTCGATTGCCCAGTTCTGATTTTTTTTTGGGAGGGGTGCTCTTTCTTTCATGTCCCTTGAAGTCATTACCATTTGGTTGCTTCATTTATTTCGTGTATGTTAGGAAAAGCAACTTCCAGACTTCAAAGTATTACATTTACGATTAAGGGGGCTTGTAGCTTTTATTAAAGATGAGTTTGTATCAACTATGAAATATGTTGGGCTTGATATCTTCATTTTTATTCCGAGACTCCGGCACTTGTTTTTTTTTTTTTTGATCGGTACCAGCAATCGGTGTTACTATTTTCTTTTATTGCTTTTCTGGTCCTATGTTTCTAAGTTGGTCAAACATTCCTTCGATTCTAGTTTTTCATTTTCCGGTGAAAGGAGATATCACTGAAAATCAACAAATATGGTACAAAGGATAGACTTCAACAAACAAAACAAGAAACTAGGTTATTTAATTTGGTTGTTCATTTACCTGATTTACTTGCAAATGGTTTGCAGATGATTCTGATCCTGCCTCTTTCTCGGGGAAGATCATCGAATGTTCATGGGTTTCAGAGGAAGACATATGGGTCTGTATGCGCGTAAGGACAGATAAAGCTACTCCGAATGATTTCAATACCTACAAGAAGGTTCTCTTCATTGCCCTCACCTGCTAGCAGTTGTTTTTCTCAAATTCATTTGACGTAAACAAAGGTGCTTTTGGGTTGTAACAGGTGATGCGAAGCATAAGGGATAATATAACCGAGGAAGTGTTGTTGAATGAGATTCACGAGATTATTCGCCTTCCCATGTATGCTGATAGGATACGTAATGATAGCAAGGCCCATCACCACTCTAATACAGCTCGGCGTAGGTGAGAAGCAAATGAGGAACAACCGTAGTCAAGATATTGAAGACTGGTTTTATGGCCATATTTTCAGAAACAGTCACCAAGATTAGGATGTAATTACGAATTAGGTACCTTAGTTAGATAGCCTTGTAACTTGTGCTACGCTGGTGAGATGTATGATCCAGTTGGTACACTTTAGTCAGTAGTCCTTGATGTTAGGCCTCTTGGGACTTTTCTTTTTAATACTAGCAATAGGATCAGTGTGTACATAACTAGCATTGTCAAGTTCTTCTCTTCTTTTACTTAGTTGTCTAAAAAGTTAGCCATTTTCAAGAGCCTAAGCTTCGTTAAGAAGTTTTCGCTCACCTTCCACCTGTGAATATAATTCCGACGAAACTCCAAGTAGTTTCTCCTATTTTACCATTGTCTAAACCTTTTCTGGAAAAGAGTGACTGCTGCTGCTCCTTTCTTTTCAGTGTCTTATCTAATTTGCTCGTGACGTGTCCGGACATTTTAGATTCGTTTTGAGGTTATGTTGAATGCTTGAGTATAATAGGGATTTGGATGAAGACATGCAGTGATATATATGCTTGTGTTATTTCCGGACCTGTATTTGAATTGGTCCTGAGATTATGGTGTGGGTAGCAATAGTGAATTTGTCAGTGGGTTGGATGCTTGTGTATAGAATGAGTATCGAAGACTATCGATAAATTTTTTATTTTGAGGGCGTAAATTGCGCGGGACAATGTAATGCAATGAAGATTTGCCTTTGGTTTTGCCATAACTAGCAGTCAACCTGTACAATATGAAAATTGAAAATTAATAAAATAAAAAAGATTTACGGTCATGTTTGTCCTAAGTGTTTTGATGCCGCAAATGATTCGAATGGTTATGTTCTTTGATATATTTGACTTGGGGTAACATCACCAATTGGGCTGCGTCTTGCTACACTTTCCAAACATTTTACTCCACCAAAATTAAATCCAGAGTCCAATAATGCCACATAACGCAACTTTTTACCATAGCTGACCACAACTATTGCGTACTAGGAGTCCAAGAAGATAAACGTCTAAACAAAAAGGCCAGCAGTTATGGCTTGTTGCGGTAAAAAGTTATGTCTCAAAAATGTTTTCCGCTTGAAACAAATAGAGCGTTGAGAGCATTTGCATAAAAAGTATAAATCTACGAACCGGTATGAAATATAGACACAAATAATAAGAAGTTTAAAAATACGAATGCAAATCAACAAAAAAATATAACAAAATGTGGACAATATTTTAACTTACTATTTTAACAAGGTGTTGCAGTAAATTTAAGGGAATAATTTTCACATCCAGCGTTTATCCATTGGCATTATTTTTTTTCCATATTTTTATTCATTGACATTCTTTTTGTTATTTATGTACAGTATGATTTTCACACTCTTTTTTTTTTTTTTTTATATCTATTACTCCCTCCGTCACTTTTTAAATGTTCTGTTTCGTAACTCAAACTTATTAAAAAGATAATCACCCCGATTGGTTAAGCTTTTAGAAAGTTATTTTTGAGAGTTGTGTGGTAATGAGTGGAGAGAGATAGAGAGAAAAATTTATTGAAAACTGTGTCAAGAGTAAAAGTTACTCTCAAAATGTTCAACCAAACAAGTTGAATATTATTATACCTTTCACATCAACTTTTTCCTTCACTTTTTCTACTTACCCATTATCATTACACTTTTACTCACTAATTTTTTAAAATGGAGTCTACTTTTAGGGACAAAATTGACAATGCATCAATTTTTACTCATTAACTTTACAAAATAGACATTTATTAAGGGACAACCTAAAATGGAATACTGAACTATAAATAAGGAAAGGGGCAGTATATTCTTTTAACTTTTATTTAGCAGAAGAAAGTTGTATTTGGCTCCGTTTGGAATCTATGGAAAGGAAATCAAAAGAAAGGAAAATAAAAAAAATTTCCTTTCCATTGTTTAGTTGAAGAAGAAAATGTGAAGAAAATAAAGATTTTAAATGTAATGAATAATAAATTTTCCCTTCCATTTTTCTCTTATTTTCCTTTCTTTTTATTTTCCTTTCTTTCTTTTCTTTTCCGCGGGTTCCAAACAGAGCCTAAATTCACGAAGGTGCATACGCTGTGCAGAGTTGTGAACTGACTGCGGTGCATTACCCGGACTCTATTACTAGTGTCCTAGACTCTCCGAGATCGATCTCTCTCTCTCTCTCTCTCCACAGCGATCCCTACAGAAACCCCAGCAAGGGTTTTTCATCTCAACTTTATACGAATCGAATCACAACAAATTGATCAAAAAACTAGGCCTCTGGGCTTAATCTGATCCACCATTTCAAAAAATCGCGACGATCTTATGAGGAAGACTAGCGTTTTCTTGATTTGCTTCTTCGTCGTTGCTGCTTCCTCGTGCCTCGTCCGCGGCGGCTCGGAATCGAATACGGACGAGACGAAGAAGAACAAGTTTCGGGAGCGAGTGGCTTCCGACGATTCACTTGGCTACCCTAACCTGTAAGTTCTATGCTTCATTATATATCAGACAGTGTTTTTTTTTTTTTTTTCCTCCCTGTTTGGCTGCTGAGAAAAGAAAAGGTTGAAAAAAATGAAGTAAAAATTCGGTGTGGGCAGGATTTGTAGTTAGCGGGGCCCGAACTACTTGTATTTCTACATTGATAGCAAAAATTATCTCCTCATACTACTTACATGCTAGGTCTGGAGAAGAGACGAAATGGTGCATTTATACGTAGCCGTAAGCGATCCAAGAAAAATCGTGACTTGGCAATTTAGAGGGCTTTTCCACACGACACATAGCTATGGATTTGGAGAACCTTTGCACCCAAGCGACTTGCAGGGGCCAATTCCACAGAAATTTTCCTAATTAAGCTGAAGAACTAGTACAACTAACGAGAATGTTTAGAGTTTTGCAGGGGCGCGGGCACCCCGACACCCCCTCGTGTCCACCTTTGGTGTGAGGCATGTGGGGAGTGGTTGAATTGACTTCCTTGATTTGGAATTCGAATTTGAAAAAGTAGGGATAAGCTGTAATTCCTTTGTTTTTTTGATCAAGTGTAGTGGTGATTTATTATATTCATAGTGAACTAGTCAGGAAACGTGGAAAATGAATTGTTTATGTTATGGTGTAGATAGGTTGGATGTAGTGGTGGACGCAAGATTTATATTCAATGGAATTCCAAAGTCGTGTAATTATGAATTGAAAATAAAAAGCATACTATGTAAGAGCATCTCCTGCCCTTACTCAATATTTACCCACATTTGAGTAAAATTTAGATTAAAAGCTTCATTTGATATGGAGCAGTCCAATGGGTAAAGTTAAATGAAAACATAAGTTTGAGTAAAAGCTTCATTAATGGCTTAGTTGTAAAATTGAGTGGGAGGAATAGCCTTGAGTAAAACTCAATTTGATATGGGTGTGATAGCTTGAGTAAAACTCAATTTGATATTGGTGTGAGTCAAGGGTTGGAGAGGGTTTTTTGGGGGTTTTACTCAGATTTTGGTTTTGAGTTTAAAATTGAGTAAGGGCTGAAGATGGTCTAAGTATATATTTTTACTTGTTAGGTATGAGAAACACACAATATTTTGTATAGGCGTAGCTGCCGATTAATTTTATAAATAAGACTAACAAATAGTTGACAACTTTGAATGTTAAGGCTTCCCCCCCCCCCCCCCCCCCCCCTCCCCCACATATATAATAATTTTAAGAAAAAATTTCACCCAAAAGGACTTGAAAAACTAGCATAATTAGTGAGAATATTTAGAGTAGTGCGGGGGACCGGGCACCCCCTTGGGCCCGCCACTGGTTGGGTTGTTTTAAATTTAATTGTGTGTGAGTAAATTGCATGGCTTCAAGGTGTGATTGTTATACTTATTGTAATTGTGGGTTTTTGCAGGGATGAGGATGAATTGTTGAATACTCAATGTCCACAAAATTTGGAGTTGAGATGGCAGACAGAAGTTAGTTCTAGCATATATGCGACCCCATTGATAGCTGATATAAACAGGTGAGAAGAAGATGATAAAGTTTCCTTTCAAGCATTTTATTTGACAAGTTTTGATTGATTATTTATGCGATCTTACATATGTTTTTTCCATTCATTTAATTGGTTTTTTTTGCCTCTTCATTTGTTTTAGTATAAGTTTCTGATTTTCATGAAACAAATCTAGGAATAGACAGCCAATTTTTTTTTTTATTTTAATCGTAACCATTAGAGTTAGTTAAGAAAGCATTTTTGATGTAACCCCAAACCTCCCTCAGTTTGTTGGTATGGATCTACTACGAGTTGTTTGTTATGCTTGCTTATTACATGAGAAAATTGACTATTACAAGCTAAATTAAACCAGGCACCATAATAATGAACGACTACAAGAGCTACAAGCTAATGTTGGACCCATGACCTAGCTTTACTACTTCTTGTTGCATCTGCGTGAGCCGTGCACCATTCCTCGCCCTTAATTAACCACACATTAGCTACTTAACCTGCTAAGCTCGTCTTTTGAGCCCATCAGGATGTCTTAAACACTTGAATAGTTATTTGATTGCTTATGGGAAAATCGATCTTTAGTTTGGTAACATATGGTTTTGCTTATGTTCTACAAGCTTATTTTGGTCCTCCAATATTTCCATTCTTGATGGAATTACCCAGGGTGAACAAAACAGGAAACATCGCATCAGTATTCTCCACTAGCATACATCAAGCTGCTTCTAGGACCTTGCTTAATTGGCCTTGTCCCCGCTAGAACATCTACTACCAAACTTTGGAAAGGATTAGGCTGGGCTTTCTGGCACAAGAAGGCCACTTGAGCAGCTATAGTCCGAAGTGGTCCTTTGAGTCTACGCTCGACGGGCACCTATCTTGGCCTATTTTCACTGATTGGACCTTGCTCGTCTTTGTTTGCAGTTACACTGGTTTTAAATAACTTGACATGTCAAAGCATATAACAGCTGAATTTGGCAGTTTTAACTCAAAAGTATTTTTTTATGGCATTGTTTTAACATGTTCCTTACTAAGACACATCCAAGCTTAAAGAGAAGTACCCTTTAAAAGATGGGATCCGTAAGAGAAACCATCAATATCCATTGAATTAAAAGTGTAGATAGGGACTGGTATTTTTACTAAACTAAAGCATTATGTGGAAACCTGCTTTTTCCCTTAACTATCACTTTCATTAATCAAGGATTCAAACTGGTTTATGTTCGCGCACAATCTTCTTCGTCTTCTATCTTTTTCTCATTCTTTCCTTTTCCTAGTTTTTGGTACGTATTTGACTATCATACTCTTGTTTTATATGTCAGTGATGGAAAGCTTGACATAGTTATTCCCTCTTTTGTTCACTACTTGGATGTCTTGGAAGGTTCTGATGGAGATAAAATGCCAGGTACGGCTTGTGTAAGCCTGTGTTATGGTATTAATTTTCCTGCTTAATGCATCATGGTGACTGAATTTAGCTAACTGGTTTCTATTCTACTGAGGAGTAGAATCTTGTGGGAAGTGTTAACTATTTGTCGTCTTTTGGGTCTTTGTATGGACTTCGTTTAATGAGATTCTTTTGTTTTTTGTTTCTGGAGATTGGAGAGCAGTGTGTGATATATAACTTGATTCCTTTGTTTTGTTCGTATTGTGGTGGCTTGCGGTCCTTCGATTATTTTGGACTCTTCCTTTTTCTCTTTAATTAAATATCTATTTGTTGCTGGTAGTGAAAAAGGAGAGAAAGGCATTAAGGAACATGTATATGTTCTGTTGAGTAGTTTTACCCTCTATGGAGAACATTTTATCACTTAAAACATAATTCATCAGGATGGCCTGCTTTTCATCAGTCTACTGTACATTCTAGTCCCCTCCTATATGATATTGACAAGGATGGCGTGAGAGAAATAGCTCTGGCTACTTACAATGGCGAGGTGCTGTTTTTCAGGTACTCTTCTATTTTAATTCGAGTGGTTAGTTGTTTTCGGTATCAAAGAGTTACTGTAATTGAGTTCCAATGTATGTAGAATGAAGAGCAGTTCAAGTTATTCTTGTGTAGGGTTTCTGGCTACATGATGTCAGATAAATTAGTGATACCCCGGTTGAAAGTGAAACAAGATTGGTATGTGGGTTTACATCCAGATCCAGTAGATCGTTCTCATCCAGATGTCAATGATGACCTACTCGTCCAGGAGGCTCTTATGAATTCAATGAATCGTAAGTCATCTTCGGCAAATATGCCCTAATGTATATGCAATTATTTGTTCTTTAATTCAATTCTTAGCTTTTGTCTTTGTCAGATAATTTGCATCTGTTCCGTCTCATCATCTGAGATGTCATTATAATATTGACTTGGTAATTTTTAATGCAGTTTGATGAATTTGATTGGTATCAGGCTATGTTGGTACATATTAAGAACAAAGTCCGTGCGGTTTTGAGTTTCGATTTTATTATGAGTTTCATTGTTTATAATATAGTGGACCGTCTTTCATTTGAATCACGAGTTGAATATCTCATTACACACATCACGTTTTATTTACTTGATTTTGATGCTAGTGAAGATGAACACTTTAAAGGCTTGTTCGCGTTTCCTCTAGATAGAACTATAAAAGAAAATTTGTGATGGTTTAGTTCTTTTCTTTTGAGATTTTGTTGCAGGTCTAACTATTTGAAACTTCAAAGACATTTAAGTCTTAGACATGCCCAGAGACTCTTTACTAGGATGCAGGTGTCCTGGTGATATCATTGGTTAATAGGTGCCGCTTGCAGTCTTTTTCTCGTGGTTGGTTCTTGTATTTGTTAACGAATGTTTAGTGATTGATGCTTTCATAAGTTTCATGGAAGCCAGCAATTCCCGTTTCTATCTTTTCATTGGGTGCAAGATTGCTATTTAACTCGTAAATGAGGATCATATGAAGTGCACTTCTTCTATTCACGACTAAATCAGGAACTGTTGGGTACCTGTGTAGAGACTAATGGAAGTCAAACTGGATCAAGCACCTCAAATTCAACAGCAACAGAAGCTCAGGCTCACACAGTGGATGCAACCGATGTAGGGAAACAAGGGAAGAAGAACGTTAGTCATGTCGAAGCAGAAATTAAGTTGCCAAGCATGGAGAATAGTACTTTAGACTCTAGATCAGCAGAACCCATCAAGGAAGAGAATGCAACTAATAGTAGAAGACGCCTTCTTGAAGATGGTGCCTCAAAAGGGTCTGACGTGAGTGGTTCTGATTCCAAAGCTAATGATAATGAAGATGTTCATGAAGCAACTGTGGAGAATGATAAAGGTTTGGAGGCAGATGCTGATTCGTCTTTTGAGTTATTTCGAGATAGCGAGGAGCTGGCTGATGAGTATAATTATGATTATGATGACTATGTGGACGAATCCTTGTGGGGAGATGAGGAGTGGAAGGAAGCACAACATGAAATTGTGGAAAATTATGTGAACGTCGACGCACATATCTTGTGCACTCCTGTAAGTGTATTGGAAGATGGAACTTTCCATTAAAGATGCTTAAAAAATGATTGTGAGGCATGATTGAACCGTTCTTTCTTGTTTTCATCAGGTAATTGCCGACATTGATAATGATGGGGTCTCGGAGATGATTGTTGCGGTGTCTTACTTTTTTGATCATGAGTGAGCTCCCCTCCTTTAACTATGTAATGCTTTTCTTTGCATTCTGCTATGTCATTCCTGGCTGGTTAGATTTTATTTTGTTTAGGCAACTTGCAACTTCTGATGTGCCCAGGCAGGTCTTTAATATGATTTATCATTTATTAGAACTTAGTTATAGGATATGGGAAATTTTCTTTTAAATCAAATTCCTCTGGTTTTTGGGTTTTTAAAGTGTCCCTGTGGTCCATTTTATGGGTTAGGGTACAAGGATCTCATTTTCTATCTTATTGGCATAGCTTGAGCTAAAAAAGTTTTGACGTGAGAGCATACATTTTAGAGATTTTCAAATAAAACTGAGTGGATTTTTTCATCTGTAGTCCTCAGGTAGCTCATTGTCCGGCTTATTTCCCAAACCCATTTACTTTGGCATGCAGGTTTCCTTCTGATTTGACTTAACTGGAGCTCAAAAAGTGATCGGCTACGTACATAGACTATTTAACCTAGTCTGAGTGGTTTTGGAACATAGTCCTAAAGTAGCACATTTCCTAAACTGTCAAATTGCGAATCGAATCGAGAATCAAATTGACCCTTTTCCGAATCGTGAATCATAACGATTCGGTACAAATTTCATAAATACATTAGAAAATGTATCTATGCATCTACATGTTCAAGATACAGTGTAAAATTGAAAAATTATTGATTGATGATCACATGTTCCAAGCCTCTAATAGGAAAGACACTTGTACATAATAGGAAAATAAATACTATAGTGAAATGGATGTGTGCATATAGATGTTAAAGATTCGTTATACAAATGAAAGCTTGGCCTTAATAGTATATGATCTTTCTTATATTCTTGCTTTTCCGCAAAAGTAGTTCCGTATTAGTCGACAGTTGTGATAAACCTCAATTCACCTATAGATTCATATTGTTTCGGTGTGAATCGTGAATCGAATCTTGAATGGTATGATTCACCATCAATTTCATATAAATCTTGATTCACCTCTAGATTCATATCGTTTTTGTTTTTGCGTGACTCGTGAATCGAATTGTGAATTGTGCGATTTTGACAACTATGCCTAAACCCCATATAGTTCAAAATTAGTGCTTCTTCTAATTATGATTTTTGATGAAATTATACATCTCTCTTCTTTTTTGCCCGCTATTACTGCTCACTAAAAGCATGTTTAAATCGTGCTTTCATCTGAAAGAGTGTTCTGTGGGCAGGGGTGTAAATGAGCCGAGCCGAGCTCGAGCTCGGCTCGAGCCTTAACGAGCCGAGCTTAGTCATTTACTAAATGAGCCTCTTTAATCGAGCCGAGCCTCCCTTAACGAGCCGAGCTTTTGTCGAACGAGCCGAGCTCCACTCGGCTCGTTTAGTAAACGCGCCGAATACTCGAGCTCGAGCTCGGCTCGTTTACTAAACGTGACGAGTCGAGCCAAGCCTTAACGAGTCGAGCCGAGCTCGCGAGTAGCTCGGCTCACTTACAGCATGCCTTCATTGGAAAAAAAACAGATGTTGGAAGCACAGTTTTCCTTTTAAGAGGCGTGGTTTTTGAGACCTGTTTTCATCGAACTACTAGGGGTTGGGATAATACGCCGGACGTTCCTTAGTTTGGGGATGAATCTATGAAGTGTAAAAACAACTTCGGTTTGTGAAACTCTGGGCTTGTTTCATGTCACCAATTATAATGCTTTTCACTGCTTAATGGGCTCGGGTATTGACTTTCAACGGAATGAAACCTAGCTCGGTCATAAACCTAGTTGATTGTATCAGAAGGGAAATGCTTCTGCAGTTGTTTTATTTATTTATTATTTTATCCTTCATTTAATAAAAGGCATTATCAGGTAGTTGAGATGAGCTTAGTTAACTCCTTTGGTCGATTTCCTTTGTCAAAAGATTAGTTCAAGTTTTGAAAATGCTATTAACTGCAAGTGCTAGACTTAGTGTATGAACTGATTATGCTTCTCTTCTGCTGATATTAGTGAGATACTTCAAAAATTTTGTTTGTTTCCATTGTAAATTCCACTTTCTTTTCTCTCGCTGCAAATAATGGCAGAAGACGACTTTGTCTGCCGTGTTTTTCTACTAACTACTTGTAAGTGGCCAGGTACTATGACAACCCTGAGCATTTAAAGGAACTCGGTGGAATTGAGATTGGGAAATATGTAGCTGGTGGTATTGTCGTTTTCAATCTCGAGACAAAGCAAGTTAAATGGAATGTACAACTAGATCTAAGTACGGATACTGGAAAATTTCGTGCATATGTATATTCTTCCCCAACTGTTGTCGATTTGGATGGTGATGGGAACTTGGACATTCTTGTCGGAACTTCTTATGGCTTGTTCTATGTTTTGGATCACAAGGGTAATCACCCAGACTACTTCTACTGCATCATTATTTTCTTATTCTAGACTTAATGCTTGTAGTACTGTCTAACTATTTCTCCAGAGGTTTTTCTGTTTCTACGTTTATGACGATGTCAGAGATCTGCATATTGTTCAGTAGTATTAATGCTTGACAATAACTACCACAAATAATATTGCCCTTGTCCAATGCAAGGGCACCTCGTTTCCTTTTTTTTTTTTTTTTTTTTGCATCTGAACAACACACCCTCTAATTTCTGGGTCTTTAAGAAAATATTCTCCATGCTTGTTGAGCTTGAGCATATTAGAGTGCACCACCTTGCCCACTGACTGCTAGGTCTAAGGATGGCTAGTTCCTGGTGCTTGTCATTCCTCCTAAGCCAACTGTCTTTGGGTTCAATTTAGTTCACAGATACTTTTCAGAATGCGAGTTGTGATACCGAAGAGAAAATTCACGGAGATAACTAATTGAGTTGACACCTTGTGTCGTTCGTTTAGTGTTGAATTTGCATACATGGCACTTGCCAAAGGATTGATGTAGTGGATGGATGGTTTTCAGACTCCTCTTGTTGAGATGGATAATTAATCCAAAAAATATGATGCGAATCAAACAAAAATTCAGAGAAGACGAACATAACTTACAAAACAAAATACGCAAAAAATGTTAAAGAATGGAGCTGCCATGTCCCCTGCCAAAATCTAAACTTAATTTAAGGGACACGCCACTTGACGTGTCCTATACATTTTACTGCGTGTCCCTGTGTCCTGACAGGGATACTGTGACCCAATGGAGTATCGGTGCTTCATAGGTAACCGCGTTTGATACTTGGATATGTTCCATTCTTTTTGGTGATCGGGTGCTGATGTATCTGCACTGATTCAGGCAAGGTGAGGGAACACTTTCCTCTTGAAATGGCTGAAATTCAAGGAGCTGTAGTTGCAGCTGATATCAATGATGATGGCAAGATTGAATTGGTCACTACCGATGTACATGGAAATATTGCTGCATGGACTGCTCAAGGAAAAGAAATTTGGGAAGCACACATCAAAAGTCTTGTTCCACAGGTAAGATGTAGTATCTTATTCCCTTTAATTTGGTTGCTGTGTGGATTGGTAATTTGAAACCATAAAAGTGATCTCACGCACATTATCCGCTTCCTTAATAAATACTTTTGTTCTCCTAAGGGACCCAGCATTGGTGATGTAGACGGGGATGGCCATACTGAAGTTGTAGTCCCAACACTGTCGGGGAACATATATGTTCTAAGTGGCATGGATGGATCGGTTGTACGTCCTTATCCCTATAGAACTCATGGGAGAGTGATGAATCAAGTTCTTCTAGTTGACTTGAGCAAACGTGGGGAGAAAAAGAAGGGTCTGACTTTGGTTACTACGTCGTTTGATGGTTACTTGTACCTGATAGATGGACCTACATCATGTGCTGATGTAGTGGACATTGGTGAAACTTCGTAAGATCCTTTCAATCCTTAATTACCTCAACACATCAACTCTTCTATTTTTTATCTGAAACTCAGCTGAAATTTGAAATGTTAACATGACAGATATAGCATGGTATTGGCAGAAAATGTTGATGGTGGAGATGATCTCGACCTTGTCGTGACAACAATGAACGGCAACGTGTTCTGTTTCTCCACCCCAGCTCCACATCATCCTATCAAGGCAGAACGGAACTTTTATCTGATTTGTTCTTGTTATAATCACATCCATAGTAACTTCATGTATAAGTGGATTATAAGTTTTTGTACATTTTCAGGCATGGAGAGCACATAATCAGGGACGGAACAACGTTGCTAATCGCTTCAATCGTGAAGGGGTTTATATTTCGCCTTCTTCCAGAGCTTTCCGTGATGAAGAAGGCAAGAGTTTCTGGGTTGAAATTGAGATTGTAGACAGATACAGGATTCCATCTGGGTCCCAAGCACCATATAATGTCACTGTAAGATGTACCCTCCTACCTTGGTAAATTTTGTCGGTTTTATCTCCTATAACGACTGATTCTCTTAAGACTCCTCCAATCTCTCACTTCTTTTGCCCCATGCCGGTCTCATAATGGTGATTTGAACTGTTTATCCCATTGGCCCTTCCGAGAAGAACGTAGCTGTGTTTTAAAATGGATGGCAAATTTGATTTCAAACTAAGCAATCTGTTGAGGAAAACAAAACACGATTTGTGCTTGTGTCTGTTGAAATCAAGATTATGTTTTTGCATAGATAGTCTAGCTGGACTTACGAGATGAATGGTTGACGTTAATGTCTGGAATGGGCAAAAAGAAAGGCAAACGATTTGAGGAGTCTTCAGTGGATTTGGTTAATCTTTCCATTTATCTGATAATTTTATGTTGCTTGAAAAAAATGTAGACAACCTTGTTAGTTCCGGGCAACTTCCAAGGAGAGAGAACGATAAAGCAAAACCAGATATTTGATCGCGCTGGAAAATTCAAGATTAAACTTCCAACCGTGGGAGTAAGGACCACGGGAACAGTTTTGGTGGAGATGGTTGACAAGAACGGATTATATTTCTCAGATGAGTTCTCCCTCACATTCCATATGCACTACTACAAATTATTGAAGTGGCTTCTTGTCCTCCCTATGCTTGCCATGTTTGGTGTGCTTGTTATCCTTCGTCCGCAAGAGGCCATGCCATTGCCCTCATTTTCACGAAACACTGACTTGTGATAATTAGCACGTTACAGATTCAATCACAGAATTGCCAAACCTCATGGAATACATGTGTGTGTTGACCAGTGCCCGAATCATCGAATAGGAAAATGAGAAACATTGGACGAAACGTTTGCATCACAGAGGAAGTGAATGAGGTCATGTTGGTTGAAACAGGTCTGAATTGAGATTCGAATATACCATGTTAAGCCTGTTGGTATGTTTTCGGACCTAGTGAGTTCTTTGTTCACCATTTTTTGCGTTATCCGATGTAATTTTACTTTTTTGACCGATTGTGAGGTATAATCTTAGGAAGAAAATTGATATTTATTTACTCTCTGATGTCTCCAGCAATTTTTTGTTTGAAGTTTCTCAATGAATTTCTCTGGGTTCATGGGTTTGGCCCTGAATAGTTTTCAAGTAGCTGGTCAGCTTAATGAATTGAACTGAAGACATAATATTGTACATTCCACTGAACCATCACAGGCTTAGCCGAAGTATGGGCAACCTTGACATCATCTCTCGAAAGCTTTGTAACTGCCGCATACCGAAACATTTGATTACATCCAGAATTTCTAAGCTTCACAAAAACCTCAACTGTCTCCATACAACGTAAGGCTCGCACAAGACTTGGACAATCCGTGAGAACCTCAACTCTTGAGACAATCCGTGAGAACCTCAACTCTTGAGAACCTCTTACTAGAAGCCCAACGCAAGGCATTTAAGAACCGCCGAAGCCTCCACCATCATGGCGGAAGTAGGCAAAAACCCTTCTAACTTCCTTCTCCTGGGCAAAAGTGGCCTTAGACAGAGCGCATCAAGCCGCTGGGTTGGGCTCCCATCCAGTTTAGTTTTTGCCAATGCGTGGACAAGATCACGACAATCCCTTTTAAGATCCATGGCTTGCTTGTTGCCACTCATAGACCAACCAAACTCACACTTGTTCTTCTTTCTTTTTTTCTTTTTCGATCTTCAACAATCCCTATTTTACTCCCGCCAGTAACTGATACACCTGTTACGTAGAGGTTTTGGGATGTTAATTTCCCTAGAGATGATGTTAATGTAGGCATTTTATATATTTTCTTTGATTTAATTTCTCTCTCCATCCCAAACACCACTCGATTGCGCATACACCAGATTGCCCACATGACACACGCTGCGGCCAACTGATCTGGGGCCGACTTAGGCCAACCCAAAGGCCACTCCTTTACGGCTCCAATGGATGGAGTAATTTCAAGAGAAAAGAAAAGAAAATGTTTTGATTTCTAGCCAAATCACTCATTTGGATTAAGTATTCTTGTGAGTTGAGAGAAATGGGGAGAAAAGTTTAAAAATAAAAGGTTTTGATTGGTTCATTCCCTTTCTTATTGGTGAGATTTGATGAAAAATGACTTCATTTTCTTGTTTCACATTTTCTCACCATCTAAAGGGATTGTTAACGACATTAGATAGGATCACCAACATGGAAGTATAGCCCAAAGATTGGAAGCCCGGCTGGCATAACCTCTGGCCTCTTGGCAGCTTCACAAGCAAGCAAAACAGAGAGAGGGTCAATTCTGTGCAACACCTTCCAAAAAAACAATGCCACCTTCCTCCATACATCCACAGACAGGGCCGACTCAAACGTTTTTAGTGCCCAAGGCCTAATAAAAAAATGTGCCTTTAAAGAGTTACTAATAATTACTAGTAACAATTTTTACAATAACAAGCACAATACAAGAAAGTCAAACCAATATAAAGTTCTACTGATCATTACATACGAACACAAAATACGAGATCATCAAAGTTTTTGGGGTGGGTTTGGGGGGAAGCGATTTTGGGGAGGTTTTATTCGGTGGTTTGGAGGAAATGATTTTGGGGATTTAGTGGGTTGGACACTTGGGCTTATTGGATGGTGGGTTGGGCTAACTCTTTACCTCTAATTGGTCATTTTTTTCATTCTATCGGGCTTAAAAAGAAGGGAAAATGACGGCCAATGACATGTTTTGATAATTAATACCCGTCAAGAACATTTTCAACATTAACAAATGTTCTCAGTATGTCCTTGGCGGGTATTAATTATCAAAATACATTCTTGGCCGTCATTTTCCCTAAAAAGAATACTACTCAAACCCAAATAGTAAAAATATTAAAGTTCCCCAAAAATTTAGAGCTTTTGGGATACCCAAGGCCCGGGCCTCTTGGGCCTTGGGGTTTAGCCGGCCCTGCATCCACTTCACCACCATTCCAGCCCGTATGCTCATTGAGCGAAGCAAAAAGCAGCGGTGACAAATAGACGGATTTGGTACGGGTTTGAGCGGATTGAAATAGATTATGGGTTGAATACACATACACAGGGACAAGAAGCGTTGCTAATCGCTTCAATCGTGAAGGGATTTATGTTTCGCCTTCTTCCAGAGCTTTCCGCGACGAAGGCGGCAAGAGTTTCTGGGTTTGAAATTGAGATTGTAGACAGATACAGGATTCCATCCGGGTCCCATGCGCCTTATAATATCACTGTTAAGATGTACCCTCCTGCCTTGGGTAAATTTTGTCGGTTTTAGCTCCCACAAAGACTGAAACTCTCTTGAGACTCCTCCGACCTCACTTCTTTTGCCCCACCCCTGTCTCATAATGGTGATTTGATTTGAACTGTTTATCCCATAGGCCCTTCCGAAAAGCCGTTGAGCAGTGGGAGTAAGGGACCAGGGGAATAGTTTTGGTGGAGATGGTTGACAAGAACGGAGTACATTTCTCGGATGAGTTCAAGCAAATACACGAAAATTAAACTGACATAGAAAAAAAGAAATGTTGCAGAAAACCAGCCGGTGTTGGTACCCGGGGCGTCCCATAATGCGAAGGGCTGGTGCAGGTGTGATCGCGCAAGAGGGAGCGTGAATGCGTCTTTTAAAAACCTCATAAACAATTAAAATTGGTGAGAAATAGAGTCCTATTTTCCCTTCTCTCACTACAGACAGATGTTTTTTTTTTATTTATTGTTAGAGAGATATAAAGAAAATTAGTATAAATCTCCCTCTCCCCTCTCTCCTAGGGTTTGAGTTCTTCGTCAGATTAGGGATCGAGCCAATCAATCGGTGCTTCAATTGTGTGAGAACTCATCGATACATGTGTATACACTGCTCTATACTCCTCTCTCTTTCTCTCTATCTCATTTTGGGAAAATTGGATTCAGTTTGCATTAGAAGCCACACCTTGCTTCCCGTATAAATCAGTGGGTGGTGGTGGAGAATTTGAGGGGGGGTGTTTTTTTTCCTTTTGAAAGTGCATCTTGAAGATGCGAGATGTCTTTCTAAGACGCACTTCCAGTATGTGTTATTTGCTTGCGTGTAATTTTTTGTTACGCAAGCTTTGAAAATTGATATCACGCATTTTGATAATGCGTGATGGACTATTTTTGCGAAACGTTTGAAAACATGAACATTTTGCTAATTCGTTTCTAAAATTTGGACACATTGGCGAAAAACTCTACAGCGATTCAGGCTTAACAATGTGGACAAGAAGCCTAGTTATTGTAATAAATTCATGATGAAGATTTGTCATGAATTAGATCCGATATGGGCATCTGAATCCGAACCCAATATGGATTATCAGATTGACGTTATCAGATTAAGATCGGGTTTTTTTTTAAAGGGAAAATGATGGCTAAGGATGTGTTTTGATAATTAATACCTGCCAATAATATTTTCAGCATTAAAAAATATTCTCAGCTTATTCTTGACGGGTATTAATTATCAAAACACGTTCTGGGCCGTCATTTTCCCCTTTTTTTTATCAGATCCGGATTGGATCAGGTTTATTATTGACGGGCCTAAATTCCTCCATTGGGCCAGGCCTAAATTCCTTCTGTGGGACCCAAAGTTCAATCCCATTTCGGAAACTCGTAACGTACACTTGATTTTGCACTGATTTCCCGCCCTATATATCGCTCCCTCCACTGTTCAGTGAAGTCAGCTTCTCTCTCTCTCTCTCTGGTTAGGGCTTCCCATCAAGGATGAAACGAAATCGCAAGCTCAAGAAACCAGACACGTCTTCCAAGGTACATTCGTATCATCTTGGAACACAGTCTATCCCCTGCATTCAAAACCCTAACCTCTTCCTAGCACTTCAATACGCTAAAGTATTTGCTTGAATCCACGGCAACATTGTTCCTATAACTTCACCAATGCGATTCCCACTGTTTGTTTTGGTTTGTAGCTAATTTTTGAAGAAGTGATTGGATCAATGGACCTTTGCCTAAATTAATTTTTTTTCTAAACGTACACGATTTAAAGTGAATTTTTATTTATCTTTTTTCGGTATTTGTAGGATTAATTGTTCTTCTCGTCGAGAGGAATTTGAAAAGTATAAAAATATAGAGAAAAGTAGAAAAAGTTCATAGAATGACACGGAAGATAACTTTTTTGAACTCTTACCATCTTTAATCGATTAAAAGTTATTTTTTTATTTTTCTTTTTGTGAATATTTTCGGAATTAATTGTTTGTATTGACGGGAGCAAACGGAATAGTAGAGAAGTATAGACTCAAGTTAGGTCAAACAAAAACGACACGAAAGACATTTTTTTTGAAATTTTTTCCATATTTAGTGAACTTTTTGCGATTTTTGGTCATAATTCTTGACCTTTCAAAGATTAATACAAAAATTTTGACCCGAATCTAAAAAATGACTAACAAAAAAGAGTAAAAAAGAACCTCTAAATTTAGACCAAAGTGGACTGACACTCAATTCACTGATGTACTTGCTTGCATATTCATCTAAGTAGACGGCTACATTGTTGTTATAGCTTCACAATGCGATTGTCAACAGTTTGTTTCGGTTTTGCAGCTGATTTTGAAAGAAGTCATTGGACTGACTACGAAGAATGCGAATGGATTGGCTTCGAATACTTTCAGCCCGAACTGTGTTTATGTGGCGGGGTGTGTTGTGGTGGTTTACAATGTGGAAACGGACACCCAATCCCACTGCATGGTGTCCAATAGAATGCCTAAGCCGTTGAGCTGCGTTTCCATTTCCAAGGATGGGTGCTTTGTTGTGGCTGGAGAGGTAGGATTGTATTGTTCATCTAAGATTTATTGAGTTGGGTTGAATTGTAGATGTTCAATCTTATCTTATGAACAACAAAAATTTGAGTTAGCTGTGTCAGTTTTCTTGGGTTTGGGGTGATTAAACTTGAAGAAAATTAGAGGACTTTGTCGCATGCACCTACTGTAACTATGAAGTTTTTACATGTGAAAATGATGTCAATAGAAATAAGAGGCCTACTTATACAGAGAGTAACATAGGTAGGCCTTTCAAAAGTATACAGTTGCAGTTGATATCTCTGTGGTGGAATGCTGGAAGAATAGTGTACTGACCTCTTCCTTTTCAGTGTATTTTCATATTGCTCGCCTGAATTTGTTTAACATAATGTTGCAGTCAGGCCATCAGCCTGCAGTGCTAGTATGGAACTGCGCGAGCATGGCTTTATTATCTGAACTGAAAAGCCATCAATATGGAGTGACGTGTACTGGTTTCTCACCTAACGGTTAGTTTAAACAGTCAGTTGGATCTTCCACACTTGCAAGATGTTTTCGTTATACTTCTTGCTCCTTGTGGAAATGCCATCATCATGATGATGTCTCCATCTTTTTTTATCCTTTTGGTAATGAAGCTTCTTATCCTTCCTTTATAGGCAAATATCTAGTTTCAGTTGGATTTTCTCAAGATGGATACATTTGCCTCTGGGATTGGCGAAATGGGGTGTTAGTTTCAAAGGTTAAAGCGTGTTCATCTTGTTCTTCTGTTGAATCGGTTTGCTTCTCATCAGATTCAAAATTCATTGTGACTGCTGGGAAGAAGAATCTGAAGTTATGGAAAGTTGGGATATCGATAAGACCTCGTGCAAATGTTGGGGTCAAGTCTTTGGTTATGCATGGGAAACCCATGAATATCGGTTTCCAGAAAGGATACTCATTCATAGCTGTTACATCTCCCTTTTTGATTAACAGTGGCCTTGTTAGCAGTGATCAGGCTGGTGAAAATTTACCTATCTATGGATTGACCGATACAGGTGGCTTAGCTTTCGTTTCTATATATTTGTTGTGTTTTAGATATTTCATGTCTTTAAATACTCTTTCTTTCATTTACAGGTGTTTTATGCCTTCTAAATTCTGGGTTGTCTATACGAAATTCAGTGGACTTGAAGGTACATGTAACATATGATTGCTAATCCAATCAAGTAGTTGATACGAATGCCAATTGTTAAAGAATCTGGCTCAAAACAAATTGCCAATGAGTGGAGAGGCCGCCCTGGCTCATGTACTAGTTTTGGAGGTTATAACTAAACAATGTGGGACAAGCCGTACTAGCCAAATAGTTACGGGCTTAGTGCTGGTGGAACGGTGGTTGTAGTTTCTGTTTAACTTGAGCTCTTTTGCAACTTTTAGAAGTTGAACCTGTCCGCATAATCTATGCACGTCACAAGCTATTTATTTTCTTTATCTGGCTATAGATACTGGTACTCATGCCATGAGTTGCAGTGTTGCGTACAAACCATGAGTTGCAAAATGGGAAGTGAAACCGTTTCTTGGGAATCATTGTCTTTTCTTTTGTTTTCCTTTTTGTTCTTGCAGTAGTAAAGTGTTCACTTACTGTTCTTCTAAGATGAATAAGAAATAAAAGTGAAAACAACATAGAGGGTGCCTGAATCTGATCATGAATCACGATTATGCTGCTAATTCATGGCGTAAAACACTACGATGTGTTGTGTATCTTGAGGAATTTGTTGTGCTTGTAGTTGCATCCTCAGGTTTCTCAGTATAGCAGTTTTTGCAATTATGGCGTCCAAAACTGGATGCTAAGACAAAGTGATACAAATATGATTATGTACCTGACATAAATGGAATATTTTGGAACACCGCTTGCCGGCAACTATCAAGTTGTCGTAGCTCCTGTCTCCTGAAATGTACTGAGATAACCTGCTGCAAAGCTCTTCAGGATATCATTCTCATGATGGCTGTCACCTGCTATTTCAATAATTTGTGGCACCTACTGTTCAGGTTAAGAAAGCTTTTGCACTAACTGCATCCAACAAGTTGATTGCTTGTGCATGCAATGATGGAGTCGTAAAACTCTTCACCATCGAGTTCCTTAAATATTCTGGAAGTTTACAATACACTGAGGCGAAAAGACGTGGGGCGGCAGACAATAAAGAGTGCCACGGAATAACCAGCAAAAAAGAACTTCAGTCGTTGTCCACTCTTCCTCATGCTCTTGCTTGTCAATTCTCGACCTCCGAAAAGCTTGGTTAGTAAGCTGTCGTCATAGTTGGATTCACCTTTTACCTATGGTTATTGATTACTGTCTTTGTTCACAGTGGTTGTCTACGGAGACCACAGTCTGTACATATGGGACATTCGTGACGTAGACAAGGTGATTGCTTATATCTTGGTATTTCTCACCCATTACGTGTTTCTCAATATGGTCTTGGCTTCCTTTACCATCCGCCCTTTCTCTGGATTTCTGATTGGCTTATTAGTAACCTTTCCTCCCCCCCCAAAAAAAAAAAAAAAAAATCCAGGCTACCAGGTGTTCTGTTCTAGTTTCACACAGTGCATGCATATGGGATATTAAGAATCTTCCCTGTGAAAATATGCATGATTCATCTCTGGCATGTGCGGCTAGAGGTTGTTCGGGTGGTGTTTCTTTTGCAACATGTTCTGCCGATGGAACCATAAGGTTTTGGGATCTTGCATTGCAACTTTTTACCTCCGTGAATGACCCAACTCTTGCTACAAGCCACAAATTTCTATTGGCTAAGCAGGATAAAGCTACATGTTTAGGTAATCACTGTGTTGCAAAGCCTTTACAGGGGCATAGGTTTATATGTCATCTGTACAAGTATATGTATGCTAAATATGCTGCTGTTAGATTATAGCTGTTCTCAGTTCTTTGATGTGTTTCTATTTCCATCTGCAGTTAGTGCTGGAGTTTTTGAACGAGATTCTGTGGAGCTAGGAAATAGCACTCCTGGGTTGCGGTCAATGGCAATTAGTTCAGATGGGCATTACCTGGCTGCTGGAGATTGCCAGGGTAACCTCCATATCTATAACATACACACGTCCGAATATATCTGTTTTCAGGTAAATGTAGGCACGTATCTGAAATGCCAAAATATCTCCTTGTTAAACACTAACAACATGATGGACATGGGGTTTGCTTTTTCTTATTCTATGTGCTTTCAAGTCTACACAAATGATCAGTAGTGTTGGGGATTATATGGCAGGATACTCATGATGCTGAAATCTTATCATTAAGCTTTAGTTCATCAAGCAAGACGAACGCTAAATCTGGAAAGAGTTTAGAAAGCCGTTACTTTCTTGCTTCTGGGGGACGAGATCGGATGATTCGTCTTTACGATGTCAAAAGGTTAGGTAGTAACCCGTTTGAGATTTTTAGGTGTAGAATGTATCTTTCAATTCACCAATTATAGTTGTTTTCTCCAGGAATTTTGATGTCATTGGAAGTGCCGATGATCATTCAGCTGCTGTCACATCTGTAAATCTGACTAGCAATGGCTATAAAATTCTAAGTTGTAGTGCTGATAGGTGAGTTCCTTTAAAAAAAGGTTCAAGTTGTAGTAGGGGTAGGTGATTCTTATACAGCAAGTTGGTTCTTGGAAAGTTTAATAAGCCCTTTGATTGAAAGAGAATAAGCGGTATTCTGACGTTGCTTAGAATATCGCCGAGGCCTCTTCTAACTTCCAAACAGAAGAAAGAGAACCACTTGAAGAAACAGGGCGTAACCTAATGAATCCAAGTCAGCTTGAATTGAATTTACTATTTAGATGAAGCCTATACTCTTACTCCCAGCGACTGTGTTGGTTAAGTTATTGAATTCAACAGATAACTTGGTTCAAATTTTTATTGTGTTGTCTGGTGAAACTACCTGCCTCTGATCCAATGTTTTGACACATCTTATCATTGCAGTTTCTATAAGGCCAAATGGCACGCTTCATTTCCAAGTGCAGTCCGACTACATCTATGTGATGTTTCATGTCTGTTGCTTGTTGTAGGACTCTGGTTCATGACGTTGCAATTACAGAAAGCGATTGTATTATTTGTGATCTTTATCATCAAATGGAAACTTATGGCACTGTCTGTGACATGGCTGTAGATCCTACTATGGAGATTGCTGTCACAGTGGGGCAGGTAAAAGTACATTTTTAAGTAAACAAAGTGTCAACTTCCTTGACTGTCTTCTACTACTAGCTGTAACACTTGTCATCTCTTGTGCACCATAGAAACTGAATCGAGGCTGTCTGGCCTTGCAATGTAACAGAAATATATAATGAAATTTCTTGCATAGTGGCTGTTACTTGGGGCTAATGAGTAAGTTCCACTGACAGGATAAGAAGATAAATGCGTTAAAAATTGCTACTGGGAAGCTTATTAGATCATTTAAGCAAGAGGGCAATTTGGGAGACCCAGTAAAGGTGAGCTACGTAAGTATAGTTAGCTGAGCATGATTATACCTTCATCACGATGATCTAATGTTGTTGCAAACTTTTTTGATAGGTAATTGTGGATCCAAGCTGCAGTTTTTTGGTTTGCTCTTACTCAAACAGGTCAATCTGCATTTATGACTTATTTACTGGGGAGATTGTTGCCCGAGCAGCGGGGCATGGTGAAGTTGTAACTGGCCTTATTTTTGTTCCTGACTGCAAGCACATTATTTCTGTGAGTTATTACTTCTGTTTATTTATGTTAGAACTGTGGCTCATATGTTAAGCATGACGAGATACTAAGGAGTATTTTTGGGATACAGGCAAAATACCAGGTTAGGGTTAGCATAGAGTAGGTATAAATACTCTATGTTGTAAACCCTATTTCGTAACTGTGATAATAAGAACAGTAGCCGCTCTCGCTCCCGTGGACGTACCCGGTATTGGGGAACCACGTATATCTCTGTGTTGATTTCTTTACTGTTTATACTGGCAAATCGTGCGTGTGTGTGTGTCGATCCTAACAATTTATGTGACTTATGCTGTATTGCATCTAGGTCATGATAGACTTACCTACTTTTTTGATAAACTTACCTACTTACAGGTCATCCCTGGTTATACGTGCCCTACTGCCCTTAGGGTGACATGTCATCTAAGGTTTCACACCGTTCTTCCTGTCAAGTTTAAGAACTATATTGGCCAAAAGAGACCTACAAGTTGCATTGTCATTGGACTGTAAAAACTGGGGCCACCATTCCCAATAAAGTGCCGCCACCTCAGTTGGTTCGCAAGTAGAAATTTTGGTCCAGAAAGCTTCAGTCTCTAGTATAAGGAATCCAAAAGCTGTAAAACAATATCCCTGCTGTTTAGCCCCCATACTTGTCGAATTTCATTCAGAAGTTCAATTCTGTTTTTTCAGGGAAAATGAGCAAATCTAGGATGCTTCTTTGTTTGTGCTTGCTTCTGCTTCCGTTTACCCCTTCTGTCATCATTAATGCTTCATGATATTTCAAATATTCAGGTTGCTGGTGATGGTTGTATTTTTGTTTGGCAAGTGCCTATTCCTTTGTCTTCAAAGATGCTGCATAAAATTAAGGAAAAGTCCATGCCATTTACTCCAACAAGCATTGTTCAGCCTGTATGTTTAAGTGGAATCAAGTATCATGAAGAGGATGACCACCAGTGCAAAATCCGTCCCGAAGAAGTGATACTGCCAGAATGCCCCAAAACATTAAGTCAAAAACATTTTTATCAAAGAGTCAGTCTTCCAGAGACTTCAGCATTTAAGTTTAGCATTTCCAGACTCCCCAAGTGGGCACAAGCCAAAGTTACTAGCCCGCGGGTCATGCCTATAGATCCCGACTATATCTCATCCCAGGTAATCCTAAATGGGAACATGCCCAAAGATTAAAAGGTGTCACTTAAAATTCTCGAATCTTCCCACTTCTGTTATTTGTTTTAACTCTTTTTCTTGAGACTGTTGAGTTGCCTCAGGATTCTCAAAAAAACTGATTTTAAAACGTTCTCCATCCCCACTCCCAGAAGGAATTCTGTATGCTTTGTAAAAATGTTTTACAGTCAATAAAGTTTGAAGCACAACCTTGTTCTCCAAATTTTAACAGTAATCCCCATTATGTGGACTCCTACTTGGCAACACTTGTACCTTCCCCAAATGAAGTCTTTAGATGCCTTATTCTTCCCAACCAGACTATTTAAACTTCTTGAGCTTATGTGTGGGAGAAGGACAGCGACCAACTAAATTTCTGATAGTGGTTTAATGTACTTCCTAGGGTCTTAACTTCTATTGATCCTGAAAGGATTAACATGCCCTGCAAATTTGAGGTTCTGATTTATCTCTATTCTCCTCACTTTTGATGTTGATACCAGCAAGCTAGACTGAAAGTTTTCTCTCCCCTGCCCTCGGTTGGCAGTCATAGGGGCCCTGACGTTCAAACTCCGTCTACACATGAAGTCAAAGGAAGTGAGCCATTTCTCGGTAGCATGTCGAGATATTCATCTGACAATGATACTACTGGCCATGGTTCTCGAATGCCCCAAGAAACCCATAGGTGAGCTTTCTTTAATTTTGCGAGCTGATTTTTGTTCTGTGAATGCATAGTTCTTTAGTTCATGTTCTCGTGGTTTCACTTTTTTAATTCAGGAAGAGCTTTGCTTTGGACAGGCGTTGGTTCACCATTCACACTGTTTGCTTGGATTTACTAAATTCCCCGGAGGTTTGGGACACGAAAGAAATGAAGGAAATGAAAGCGCCAGTGACAGTTCGAAGTATGTGCAAGGCAAAACTGTTATTTTAAAATGATGTCGTTTCTATCTTATGCACTAATGGAAGCAAGAAGCATGATGAAGGGAGATGTTGATTATATCAAGTTTCCAACAAAGTTTCATAGCTTGATGATTCATGATGTGCTCATTTAATTATTCCTTTTGTGAACAACCAGAAGTGCCCTTCATTCTCTCTGACTAGCTTTGTTATGCAACATGTTCCTGTGCTACAAATAAATAAGTGGTTGGTTAGCTTCAAAATTTTCGTGCACATACTACCCAGATGCTTTGTCAGGCCTGATTTAGGGTTAATACATGAGTTAGTGGCTGGCCTTGGTACAGTTGCTCTTCGTTTTACATACTCTTTAATGGTAGCTATTGAAATTGTGCTGCCATGCGAAACTGCATTATAAGTTTGTTGGTAATGACATTGCAGTTCTTGCCTGCGGGAAGTAACAAGTCTATAAAATCAATAACAAAGCGAGGTATCCCTGTTTGTTCCAAGCCTTGAAACTAACGTTTGGGTACACAATCAACTGGCTGGTACACAATCAACTGACTTTGTTTCTGTTGGGGATCAGGGGAGTCAAACGCACACAACACAGAGACAAGTATTTACGTGGTTCGGCTGGAATGCCTGCTCCACAAAGAAAACACAAATGTACAATAATATTTGGAGGGGATCGCAACACTCTCAGAGTCTCAAGTCTCAGCTCACTTTCTCACTCTTGCACTCCAGTTCTCACTATCTATGTAATAGCCTTACACTACCACACTTTACCAAGGGTACTAAGATTAGATTATCTAGGCCAAAGGGGGAGGGAGCGTGTAGCATTCAACTGATGGACATGGCACACCGACCAAAACCTCCTTCAATGTCCTGCAGCTGCTGCAGCTCTGTATCTTTTTTCTGTTGCTGTGCTTCTTATTGATCCAGGCTTCTAGAAGATGATTTTTGGTTTACCAATAATCCA
Organism: Rhododendron molle; assembly: GCA_025413875.1. Taxonomy (NCBI): domain Eukaryota; kingdom Viridiplantae; phylum Streptophyta; class Magnoliopsida; order Ericales; family Ericaceae; genus Rhododendron; species Rhododendron molle. The sequence continues at coordinate 47,497,353 of CM046392.1, forward strand.
CAGTTTCTGATTAATCGTGTTGCCTTACCATATTAAAATGCACAATGACTGGGAGAGCAAAGTAGATAAAAACCTAGTCATGACTCCTGAGCACTGCAGGCAAAGACAATATATAACTCAGTTATTAGAGATCGTAGGGGAATTTATTTCATTCCTTCTATCCTGTCTTAATTGTAGAGTAATTGTTTTCATGCAGAGAAAGACCGAGCTGTGGAGATGACAAGTGATATCGAGGTTATTGAAGTCTCATCCAGGGATCCTGATGTGAATAATTTGGAGGAAACTGCTTTTGGGCTTAGTAATCATGTTGATGCGAAAGTTGCCTCTTTAACAGAACAAGCTAGACGAAACAATCCTGGTTCAGCAAGCCATAACAGTGACCGATTCAAGATGGATAATGCTTCTGCATGCCAGGAGGTAGCCGTTTTAGAAGTTTCAGAACCATTTCAGTCAGAAACAACTGAAAATGCGGTACAGGCAACGATAAACGTCAACGCCTCATGCATACGATCTCGAGAAAAGGATCCATTTAAGCGGAACCTTGGCCATTCGTCAGCAAAGATTGAGGTAGGCAGTGTCCTTGCATAGGTGATCAACCTTCTCTAGATAGTAACTTGAGGAAGTATAATACTCACACACTATTTGAGATTGCAGGATGCATCCAAATATGGTCCCTTGCTATGAGGGTTAAAACGAACAACTCCTAGATAGTTTTCTTAACTGGAAGAACTACATTTCTGTTTCAACCCCCAATTGGAACTTAGAAGTTGATGCAGCAAATTACTTGTCAACTGCTAATCAAAATTTCTTTAACTTATACTTGGGTAGCTTCAGCCATTTCTCCTAAAACAGTAATTTTATGAATAATAGTTCAAAGTTTAGGTATGTAGTATTGGTCTGCATTTCCTTTAATCTGAAGTTCTGCGGTTACATGTTTGTTTTCCTCTGTAATTCTAGCCATAGATGGATTAAACAACACCCCAAGAGCTGGGCAATTTTTTTTTGTGGTCCAAAATGGCTATTGATGTGAAGTCAGATTAATATGTGTGCTTAGTTTTATGTTTATGCTTCACGGGAGACGACCTATTAGTTACATAAACATTGCACGAAGTCTATCTTTATGTGTATTCTGTGTTTAGACAGGGGAAAGGAAGTCGTCAGCTAGGAGAAGCTACTCGGGACAATTCATTCTGCGACAGGACCTTCTTAGAGGCCATAAAAATCTTTTTGAAACACCCAGTAGGGATTTTGGTGGAGAAAGTATGAAACAGGAAAAAGAATTAACCTCACGTGTTACGTTGGGGGACCTTTCAGTTCTGGTCCACAAAGAATCTCAAATGATAGAGACTTCTGAACAGGTATGTCCATTTTCCATGATTACCATGAAGCCATCGGCAGCTTTACTTTCTAAATTGAGTATCCTGGAGGAACAATCAGACAAGCATGACAAAATTAAGAACTAATGTTGAATAAGACATTGTTGAGATTTTAATCATATACGGTCTTTTAAGCTTGGTACTTCGGGTCCATTTAGGGCTTGTTCGGTTGAGGTTTTTGGATTTTGAATTTGAATTTGTAATGATTACGGTAGGGAGATAGGGGTAATGAGTGTAAAGAGGTAGAGATAAAAATGAAGGTAGTGGTTGGAGATAGGGGTAATGAGTGAATGTTGGAGTAAGGTAATAATTTTAAATCCAAAACCCAATCCCTAACCGAACAGCCGTTAGTTTGTCAAGTTTTCAAACTCTCCATGCATTACTGAGGAAGTGAGAATAATCAGTTTTAGATATTTATTTCCCTTGGTACTACCCTAGGTTGGCTCTTTTCATTTGAACCATCTGAACAGATTTGAATAATTATAATTCTTTGGGTAATACTTGTGTTTTGGAGGAAGTCATTTTAAGATCACTGTGATTACAGGACCCGAAGAACTTGATGCCACAATTGGTGGGGTCACATAGTGTTCTCTCGCTAAGCAATTCGGCCGATTGCTCATCAGGTTACATTTCCGGTAACTTGGAATCTAGTTTTGAGGACTATGAGAAGCAGAATACAATCATCGCATGTAAAGAGGTCTTGCTCAATTTGGAGACAGCAGCTGATAATCTATTCCAGCTATTTTGTAGATTAGGAACTCTGGAAAACGGAGAAGAGATTACAAGAGTATCTGAGGCTCAGTTATACAGTGAGGCTACTGAGATCCTTCCATCAATAGCAAAGAAAGTTCATGCAGTGGCCAAACTAGTACAATCTGCCAACAATCCCAGAGGGGAAACTGACATGGACGTTTCAAGATTTGAACCTTTATTAGGAACGTTTGCTGAGAGTATATCTCAAAGGGTTGTAGAAATACTGAAGAACAACTGCAGCACTCTCTGACATGATTAAAATCAACCACTTGTGTACAGTGTCTTGATAGATTATTGCGCTACCATTCAAGGGACGCTCGCTCTGATTTCACAAAGGATTACTACAAACGACAAGACAGTAAGAAGACATATTCAGGTACTTTTCTTCTGATAAGTGGAACTGTAATGGATTTGTTTTGGTTAGAGATGAAGATTCTTGCTTTAAAGAGGTTACCAGAAAGAGGACTAGTATTACAGCAGTTGATGTTGGAAAAACAGTATATGCATGAACACCTTCTGTTGGAATTTTGAAAGTACAAATTACAGAAGTACTGAAGGTGGAAATGTATACCCAGTACTGAAAATACCCAGAAAATAAGCTAATACCTAAGGAGAAATCCGTGGCAAATTACAATGCTATGACACCATAATATTCCTCATTGTTAGAAACTTACAAGGTAATGTTTTCCTCATTTTCCATTAGTCTTCTGGGTTGCAATATGCTCTCATTTCTTTCCCAAATTCATCATGTCAGTTCTTGCACGTGGGGTAAAAAATTCTGTCCCAATTTCTGACCTCTTCCTGCCTAGTAGGCAGCAGGCCCAGTTTCATTGCTTAACCTCTAACAAAGCACGAGTAAATAGACAGAGCCCAACCTACATTGCCTAATATGTAAAACCCAGTCTGGATAGTGCTTTTTGGGTCCAATGGAGCCCAAACTCCACTGAAATGAATACCAAAATATATCAATGTATTCCCAAATATCTATTATGGAAACCCAGTCTGGGTAGTGCTTGCTGGGCCCAATGGAGCCCTCAGTTTCTCATGGCAATAGAGAAATGAATACCCATGTTTTGGTAGCATGCACTGAATTCAACAGGGCTGGGCTCCATATCTACGAAAGAAATCTCCCCAAAAGAAAGTTAGCAAAAATTGGATCTTTCCTGTTCGAACTCACCCTTTTCTCTTTCATCTACATCCTTTCCAACTCCCAACTCATTGGCCTCTCCACTCCACTTTAGCAGTAAAAAGGAAAAGGGAAAAGAAAAGCAATGTCCATCTATGCTTTTTCCCTATCCCTTCAGCCTTGATAACCATATTACACTGATGATTTTCATGCAGTTTTCTAGTATAAAAACTGTACAAAAGTTCTTTTTCCCTTTAATTTTTGTAATTTCAAGGCATGTCTGCGAACAATGCTGTTCTCTAAAAATATTATAATAGCAAACCTTAAGATCTGTTGGAATTTTGTAAATCCCTAAGAAGGTATGCCTAGAAGTTACCTTCTTGCCTGTCTTGCTTTAGTAACATGCCAAACTCTACATTCTTTCTTGGGATTCCTTCCCTGTACATGTATAATATATCATATAGCTTTCATTATGTTTTATGTAGTTGTAACGGTAAGGCCATGTGGTATCATAAGAGCTACTCAATTTGTACTGATCTTAGAATCTAAAGACTTAGATTAAACCGGAAATCATATCAAGTTTGGCGGGAAGGGATAAAAAGGTCATGTTGCATTGCTTTGTGGCACATTCAGTTGGATTCCTCTTCTTTCCACATGCATAAAGAATTTGATACAGAAATGCCATGTAAATGGAAGCTATATTACTGTTTCCTATTGAGGTAAGATGTGAACAAGGTTTTGAATAGGCATGTTGGGTCCAAAATTAAGACTTTTTTGTCCATGTGGTGGGCTGTCCATTCACTAGTTCTTTACTCGTAAAAAAGTCACTTATTTATTTGCACTATTATGTGGGGTGGGGTAAAGGACTCAATTGGATAGTCCTTTTGCATTCATTTATATATCTTTGGAATGATGGGGCACCCCTTTTTCATTTTCTTTACCTCTACAACCGCATTTGCATACTGATTTTTCTTTTTGTTTATTGCCCCCAAACAATGGAACCAGGTCATAGTTCTATTAGAACCAGATTAGAAAATCTTTGTCATAAGCATATTGTTTGGGTAATTATGGACATTGATGTTCTGAGGTCTATTACAAGACAACATTATTTGACATAATTGCTTAAGCAAAAAATTTGGAATCTGGGTGCGCGCGTGCGTTCTTTTCTTTGAATTATGCCATTTAGATGCTAATCTGATTATTTTTTTGGGTCACAGTAACATGATCTCAAATGCTTAAAAAAAATTGCATTGAATACTCTTTGATGTAGTTGCTTTCCAATTGTGATTGCACCATGGATACGTACACGGCTTTTTCTTAGATGGGAAATTTGTAATTTACTAGAGAGTTTCATAGTTTTAAGGAAGAACAGAACATTTAAATAAGAGGGAAAAGTATGCCCTCCAAACCATGATTGTCACCCCATTAATGGACCCCATTACCATGTGCTAATTTTCTTTGGAGCTCCATTTTTGGTAATGCACTGGGATAGGCAAAACCTTTCTCCTTTTCCCTCACCTGTCCCATGTAATACACCCCTTTGTTTACACGCACCTTGACTAATTCCTTCCACGATTCGGTCAAAGGTAGGCCATCCACGTCAGGACTAGGAGATTCACAAGAAATTTCTTTTTTGCTCCCTGACCCCAAATGAGACAACAATTAAGGGATAAAGTTATGATATAAAACGGAGCATGACATCTCATAATCACTCCAGTAATGGTGGCATAGCATCCTCATATTACCATGGGGATCTTATCACTGTCATTTGTCTTGTACTATATAACTATGTCCATGTTTCATATATGTAGAGACAGTGTTCTTGTTTAAATGCTTAAAGTGTATTTCCTCTTGTTCCTTTCATGTAGAAGATGACAAATGAGTAAAGAAAGGAAGGAAAGCTCATTCTCACTGCAATAAGATCAGAAGGCAAAACCCTACTGCTCTCTGACCACAAGAATCTGCAGTTCATAAAGAATTAGAAGGGTACGCTTTAAGATATTGCCGCAGATTTAAAAAGTGACATAATCTTAGGCTTTGCATGCTTGTAACAGTACCAAAGATATGTCCAAATGTTACTTTGTCACAATATATTAGTATTCTTCAAATTGGATCTGACATAAAGAGTATTTGGTGTGAATTTCCCACACATGGTCCTATGACTGAATCCTGCAATAATTTGAAATGGTATTTGATATATTGAACATGGACACCAAAATCAAAGAACAAAAGTATAACCATACTACATTATGAGCTTTCGTCAGTGGGATTGGTTTGCCCTTTTTGGCATGAATATTAAACCCAAGTATAGGTCTCATAAGTAGGTTTTTACTTTGTAGAGCATTAAGGTATCTCTAGATCCTTTACAAAAATGGGAAAAAAATGTATCTCTAGGGTAAAGTCATTTGTGTTGCTTTGGTATTCAGTTTATGTCTTACATAAATAATGATCAATAAATGTGAAGTAATTTCTGCTTTGCCTGGGGAAGTTCAAGAATGCTCTTATATCATTATCATGTTTAAGTCTCAACTCGAGTGTAATCCTTTCATGTAGGGTCCATACATAAACCACGTCTCAACTTGAGTTTTATTTGATCCTTGCGTGGGTCCCAACACTTTTATATCGGCATTTTTCAACTACGGGAATTAGTTTTTCTGGTGTATATAGTACTGTCCTTTAAATTTGGTTTTAACTTTTGGTAGAAAAATTTCTGTTTGATGCAATAATGAATGAAATATGGCCATGACTATGTCTCTATTTGATAGTGACTGTGGTGAACAAATCACCAAATCAAATCTTGTTATGGTGATCAAAAATTTGAAACATGGAAAATGATTCTCTGAAAACAGCGTTTGTGTCTACATGCGTTATGCATATAATGTTTTTTTCTAGTGGAAAACAAAGATGAGGTTGATTAGATAGGAATGGCCCACATATAGATAGTGGAGGGAGAATTTTTGTCTCAAATCTTTTATATCCCACTAGACAGTCTTAAATCAGCTTTGAATTTAGGAGTTATTTGATCAAAAAAACAAACAAAACTATAGAAAGACAAACCCCCTGGAGTGAGAAAATCTGGTAGAAAGGGAAAGAGAGACAAAGATTGAATCTTTGTATGCATAAAATACAGGAAAGGTAAAGGTTGATGACAGGAGATCACTTTTTATGCCTCATGCTCTCTCTCTCTCTCTCTCTCTCTCTCTCTCTCATATGCTCATTGTTTCATTCCATGCACAAATACATATGTTACATGCCAAGGCATGCCCTCAATCCCCACCAACCAAACCAAAGGCCCCATCAAAATATTTCTTACACCTATCTTTTTTATTTTAATTCAGATGAGGTTACACTCATATTGTTTTATTTAGTTCACTTTTCACCCATGAAAAGAATAACATTACTCCCTCCGTCTCTAAATAAGTGCTCGGCGCACAAATCTAGACCTTTAAAAAAATGCATTTGCTTTGTTAAAAAAATCAATTTTTTTTCACAAATCAATAGATGGCAATGAGTTCTATTAGATTGTGGAAAAAAATTAGATTTTTTAACGAAAAATATGCATCTTTTGTAAGGCCTAGTTTTGCGCGCCGGAGATTTATTTAGGGACGGAGGGAGTACGATTTTATGAAAATCATAATGCATAAAGAATTAAATGATAAAAAAAAAAGTGTGTGAGATTTAAAGAAAGTCGTTTCTTTAATTCAAAATAGTGTAAGAATATAGACCAAAGTAGAAAAAAATTCACTAAAGACGATGTTAAAGACAATAAAAGACTGTCTTTTTCGACTTTGGTCTATATATTGTCTATAGCGTCATCTTGTATGATGTATTTTTTAAATTTGATCCGTATATTATACTTTTCCGATTCCAGACCAAAGTTGAAAAAAATTCACTAAAGACGACGTTAAAGACAATAAAAGACTGTTTTTTTCGACTTTGGTCTATATATTGTCTATAGTGTCATCTTGTATGATGTATTTTCAAATTTGATCCATATATTATACTTTTCCAATTTCAGACAAACGATTTGACGTAAAAATTACATACAAATCTTAAAAAAATTAAGAGAAAATAACAAAAAAAAAAAAAAACCCGTAAAAAATGAAGGCAAAAAGTTAGTTCAAATGGGCCCTAACACTTGTTTCTTTTCTCTCTCTCCCCCATGTCCATGTGAACCAATGAGAGTTTAATGGGCCCCCGTGATTCTGCAACCGAAAGAAGTGGGCCCGACAGGCCGGGCGATTGACGTTTGAAGCCGGCGGCCTGATCTCGTGAATCAGCGGCGGGTCTGATCCGACCAAGATTAGCCCATCATCCATCATGTTCGCATTTATTCACGTGGAAGGAACCAATTGTTGAAGGTGCAAACGAGGCGAGGCAAGCTTTGTAAAATTCCAACTCAAGCTCAGCTCACTTATATAGACAAGTCTAGCCCTTAATGAGCTAAACCCCGGTCAGTTAGTGAGCGAGCCAAGTCTCGAACTGTCGCGAGCAGTTCAGATCATTTGTAGATTATCCAAAAGAAAATCGAAAAGTCTAAGCACACAAATAAAGTAGTAACAAATTTACACAGATCACAAGTGGGGCCCATTACGGATTCTACAAAAACAATCCTAGCCATTCATTAAATTCAAAATTAGCTCAATAAGATACATGTAAGTGCTCGATCCAATCACATAATTTTTTGTTCAGATTTGGATCTAAATGAAAAGTTATATGATTTAATCGAGCACTTACATGTATCTTATAGAGTTGATTTTCCGCGAAGACACTCGAAAAAATACTTTGAAGTTAATAAATGTCTCGAAATATTTGTATGGGACCTACAGTGAAATCCATGTCGATATCTGTGTAAAATATGTTCCTATTTTATCTGGGTGGATAGCATAGCTCAAAGAAAACATAAATGATATGAGTACAGTAAAAGCTGCAGCTTGCACGGATCCATTTTGGACCCGTTTTAGATCACATAAAGATGATCAGAAAATTTTGAAGCAAAATTGGATGTTTCGTAAATGTCCTTACCGATATCGAAATGAGATATTTTTTACATAGACCATAAAAAATAAATTTTAAACGAAATAATCTGACTCCGATCATTTTTGTGACATCTAAAACGGGCCTAATATGGATCTAACACCTCTGCAAAGAAAATGATAAGTTACTATATGAAGAGTATACACAGACGTGTATATTCGTACATGCACGGTCTAGGGGCTATAAATATTCTGTGCGGTGATTCGTGAGAAACCACGTGTACGTGGGCCACCAAATGATGTGTCTAAAATCTAGTGGAGTAATAAATTGGAGTATGTCTAATGATATGTCTAAAAACAATGCCCCCTAGTGGGTAGACGGTAGACCCCACACTAATATGGAGTCCAGATTCATACGGATAACCCTACTGCTGAGGGAGTGAAAATTCTTTCCACCCGTGGGGGAAATCTTTGGTTTTTCACCACGGTCCGTTACGGGTCCTATCAAGCATTTTTTATTATAATTTGAATCGTTCATCTTGTAAAACTCGCATAATAGTATATGCACACAAAAAATGAGTTTGGTCGGACATTAATAGGTATATTAAAAATTGAATTTCGATTTAGAAAATGGACTGCTATAAACAATTTAACTTTAAAATCGATGACCCTCCATTCTGTAAATCAAAATTCAAGTTTTGATATACCTATCGATATAAAATCAAGCTGATTTTTTTCATGGGTATATTACTATACGTATTCTACAATATGAACGGTTCAGATTGTAACAAAAAAAATCTTGTAGGACCCACATATAGTGGTGGAAACCCCATAATTTTCACCTATGACGGATAGAATTTACACTATGAGGATTGTTCTTTTCAACATACGGCTCCGAATTTTCGGTCGTCCTTTTGGGCATTTTCTGATGATAAAAAAATAAATAAAAAAGTTTCTAAACATGGGTTGGAAGGCCCAACCACATGCATTAGTATACATGAGAATAAATTATAGTGTACACCAACGGTCTAAATATTTATTTCTTCTAAATCAATTATACTGCGTCACGTCGTTAAAATATTGGTCACAATTAATAGAACACTAGCAGTGTAAATAATTTAATCTCAGCATACATATACGTGGAAAACACTATACTAAATTGTGTGTATGTATGCAAACATACATATATCGAGCGAAGGAGTTTGATCAAGTGGACATAACAAAGAAACTAAAATGGCTTGTCCCCAAGAAGTCGGAAGTTCGAATCTCGCGAAAACTAAAAACGTTCGAAACTTTGGAGCTATTGAAAAATTTATCCGGTTAATAACTTTTGGGTCCCGGACACTTGAGCTATAAAAATGTAAACACAGTTTATTACTCCTACAAAACATCAATAATATATATACAATCCAGAGACATATCGGCATATGCTAGTGGTAATAAAAACGGTAGGTGGGCAGTGGAATTTTATGCTCAATCACATGCTAATTAGTACGGAACTCAAAAGAAGACACCAAAAGGCAGTTAATGCTATAGGACCATTGAGCTTCAAGAAGGATTCAATTTACTAACAACACATGCGAACACTTTCATGTACAATGAAAGTATGGTGGTGGAATGGAAGATGTTGTCAAGCATTTTTCTTTAGACCGGTGCAGAAAGGTCGATTTGGTTCGGCAGCTTATTTCGAGAATCGACTATTCAAATATTAACCGAGCAATAGATGATTTAGATTTGTATGCGTTTAGATTCAATCCGAACCGTCTATACTGAGATGAACGAGTGGATCGACCACTCTGTGCTTACTCGGTAGCCAGCTGCTTGGCAGCATCCCCAGGTATACATGGAAAAAAAGGACCTTCAACCCCCACTATTTATTTATACACATAAATATACTTCTCATTTTGTTGAATACTTTTAGATTGTGTTTACTGTTTAGATCATGATTCATGAGCCATGGAGATGTTTCAAAAAAGAAAAGAAAAAAGGCAATGGAGTTGGTATGATGGTTATGTAGAAAAAAGGAAAATGAGAAATCTTGAAGCTTCGTTTGATAATAGTGATAGATGGTTGAGATTCGTAAGGAAATGAGATTAAGATTGGCATTGGTAATGAGAAGAGATTGGTAAGGAGATGAAATTAGTGATGAATATGTTTGTTTGAGATGAGATTATTAATATTATGTTTGTGTCACATGGGATATGATTGGATTGATAGTATACATTTCCGTTTTTGCCCTTCACATGGGATATGATTGGTAAGGAGATGGGATTGGTGAAGGCTATTTTCGTATTTGTGCTTTGGCAAGGAGGGGATTGAATTGTTAATACCGAGTGAAAGAGGCCCTCCTCAATCCCCCATAATATCCACCTTGCTAGTTCTAAGGACTAATAATCCCAACTCATTTTGGGTTACCAAACACAGTATTAATAATCCCTTAGATTTGATAATCCAATTCCAACCCCTGAAGGTTTATCAAACGGGCCCTGAGTGTATTGTGTATACATATAAGAATTCAATTAATGGACAAGAATTTAGTTTCAATTTTTGATCGCGTAAATGACTGCCCACTGGGTGGTGATCGCGCCAACAAATTGTCAATCGAACAATTTTTTTTTGAAGTTACAAATAATTGTCAAAAAATTAGTACTTGAATTAATACACCTTTTATGTGGCATGTGTTTTTGTCCATGAAATTCATCTTTCATGAGTGGCTTACTTTTCTTTTAATTCCCTTTGTAATTTTTGTGGGGGAATAATAAGCTGTTTCATGGTTCACGCTATTTCCCTTTCTTGGACCGACTCCCGGCCAGGAGACACTGGTTGGACATATTAGGCGATTTTTTCCTCACTTTTATTTGACAAATCTCTTTTCCTGTTTCTAATCACACTCTTATCCAATTTCTATTTTGTTCTCCCATGCATATAACCACATATATATGTAAATAAATATCTGTATTTACATATTTTGCTTGTATGGCGAAACGGAACGATCCGAAGAGAGGATCGATTGCCTGGGTGTCGGGCATCTTCGTGATTGCCTGGGTGTTAGTCTTATGTTTTTGCTACTACTTTCTTTTGCTTATGCTAAACCTCTGTACGTGTTGGTTGATCTGGAATTTTTGAAATACCGAAAAAAAAGAAGAAGCAGGTTAATTGGCTATGATTTTGTTTAGTTCGCTTATTTATTTGCGTCGACTAGAAAATAAAGAAAACACCAAATGCATAAAAGTCATTTGACAACTAATTGCTTTTTATTTATTTATTTGCTTTATTTATGATGAGTGAAGAAAAATAAGTAAATAAGTTAAAGAAAACCAAATGAGAGTCCCACGTGAAGAGTCCAAATTAAACCCCAAATATGAAATCAAATACCTTGGCTTGGCTTTGAACTACATTTATAAATCTAATTAAAGAGTTATTAAGTTAATCATAGCTTTAATTTTGTCGTTATTAGTTGGCCAAGAGTTCAATTATTTATATCTTTTCGGTGCTTAAATTATATTAGCTTTCCTCGTTATTAGTAGGCCAAGAGTTCCACATATTCTTCCCAGGCACGCCACCCAGACCCTGTCAAGTACTCCGCGAGACAATATTACCCTGTCACACCGCACCATTATTTGTAAGAAATTTTATCGCGCCTATGTCGGGACCGAAGCTGAGGTATGTCTCACCACGTGTAGTGTGGGTAGTGTTAAGAGTATGGTTAGCCTTTATTGGAGCTTTGAGGCTCGAACTTGAATATTGTCTAAATGAATCTGAGTTTTCAATCACTGAACCAACCCCTCGAGGCTCTAGCATCATTGGTATTTTGTTTGCTTAATAGTTGGGTTTGACATTCGACAACAAAAGGAAGTACAACTTGACCAAAAACGAGCATAGTCAACTATTCGATGGAGTTTAAATGTAATTCTGATGATATCTGTTATATCATCTCTTACCCATTAATACAGGAAACTACGTACGTAACCCTCACAAATTTGACCAAGACTAGGGCTGCAAACGAATCGAACTGCTAGCGAACACCCTGAGGCTCAGTTCGTTAATGCTTGTTTAGTGCTCGAGCTCAAGCTTTTTTATTTGGGGAAATTACAGTTACCCCCCATGCACTACCACCCAGCCACACATTGCCCCCTCAAACTACCAAATCCAACACTTAACCCCCTTCAACTACCAAAAACTGAAAATGTGAGGATGTCCGTTTGCAATCTGTTAAGGAAGTGGATAGAACTAAAATATTGGACAACATTGCCATCTTCTCCCCTCGTATATATGCATAAACCCTTACATCGTGTTTGCAGAACTGCAACTGCATTGTCTCTCTCATCAACTTGCTTCAATCCCCCCTCCCTCTCCTTGCTCTGTCGCTACTCCCTCTCTGTTGGATCTCCTTTTAGAAATAATCTCTCCAAAATTTTTGACTGTTTGGTCATCCATGTTTTTTCGTCTTTAGTGATTTTTTGTCAAAATTTTTTACTTATTTTTTACTTTTTGAATGTACATAATGTACCTCTATTTAAAAAGTAAAAGAGTTTGTTAAAATGTTAAAAAAATTTACTAAAGACGAAAAAATACGCAAAATTATAGAAGTTTTTTTATCTCAAAACTGCAAACCAAACACAGTGAGTATTCACCTGCTTATGCTTACCTTCTATCAATGGTGGACTGATTATGAAATGAACTAATTCTAGCTGGTTCTATGTTTACGACAAAACACGGATTACCTTTCTTATCCAAGACAAACCACCAATTGAAGAATTAAAACAGGACTAAAAGCGATATGCTTCTACAGGTGACTAGTGCTCTGTGGAAAAACATAATTATATCCTGCATTAATTAGGGAAAATTCATGGCCGCGTTGAAAGCTTCTTTGTGGGTTTGATTATCGACCGAATTAACCAAAACCCACATCAATTTTGGGTTTGATTAATTCAAAGCATAATTACATCTTTTTTTGGTTTGATTATCGACTGAATTAACCAAAACCCACATCAATTTTGAAGGCATCACAGCCAAAGCAATTACCTTGGCGGCATTGAAAGCTTCTTCAGACTTTTTGAGAGAGAAAGTCTTCAGTTTCTCGTCGAGAGAGACTGCCATTCTGACTAAACGGCGGGCAGGGGATCGAGATGGTGATGAGGGAGGGATGGAACTGGGTATTCGAGAGATTTTTGAAGGCCATGATAGCCCTACCCCTGCTGCCATTGTTGCCTCTCTCTCTCTCTAAAACCCCTTGGCAGAGTTGAAGATAAGAAGAGAACCCATCAAACGCTCCCGTTGATGGATTGGAAGGTCAAAAACTGTGAAGGGTAATAAGGTAACTTCATAGATTCTGTTTACGCCATCCGGGCCATTTTCAATTCTTGGTAGTTAAAGGAGGTTAAGTGCTGAATTTGGTAGTTTGAGGGGATAATGTGTGGCTGGGTGGTAGTTTATGGGGGGTAGCTGTAATTTTTCCTTTTTATTTTAAAGGCTCGTGTGGTAAACGAGCTGAGTTCAACACTCTAAAGTTCAACTCGTTTGTCTAGACTCGACTTGTTTACAGAAGCTTGTTTACTATGGGCTAAACTTGGTTTCAAATAAATCAAATGAAAAAAGCTCAAACTTAAATGTCAGGCTCGTTTGGTAGCGAAGACAAGATCGAGTACTACAAAAACTCGGCTCGTTTACATCTCTAGGCAAGACCAGGCCAAATCCAGCCGAGAATCTATTCTTACCCTTTCATTTGCTACCAGCCAATGTGAGGAAACTGGCAACGACGTCGTATCGTAGAGCTGTCGCTGTTAGGATGAGTTTGGATAAAAAAGTTGAGTGACTTATATTTTTTTGTCCTTATTTGATTTTTTTTTGCATTATTCATTCGTCTCGACGAGAGGAATCGGAAAAGTAAAAAAGTTTTGATCGAAACTCATAATTTTTTTGAATAAAGACAAAAATAAGTCAATAAGTCAGTTTTATTTTTTTTATACTTATTCTTGTGTTTTTGAAAAAAATCACGAGTTTTGATCAAAATCTTTTACTTTTCCGATTTCTCTCGCAGAGACGAATCAATAAGTCACAAAAGTTTGACTCAAAACTAACAAATGCAAATTCTTTTTGAATAAAGATAAAAAAAAATTAATATTCCACTTTTAAAGCCAAACGAGGCGTTAGTATCACCACCCTCTCCCACCGTTTTTTGCCTTGGTGGACAAAAAAAAAAAAAAAAAAACACAACAGCCCCACAACTTACACGAATCCCATCATTTTGACGGAAAATAAACAAAAAGAAAGGCCGAGAAAACAAAAAGAAAAAGAGAAAAAGCAAATGAAAAAAGAGAGAAAGCGAAATGTGATTATTAAAAAAAAAAAAAAAACAAAAAAAACAGAGACCCCAACCCCCCACTGGATTATATGGCGTGATTTACCTTTTGCTTTTCTTTTCCTCTCTCTCGATAGGAATCTTTGAAATTCTGAACCCAAATCCCCCAAAAATGTTATTAAAATGGCCACCATTTGGAACATCTAAAGTAATAAAATAAAATAAAACTACATTTTTATTTGATCGCAATGGAAAAGCCATAGACCTGGATTTTTTTTTTCCCAATCCAAAATCATATACCGTCACGAGTGGATGGTGGGAGTGATCTCCAAAAATTAATCAATGTACAAATAAATTTGTCCGGACAGGTGAGTCATCTAGGAAAATCGATACAATAACCTCTTAATAAGTATGCAGAAGAAAACGGTGGCAAGCTATAGACAAGTTCTTTTTTTGTTTTGTTTTGTTTGGTAAATTGATAGGAGGGTATAAGGAAAGAGGGTGTTGCGATTCGTAGCGATAAGATTCGAACCCAGACATTTTACCCTTTGCCAAAGTCATTTTGGAGAAAATCAAACGAGTCTCAATGTGAACAAATGAGTCCCTAATGTGAAATCAAATGCTGATAAACAAATCAAAAGACAAAAAAAAAAAAAAAAAAAAACACAAGGAAAATAGTAATGTGAAAGCCTTGTCATGGGCGGGTTACCATGTAAAAAAGAAACTAAAAAGGGGGTAAAGTCGTACTTTTACATGAGAGTGACGGTACAGGATGAAAAATTTTTCAGTGCCAAGCGGGTACCGCATGGTGCCTGCTCGCGCATCCTAGCCATCCATTCCATGTTTGAACGGCTCAAATTTGGAGAGAGAAAACATTGGAATGAGAAGAAAGAAAGAATTTCAATTCGAACCGTTTAAAAATGTATCGAATAGATCGAATATATCGAGTAGGTAACACATAGGATATATCCGAACGGGACTGAAAAATCTCTCCCAGAGAAGTAAAGCATCCCGACCCCAACGGAAAAGCGAAAAAAAGAGTAAAAGCGTTACCCTTTCCTTTCTTTATATTTTCCCCTTTCCTTTCTCTCGAATTCCCTCCTCTCTCTCTCTCTCTCTCTCTGACTCTCTCTCTCCTCAGTTCTCACTCTCACTGTCCCAACGGAACCCAAAGCTCCAACAACCCCCTTACTACTCTCACTCTAACTCACCTCTCTCTCTCTCTCTCTCTCATTGTGTCTGTGTGTGTCTCAATAGTCAGTGGAATTAATGCAGTAACATGAGCAGGAGAGTGGGGAGCATTGAATTTAACTACCACCGGTTATGAATCCCACCACCGAACAACCACCGCCGCCACTGCCACCGCAACCATTGCAACCCCACCGCTCATCCTTCAGCTGCGACCGCCACCCCACCGAGCAGTTCACCGGCTTCTGCCCCTCATGCCTCTGCGAACGCCTCACCTCACTAGATCCCTCCTCCGCTGCCGCCTCTTCCTCCTCCCGCCGTCCCTCCAACGCCTCCCTCGCCGCCACTTCCTCCACCGCCGCCAATGCCCTTAAAGCCATCTTCCGCCTCCCCACCTCCTCCGCCGACCTCAACAACAACAAAAGCAACGTCAAAAGTACGAATAACAAGAATAAGAACGCAGCGGCAGCGTCTGCCTCTAATACTTCTCTGTTTCCCGAGCTGCGCAGGACGCAGTCGTTTTCGGCGTCGAAGAACGAGGGTTTCTCCGGGGTGTTCGAGCCCCAGCGGCACTCCTGCGACGTCAGGGGCCGGAACACGCTCTGGTCCCTCTTCAACCTCGACGACGAGAGGAAGAACGGCGACCACCGCCCGGTCGAGGTCGAGGCCCGGAACTCCGTCTCCTCCGCCGTCGCCGCTCCCGTCCTCGAGTCCAAAGAAGAAGACGAAGAAGAAGAGGAAGACGAAGAAGAAGAAGAAGAAGAACAGTACATCGACGTCGATTCCGACAATGAGGACGAAATCAGGGTATCTCATGTTTCCAACCACGACGAAATCAGGGTTTCCAGTTGTTCCAACCACGATGGAATTAGGATATCCAACTATTCCAACCACGATGGAGTTAGGGTTTCCAATTGTTCCAACCACGACGGGATTAGGATCTCCAATTATTCCAACCACGACGGAATTAGGGTTTCCACTAGTTCCAACCACGATGGGGTTAGGATTTCCAATTATTCCAACCACGATGGAACTAGGATCTCCAATTATTCCAACCACGATGACATTAGGGTTCCAAGAGAGGCAAATGCTGTTGAAGAAATGGGAGTTGGGGAAGGAGAAATCGTCGAGGAGGAGAATTTTAATGAGGAAATAAAGACTATGAAGGATCACATAGATCTGGATTCACAGGCGAAGAAGAAAATGGGAGGGAATTTCACGCTGTGGTCGGCGGCATCGGTGTTCAGCAAGAAATGGCACAACTGGAGGCAGAAGCAGAAGAAGATGAAGCAGCGGAAGAACAACGACGCCGCATTGCCGGTGGACAAGCCGATCTCGCGGCAGTTCCGGGAGACCCAGTCGGAGGTGGCGGACTATGGGTTCGGCCGGCGGTCGTGCGACACCGATCCGCGGTTCTCGCTCGACGCCGGCCGGATCTCGTTCGACGACCCTAGGTACTCGTTTGACGAGCCTAGGGCTTCTTGGGACGGGTACTTGATCGGTGGGAGCCGGGGGAATTTCTCCCGGCTCCCGCCGATACTCTCGGTGGTGGAGGATTCTCCTGTGGTTCATGTTGCCAGGTCTGATGCTCACATTCCGGTTGAACAGCCCAGGAATAGTAATTGTGGAAATGGGGATGTAGTTGTTCCTGGTGGGACGGAGCAAACAAGGGAGTACTATTCAGACTCCTCCTCGCGGCGGAGGAAGAGTTTAGACCGGTCTAGTTCGATAAGGAAGACAGCGGCGGCAGTGGTGGCAGAAATCGACGAATTGAAGGGTGTTTCAAATGCTAAAGTGACGCCCGCGACCGTTGATTTGGTGGGTGAGAGAGAGTTGAGGCATTTGAATTCGATTTCGTTGAGGGACGACTGCTCGGAGACGTTTGAATTGGGTTTCAGGGATAATGGTTCGGTAGTCGGAAATGGTGGGAATGGAGAAGAAAAGGGGTCGAAGAAGTCTCGCCGGTGGAGGGCGTGGAACATATGGGGGTTTATACACAGGCGAAATGGAGGCACTAAAGATGAAGATGATGAGAGGTATAAATACAATGGTAGGGGAAATGGGGTGGAGAGATCATTCTCAGAGTCTTGGCAAGAGCTGAGGAGGGGGGAAAGCAATGGTGAAGTGAAAATTGGGGGTTTTAATCGAAGGGTATTTCGAAGTAATAGCAGTGTGAGCTCGAGGAATTCGTATTTCATGGGGGGATCATTTGGAAATGTGAGAAAACCTAGTGTTGAGACGAATGGAAACGGGAAAAAGAGGAGAGAGGATTTTGGTTTGGAGAGGAATCGGAGTGCTAGGTATTCGCCAAACCATGTCGATAATGGGCTTTTGAGGTTTTACTTGACACCGATGAGGAGCAACAGTCGAAGAGGGGGATTGGGGAAGAGTAAATCGAATAATACACATTCAATCACGAGGACTTTGATGCGAATGTATTGATAAAACCCAAGGTCCAGATGTGTTTCTTTGGTTTAGTTTTTTAGTTTGCTGCATTTGTTGTGTAAGCACACTTGCCTATCTATGTATTATTGGTGGTTGGTTTAGATAAGAGGTTACCTTGCATTTTGAATAGCATGCTTCTTTAATAACAGCTAAAAAATCTATCTTAATTTTGTCTCTGATCACACTGTTGTTGTTGTCTTGTGCATTTGAATGGTTTTTGCCTTCTTTGTAATGAATGTTTATGTTCTCAGAGAGTGGGTGAGATATGCTTGCATTTGAAAGACCCCATTTTGGTCACATCTGTTGTCTTGCACAGTTGCTTAGTGGTGAATGCTGAAAGGCATCGTTCAGGGAATGTCCACCGGGAAATGTCCGGTGTATTGTGTTGTCTGTTGTTAGAAGGGTTGTGGTATCACTCAAACGATGTCATTTTTTCCAGGATGTCGTCTAAAGGTCACCTGGTTGTTACGAGCTAATCAATTTGTCATATCAGTTGCATAGCATCCTGATTGCAGATTTTACTGAGAAACAGAAAGTTGATTTATCCTCATTCACAGTCTGTTTGGAGGGACGGTTTTGGTGAGAAAAGAAAGGATTATGGTTTCCCACCAAAGATCTCACCATCTCTCTCCTGTTTTATTCATCCACGCAAGTGAGACTAGATTATGGTTTCTCATAAAATGTCCGACCATAGCTCGCATCCCTTATTCATCCAAACAAGCGTTAGAGTCTCACTGATTGGTTTTCTCACCAAAACCCTCTATCACATGTCAAAAAAAAAAAAAAAAAAACCCTCTATCAAAAACGGATTGGAAGACCTATTTTCCATCCCACCATGGGGTTTCCATTCCACCCGACTTCTTGTTTTTTTACTTTAATTGTAAATTACACTTACTAAGTACGTACTTGTCGGTACTTCCAGTTTCTAGATTTCACTCACCCATCTTGGCGGCATAGTTGCAGTTTAAGGTGCGTTTCCGCTATATTATTGGATTACAGGCTAATGACAATAGTCAAGTTGTTTCCGCTTAGTGGTATTTTAGTTTATGTGTGCGAGGAGAATGACTTGTCTAGAAATCCGTGAAAACATCGGTTTTAGTCCATTTAGTTTAGCAGAAACGCCCCCTAAGTCTGCTTACCTTTGCTGAAAGGAGGACTCTTGAATCGATTGGGTGTTTATCAATGATTGAAGAAGGGTTACGAAAAAGCCAAATTTATGGGTGTTGATTGAGCAAGAAAGCAGATTCTGTGAACAAAGCACATTTGGATCTTTATGATGTTGGAAGCTGGATATCATGCCGAGGACCTGTTAATGTCAATGTCTCTGCTTGTCTCAGTTGTGATCTTATGAGAAATGTCCAGTCCCTGTTCTAGTTCGACAGATGAATCGATTCGGGTGAAGCATGGGGGATACAATGATCCAAAGCTTGTTGATAATATCCGTACAAGGGAAGATACAAATACACAATGCCAAAAACATGGGACTGACAGACTAATGGAAAACACCTACTGAATCAGGGCAATGAAGAAGTATGATTCAAGAGATCAGTTCTTGTTCGCATCATTTGTCTCCTTTGCATCTCCTTGTATGTATTATTGCTCTGTACCCTGTTACTTGAATCAGTTAACGAAGAGCAGATCAATTGCAGATTTTGTTCATCAGTAGTTTAGTACAGTTTTGGTTCCTTGTAAATGAGTATGCTCAACTTTTACTACAAAAATATGATCGGGACACAGATCCAGACACATGTGCTTAGAGTTGTCTGATGCGTATGGGTCCTTTATGCATCGGTTGGGATCAATGTGCATGAGACTACTTGCGACGCATCTGTGTCTGTAGATTGCTGCTACACATCGGTTGGGATCATTGATCTGTTACTATCGTCTGTTTTGTGATGTTCTTTGAGTGTAAAGGATTAGAGGCAGTCCTTTCTAGCTGTCCTTTCCCAATCCTTATTTTATTTTTTTCGCACTCCTTTTTCAGGAAAAAATTCAAGGGCATCTTTCGGCGTGCAAGAGAATTTGAATTACTGTGTTGTCCTTTGGTTTCATTTCTTGTAACAAGCCTTTCAAAAGAATGGATGTGTGCCTTCAAAGTGCAGTGAAAAGAGGCTGAGGAGAAATTTTCTGCAGTGAACTGATAATTTGTTCTATACGAGTCCCTTTCATCAACAAAATGTGCTGAAATGTTTCCCAGTAAATAGAAAATCGGATTCCACTCAAGTCTCTTTCAAGAGCAAAAAAATTGCACAGCTTATGTGAGGAGCCAGTGCTTCCCAATTCAAATGTGATAGTATCCTAGGGTGTGTTTGGAACTTAGAGAAAGAAACGGGAAGAAAGAGAAAGTCATAAAAAAAATTCCCTCCGTTGTTCGGTTTTTAGAGAAAGAACCTAGGGAAAGTTTAAAAAACAAGTTCGATATTTCTTCTTGACTTTCCATCTAGTTTTGCTCTTTATTATTCTCTCTTCCCCTCCCCAAGTTCCAAACAGATCTTTTGTGAAGGAAGTATTAAAAACCCATGTGTGAAATCAAGAAAGTGAGAAGCACTTAGAGGCCATTTACAGTCTAAAAAAATGCACTAGTAGGAAAACAAAAGGAACTTTGACCAAGAAAGCCACAAAGAAGCTGTTTAAACACAAGCTGGCACAAAACCCATCAGCCAAACAGGGAAAACTCAAAGCCTAGCAATGATTATTTCCAAAGAAAATGAGGTTTTCTTTTTTTCTTGCATCAGGAAATCAAAGGAATCAAACAGTATCAACATAATAATAATTCAATTAGCTTGAGCACATGTGTTTGTCTTTTTTTTCCCTATACGTGCAAAAGCTCTATGATCAAAACATACTTGGCACTAAAGTCAAAAGTTACAAGGAAAACAACCCAACATGCTCCTTCATGAGGAGATATAAGGGGGAAAGAAGGAAAAGAAAAAGATAAAAGAGGCTCATAATCCAATGCCTAGGGGATGTCAAGGAAAAGATAAAAGGACGCGGCTTCTCTGCAGAGAGCTCTTGCAGTTGCATTGCAGCCGTTCATCTTTGCATCTAATAGTTCAAATTTAGGCAATAGTTTCGCCAAGGGAATAGGCTCGGGCTTTAATAGAACAAGTGAGCTGTTCGGTTTAAGAAAAGTTTTTTTTTTTTTTTTAAATCTCGGCCGCTAAAAATGCCATTCGACAGTTGCGATCCCTTGAACCACATGACAAGCCAAATTCAAGATAAAATGGGCTTCAAAGTTCAATTTTTGTATAACTCAAGTCTCAAGGTATCAAGTCAGTTTACGCACATCTCAGTTAATTTTTCGGAGACCAATTATCTCACCTTCATCAGCCATTTAAAGCCGGAGCATATTTCATATGAACTGGTCACGTAAAGAGTCGACAAAACAGTTAAGAGGTTTCAAAACATGAGCACTAATAAGAGGAATTAAACCTTCAATAAGTCTCTCATAGCTTTCTTTTTGATAAACCAAGCCTCATAACTTGACTATCTTGAGTAAGCTGAAAACATACTTTTGACAAATAACTTTCACTAACATGTGACATTTTGCGAGAAAACATCACGCGTACGCAAATTTCCATCAATCAAACGGATAACTGCAGACAACCAATAGAACAAGAGGACAAAATCCTAAAACTAAAATATAAGCCTTATTTGTCAATCCTTAAAAAGAAGAAGAAGAAGAAGAAGAAGAAGAAGAAGAAGAAGCTACACAACCAAATTTTGCATAGTTAGATTAATAGCACGGGATCTTTAATTTACAGTGTTAACTATCATGGGATGAAGTTTTTCTTGTTTATTTGTCAATCCTGAATCATTGCAAACAACAACTATTACTATAAGTTCCGTTCCGCTAAAGGATATAGTTGTCCATGCACCTCAATGAGTTTTTTTTTTTCTTCTTCTTATAATCAGGTTTCACGATCAGTTTGTGCTCACTTCGACTAACCCCCCTCAAAGTTAATAGAATCTGAGAGGTTTCGAACATGGGATGTTAGGAGGGAGCACCTCGATCGGTGGCTTACGACCACGATAAACTTGCATTACTTAACACAACTCTTACCGGACGTAATGCACATTGGACGATCAACTACGTAAATATCGCACTCTTGTGAATATATTCGATCTACTTTAACACAACTCTTACGGTATTCTGTTTTGTACTATCCAGTAGATAGATCCTGTGGTGAACGTTCTGCAAATTCCTAACGCAGAATTTTTAAGAACCTTGTAAAGATTTGAAGCTCACCATCAGAGGTAGAATTAGTTCAATACTTGGACAACTTGTTCAGAACAAGCTCACCATCAGGTGCAGCCAATGGCCTTTTAGTCCAGCCTTCCCCTCGAATCTCACATCTTTAGAATTTCCTGGTGCACTTTATAAAGAAAGAGAGAGAGAGTGACTTTCTCCCCAATCATGCATCACGTGCCCGGCTCGTGCCCCTCAAACGGCCTCGTGTCCATGACGTCATCACGTAACAGTCTCCATCCTTTCAAGATGTCATGCATGACGATTGCTGTTCCCCACGCGACCGAGCAGTGCCAACGGGGGCATCCACGTGGCACCGATCTCCTTGAATGGACCAAGTTGTTTGGGCCTGACGCTGAAATTTCAGCCATTGGCCATAATCAGTTGCCCCAGACTCGTCCTTCCACGAGGTGGGCCTTTTGGCCTCAAAGTATTGGGAAAATGACGGTCCAGGAGGTGATTTTTTATAATTAATACCCGCCAAGGACATACTGAGAACATTTGTTAATGCTAAAAATGTCATTGGCATGTATTAATTATCAAAACACAGCATTGACCGTCATTTTTCCCATATCCCGTTTGTGACCTGTACAGGGCTTGTAATCACTCAGCCCAATCGGACGGAGTGATGGACTTGGGCGCATTCACCGTCTTTGGGCCCAATTGGTACCATTCGGCCCATCACACATTGCAGAAAGGCTTATGAAGCAAGCTGGGAATCCAATCCCATAATGGGTTTGAGCCTTGATAAGAATGCTGATATCATCCATATCTTAGTCACTTTTTTTTTTAATCAGCAAAAATAAAATTTATTAACTTATAATACAAAGTACAGAAATAATAAGGGCTTGGGTACATCGGCCTGATCACCCAAGATCCTCTCCTCCTAACCACATGGAGAAAACTGATTTCGGTCTAACAGGTTGAGCCCAAACCAGATGGAAAATCCCTAAAAAATCCAAACGGTTGGAAAAGAACCAACCCAACCCAACCCAAAACAAACCCAATACACCAAAAAGGGCCAAGCCCAACACCTAAAACCCAATCCATACCCAAACCCTAACCCTAGCCCCATCACCTTCCACTACCGCCGTGCGCGCCTACCAACAGAAACACAGCCAAACGTCTCCCTTCTCATCACGGAAATAACGAAATCAATGATCGAGATTAAGCTCACAAAATATTAGTATTGGAAAACCACTACTCTGATAGAAAAAATTCATCATGCCAATTTAAGTAGATCACATAATTAAATTGACAGCATGACTGATCAAGTCTAAAGATCACATTGCATGACTGATTGATATGCTAATTCGCCACGGTTCTCTCTTTGTTAACAGGTCGATTTTGGCCGCAGGAAATTACAATGACATCAAAAGTTTGACGCCAAATTAAACTTAGAAGAAATACAACGACGTGACGGGGGCCGGAACATTATTCAGTGATCCAAGAGCAATGCTATAAGATCAAGGTGTTGTACTGGTGGACGGACCGACTGGCTTCTTATATGTGTACCACTTAGCAACCAAGAGATAAACTCCCAAATTCAGCACACTCAACAAAGCCAAAAGCCAGAAGAAGTAATCCAAATGTCCATAGTTCAAGTTATCAGGTATCCAACCAGCCTTCCCATGTCTGGTGCTCAAATCAGTGACCACATTCACAAGCAACGAGCTCAAATAGTTCCCGAGCGCAACCGTGGCTAGCGACAGGGCCGAACAGAGGCTTCTCATCGCATCTGGAGCCTGCTCATAGAAAAACTCCAGCTGCCCGATAAATGTGAAAACCTCAGCACACCCGATAACGAAATACTGCGGAACTTGCCAGAAGACCGAAATGGGTACGTGCTCGAGTTCATAAAAGTCATGCTCCCGAACCATTCTCAACCGGACGAGTTCTAGAGTGCCCGCGGCCAACATGGCGAAAACGGAGATGACCAGCCCGACCGCTATCCGCCGGAGCTGAGTGAACCCGTTTCTGTGGCCCGTGAATTTCCTGGCGAAGGGCACGATGACTCGGTCGTAGACCGGGACCCAGAAGATGACGCTCACGGTGTCGAAGAGGGAGAGGGAGGCCGGGGGGATTTGGAACGAGGAGGTCATGTGGAGGTCCATTGTGTTGCCCTGGAGGACGAATAAGGTGCCCATCTGGCTGTAGACTGTGGTGAATATGATGCCTGTGGCTAAAATTGGGAGTAATCTGATTATGGATTTGAGTTCTTCGACTTGGGTTACGGTGCAGAGTCTCCAGGGATCGATTGAGCCTTTGATTCGATCGGATTGTGTCTCCACTGCTGCCTTGTCGAAGAAACTGCATGATCCGCAGGAAAAAAGAAACATTAGTTGATTTTAGGTGCATACATCAGCTAATGTTAAACTTCCCTGGTATCGACTCGACAGCCATTCCAGTTTTTATGGGAGGACTGATGGGAACATCTTTAAGAAACAGAGAATAAATACTCAAGGAGGTGTGCAATCTCACTCGTTTGTCTCGGCAATCAATATTTGAGATATGTTTTTAAAATTTGATAGGTAGTAGTTTGTTTTTAATCCAGATTATTCAAAACACTTTTAAGCAGGTGAGATTGAGCTCCGTAAAACTTATTCACGGCTCCTCCGTTTTTAAGTTACCTTAATTGTTCAGTGTGATCAAGCTTGCGGCTTCCTTTAACAACACATTCTCCCTCCACAACCTCATACAAAAAAGACTTATCGTCCGGGACTCGAACCCGAGCCTTCCTAAATGAAGCAACCACCACCTGACAAATCCGGGTCAACGGACTCCCGCCGGGTCTCTGGTTCCGGTACAGCCTCGTACCCAAAAAGAAACTCACGACAGCCGCTGCCATCGCCACTGCCGGGATACCGAAACCCCATCCCCACCCCACATTGGTCTGTATCCAAACGAGCACGGTAGAGGCCACGAGCGCGCCTATGTTGATTGACAAGTAGAACCAGTTGAAGAAGGAGCTCTTGCTTTTCTTCTCTGTCTCGTCGGAATCGTCGAATTGGTCGGCACCGAAGGGCGAAACGCAGGGTTTGATCCCTCCGGTACCGAGGGCAATTAGGTAAAGTCCCATGTAGAAAATCCCGGCCTGGAAGCCTGTTGGGTGGCATACGTTTTGCGAGTCGCATTGCGGTTTTAGGCCGTGCAGAGATGCAGATAGTGTTAATAGTGTCATCCCCTGTATCAATATCAGATTTTCCATTAGTAAAATAAACTAACATATGCACTATCGGTATGGTAAGCGCATATGTTAGTTTATTTTTTTATTTTTTTATGGTTAAAATACCGGTTTTTCTATTAGTACCGTACGTACAGATAAGGTACCGGTGAGATACCGAGTTCCATTTCGTTAGAAAATTAAATTTAACATATACATTTATTAAGAAGAAAACTTCATTTGTTAAAAGTGGTCCGGTATTAACCAATACTGACTGGAACCATCTTGTATTGACCGGTACTTTAAAAGTAGTCCAGTACTGTCCGATATTGACGATACTGACCGGTATCGGTAGGTATTGGTTTGAATTGGATTCGGAACCCTGTAGTGCAGGAGTGCACTACAGGGACCGCAGTGCAGATCACAGCCGTTCGAGAGTGATTTCAATGATCCGGATTTAAAAATAAACACTTCACTGGAAGAGTTTATCAAGCGAAGAGTTTATTTTTATATCCGGACCGTTGAAAACACGTTTGGACGGCTATGATGTGCATTATAGGGTGCCCTATAGGATCCTGGGATCCGGATTGAAAGGGACTTACGAAGACGTAGATGATGGAGAAAGTAGCAATGGTCCAGTATCTTCCCAAGTAGGCATCTGCTAGAAAAGCTCCAAGCAAAGGGGTGACATAGCAGGTGCCAGACCAATTTGTGACATTGCTGACTGCTGCAACGCTGGTCTGGTTCAATTGAAACTTGAGATAATTCACTAGATTTGTGTTGATCCCGTAGTAGGCCAATCTTTCGCAGCATTCATTTCCTGGATTCAGAAAAATGCTGTGCGTTTTCGCTTTCTTTTTGTACATGATCGATGATGTCTTATTTAAGGAAAAAAAAAAAAAAACTATTTTGAATAATGAAACTATTTTTTATGTGCTATTGAATTATTTTTATTGAACTAATTTTGTGATGTTATTTGGCTGAATTTGTCTTGAATTATTTGTGTTGAACTAATTCTGTGACGTTAAAAAAATACTTTTTTTTTCCTTTTTGAATATAATTAGTTTACTTTTGCTATTTTTTTTTGTTTTTTTTATCAGCAAAAGATGAATTTTATTGTCTTTGCTAGTTTTACTAATTTTTGGAAATGATTCATTTGTCTTGGCGAAAAAATCTTAAACCTAATTATGACTAAAAGAAAGAAAAATTCACTAAGACAAAAAGAATCCAAAACAAATAGATTCTCCGAACTCTATCTTTTTACCTTTTTCTGAATGTTTTGAAATTCGATGCATCTTTTGATAGCGAAAAATAAGAATTTTAGCAGTACAGGGCCCGCAAACATTCACCTTATGAAAAAATGACAGATTATGAGTATGATATTCATAATCCGAATTGTCACTTTGGTAACAGACGTGAAAAGATATTTGAAAATCATTAGTGCTGATAAATGAACCATACTACTCAAGTTCGAACTCGTGTTAAAACTCGTTCAACATAAAATCGGTTACATTAAAAAACCCAAGTTTGAACAAATTTTTGAAGCTTCTCGAAGAGATAAACTACCATTCAACTCGTTTTGAACGAGGGCAATAGGGTAATTTCACATACCAACTCACCTAGGCAATTGCTGACTAGGGAGAGACATAATAGACCTTTTAAACACATACACACTACCCAAACTCTCGATGTGGGAGTCAGCTTAGCTGACGCAGACCCAAGAGCCCACTCAACTCGTTCAATTCACTTATGATATATATAAAAATTCAAGCTATACGAGAAGAGGACATACCCAGAATATAAGGGCAAGCTTTCCAGCTTCCAGTTTCCTTCTTAATGGCTGGATTCTTGCGGAAATCAGTTGTCCCATCTTTTGCGTACTTACCTGCTTCTTCCATTGTTGTTCTCTCTCTCTCTCTCTCTCTCTCGTGTGGAGGCGCTTGAGCTCACTAGAGCCAAGAACTTCTCAACACATTTATGCATGAGGAAATCAATAAAGCATGATATTTTATGGCCATTAAGAGCAAGTACAGTGAAATAACTAGATAAAATGTATTTTTTGGTAATTTACCTACCCAAATTTCCTCCTATTCTGCAGCAATGATCTGTATATCCATGTCTCTATTTTATAAATTATTGCATATAATGCCTGCCACCTGTAAACTAGTGTTGGTGTGAACGTGAAGAAGCGAAGAAGAGAAACGGAAGAGAGAAAAAAAATATTTTAAAAAGGGATTCCTAGTGAATAGTTCATCGGGATAAATACCGAGGGTTTAGTTGCGAAAAATTATCTATCCTTTTAGCTAACTGATGTAGGCCAATTTTATGTCAATTGGGTTTTGCTAGTTAATGCTCAGTGGGCAGCACCTCAGTATAGGGTAATTTCCACAATTGTACAGAAAAGTATGACTTGTCAGCCTTTTACTCCGGTTTCTTCTTCTTTTTGTCAACTTCTATGACCCTAGCAATGCACAGTAAAAATGGCAAAGGACATGATGTAAAGTGGTAGTTTGAAAAGACTATAGTAACCCTATTTCTATTTTAAATCACAATCCTACCCTATAATTCTTCGGCGGCAATTTGTCCCTCCTTTCTTCCCACAATAAAAATGGCGCAGAAAAAGGTATGTTAGGGTTTTCCTTTTTTTTTTTGGAACGGTTACCAGTCTTTCTTTGGTTTATATTTTTGTACATATGTGACGTCATTTTTACAATCCTTTGCATTCCCAACTAGGGATGACAATTATCTCCGATCCGTCCTCGCCTCCGACCTCTCCGCCCCGATCCGAGCGGGTACTCCCCGATCCGATAGGCAAATGGGGCGGGTATGGTATTTGCTTCCCCCGCCCCGTTTTAACCCGATTCGAACCCGATTATAAATATTTATAATTTTGTATGTATATGTCTAAATAAATTTCATTGTTTTGATATAATAAGAGTAATATACCAATTAATAAAACACTAATTTATGTCTTTGTTTTTCTTATTTCTATTTTTTATTAACTCTCATCAATCATCAATATCTTATTTTTTTTCAAAACACTCTAAAAAGAACTAAACTAGTCAAATTATTATGGTGAATGGAGATCCGATTTTCCCCCGATCCCGACACCTCCCCGATTTCCCCCGCTCCGACTCCGATCCGATATAGAACGGGACGGGTTTGGGTGACGCTAAATCTACTGATTATGTTTTCTTGGATATAATATTTGTGGGACAATGGATGGAACGTATTTTTTTATTTCAACTTGAATGACTTTTCAAACGATGAAGAAGAGATTATTTAGACTGAATGAGATTTTTTGGTATGGCTCACCTCGGGTTCCCAACAAATGATTTGAATTGTTTATTTTTCTAAATTATTTTTTTGTGGGGTCCAATAAAAAAAATCAGCACAATTTTTTTTTTTTGGTAATAAAAAATCAGCACGATTGAATATCAGTAAGGATCTTTTCAAAATTTGTAGGGCAAATCATCCAGAGCTTGTTCGTTTGGGGGATCTCAAAGCCCCTATGCATGGTCCTAAAAAAAAATGACGTCACATATGTACAAAAATATAAACCAAAGAAAGACTGGTAACCGTTCCAAAAAAAAAAGGAAAACCCTAACATACCTTTTTCTGCGCCATTTTTATTGTGGGAAGAAAGGAGGGACAAATTGCCGCCGAAGAATTATAGGGTAGGATTGTGATTTAAAATAGAAATAGGGTTACTATAGTCTTTTTAAGCTACCACTTTACATCATGTCCTCTGCCATTTTTACTGTGCATTGCTAGTGTCATAGAAGTTGACAAAAAGAAGAAGAAACCGGAGTAAAAGGCTGACAAGTCATACTCTTCTGTACAATTGTGGGAATTACCCTATACTGAGGTGCTGCCCACTGGGCATTAACTAGCAAAACCCATGTCAATTTGATAGGTAAAATACCTAAAAGAGGCATTTGGAGAATCTCGTGTACATGCTCTAATAGTAGACTATAGACACGAGCAATTTAGTGTAGCTATATTCACAAAATGTGAAATTCAATGGAGTTTTGTTTGTCCACTTTTTGACTTTTAAGTGTCCCAAAATGTTTGTCCATTTGAATTCTACTAATTGAATCGATTTTCCCTTTTTGCTCTATCTTCAGTAGAATAAAGTAACTTTTTTGAAAAAGTTGAAGGTAAATGTTGAAAGTTGAATTTTTTTTAGATGTAATCATCGTGTTCCCTAAAAAAGTTAGATTTTCGAAATTGAACAAACAAATTGGGACGGAGGGAGTACAGTCTTAACTTTGTCAATTATTAAAGAGTCTGCAACTATGCAAGCAAGGAAGCAAGAAAAGTCAACTTTCGAGAATGGCACACGACTCGATAAGAGAGACATTCAAGAGAGAGGTATGTCGAAAATAAATGCAGATTACAGGAGTAGCAAATGTGAGTAGGAGTAGTTGTGTTTCTGGGGCACATCTTCTGAGAAACATGAATTTAATGCCTAAAAGAGGAAAACTTATCTCACTGAGAGTACTCCAATTTTTTTGGCCGAATATCCGGATCTGCTTGCACGCATCTTGATTAATTTTGGAGTTCTAAAGTTAACTAGACTAGACAAACTCTCGAGTAGCTCGAAGGTTTGAATGTTTAGCCTCCGTGCAATTCTATCATATGACCATAATGGTTGATAAAGCACTTATTTACTTTCTCTTGCTTCTTGGGCCAAAATCACCTTAGCTGTGCACAATATTGATTTGGAAGTATGAAAGAGTTACTAGTAGGTGGGCTTGGATCTGAAATGTATGTATAATTGGACTAGGCCTTTGCAAGTTCCTAAAAGGCCTTCTTTTAAAAATCCAGGTGAAAAACTTGTCCAATTTCCCAGAAGAAACTTGTTCTAACCTTCAATGCTAGTAAATATATCTAGGGTTTTTCTAATATGTGCCCCAGGGGCATATGATTACTAGTAGTCATTAAATACGTTAGGTAATTAAGAGAGAGACTATTTTTTAGAGAGACCAAATTACCCTTTTATTTTTCCCTCTGTGCTATCCTTTCACTTGCCTTCCATTTTATAGCCCTTTCGACGTACTCCCTCATGTATTTGAGAAACAAACAAGGGTATTCCAAAGAGGAATAAGTAATTGTTTAGTCCGTTTAATTATAAGCAAGAAGAAAAAAAACCCAATATAATACATGTGCTCCAAAAAGTATTGATTATTCTAATAGACCAATTTTATAAAAAGTCCCCAAGCAAAAGATTTATACCTAAATTGACTTATTATTTACGTAGCTTAGCATTATTTTAGTCTTTACTCTTTTTCTGTTGTGTCTTCTTCCATCAAACAAATTAGTTATGTAAATTTTTTTGACTGAATCAATCAAACGTTACTTTCTTTCCTAATAAAAAAAAAATTCTCGTCCGAAAGTTTAAAAAAACAAAAAAAGGTGAAAAGTAGATCAATTAATTAGGCAAGACAATCCAAACTCACTCTTTAGCCTATAATAAAGTTTGAACAGATAAATTTTCTACGTACTGACAAGGAGAAGTTGTTAGGTCTAGTTCAATAGCCACTCCTTTTTTTTTCATGGGTTTATATTAGATAAGTAATTTGCGAATTTTTTTTAAAAAAAAAAACTCATGGAGAACCCTCCCGCAAACTATTATCTCAAATAGGTTTCGTGCCTGGTCAACTTTTCTATTACATGCTCCAAAAAAAAAAAAAACAAAAAAAACAAAATCTTTAGGAGTATTACATTGTTTTCCGCTAAGTATTTCTTTCTTTTAAAGCATTTGCCTATACATGGATGTTAAAGGTACGAGCATTTCTGTCTTGTAACAGAAAAAGTTTATCTTCCCAAAAGCACAATTTAATACTCTCGCTGTATCATTACTTTCCCCATTAAACTTGATTAATTTGGAGAATTAATGTGTTCTTATCATATGCCTTAAGAATACATTAATGACTATTTCCATATACCCCTGGGGGACATATTAACAAAATCCATCAGACTTAGGGGGTGTTTCTGGTAGTGAAAAATTTATAAATTTTTATTTGTGGTTGACAAGTTGTTAGGTGTTTCTGGTAGTGAATAAGTTATTGAAATAAGCTTGGTTAATACTATAATCTAAATGTTACTCCACCTATTGCCACTTGGTTTTAGGTCGGAATCCTCTAAAAAATCTAACACCGGTAATGAATATGTTGTTGATGAGTTTGTGAGTAGAGTTACAAAAAGAGTTGTTGTTGACAACTTTTTTGTTAGTGGAAACGAGATGATAACATACGAGCACAGTAGAGATACGTAACATACGAGAAATTGGCTTCTCCACATTTGGTTTTTTTTTTTTTTTCCAGAAGCAAATACTACCAGAAAAGAATAAGAGGGAAAATGATGGCTCAGAACGTGTTTTGATAATTAATATCCGCTAAGGATATTTTCAGTATTAAAAATTGTTCTCAGCATGTCTTTGACGGATATTAATTATCAAAACACGTCATGGACTGTCCATTTCTCAAGATAAGATTGATATTTTGGCCCATAGAATGCAGTGTGGGGGCCCACCAAGTTCGTGCATTGCATCGTAGGCCACTCATTTTGGGACTTATTGGGCCCGTAGAACTGGACTGGACTTGAGAGTTATTCTTGGATCACAACTCGTCGAATGCTTTTTGTTTTTTTTTGACAGACAATAGAATGTTAGGAGTTATTCCCGTTGTTAGTGCTTACAACGAGAGTCGAGCACTTCCACGAGGACTCGAAGGGAGAGTAATAAATCAAGTACATACACTAGGTTTGGTGTTACACGAGGATTATTTTAATGGGTTTTACTTAAGTACCCGGATAAATTTTTATTTTGCAGGCTTCGAAAAAGACAGTTTTACAGAGTTGGACGGACTTGGCAATATCAAGGTCCAACCCATTCCACAAGTTCCATTATTGTCACTAAACTATATCAGTGAAAAAAAAATTATTGTCACAAAAATATCATTACAGAAGTGTATCTAAAGATATTGAGCGACAAACATAAAAAGTTGTTATTACTATAGACTTAGGCTCTCCATGGGGACCCGTAGAAAGAAGTGGAAAAAATGAGAAATTTTTTAAAAAAATTCCTTTCCTTGTTTGGTTCTTAAAGAAACGAAGGGAAAATTTCAAATATTAATTCAACTTTGAAAAATCCTTTTTCGCTATCTAAGAACTTAATCAAGCAAAATAAAAGGAATTGAAAAACAATAAACGATGAACAATATCAAACACAAGATATACGTGGAAAACCCCTTAAAAAGGGTAAAAACCACGGGAGGAAATCAAACACTATAAACCATTATACGGTTACAAACAAACCTATACTTACAACCTAGAATCGCTCTCGGTTGACCAAGGTTGATTGCCGAATCACTCGTTCACCGTACCCAGTGCTTGACCGCCACTGCCTTGAATCCACAAGTCCTCCGAGATACTTCCAGAATCCACCGGAAGAACGATTCACTCAATAGAATCAAAGTTTGAAAAGAATTCTTGGAATTGTTCTGAAAGCTCGATGATCAACGGATCATGTAATTATTCCAAGAGACAAATCACAATCTCCCTTAGGTATTTTTCTGATTTGGAGCAAGAGAGAGACGGCACAAAATATGTTCGGTAACCTATAAATCCCAAATGAGCCGCATATAAATAGATAGAAGAAATCTGTCAAGTTGCTCAAGCACTGGTAAGACCTTTACTGGAGTTGCTCGAGCCATGAATCTGATGCATGATCCCACGTTTTTTAGCCGCCGATTCCGTTGGTCCTCTTTCCATAAAGACTCCCACAATCACGAAATTCCAATCAAAGCCATGATTTTCTTTCAATCTATTTCCTTAACAAAAACCTACCTATCAATTACATAATATTTGATTTCCATCCACTTTCTAAACAGAGTAACAGACACTCTAAAAAGGAAAATAAATAATACAACTCAATAATAAGAGATACAAATCAATGTATTTTTGTCATGGGATTTGCCAAATAAAAACGCGACCTTACAAACTTTCTTCCAGATTTTTTTGTAATGAATTTTATAACAAATATGGATCTTGTTTGAAAGATTTCGATTAGTTCTGTAAAATAATGTTTTCAAAATTACATAAACTACTAAAAATTACAGGACAATTGATTGAAAAGCGGCACAAACTCCAAAAAAGGACTATTAAATCCGGACGGAAGGAGTACGTAGTTCCTCAGGTGGTAGGTGTAGTTGTTCATTAAGTTGTATTCCGCCTAATTTTACCAAACTTCTTTTGAAAGATTGTACTCCTTATTGCGTTCGTTTCAACGATTGACTTATCAAAAAAGAAAAACAAATCAAACAGACCAACGACATACTATCTATGGCAACATTTTCCTCAAAAAAGTATTTATACCTATATATCGTAAAGGCCAGGGAAAAAGAAAAGTGCTTCCTGTGGGGAGTCAAACCCATGTCAACAGAACGTTCACTACATGTTAGTATAGACCAATTGCACTGGAGCTTCCCTATATAGCAATAATATATATCATCAAAATTTCTTTTTTTGTTGCCCTAGCCCGGGGGTTTGCTCAAGCCCGAGAGCTTGCGGGGCTTACCCCGGAGCCGGCCCTGACCCCAATCCCATTACCCTATTGTCCTCCTTTAATTAGCTTTTTTGATATTTATTAGTAACTTTTTCCTTCTAATCTTTCCCAAATCTAGAAACTTTCATTAGTAACTTTTACCCCTTGATTTCCTCTGAAAAAGGAAAAATTTTCTCAAAGACATTCTTAATTGAATATTAAATAATGAAGAAAGTTGATAACTTTTAATTGAGTTTTTCCTTTACAAATACTCGGAATGATTATCTTAAAACCAGTCACAAGGTACAAATAAATATCTTAAATTAAGCTTCTTGTAAAAAAAAAAAAAAAATCGGGCATGCCAGCCTATACGAAGCTATCCCCCCAATTTTAATTGGGCCCTCACTAGTGGATGGTGGAATTGGGATCTGTATGATTAGTACTCGATCCGCGTAAATTGGCTCGAATACCTAAATTGTGTATGTATATATAAAGGGTGTAAATGAAAATTAAAGAAGAAGAAGAAGAGTATAGATGCCATTAATTTGGTTGGGGAGTTATTACCAACTTACCCACCGTCGGTTTAATCGTAGCTTTGAAATAAATAATCCATGATGCCTTTTTTTTTTCAGCATACAGGGCACCTGATACATGACATGAAAGCCATTTCGCAACCACAAATTTAATTTAATTTTAATTTCACTTTTAAAACTCATAATCCCCATCAGTCTAATACCTGAAATTCAATCGTACAACTGACAATGGAACAATATACCTGTCAACATATTTAGCAAAAACATTCTGGTAATGTTCCTTAACCAATTCAAATCTTTGTGATCTCACTTTCGAATGTACGTGTTGAGCATGTTTTAAGTCACTCTTCTGTCTGACGTTTAAAATTTTCGGTGACATACGTAGTTGTTGACTAGCTTATAAGGTAAATAAATAGATAGATATCCCGCATTTGAAAACCTTACTGTTTGCTTGATGATTAAAATATTTGCATGTGTTTAGTCTGCCACTATTAGAATATATAGACTCTGGCTATACACGTAGGGGCGTGTTTAAGGGAAAGAAAATCGAAGGGCTGAAGGGTGATGCGAAGATCGATTCGTTTGAACCGATGATCTTTTCATTTGAACCGATGCGAAAATCTTATTTTTCTGGTAATTTTATCCTAAAAGAATCATAATTAATTTGTTTTTAGAGCTATCATTTTATCCAAGAATCTTGCATCTCCCTACGAGGTCAAGAGTTCGAGTCTTTCCACCTGCGTGTGAGGAACCTTAGATGGTTTTTTTTCCTTTTTTCGTTTATACCCTATAATGGGCTTATTTTTTGTATTGGTTGAGTTATTGGGCTTGGTTGTCTCGCGGACTCTTACAATTAATGTAGTGTCGAGGGTACCATGAGCATTGTCTACGTGGTATACTATCGACAAATTAATGGCTACTACACAAATACTCTATATGTTTGGTTCATTTTTAAGCAAGCACTGAATGCAAGTGAACACCAAATTCCATTGACTGGTGTTTTGGAAGGTTCCAACAGCAATTGATAGTAACACAATAAATAATTCTAGGTACTCAAATTTTTTCAATTTCCCGATGAATTATCTCAAGAATACAAAATTACGCTCCTCGATCTCACATGGGGTGAGACCTACACATACATGGGACCCATCTCACGTGAGAATGCGTTACAAATAACTGTTGTATCCAAAGAAAATTCAAATGCCCCGAGACATGTGCGGACAAAAAAAAAAAGACGATCGAACAAGATCGTAGGGAGATGCATATATTTTCTTCCTAATAAGGGGCAGTAACCAAATTAGGTGGGTAAGGAACACAATAACTTAATTTCCAAAACACATATCTGGTTCGAGGGGAGAAACCTACTTTATGTAAAATGCAAGAAACCAGTGGGAATCAGACCCTGATCAGGTTAATTTTTTCTTTATTTTCGAAGGGTTTTTCTATTCACCTAACCAAAGAAAAGTGACATTGCAGCCATATTGGTGACCCCATACCATCACCTATATAAGGTTGCGTTGGCCAGTCCATAGCTGAGTCTAACTAGCTGCGAGACATCAGAGCTGACAGAAGAATACAAAACACATTCCCCACACACACACACGCACACACACACACACAGAGAGAAAGAGAGAGAGAGAGAGAGAGAGAGAGAGAGAGAGAGAGAGAGATGGAGCCTTGGATTCGAGCTGTGATATTAGTTGCATGTTTGTTTCCAGCATTGGTTGAGTGCAGGGTTCGGCACTACAAGTTCAATGTAAGTACTCCATCAGTTTTGATAGCTTTGTTCTTGTATTGTATGATATAGCTTGTTCTTGTGTTTAAATTTAAGAAGTTCTGTAGACAAGTTTTGTGCCTGATGATAATTGCCAAGTAAGCAAAGATGAGGAGTTGGCCAGGTAGTTATAAACACTCCCTTACAATGTCGTAGCGTCTTGTGTGTCGTTTGCATGCAAGGGGAGTATTAAAGAGTGGTACGAGAAGTGTGACAGTAACGATAAAGTGGTAGTTGCAGTATTGATTGATATGTAGCGGGAAATGGGCGTGGTGGTCGTAAACTTTTTAAAATTATTTTTGGCACTGGAAAACTTAAAGATGTCATAGCATTAGAGTATCGGCTATGAGCGGGTGAAAAATCATATGCGAATTGATGAAGCGGTACGTATTGAAAATTGCTCGTGCAATTTTTTTGGTATCACCAGTATAATAAGAGTGTAAAGGATCGGAGGGCCGAAAAGCTGATATGTTTGAGTTCAACTTATCGAACTGCAAATTTCTTTCTCCACATCCACATTAGCCTAAGTATTTTGTATCCGCAAAAAAGTATACTCCTAGTTGGAGAGACCTTCGAATAGTAGTTTAGAACGTGCATGTGAGGCGTTTTAGTCGGTTAAAAAAAATTTTGGGCCGAAAAACCAAAAATTTGTCCGATCGTTAACTTCATGGTTCCCAAATGATAAAAACACATAAACTCGGTCATCGAAATCGCGTCACGAATACTAAATCCAGATGTTTTGGTGGGTAACCTGTGCAGGTGGTGATGAGGAACAAGAGTCGGCTGTGCTCGACAAAGTCCATTGTCACCGTCAACGGCCAGTTTCCGGGGCCGACTCTCTACGCCAGAGAAGGTGATACAGTTCTCGTCAAGGTCGTTAACCACGTCAAATACAACGTCTCCATCCACTGGTAAGATATCTCCAAAATCACCTATCACTTGTCCCCCCTTAATTTACCAAAAAACTAACCTACCAAATAACATAATTCGGGACAATATGGTCATTTTGCATTTAGTTATCCACCGAAAACATACGTGAAAATTATCAAGAACTTCGTCCAGACAAATAACGATGCCCCTATATATATGGTTAATAGGAACAGTTATCTCTATGTTGCGAGTCAAAATCTTCATATTATATCCTGTGTAGGCATGGTATCCGACAACTCCGAACTGGATGGGCCGACGGACCAGCATACATCACGCAATGCCCGATCCAGCCAAGTCAAAACTACGTGTACAACTTCACCATTACGGGCCAGCGAGGCACACTCCTTTGGCACGCGCACATCCTGTGGCTGAGGGCGACGGTCCACGGCGCCTTAGTCATACTGCCTAAGCTGGGCGTACCGTACCCGTTTCCCAAGCCCCATAGTGAAGTGGTCGTCATATTAGGTGAGCTCAAACGAGCTCATCATGATTCAAATTCTACTGCTAGTACTTGTTGGAGTGCAATGTAAATAATTTATAACTCAGATTTGAAGTACTGTCTTTTGATGCTTGAAATTTGCAGCTGAATGGTGGAAATCGGACACTGAGGCTGTGATCAACGAAGCACTGAAATCGGGTTTGGCCCCGAATGTATCGGATGCTCATACCATTAACGGACATCCAGGACCCGTATCCGCCTGCTCCTCACAAGGTACTTACAATGAAAAAAGTGTGCTTTTTTGATCTATTTGAAAGAAGCGTACTTTTTTGCGCCTTGTCGCTTTTCTCGTCTTGTCGTTTTTTTTTTTTTTGCACTTTTTACTCGTCTTTTTCAAGTCGCCTCGCCTAGAGGTCAGCATGGCGTTTGGGGCTGCGCCTCGCCTCGCCTTACGCCTAGGCAACTACGATCCAACCTTCGTAGTTTGGCCCTAACAATTTCAAACAAATAACTAATGTAACACTTATTCTGGGACTCTCTTTCATATGCAGCCGGGTTCACATTGAGTGTGCAAAGCGGTAAAGCCTACATGCTGCGCCTAATCAACGCTGCCCTCAATGAAGAGCTCTTCTTCAAAATCGCGGGACACAAGCTCACCGTCGTTGAAGTCGACGCCACCTACGTAAAGCCCTTCAAGATCGACACCATCGTCATCGCCCCCGGCCAAACCACCAATGTCATCGTATCGGCTAACCAGAACTCCGGGAAGTACTCGTTGTCGGCCTCCCCCTTCATGGACTCTCCGATCGCTGTTGACAACGTTACCGCTACCGCCACCCTCCACTACTCGGGCACCCTTTCCAGTAGCCCCACCACCTTCGCCACCCCACCTCCCAAGAACGCCACCGCAATCGCCAACAATTTTATCGACTCCTTAAAAAGTTTGAATTCCAAGAAATACCCAGCCCAAGTCCCGATAAAGGTAGATCACTCCCTTTTATTCGCTGTCGGGCTCGGGATTAACCCGTGCCCGAGTTGTAAAGCGGGCAATGGGAGTCGTGTTGTGGCTAGTGTTAACAATGTCACGTTCGTCATGCCCACCACTGCTCTGCTTCAAGCACATATTTTCAACATCAAGGGAGTATTCACCACCGATTTTCCCGGTAATCCGCCGAATCCTTTCAACTACACGGGCGCTGCGCCAACCAATTTATCGACGAAAAACGGGACGAAGGTTTATCGACTGGCTTATAACGATACGGTCCAAGTCGTTCTGCAAGATACCGGCATTATAGCCCCGGAAAACCACCCTGTCCATTTGCACGGGTTTAATTTCTTCGCGGTTGGGAAGGGCTTAGGGAATTACGACGCGAAAAAGGATCCGAAAAAATTCAACCTTGTCGATCCGGTCGAGAGGAACACAATTGGAGTACCCTCCGGTGGATGGGTAGCTATCAGATTCCGCGCAGATAATCCAGGTACTAAACCAACCAGATCCTTTTTTTGTCTTTGCTTAATTTCTTCCCAAGAAACTTTCCCTTCTCCAAAAAAATAAACCATGTCGTTCGGTAACAACGCAGGAGTTTGGTTTCTGCATTGCCACTTGGAAGTGCACACAACGTGGGGGCTGAAGATGGCATTTTTGGTGGACAATGGAAAGGGCCCTAAGGAGTCTGTTCTGCCACCTCCAAAAGATCTTCCAAAATGTTAGCACTGGCTCATAAAGAGCTTTTGCTGCATATATATATATACAGAGAGTGATTTGGAGGATCAAAGGGAAGATTGAGAGAAGAAAAATAAACATTGACCAAAGTAGATCAACAGGTTTGCTAACAAAAAAAGGATGAAAACGCAGAAAGAGGGTTAATAAAAACCGGGCGGAGAAATCGGATTGTTTCCAGAGCAAAAGAAAATAATTCGTTCAAGTTTGTTTCAATAATTTTGGGAGCAGTTTAGCGATTGTATTGATTGTAGTAACAAAATTTGTGGTGATTGTACCAACTTTTTTTTTTTTTGGTTGTAAAAATATGTATTGTAAAATTGAAATCTGAAGTCTGTCTCATTGTTGTTATACATAACACACATGTAATAAGTGAACGCGTAATTACGAGGGAAGGGGGAGGGAAACACGGGGGAAGAGAGGGGGGAGACATTGCGGCCAGGTTTTTCTATCCCAGAATTTATGTGCGCCGTTGTTTCGGTTCATTTTCAATCACGGAGTCATAGGAAAGTCTTTCGAAAAATGACAATCTCAATTCTGCCGCTGAAAATGCACCCGAACCTGACCCGGCTCCCGAAGGCATTTTCTTCCTCCCTTGCTCTGTCTAAGCCCAAGCTCACAATTTTTGCAACTCGGGCCAAGATTTTCTTCTTCTTTATTGGGTCAAGGGCCCAAGCTAACTGGATATGCTGTTAAAAAAGCACAAAGAGTAAGGGAAAGCCCAGTTTGGATTTGGAAAGATTTAAATATCAAAATAGCCCAACAAAGTTTATAGTACTATGTTTCTAAGTAGTCCTCTAACTTCAAATAATTCCAATCTTTGTGCCACAACTTTCTTCCCTCTCTAGGCTCTAAGTAAACTTCTTCTGTTATTATCCATTTCCCCCCCCCCCCCCCCTTCTAAATAACTATAAGCTATGTAAGCACACTAGCCATTTTAACCCCACGAGTTGGACTAGTAATCAAGGTCCGATCTCTCTCAAGTCTCAGGTTCGAAAAGTCCTATAGGTGTTATTAATTTTTACAGGGCCATTCGGTACGGAGTTTTGTTTAGACTTTAATTGGGTCCTCCGGTAGAGCACGATGGAATTCATGATCCCTTATAAATCGGTTGGCGTGTGCGCAAACTGATCGAGACCCTTTTTGCATCCCTGTTAAAAAATTAGCTCCGTCGGATATCGGTAAATGCTTGATTAATTTTATGCCGGATATGCTGACAAGAAATTGGGCATAGAATCGATAAAAGTCTTTACTGATATCCGACGAAACAAGACTTTTCTTTTTTAGCTTAGCGAAAACGCCCCGGTATAATTACGCCCAGTTTTGGGTAGGGTCATTAACGAAAATTTTCAACTAAATTTGATGCTTTTGGTATAGTTGTACCGTCTGCCCACATGATGAGTGATGCACTCAACCGTATGATGAGCTTTTTATAAAGGAAGAACAAGAGGAATCTTTCCGTTTAGGGAAAGCCACACTTTATTGAGATAATCATTTACATTCCCAAAACAAACCATAGGGTCAGACTTCGAGACATTAAAAATTAATTCACATTTCCTAAGGTGGGGAAAATTATTCGACCATTAGAATTAGATTTACATGAATCCAATTTAATAGAGGTTGAGTGAAAATACTATCTTTTTTTCCCTTTTGTTGTCTGTCTTTTGTAATTCAGAATTTCAAATCTGTCCGAGTCCAAATTTAACCGTCCATAAAAGCGCGAAGGTTTTTAATTTGCAAAATGTATATGCATATTTGTTGCGAATTTTTTTTTTTTTTTTTTATGATAGCTAGCTTGTGGAGACGAAAAGGGTATGTAATATTAAAAATTCTAATAACTTTTCATTTGAGTTTGGATTCATTATACAATAGTACTCCTATGTTTTCTTAAAAAGTTAAAATTTAAAAAGGAATATCATAACTGGGCAGAAAGAGCACATCCACGATTGTTATAGAAACTCTCCCTAGCCCCTTCATACGCATGTACGCACACCGTATTTAAAAAATTGACCATTCTAGTATATGAACCAATGAAAAATAAAGTTTGAATCAATATAAAATAATTAGAAGATCGACGTGTCGAATTTGGACCGGTTGAAAGTTATAAGTTCGGCAATGGAAATAATTTTTTTTTGGTGTCCAAACCAATCCTGGCTCCACATGACCCCATTATTGTAACTTGTGCTGCCTTATGTTAAGTGCAGCTGTTCAGTTGAAATATTTAAAAAGAAAATATTTTTTTTTTTTTGGGTTCATGTGGCGTGACAATGAAGGGAACAAGAAAACAAGGAGGAAATATTAATTTGTTTAATTTTGTTTTTTTAAAAAAGAAGCTTTTTGTGGGGAAAGACAGAGTAAACAACCAACCACTGCAATAGGTTGGAGGTGGAGCCAACTACTATTCAGTATAATTTAACAACACTTTCAACCAATGAAAGCAACCTTTCCATTTCTTTTTCATTGAATAGCACAAAACAAATTAAAACCAAAAGAAAAAAAGGGAATTGATATTCACACTCTTTTTTTTTTTGTTATCCACACTCCTTGTTTTGTCTTTTAGCCAAAAAAAAAAAAAATACATACACCTAAAAAAACAAAAAAGAGAGTGTGTAACAAAAAAGCAAGTGTGAATATCAATTCCAAAAAAAAGAAAAAGAAAAAGGAGTTGAAGAAAATTGGGACCAAGATCACCAACTTCAAGGGCCATATACTTCTCACATGAATTTTCTTTTCTAATTCTCTAAGCTAAAAGGTTAGAGGAGGGGCGATAGACGTAACTCTCACTCTTGATCGTGATCACAGAGAACTCCAAATTCGTGACGGATCGATGCCAGAAAAAGATCAGTCACCTTTAGGCTAGGGCGGAGCTAACAAATGTCAATATTAGACCTTACTTCATTTGATTTTTCAATAAGGAGTACCATATTTTAAGCACAATATTTGCTATTTTGACTCCACAATAGAGCTCCTAG
The DNA here is from genome assembly GCA_025413875.1 of Rhododendron molle. Taxonomy (NCBI): domain Eukaryota; kingdom Viridiplantae; phylum Streptophyta; class Magnoliopsida; order Ericales; family Ericaceae; genus Rhododendron; species Rhododendron molle. The sequence goes on from CM046392.1 coordinate 47,539,846, forward strand.
CTATATCTGTCATAAATTAATATTGTTTAAGTTTTTGGCCTCATACATCTAAAATTCTGGCTCTACCCCTACCTATAGGTTTTACCTCCCGCCAAAACGCGAGTAGAACTAAACGTCTCCAAGGACCGGGGCATGGGGCTTGCTCCGATTTTATTCCGATTGATCGAAAACGTTCACTTTGTAGAGCTCGCCGAGTTTAACAAGTACGCAAAAAACTAGCTTTAACTGCTTTTCCAAGTCTTCTTACTAGCAATGTGGCATACTCATATGCATTTATTCCCATTGAGCTCCATCTATACCTTGCATGATGTATCAAAGCTATGGTAATTAGGCATTAGTTTATTGTCTTGTTAACCTAATCCTCAGGTGTAATCTCGGTTTTCGTTAATGACGACATTGATATATACCCTGAAGCCCTTCTTAATTTAATCCTAGTACAATATTAATTGATGGGGTCTGTCTCGATCATTTTTAAGAATTAAAACGCATGCAAAACCTAGTTAACTTCCACTAACCTCGGAGCTTAATTTATACCGCAACTTGGAACTACCTCAAATACTTTTCATTTAAACATTCATCATGGCCAAAACCCAAAAAAACCAAAAAAAAAAAAAAACATGGCCAAAGATATAAACCAATGAGGGGATCGTTACGTGGTTGAAACTCAAGTCTTAGTTGGACAAGGCCTAGGTTTGACTTTAATTCCCATAACCCTTTATTGGTGCTAACTATACTAAACATACTCTTAACATCATTTACACGTTGTGATACTTTTAATCTTCGGTCCTAATATATGTGCGGTGGAGTCTGGCCCTTAGTGATAGTGGTTTGGTGTGACGGGGCAATACTCCATAGCGGAGATGACAGGGTATGATACGTCGATATATAATTGCACTTTATTTTTGGCACCAAAAAAAACTCATGGCCAATAATTATGGGAAAAAATTATAAAGACTACCCATTATCCAAACAAACAAAACAACTCTATTATAAGTAGTGATCAGTTTATAAATTGGATTTCCTACCTTTCTTTTGTTTTTTAATTTGGCTTCTCCCCCCCCCCACCCCCAAAAAAAAAAAAAGAAAAAGAAAAAAAAAAGTTAATTGATTTGTGTGACCGTTTTGTTACTATATTTGGTTGTCGTAAATAAATTCTAACGTTTGCAAAAATGATTTTGAAAATGAACAGAATGGTCATTCATTAGCTTAATTCCAATGCACAATATTAATTCATTCACCTAAATTGATGAATGGTGATTCCACTTGAAATATGAATCATGTTATTTTTAAGAAAATAAAACAAGGGCTTCTAGAGGAATGACAATTCCATTAGTTCCAAACTTCCTCCAGTCACATCCACGAGTAGATCGGTAGTCTCTGCAGCTGTTATTTTTGCAGCTTTTTATTTTATTTTCTTCTTCTTATTTTTTGTTCAGACCTTTTGGGGTCTTTATGTTGTATTTGTTGTTTTTTAGGCCTGTGGGCCGTGAAATTTGTAAATGATTTTATCATGGAAGTTGCATTTTCTAAGGACTGAAAGGGCATTTCATCATAGCATTCTGTCACATGTCAGGATTTAAATGGGCATAACTACCCCTTACCATTATGGACCACCTGATAATTTATGAGCAAGTTTATCAACCTCTCTCATTGAATATAGAATTAATTCAGTTATGGGTGAGAAGAATGATGATAATAAAAATATAGCTAGAGGACACCTGCCTTGATTTGAGCCTGGTAAGTCAACTATATTTAAACTCTCCTCCTTCCATTGTGTTTGTACTTAGCACTGCAAAACTAAGGGTCATTAAACTAATCAGTGCCCTAACCATAAGAGATTAAAAAGGCAACCAAGTCAGTGGATAATGGGATTAGTGTTAATCCACTTTGGATTTAATTTGTCCTTCAATTTTCCCTACTTAAAATAGGTGATGAAAGGGCAACTAGGTGTGGGAAAAATATTTAGAAATTTGAGGGAAAAAAAAGAAATAGATTTAAAAGTCAATGCAATGTTTGCAGTGCGCGGATAACAAGGAGTCAAGGGTCACATTACTCTGCCTGAATTTTTTTATAATGATTATGGAGCTCCAATAAATTTATTCTATATTTCGTTTGTTCTGTTAAAGAATACGTTGAATACGTTGCTAACTGTTCGAACTTATCAAACTAGTACTCCTATAAACTTTGAAGTTTATAATGTTTGATAGGACATCAGGTTTTTAATGTCAATTTGTAAGTTGAATCTACTGATTATATGTTATAATTTGATTTGATTTTCTTTGGTGGTTAGGATTTTTAATTTCTTCATGAAGCAGAATATATAAACTCCATTTTTTTTTATTGGAATTCAATTTCAATTTTGGTGGGGTTATGATGCTTGATTGTGATCAATTTATTACCACTTACCATATTTCTATCTGCTTGAGGGATGCTATGTAATTTCTAATGTTTGACAGAGCGCACTAGAACCCTTCAAACGAAGAACGAAAAAACCAACCGGCGTGTTCTTTCCTTAATATGTTTTTCATTCGTTCTTTTGTGTTGTTAGGCTTGGTTGTCTCATGAACTCTGATCACAATTAATGTAGTATCCCGAATTTGTATTTTGTACTTCATATATGACGTAAATGATCTTTTCTATCAATTGAAAAAAAAA